>JALXJV020000016.1:3741483-4941483 GCA_024633595.2 Lepomis macrochirus
CTGTGAATGGACAGAGGATGGCAGAGGGAAGTGACGGATCAGGAAGTGAATTGGGAATGGAAACAGGCGGCGGTAGAAATGAAAAATGGAAAATTGTGGAAAAGGGAAATAGTAAACGAAAACGGGGGAAAAAGAGTAAGATAAATGAGAGTTCTTACTCAGAGGAAACCGATAATGAGCAAAATCTAGCTTCAACAGACGGTAGAAACGAAGAGTACAAAGTAATGATTAAAATGACTCAGGAGGGAGCCTCATTCGGCGAAAGTGGAACCCGATTAATTTAACAAAAGCTATAAACAAGTTGGTTGGCAATGTGAAAAGTGCACGAGCAATGAGAAATGGAGCACTGATGGTTTTGCAGGGACTCTGATCAGCAAGGGAAGGCTGTTCGGCTTAACAAAATTGAAGGTAAGCGAGTGCAAGGATCATTAATTAACAATAATATAAAGAAGGTTCGAGGAGTCATTTCGGGAATACCCACAAATATATCAGTAGAACAAATCAAGGATAATGTGGAGGGAGCACGGGTAGCCGAGGCGAAACGCCTGAAAACAACACGTAATGGTGAAAGATGTGACAGCTTGTCTGTGATGATTGTTTTTGATGAGGAAAGTCTGCCATCTAAGGTATATATAGGTTATATGTGCTATGATGTCAAACAGTATGTCCCCCCACCTCTAAGGTGCTTTAAGTGCCAAAAATATGGACATGTAGCAGCTGTGTGTAAGGGCAAACAAAGGTGTGGAAGATGCGGTGGTGAACATGAGTACGGGAAATGCGTAAATGGAGCTAAGCTAAAATGCTGTAACTGTGGAGGGGAACACAGCTCGGCCTACAGGGGATGCGAGGCTAGTAAGAGAGCTGTAGAAATACAGAGAATTAAAACATCAGAAGGAATAACATATGCTGAAGCAACCAAGAGAGTAGGTTGGCAACCAGACAGACCAAACAATAAACAAGCTAGTACAGAAAGTAAGACGTCAAGAGCATGTGAGGGATGTGACAAAATCAAGGAAGACACTATGATAGTGGGGAAAAATGAGTTTGTTTTGTTTATGGTCGATGTGATAAATTGCTCTGCACAAACAGAGAAGAAAACAGAAAAAATCAAAATAATAGTTAAAGCAGCAGAAAAGTACTTGGGAATCAAGGGATTAGTGTGGGAGGAGGTTGAGGAACAATTAAGTGGAGGAACACCAAGTTCACAAGCATTGTCATGGGGTGGTGGGTCTTCATGATTCTAACTATACTGCAATGGAATGCAAGAAGTCTAATTGCTAATGGACAGGAATTTAAGCATTTTATCTCAAACCTCCAAAATAAACCCAATATTATATGCATACAGGAAACATGGTTAAAACCACAATGGGACTTTACAGTTCAGGGTTACACAGCAATTAGGAATGATAGGGTGAATGGAAAAGGTGGTGGGATAGCAACGTTTGTGCTAAATGGGACAAGGTTTAGTTTAATAAGTATAGGGAAAGAACATGAAACAATAATAGTCAAATGCTGGACAGGAAGAGATGAACTAACAATAATTAATTATTATAACCCTTGCAATAGATTAAATATAGACACATTGAATACTCTGTATGGACAAACACAGGAGAAAGTGGTTTGGTGCGGTGATTTTAATGCACATAATACACTGTGGGGAAGTAAAAAGACAGATATTAATGGATTAATCATAGAGGAATTAATTGTAGATAGAGGATTAGTCTGCATGAATGATGGAAGTGGCACCAGATATAACAGTGTTCAAAATACAGAAAGTGTAATTGACTTAACATTAGTATCGCGGGGAATAGCAGGCATTACCACATGGAAAGTGTTAAATACATCATCAGGAGGTAGTGATCACTACCCTATAATAGTTAAGATTGGAATAGAGATACATCATGAGGAAACCTCAAGAATTAAAAGGTGGAAATTAGATGGAGCAGATTGGGACACATTTGAAAAAATATGTAAGGATAAGTGTGAAAGTTTAATTAGAGAAGATTTATCAGATGGGGACCAATTTAATAAGAAGTTGGTGGAAGTAATTATAAATACAGCAGAGCAAACGATACCAAGAAGTACAGGGAGCAGAGTGAAAAAGAATGTACCATGGTGGGATGTAAATTGTAGCAAAGCTGTTAAAAGAAGAAACAAAGCTTTTAGGCAATTAAAAAAACATCATTCACTAGAGACATTAATTAATTATAAAAGATCACAGGCCATAGTCCGGAAGACTATAAGAACAACAAAACGTGCATACTGGAGGGAATACTGCAATAAGATTGGAAGAGAGACATCACTGGCTGATATATGGGGAATGGTTAGGAAAATGAGTGGAATCAGAAGGAATTATATAATGCCAGTCTTAATAAGTGGCAATAAAACAGCAATCAGTAATGTGGAAAAGGCAGAAATGCTGGCAGAAACATTAGTTAAAGTACACAGTTCAGAAAATTTATTAGTCGAAGCCAAAAAGTGCAGAGACAAAACTCTTGCCATGAATCCAGGTGTCAACATACAGAAGAGCACAACAACTAATGATTTAGATATACCATTTAACTTATATGAGTTAAGAAGGGCTATCTCAAAGACAAGACAATCATCTCCAGGGAAGGACAACATCTGTTATAGCATGTTAGCTAACTTGGAAGACAGCGCACTTACGGTAGTGTTAAGATTATTTAACCAAATTTGGGAAACAGGCAAAATACCAATAGCATGGAAACAATCAATCATAGTACCAATAGTAAAACCTGGGAAAGATCCATCAGACCCCTCAAGTTATAGACCAATAGCACTCACGTCACAGTTAGGGAAAACCATGGAACATATGATAACAGACAGATTGACATTCTTTCTAGAAAGCAGAGATTTGTACTCACCATATCAAAATGGGTTTCGGAAAGGGAGAAATACAATGGACTCTATTTTATGTTTGGAATCTGAAATCAAAAAAGCTCAGACAAATGGGGAGGTTGTGGTAGCTGTCTTTTTTGATATTGAAAAAGCATACGATATGTTATGGAAGGAAGGGCTACTTATTAAATTAAATAAATTAGGTGTAGGTGGTAGACTGTACAACTGGGTACTAGACTTTTTATTTGACAGGACAATAGAGGTCAGGGTGGGCGCAGAATATTCAAGACTATATAAAGTTGAAAATGGTACCCCACAAGGCAGTGTATGCAGTCCAGTACTATTTAACATCATGATCAATGATATTTTTGAAAAAGTAGAAAGGAATATTGGGAAGTCCTTGTATGCAGATGATGGGGCCCTATGGATAAGAGGACGGAATCTGAAATTTATTCAGAAAAAATTACAGGCAGCAATTGTGGTGGTGGAACAGTGGGCAAATAACTGGGGTTTTAAGGTGTCAGGTGCAAAGACACAGGTGATATGTTTTTCCAGAAAACATAAAGAAGTGTCATTAAAATTATATGATCAAATACTTGAACAAGTAAAAGTTGTTAGACTGTTAGGAGTGCTGTTTGATGAAAAGTTGACCTGGAAACAGCACATTGAAAAGGTTAAAGATAAATGTAAAAAAATAAATAACCTCTTAAGATGTCTATCAGGAAGGGATTGGGGGGCAACTACAACATCATTGCTTAAAATATATCAGGCCTTGATGAGATCTACATTAGATTACGCGTGTATAGCATATATGTCAGCAGCAGAATGCCATCTTAAAAAGCTAGATGTGGAACAGGCGCAAGCTTTAAGGACATGCAGTGGAGCATTTAAGACCTCTCCAGTCGCTGCCATGCAAGTTGAAATGGGGGAACAGCCATTAAGGATTAGAAGAACAAAAATTATGATAACATACTGGGTTAATCTTCAGGGACACAGTAGTTCTCATCCCGCTAAAGCCATACTAGAAGAATGTTGGGAACACAATAAAAGTAATTGCTTCAGTTTTGGATGGGTAGGAAATGCAAAAGCAGAAAGCCTGGGCCTCTGCAGTATAAAATATATCCCAACAGTCCCATATCCAGATATTCCTCCGTGGTTTTTCATAAATCCATCAATTGACCTGCATATACAACAAATAATCAAAAAGAAATCTAAGCAAGCACACATGGGAAGAATAGCAGAAAATTATATAGAACAGCAATATAGAAATAACTGCATGATCTTCACCGATGGCTCTAAAGATCCAGAGACCGGAAGAACTGGAGCTGCCATATACATCCCAGCATACCAAACAGGCATTAAAAAGAGAACCTCAGATCATCTATCAGTATACACAGTTGAGCTAATGGCCATTTTGATGGCATTGCAGTGGATAGAAAGAAATAAGGAAGGCAAGGTAGTTATTGCATCAGATAGCTGGGCAGCGCTCAGCAGCATTAAATCTGTTAAATCCTGTAGGTTAGATCTGGTATTTAGTATTCATAGCTATATACATAGATTATATCATAAGGGCTGGACTGTCTGCTTTGTTTGGGTTCCTGCACATGTAGGGGTAGAAGGTAATGAAGATGCTGATATTCTCGTAAAACAAGCACTCAAATCAAAGTCAGTTGATATACAAGTCCTGCTAAGTAAATCTGAAGCTAAAACGGTCATTAAAGAAAAAATGCAAAAAAATATGGCAAGAATACTGGGAACTAAATGAAACTGGAAGACATCTTTATAATATACAAAAACAAGTTGGTCTGGGAAGAAAACTGGGTGGGTGCCGGATGACAGAAACAGTCTTTACACGCTTAAGAATAGGACACACAGGGCTTAACTATTCACTTTATAAAATAGGTAAACACCCAACAGGACATTGTATAAAATGTAATAGTATAGAGACCATTCAACATGTGCTGTTTGAGTGTAGAGACTATGTGGAGGCAAGGAGGAAACTAGCAGCAGCTGTTAAAAAAGCTAAGCTTAGGTTCAATATTGAGAATCTCCTTGGGGATAAAGCATCGGGAATATCAAAGCATCTCATTAAATATCTGAAAGATACGGGGTTAATGGAAAGAATATAGGTTTAATTTTATTTATTTATTTTTGATTTATTTATTTATATTTTTTTGTTTTGTTTTGTTTTTGTTTTTGGGTTTATGTTAGTCTGCACAAACTCTGTTCCACACTCCAGTCCGGTAGGTGGCGGTAATGCTCCTAAATGCTGGTTGCCAACCGCCAATCAAATCGAAGAAGAAGAAGAAGAAGAAGAAGACGCGTAGAGCCGCGATTTCCTGTCAGGCGGCAACTCAAGCGAAGAAATGGCTGAGTCGCGACAGCCTATCAGCGTTGAGATTGTCCGCACGTCACCGAGGCTTCAGAGCGTTGTGTGCGGAGGGCCGGGCAGAGCGGGGGATTGGAAATCTGCAGGCCAGCTTAGAGCTGCTAAACTTGGGGGAGAGGAGCAGGGAGCAGCTGCAACCTTCGGAGAAATAAACCCCCGCAGTCGGTCGGATTCGGCTCTGACAGCTACGCCGTTTACTCGCAGGAGGAGCTCATAGTCTGTTTTTATAAAATATTTTTTTTACTTTAGTTTTTGGGATTTCAACGTTGATTTATCTTCACTGGAGCTGGAACTGGTACACATCCGGTTCCAGTGTTGTCGTTAGCGTCGTTAGCTCTGTCGGACTACGACTTCATATTTATATAAAAACCGGACAAAGCTGGACGTTACTTGGAGAAAAGAAAGCAAGGAGGTTGAACTACCTGGTGAGTTCAGAAAACATGTGTCTGTAACTTTATTCCAGCTGTCGTTGTACTTTACTGTGACCAAGTTAGCATAGCACAGCCCTGATCGATCCGAACTCCATTCAGAAAACAAACATTTTAGAAGTTGTTGTCCTGCTGTCTTGCTGACAGACCTGACAAAGCATGAATTCATATGTTTAACAAATCTGCATCATGTTGTCGTTATTTCAGCATCAGTTTGATCCGTTTATTGCTATTTAATCACAGCAAAATCTTTACTTTGGGTTCACACAGTTGTAGTAATGGCGAGATGTGTTTACTCACCTTATCGCGTTAAAATCGCCTTCTCGCGTTGTGTGTGGACTTTACTCGCGAGGAAAGCGTCGCGAAGTGAAAATTTGCGTCTGGTCTGAATGCGGCATTACACCTAGCAGTTGGTGCACGAGCACAATAGGCTACTGTTAATTTGTCAGCCATTTTTAAATTTAGTCTTAGTCCTGTGTCAAATGTCCTTGTTAGTTTTTGTCATATTTGGATACTATTTTTTTTAAATTAAAAAAAAAAAAGGTTGTTCACAAGTGTATTTCGTTTAGTTTGAGGAAAGTAACACAAGAGCAGAAGAAGCTTGTCAACCTTTAACTCTTCTCAGTGGGAACACATTAACACTAATGTCATGAATTGAGTTCTTTTGACCTTCCCTGTGACACGCACCTGCCTGATTAAATGATTATATAAACTCCCCTGCTGCACCTCTGTTTCTTGAAATGACTCTGTCTCTCTGGATTATCTCCAATGATGCTCCACAGATGATGAGAGCAGTGAGGGTGAGGAAGGTAAGAGTGCGGGTAGAACGCCGCAGATCGACATTCAAGGTTTTAATCCTCCTCCACCCCCCTGTTGTTCAGTTATAGTCCACCTTCCATATCATGTGTGGATTAACCATTTCTGTTTTTGTTTCCTGTCTGGAAAAGTCACAACTACTCTCACGACCAAATACGCTTTCACAGGCATCTCATTTTTTATCTTGTGCACTCAGACATTCATATTCACGTATTTCTTTCTTCTTTTCATTATATCACCCTCACTTTATTAGGCGAGCATCAAGACGAGCAGAATGGAAGTAAATGTTTGGCTCATAGAGGAACTTTTTTTTTGTCTCGCGTGCAGCACCGAGAAGCTACGTAGAGTCCGTGGCGAGGTCGGCAGTGGCGGCCGGAGAGCAGCCCGCGCCACCTCGGAGCCTTAGCCCACCGGAGGAGACTACAGGCCAGCAGAGGAGTCCTAGCCCCTCCTCCCACCCACTGAACCCCGCCTTTGTCAAGCAGCAGCCCCATCCAGAGCTCACAGGGGTGAGTGAAATATATAATGCCGGATAACGATTCCGGTCCAAAGCCGAAGAGAAAAAACTTGTTCTTAATTCGCACTGTTTAAAAATGAAGGGTGGTCTTTTGAAGCCATAGGTGGCTTCTTCTTTGCAAGGACATACCCTGCTCATTACCAAACGGTACATGCTTATGGTCTGCGGAGTCACGTGTCCAAATGAACGGTTTGAATTTCTTCCAGAGTAAAACTCTGCCCAACTGAGGAGGAGCACAAACACGTCAGCTGGTTAATAGTCTTTTCCAATTCTCTTCCAGTGATCACCCGGTAGCAGAGAGCAGCATCAGCACTCCGTCCCAACGCACTACTGATTCGGGCTTCCGCTCCCAGGCTACAGAGAGTCCCTACCCCACTCCCACCCCCTCATATCAAGCCCCGAATACCCCCACTTCTTCCTACCTAGATTCCAGCTCTCCGACCTCTTCCTACCTTGGCACTACTACCCCTGTACTGTCCTACGTTGGCCCCAACACCATACTAGGGAGCTATGTGGCCTCAGATCCCAGCCCGCCCACCTCGGATCCCTCCCAGACAACGCTCAGCCATGGAAGTCCTCGTGCGCAGCACCGGACCAACATCCACGTCTCCACCCATAACCCAGTCCCTCAGCAGCGCCCCAATGCTAATCAGGGTGGTTTCATCATGGGTCAGCAAACATCACCAGCTAATGGCTTCGAGGTGGGGATGGTGGGGCTCAATGGCAGCCCCATCCTTGGTTCTCATCTGTCTCACGGAGCCCAGAGCAGCCCAGTCCTCAGCAGACAGGCCTCTTTGGGACAGGAGTCTCAGCGGAGCCCGGTTCTCAGCAGGCAGCCGTCCCTGGGCCAGCCCATGCAGAGCAGCCCCGTGCTCAGCCGACAGCCATCCGTCACACATCCCCAAGGAAGTCCAGTTTTGGGGCGACACCCATCTGTATCGCAGGTATCCCAGAGAAGCCCCAGTTTGGACCGTCACCCCATGCACAGCGGTTACACCACCCCAGATGAGAGACACGGGAACCTGTCGCGACAGAGCAGCTCCTCGGGCTACCAGGGACCACCCACTCCCTCCTTCCCCATCTCACCCGCAGGCTACCAGGATGGCGGGATGATGGGGATGGGTGTCGGGTTCCGGCAGGGTAGCCCGGCCCCTGTTTTCCAGCCACAGCTGCCGGAGAAGAGGCGCATGTCCAGTGGCGATAGACCAAACGGAGCTTTGTCCTACGGCACGCTGAACGGGAAGATAATGTCCCCAATGAGTGGAGGAAGCACTCCCAGCTACTTCCACACCCTGTCGGACTTTTCAAGGTTCAATTTGCCAGGTAAGGACACGCAGCATCTGGAGCGACAGCTGCATTTCAGCAGCATCTGGGCTATACAGGCTGACATCTTCCGGCACGTCCTGTGAGATTCTTTTTTGCTTTAATTGCAGATGGAAGTCCCGAGAGCAGGCTAAATGTCAAGTTTGTCCAAGACACGTCCAAGTTCTGGTACAAGCCGGACATTTCCAGAGAGCAAGGTAAGATGCTGAAGGATCTTTTCCCTTAACTGACCTTTAGTTCAACAATTCTCAGCCTGTCATTTCTTCTTTTAACGTACTTTGTGTTAAATCAAATATATGTCCAGTCTTCTGGTGCCTGCCGGGGAGCGGCCTGTTCGATTCAGTTTAACCAAGGAAGACATGTATTTAGCAATATTTTGGAAAAACATATCGAGCGTAGTAATGGACAGAGCAGAAACGGACTGTGCTGCAGGAGAGGTTTGAAACGCTTGCATGGATGCTCTGGTACTGTTTTCGGTGCCTCCTGTGAAGCATGGAAAATGTGGTCGGGATGACTGAAGTCTTGTTATTCCAGAAGTCGTGGCGTTAAACAAATCCAACATAATCACTTGTGATAAAAAGCCTGTGCGGTACACATACACAGCGACGAATACGCACAGAGACAAAAACACATGCACGTACCAGCACGTGCACTTCCCTGTACTGTGGGATCGGTTGTGTGTTTCTGTTCTGAGGTCAGCGGCTATTGGCTGCCCCATGTGCATTTGCTCATGGCCCGTATTGGATTATATCATGTTAAACACAAGCACATGCTCAACTGCAGTGACATCACACAAACACACACAGAAGAAAATCCACGCCATGTGTAGAGCATTAGGGAACATCTGCATGAGCTGCTCATCTCATCCGTCTTCCTTCCTTAAACCATCACATGTGGACAGGCGGTGGCATTGAACTAAATAGAGAAGAAGTTGATGTAAAGCTCCTCTGCTTGAACAATGGAGTGTCTAAAACAAAGTGTCATGTTTAAAGTTGTAGTTTTAATGAAATACAGACTTTTTTTTTTTTTTATTAAACCACGGGATCCGGACGTCACCTACTTCTTTTGGTTTTGGTCGTTCGTTTGGCTTTTTGCTACTTTTTTCTTTAGTTCACCTCGAACCTTTAGTGACTTGACTTTTTCTGACTTCTGAAGCAGGTTACTGAAGGTTAGCCAGTGTGATATTTCAAGGTTTTTTGCATTGCCAGTTTCCCTTACATGTAGGGCACGGCTATGTGTGCGTCTTCTCCTGTTTGTTCGTGCTGTGTGTTGTATTAAGTTTTGACTCTGACCTGCCGACGGACCGCAGATGTAATTTAGAGCAAAGCTAGCTCTGATAAAAAAAACACAGCCCCACTAGTGTCTAGTCAGACTGTACAGTTACATTTACAGCGGTTCAGCCACATGTTAACAATTCTAACATGTTTTGCAGGTGTAACCATCTTAGTTTTGTGTGTTAGCATAATAACATTTTTTAATTAACACTAAATGCTAAATATAGCTGACTTTCAAGGCAATCCATCTGATAAAGAAAAACTAAAATCTTAGTCAGAGTAATTATCTTGTATATGCTTGTTTTTTGTCTGACAAGATATTTCTTCTTACCAGGCGGCTTTTTATTGGAGAATTTCACTTGTTTCAAGTTTTTTTGGCCTTAAGTAGCAAGTGAAATATTCTTGTTCTGTTAATTTTGCTTATTTTAAGTAATATTTCCCCAATTTTAATGTTTTTTTCTTGTTTTTGAGAGCTCCGTTTTTGCAGTGGAAGTGGCTGACCGCGCCTTTTTAATACAAATTAAATACAAATCATAACTACATAACAACATAACTGAATGTCCACTGTGTTACAGCCATTAGCCTGCTGAGAGAGAGGGAGCCAGGAGCCTTTGTCATCCGGGACAGTCACTCGTTCAGGGGGGCTTACGGCTTGGCTATGAAGGTGGCCTCTCCTCCACCCTCAGTGCATCAGAACAAGAAAGGTAGGGGGCGGGATGGTGGATTACATGAATGGCTATTCTAAAGCCGTTACTAATGCAACAAGTATTTTCTTTGGCTCCATCAGAGCTTTGTGGGGCTCTTCCTTCTCCTTATTTTGGTCTTTGGTCAGCAGGGCGGAGCCAGAATTAAAGTTATTATGTTAATACCAAAGATATGAAGTGATGTCTCTGCGTTAATCACCCCTCTCTGTTTGTTGTCGCAGGTGACATCACCAACGAGCTGGTGAGGCACTTCCTGATTGAGAGCAGCCCTAAAGGAGTGAAGCTGAAGGGTTGTCCAAACGAGCCTTACTTTGGTGAGTGGACGCCTGCCGCCCTCCCTCCTCTCTGAAACACACACTCGCATGTGCACTGACAGCTTAGTGTTTGTCACAGATCTGCAACCCTGTCCAAGTTCAGTAACGTGTAATCCTACTGTAATTATAGCAGGGACTGGAGTGATCTAACTCGTGATCTCCCTACTAATTATACTGCAAGGCTGTATGATGTGTGCATTCACTGAGAGAGACAGCGCTCCTCTGCCAAATCCTAAAAAAATAGGGCGAGCTGACTTCTCTACACTTTTGTCTTCCTCTCCTGTCTGAAAGCCGTAACTCAACACACCGCTCTTATGCTTGTGTGCATTTGTTTTACTTTAAAACTACTTATACCAACAGGATTTTTCTTACCACTTTAAATCTAACAAGCCCCAAATCCATCCAACCTGAACAGATGAGTAATGGGGACGCAAAGACCTCCTGACAGGAGGAGAACCAGGACGTCACTTTTTGTTGATGAGAATGAAATTGTTAAAGGGGAGGTGCATCCAGTTTACTGCCAAAGGCTGTTTACCACAGGCTTCAGGGGGAGCTGGAGGGGATGGGGGGGGGGGCGCTCTCTTGAGGCTAGCGGCTCCAAGAGCTGCTACTTGCATAACACTCACTGACCGGCAGCAGTCGAGTTGCGTTGTGGGTAATGTAGGCTGCAAGTTTTGACATGGAAGAAGAATGCGTGGAATAAAAAAAGACGGTTTCTCTGATTCTGCTGCGTCAATTTTGATCCTTTTTGTTTTAAAATGTTCGTTGTGAGTCCGACAAAGTTACAGAGGCGCCCTTTGACTTCAGTAGATAAATTGTCATGGTGGACACTAATTGAAACGTTTAGTGTGTAACATTTAGGATCTATTGACAGAAATATAGGATCCACCACTATTCTTTTCAGACCTTACATAATGAACCGTTTTTATTACCTTAGAATTATTACCTCTAACACGGGCGTCACCTTGTTGTGCCGCCATGTTTCTACTGTAGCCCAAATGGACAAACGGCTCTTTAAAGCGCGTTTCATCACTGCGTTGAATACGTACAAAGACGAAGCAGAAGAAGAAGAATTAGTAGACGTAGTAGTTATCTGGTTTGTTATTAAGACAATTAACATTTTGGACAAATGGAGGCCCACATGTATTATTTAGCTCAGAGCCGACAGAGCGTGTCGGCCACCGTGGTGCCTCCTTCGGAAAGGGAGGGCTGAGCGTTGACATTCATTTATTTTCCCCCTTAAATGGTTATTTTTTTAAAAAAGGACTAAAGTGCACACGGGACATACAGAAGTATAAAAAAACAGTACACAAATATATATAAAGAGATATGTTGAAAGTTTTCACAGCATTTTTGTTGTTGGATTTAGGAATTCAACTGATATGATGTACAAGCTCATGCAGGAAAGGTGCAAGGTTAGGTTTGCCCGAGGTGCAAGTTAAATGTAAAGTGAGTTGTTGGTTGCAATTTGCACCACTAGACGCCACTTAAACCTTGAACGATGATAGCAAAGAATTTAATGTCGAGTTTTGTTATTAGTGGTTACAAAGAAATATGTAAAATGTTATATTTTTAGTGTAATAGTTTGTGTAGCATAGTGTAATAATAAATAAAACACAGATTGTGGGTTATTTTGTACACAACACCACTGAAACTGGAACATTTCCTAAAATACTCGTGGGAAATATGTGATGATGGGAAAGTAATCTAAGTCAATACTGTGTAGCAGCATTAAGTGTTGAAATGTTGAAAGTAGATTCCAAAGACTAGAATGAAATTAAAGAAATGTTTGTGACAGTGTCGTGTGTCCGTTTGACAGGCTGCCTGTCTGCCTTGGTCTACCAACATGCCATCACCCCTCTGGCCCTGCCCTGCAAACTACTTATCCCGACAACAGGTCTGTGGGCCGAAACATGTTTTCAGCGACGTTCCTGCATTTTCAAGTGATTCTTTTTTTGCTCCTGAGGACATTTTTAACCCCATTATGTCAACAAACCGAAAGACTACACAAGTTTAGCATTCGCACACTGGGTATTTAAGTATTTGTATCTAGGAATAGAGAATAAAGTTAGAAAATATTTTAAAAAATCATTTTTTCACGTTCTGAATTCCCAAATATATAAATATTACCCAGCTGCCCCGCATTTTGTTTGAATATTTTTGTTACTAGATATGATTTAAAACTGATTAGCATACGTTTCTTCAGTGCAGGAATGCAGTATATAATATTAGTGGTCAGATTGGAGCCTGTCACTGAAGTTACCCCTGCAGGAGCATAACACCCCCCCTCTCTTTTGTTCCAAGTAGATCTCACCGAGGAAGTGGCAGAAGTTGCGACAACAAATCCACTGGTTGAAAGGCTGAAACAAGGAGCAGGTAAAAAAAACATCGACTCAGTGTCATTTGACAGTTTTTGAGACTCAAATACAGCCAGTGCAGCTTTCCTGTCCTTTTCATATTCTGACAACATGACACCCTTGTTATCCCAGTGCAGAGGGCCCCTGCTGATTCCCATGGTAAACCCTGTGCACTTTTATTTGGAAGCCTAAATCTGGAATGTGCATCCTGTGTGTGTTTAATCTGTGTATGTTGTGACATGCTAGAAAGAAAACTTGCGAATGGCCCCGTGTAACCGAATTCCTGGAGATGTTTTTAAGGTTTTGTCTGTTAGTGTCCAGCTTCTTGTCCCTAACAGGCAGAATGTTTAACGTGGAATGATTTGGATGGATTCATTTCTAAAACTGTTTGACTTTGCTGCAAAAAGCATGAGCTCTAATGAGAAGACGTCGATATTTTTGCATGAACAGATTAAAACTGGTATTAATAACATTTTGAATAGGATTCATTCTGGAATAAACTCACTTTGTAGAGTTTTGTCTTTGCAGCATGACAGGAATGAAATGTCATTGGATTTTGTTGTGTGACTGGGACATCTGCTCTCTTCCCAGCATGCAACGTGCTCTACATCAACTCAGTGGAGATGGAGTCCCTGACAGGCCCTCAGGCTGTTGCCAAGGCCATATCTGAGACACTGGCTGCCGCTTCGCCCCCTACTGCCACCATTGTGCACTTCAAGGTGTCTTCACAAGGCATCACGCTGACCGACAACCAGAGGAAGTAAGTCTGGATATATCTGAACAGGACGTCTTGAAATATCTGAAAGATGCCTCATAAGAAAAACATTGCATGACATCTGGAGCTTTAGCTGCAGACGGCAAACGTCTGAGCACGTTTTGTTTTTAAAGGGCAAGTGTCAACATGAGGCGCGCTGCACGCAATCAGAAGCAATAAATAACTGCTAACGCGGGATTAAACGATCAGGGTCTTATTATTTACCACAGTATTTCAGTCAAGAATCTGAAATCCAAACTAAACCACAGTTAAAACCTCTGCATTACAAGGAAATCCCAACCTTTACATCGACGTGGCCACTGTTATTGGCCAATTTGAACTGATCTGAGACATTTTACGGTTTCCTGCAGCATTTTGTATAAGTGCCTTGTCTCATCTGAAATAACTTCCACTAACGTCAGTTAAGATGACTCTAATTTAATATGTTAGATAAAATTAGGCCTGTGACACTTCAGGTAAACTGAGCAGCGGTGTTACAGAAAAGGCCTCACATTAAAAAAGTCGGGACTAACAGCCCACTCAGTCACAATCAGGTGCTGAAAATTCACCACTGCACTACAGGTCAGACACCAGGTGAAGTTAGTTGGACTGAGTCTGCGTTGAGTTAAAGTCGCTTTAATGTTCATATTGACCAGCTAGAACTGTATAATCGCCGGCTGTGGTCAGCTGACCAATTTAGGTATTTATTGTTCATGCTGTGATTACAAGCATGATGCAACCTCAGGATTAATGTGACCTTCATATACAGGAAAACACATCATCCACCGCTCCAAACACATTCCCACCATGTTTTTCCTTTATTCTGCTCTTCCTGTAATCTCTATTTTGATTTGCTGCTTTTCTAGGCTTTTCTTCCGACGCCACTATCCCTGCAACGCCGTCACGTTCTGCGACATTGACCCTCAGGACAGAAAGTGAGTACATAGACATCAAATGATTACTTAAAACACCTTTAGTGTATTTTTAGGCCACAGAGATGCAAAATGACTGATTAGTTCCAAGATTAGGTCCAAACTCTTATCCTTACTTGCTCTTCGTCCATTGTTTTTATTATTATTATTATTATTACTAATATTATAGATCAGGCGTGTCCTGCCTTTCACTCCTTGGATGGTGTTGCCTTTCCTCAAACCTAAAAACATACCAGAATAGCGAACGTTCATCAGTATCCAGCTGTCTCAGAGTGTTAACACATCATCTTCAAATCTTTACAGGTGGAACAAGCCTGAGGGAGGCACGGCCAAGTGAGTACAACAAACTGATCTGACATTTCTACAGAACGGGGGGGGGGGGTGGTGATGTCGTCGTGTGTGTGCGCTGCAGTCTGTCATTATCCACGCCCACACCGGGCTCTCGCATGTGCCCCCAAAAACTGAAAAGCCTACGTGAAATCATAAAAATGTTTTATGAACAGTGTGCCAGTAACTGTCAAGACGACAACCTGCCGTTCAAAACGTAGTCGGACTCGCCACCGGAGCACCGAGGAAAGGGCCTCTGCGACAGAGAGACGTCGGCGGCAGCTGAAGCGCTAAGACAGAAGAAAACAGGGAGAAGATGAAGAACGTTTGAGTTTGGCTCGCCGGACGTTTAACATTCGCTGTGTCGGCGCTTTTAGTTTGTTCAGCATGTTCAGCTTTTCGCAGAGCCGACGTGCCTGTCAGTCACTTTCCATCAACCGACCAATCACAGCCTGGACGGGGCGGGACACTAAAAAAAAGTTTGACGTGTTGCAGAAAATCATTAACTGTTGAAAAATATGATTATTGACAAATTAGAGAGCGATGCAGAATCTTTTCAAGGATGAAATAAATACAAACGACACAGAAATGAAACAGCAGGAATTATTGGACTAGTGGTAAAATAGTATACTGTTATGTGAAATTATAATAAATGTAGTATATTATTGTTATACTAACAGTGGAAAATTAAAGAGACTCTACATTAGACAGATTCTTCTCCCCCGGAGAGAAACACACTCCCCTTGTTCTGTTTTACATCTGCTTTACTAGTTATTGTTATAAATATTGTTTTTTGTTTACCTTTTGTTCAAGTTGAGAAAATGTCCGTATTTTGTGCCTGTTCCTTGATAATGAAGCAGACTCATAGTTTCATTTGTTCCATTATAATCGAATCGCAAATCGCAACACTGTCCCCAGTAATCGCCATATGACCTTTTGTCCAAATCGTTCAGCCCGACCAAAACGCATCATTACATTTGCACAGAGGTAAAAATAGAAAAGCAGCACTGCAGTCTGGCCAGTGCAGCTGTAACTGCATGTGAACATTTGTGTGGCGAAAAGAAGGTATAATTATTATTAGTAATTATTAAGGAGGCCATTGTGTCATATTTTAATATCTGAATACACCTTCAGAATTGTGTCACTAATATTAGCTCACGTTTCCGTCCTCTAGCTGGACAAACGCACTCTTTTAGTCCCCGAAGTGTTTTCAGCAGAAACAGTTTTAGCTCGGCTCATTTGCATCCTTAGTCTTGGTAAATACTAAATTAAAAATTTGCCCCCCTGATGGGAATTTGCGACATTCTTCATGAAAATCCCCCGGTATCTACAAAATCTATCACATCAAATGTAGGTGTCTTATTTTTCAAACACTGTTATTAGGGCCGAACGATTAATCGTTTTCAAATCAAATTTGCGATTTTAAAGAACCTGATTAGCAAATCGTGAAGACGGCGATTAAAATGTAGGTTAATTATACAATGCGTCCGTTTTAAACAGTCATGCACTTACAGATTCATATTCGTTGTCATCCTTGTGTGACAAATCCGCTCGCCAATCACAAGCTCCATGCGCCTCCTGTTACGGTCTCACTCACCAATCAGAGCACAGGGCGTGTACATTTTACAACAATGAAACTGGCGCCAGCTGAACGGATGGACCGCGGTTTTGTCTGCCGTCAACTCTCACCGAAGTGTTTCAGCGGCGGAGCGTTTAGCCTACACGTTGTCTACGTGTTCTTAATTTGTGATTTTGCGCGCTTCACCCGCGGATCGCAGCTCTGTGAGTGCTGACTTGTTCAGATTTTGTTTATTTGTTCAGTTTCCTTGACTTTTGAGCTTCTGCCAAGTAGCTACGTAGTTAAATTCTTTCTTTTTTTGTCTGTTTTAACCGTGTTTACAATCGGGAGTCTGCAAAAGGTGTTTTATTTTGAAATTCTCTACGCCGTGCTGTGTCTGACTTCCTGCCTGGTTCGTCTGCCCTGTGCTGCTTCACGCGGCTGAATTGTTCAGCTCTAACGTCATCAAACCAAATGATTCAAATTCCAGTTTGGGTTCATACCCTTCTCACACACACTCACACACAGTTCGGTGCTTAAACATGAATTTTATCGCCTGAATTTCATGTTTTTACAAATAAATGACAACCTTTCTCTTTCCAGGCTGTTTGGGTTTGTGGCCCGTAAGCAGGGAAGCACAACCGACAACGTCAGCCACCTCTTCGCTGAGATGGACCCCGACCAGCCTGCCAACGCCATCGTCAACTTCGTCTTGAAGATGATCGCCTCACAGAAGCGATGAGAGCTGACAGCAAACCCTGGCGCTTTTTTAAAAATGCCTTTGGTTATTTTATTTCCTTTTTAACCACAGACACTTAACTTTCTGTTGTGGACAACTTAGCATTTGGTTTTATGTGTCACCCTGTTTTTCTTGCTCTTTTACTTTTTCTTGAGTGTCTGTGTGTTTTTGTATGTTAACAAATGAACGAGTGTGTGTGTGTGTGTGTGTGTGTGCGTGTGCGGCTTGCATGCTTGTGCTTTTCTTCATGGACGGACTCCAGAATGGACCAGAGGAAGTGCAGGATGGGCGTGGCTGTGTGTGACAATGGGACGGGAGGCGATTCTGATCTCCCTGGCAGGGAAACACATGAACAGGAAGAGGGAATGACATTGTGTGTGCAAATGTAATTTTTTTTTTTTTTTTACCAATTGGTTGATTTAATTTAAAAAAAAAAAGAAGAAGTCAAGTTGTGTGATGTAAAGGTGGATTGTAAATCTATCAGGCTTTTGACAGGTCAACCAAAGATTTTAAAAAAGTAGTCAGGGCGTGTATAGTGTGCCACTGTCGGAGGGTTGGAAGTATTCTTTTGTAAAACAAGTATGGCTGCTTAATCAAAAAATACTGAACTGTTTCTTTCTGTATGTACTGTAGGTCAATTCTGCACCGTTGCCATTTTGCAAACAATTGTTTCGGACATTTTTGCAGCTGGTGAGGTCCGTGTAAATATTCCAGATTGCTTTATGAGTAGGACTGTTCTAGATAACATTTGGTGCCTGACTTTCTTTTGTAATGCAGAGCTTTTTATGGAAAAGAAGAACATAAAAAAAAAGAACATAAAACTCCTCCGGGCTGTCTTAAATATGCAAATAGCCAAACATGGAATTAAGGTTGTTGTCTAAAAATTCCACAGTTCCTTCCCTGTTCGATGTAGTAGGGTCGCTAACGATGCAACCGATGTTTATTCCTCTGAAGTGCAGCTAGAGTCTGAAGATAAATCCGCTAAATCATTTTTTTTTGTGCATGTTCGGTTTCCATGTGAACACAGAAAAGCATCAGTAAGAAGGCCACTGAATCATCATTGCATCTCGGTTGTTTTGGTCAGACGAGCAAAGACGAGGATCGGCTTCCTATCAGCCTGCGCAGCATATAGCCACGTTATTTTGCTCATTACTGAAGGGCTGAAAGTTGTTTTGTGAGGACGACCTTTATATAAAAGTGTCGTCCTCCTGTTCTACTCTTCATTTTTCTGTTAAACTTTCCCTCAGTAGAAGAAGCTCCTTGTGTCAGCCGGCCAAAACTGTCAACACTCACACCCTACCCAAAAGTAAGCTATATACATACATAGATATATATATATATATACATAAACTTCCAAACAGTGACTTAAGATATTTATTTTTGTTGCTTTGTTGCTCTGTTATCCTGTATACATGTATTATAAAGTATACATCAAGATTACTGAAAGTGAGAAGAAAAGATTGCTTTTTATTTTGGCTAAAGTGCATTGACATATAAGGTGTAAAGTGTGTGCATTTAAAGTGTATCACTGTTGTTTTTGAATGTTGTTTTTTTTCACAGCATTTCTTCCTTTTGTTAACATTCTTGTTTTCTTGGAGAGGCTTTGTTTTTTGTTTTTTTTAAGAGAGGGGAAATATTTTGTATGAAAGATTGTTGTTACTTAAGTCCAAATCGGAGTTACCCTAAAGTATAATGCCAACACAAATGTGTTATTAACTTAAACCTGCCTAGAAAATACATTGTCCGAGTTTAGCACTTAAACTGTTGAAGTATTATCAGTGTATTTCTACTTGTTAAAGGAGACTATATGGAAACTGACAGACCCATGTCGTCTTTGCATGTGTGGAGGCATCATGTTGGCACCGCATCTCAGCATGGGTCTGGAGCTTGTTCATGGAAAACCAGTCAGTTCAGCCAGTAACTGCTGCCCTCATGTGGTCTCGAAAGATCATTACAAAGGAACCACTTTTATTCTACTACAGTGTTTTAGCTGTGATTAAGGCACGTCAAAGGGTAAATGTTTAAGTAATGTGATCACTGAGTAAATTAATTTTAATGTTGATTCATATGCTAATATTCTTAGCAAATTAGTTTTGCTAAATCCCATTCAAGGATGGAGAAAGACAGATTATCACTCCTTCCTTTATGCCTGATACTTTAGGATTAGTTGGCACATGATGTAAACTAATTAAATAAGTGTTAGTTTGGGGGCCTTCATTGACACTAGTGTACTTCCTCAAAAAAAGCAGCACTTACAGGGCTTTTATATTTGACTAGAATGCTCCATTATTTATTAGCAAGAGCCTGCATGCTCCAGTCAAGCTGTTACCTTAACGCTGCTGACTGTATTCTGTCCACAGTATCCACAAGTCAACCCAGCCCTTTCCAGAAAGATGCCCATAGATAGTCATCATCAGGTTCTGATTTTCATGTGACGGCCGCATCTTGACTCGTACGAGAAAGAAGAATCTAAATTGTTTGCCATCAAAATGCTGGTTGAGAAAAAGAGTATACTTCAAACTAAACGTTAGCCAAGATGGAAACTCCGGTGGCACCTGCCCACTTTGACGGATCAGTCTGGACTGTAGAATGTGTGTGAATGAGCTACTATGCCTGTACAGAGCTTTGTCATGTTTGGTTTGCTACATCGTATGGCTTTTACTATTTCTGATGGAAAAAAAACACATTAAAAAGCAGTACAAATCAAAATGTATCCAATTTCCCCCCTTTTTTTATTAAACGTACAGATTTGACTTTCTTGTTACACTGTGGGAAGTTTGAGGTTTGGGGTTAGTTTGCCATAAAAGTTTGTTTTATGTACAAAAAGAAGTATTTTTGTTGAATATAAATTGCCAAACGTCTAAATAATCTATAAGTTCTCCAGTGCAGTGGCGGATTAATAACTTCAATATGTCTTTCACATCTGTTAGGGCAGATTAATAAATGTTAAAAATTCAAGCTTTTGTAAAAAAATGTTTTATTTATTCTCAGGTAGGCTACATTTAAATATAAAAGACTAACTATCTTTATTTGTGTAGGAATATACAGGTAGGCCCTAATTTTACATAACTACTGGAAATCAGTCCTAACAGAGACCAGTAAGTCCAGAAAATAACATCACTAGTAGTTCAGTTCAGTTGCCTGAAACAAAACATATGTGCTTTCCTGACAAGAACCTCCAGAGGAGAAGAAGGCAGAAGTAGTGTGAAGTTGTTATCGTGTCTCAAAAACCTTAACCAATTACATTTTTAAACCCAAACCACCATAACCTACATCAAACATTAACCAATGGTGGCGTTCATATGAATCATTTCTGTAATGGTTATGATGTTACGACTAACAACCTATTTTTTAATTTAGTTTGCAGGATCTAACTGATGTTGATTAAACAAATGTGAGTCATTATTCCATCTTTAGAGTTTGATCCATGCTGTTTGGGTATCTGAAATATGGAAATCCATTTTAGAGAGACCTTTGTGACTGCACTAAAGAAAGTCATGTGTGGGTTTGGGGAGGGGGCCATGAGAGTCAGTGACAGTAGGGGGGTCCGGGCCTTGTTGAGGAAGCCCACTGCAATCAGAAAGAAGCTGTTATTGTGGCGTGAGGTTTTGGTCCTGATGGAGCGCAGCCTCCTGCCAGTGGGGAGAGTCTGAAACAGTTTGTGTCCAAGGTGGGAGGGGTCAGCTGCAATCTTTCCAGCTCGCCTCCTGGAGGCGTACAGGTCCTGAAGAGATGGAAGGTGACAAACAATCACCTCCTCTTCATACCGAATGATACGCTGCAGCCTGCCCTTGTACGTGGCAGTGGCAGCAGCGTACCTGATGGTGACGGAGGAAGTGAGGATGGACTCAATGATGGCGGTGTAGAAGTGCACCATCATTGTCTTTGGCAGGCTGAACTTCATGCTGCTGGGCCTTCTTGGTGAGGGAGGTGATGTTCAGCTCCCACTTGAGGTCCTGGGAGATGATGGTGCCCAGGAAGCGGAAGGAGTATGATGGGGGATGGTGGGGCTTGGCTTTTTCTAAAATCCACGACCATCTCCACTGTCTTCAGAGAGTTGAACTCCAGACTGTTCTGGCTGCACCAGGTCACCAGATGGTCGATCTCCTGCCTGTAGGCGGACTCATCCCCACCAGAGATGAGCCCAATGAGGGTGGTGTCATCTGCAAACTTCAGGAGCTTGACGGACTGGTGAATGGAGGTGCAGCTGTTGGTGTACAGGGAGAAGAGCAGAGGGGAAAGAATGCAGCCCTGAGGGGATCCGGTGCTGATGGTCCTGGTGTCGGAGACATGTTTTTCCATCTTCACGTGCTGCTTCCTGTCCATGAAGAAGTCTGTGATCCATCTGCAGGTGGAGTCAGGCACGCTGAGCGAGCTTGTCTTACAGCAGGGCCGGGATGATGGTGTTAAAACGGAGCTAAAATCCACAAACAGGATCCTGGCGTAGGTTCCTGGGGAGTCCAGGTGCTGGAGGATGTAGTGAAGGGCCATGTTTACTGCATCATCTACAGACCTGTTGGCTCTGTAGGCAAACTGCAGGGGGTCCAGGACTGAGTCTGTGATGGATTTTAGGTGGGACAACACAAGGCGCTCAAAGGACTTCATAACCACAGAGGTCGGGGCGACGGGTCTGTAGTCGTTTAGTCCCGTGGTCCTTGGTTTTTTGGGGACAGGGATGATGGTGGAGGCTTTGAAGCAGGCTGGCACATGGCATGTCTCCAGTGAGGTGTTAAAAATGTCTGTGAAGTTGTCTTAAGCACAGCGCTTCAGGGTGGATGGGAAGACCGAGTCCGGCCCAGCTGCTTTGTGAAGTTTCTGGCTCCTGAACAGTCTGTTGACGTCCCTCTCTAGGATGGAAAGAGAGGGGCAGGAGGTGGGGGGATGAGATGATGGACTGTGGCCGATCGGGGGGGTGTATTTGTAGATTGTTTTGCATTTGTTACAGAATTTTTACACTTCTGTTTCGATTCCTGTGCTCACGCTCAACTTCATCACTCACCACCTGCCACTTGAGCTCAGATACCTCGACCACTCCATCTCCTATCTTACAGCCCCCGGCAAAAAATATATAGCGATTACGAGAAAGATTGGTTTGCACTGAGCTACATTCTTTCCAGACCGTATGGGTTAGCAAGAGCAGAAACAGGTCTCGATGACTGATTAGTGGATTCAAAATGTATTTGTGGATTGTGCTTGTATATTTGTGGATCATGAAGAATTTGTTTGTGGATTTGAAATCTGTTTGTAGATTGTGCTTTGTGTTTACACATTCTAATATATATTTGTGACTCACAGTCTGTGCATAAATTTACAATGAGACTGACATCAAGTTACCCCCATTAACAAGATCCGTTTTGACTTTTCTTTTTTTCGCAAAGAAACCAGTATAGTCATGAAATAGATGCCACTCGTATTATGTGTACCATCGATTTTAGTGACTCCAGCTTTCTTTTGAAGCAGTCGCTCATTGCAGTTTGCAAGTTTCAATTCACTTTTGTGGTTGGAGAACTGGCTATGGCATCAGGATTAACAGATGAGACACGTCTTTGTTAAAGACATACGTTACGTGAGTTACAGTAGAATAGCAACAAGGTTTTTTTTATTAAAATATATAGCCCAGTCTAGCTAATCTAGCTATGACATCATTGCATTAGTCTATAAAAGTTTGAAATTGTTATAATAAAATTTTATGGACAGCAATTTTCTGTACCCATACCAGCTTAATAAAATAATGAAAAAAATGCAGACATTTGAAATGAGCAGACTGCAGGAATGCGACACTATAAACATTTCTCAGAACATTATCATTCATTTTACTTCAGTGATGTAATGAGGTTACTTTTTCTCCAGTCCTCATGACTCCACACTTATAAAATGAAGGGTCATTAAAAGCATAAGAATCTTTAGGAATAGTTCTGTTTTAAAGAAGCTCTGTAATATCTCACTGTGGCAGAATGAGATGACAGGACATCCTTATATTGTCGTGTATCATCAGTAATATGAAACCCACAGATTGTAAAAGGAATCCATCTGATGCTTCAAAGAAATTTCACAACAGATCCAATTTGCAAAGGTACTAAAAACATGAAAAGAAAAATTCATTTTAGGTAGCATTAATGAAAAGACCCAACACATGAACTGTAGGTAAGATGGACATTAGAATGAACAGATCAGAAGACGTGTGGCTCTGTCAGTACTAAGTGACAGAAGTGCTTTGAGCTGTGCTGCTCTCAGCACTGATAACGCTAACATGCCAACATGGTTTATTGTCTCAACACTAGGATTTCCAACACTGTAGTATTCATCCAAGATCATAGATGCCTACAGTGTTCCGAGTCTTTGCCGTTGAGTCTTGTCCCGTTAGTGATAATGGGGTCAATGTATGAAAAGTGCAATGAGATAACGTCTGTTAAGAGTTGGGGCTACATAAAGAAGAAGATTCTTTGTTGTCACATACACGTTGCGATATTCATTTTCTGCATTTCACCCATCCCTCAAGGGAGCAGAGGGCAGCTGCTGTACAGCGCCTGGGGACCAACTCCAGATGTTTATCAGTGTCTGGTCAACTGCACTGAATGAAGAACCTACCATGTTTTTGATGGTGGGGGAAACCGGAGCACCCGGAGGAAATCCACGTAAATGAAGTAGAAACAGATAGTATCTATGTTTTTGACTCAGACTCACACTGATTGCTGAATCCATCCGATCGTTGTCAAGATATTTCACAATGACCCATCTTTTGAAGGATGTGGCAGATGCAGTCAAAGTTGTAAATTCCATCAAGAAACACCATCACCATCATCATCATCATCTTTAACCGCTTATCTGTGCAGGTTTGCAGGAGGTCTGGAGCCAGTCCTAGGCGACGTTGGGCCAGAGGCGAGGTACAGGCTGGACAAGTTGGCAGTTCATCGCAGGGTTGGCAAAGAAACAAACAACCACTCACACACATTCAATTCAAAGGCAATTTAGAGTCACCAATTCACCTATGCATGTCTTTGGACTGCAGGAGGAAGCTGGAGCACCTGGAGAGAACCCACGCACAGACGGGGAAAACATGCAAACTCCACACAGAAAGGCCGGGGACTGGGACGACCAGGGTTCGAACCCCCGGACATTTTTAACGACTTTGACAGTCTAGAGTTTGGGATTTGGTTTTACACACACAGACATTAGAAGGCTAAATGAATGCCAAATCACAATCACAATATTTCCTTCTCTGATTCCAAATATGTTTTCTGCCTGACCTTGCACGCCACCAGTCCGAACAAGCTGTATGAGCTCTTTGCTGCACTCAATCTGAGTATCGGCAGCAATCTGATACACAACGTGAGCTCAATCGAAACTCTACAGACTCATGATGAAGAGGCAGAACAGTGTGTATCTGCTTCTTAGAAACACATTCCTGATGAAGCCTGGTAAAATTAAGCTAATAAGCAGCCAGCTCGTGCTTGTTGAGCTTCAAATGAAATCTGTGAACTTAAAGGATTAAAGATTCAACATCAGTGTCATCACTGGCTGAGTTCTGGTAACCATCAGGGCATCTACAAACATCTCTAGACCTGCACGGTGCATAACTTCCATGTCTTTGTCATCATGCAAGTGTGAAGAATGGTTGTCGGCATTCTTATAAATAAAATGTTGGGACTAAAACAGACCTAATATAAAAAACATTGAAAAAAGAAATATCATAGATTGCACTCAGTAAGATCAATGCACCGCTGCTCTTCTGACAACCTCTCCAAATAAAGGCTAGGACATTTCTGCCCCATCTACTTGGTGTGCATCTACCTGAGAATGGATTGTATCCAGTAACATTTACAGATTGCAATGAACTCCATTCATCTATAATTCATGCAAAACACATAAAACACAAGACATTTCCAAAGTAAATTGAATGCAGTTCATGAAGCATTTGGAGTAAATGCATGAAAGAAAGTCAGAATCACTGTAAATGCTACTGGAATTGATAAACATAAGTTTAAACACAACAAAACTCATTATATTTTTCATTTCCGTTTGAAAATGTTTGCTAACACATGCATGCAGACAACTATAGCTGGGACCTAAACACCGTGGGGCCACAGCATAAATCCTTACCTAGTCCAATTTTAAATTTTATATCATTACCAATCAATCAATACCCTTTTCTAAGGGTATGTCCTGGCTTATATTTTCAGAAACAGCTACGCCCTTTGGCTGCTGCAAGGGTTGCCAACTGTCCCGTATTAGCTAGGATGTCCCTTACATTAGGTCTATTTGATTTGTCCCAGATGTGACCTCTCTTGTCCCGTTTTTTGACTATTACGCTGACCACCCTAAGAAAGTGATCCCCCGGCACGGAGCTGTATTTATTATATAAACCCTGCGTTTGAGTTGACAGGTTTTCTCATATTAGGCTCTGTCCCTTTAAGAAGGTAACCTCTGACCCTGAGCTGTGACAGAAGTGAGGCTAACAGGCGGCGGACACATTGTTAGGAGTGGCAGAGGTTAGAGACGCCTGTCAATCAAAGCGACCACGCCCCTAATAATGCAGAACTTTAAGGCTTAATATAATTTAAGCAGGTGAGTTATAAAAAATTCACCCCTCACAGTTGTCACGAAGGGCAAAATTATCGATATGCACTAAAACCATTTTTTGAACCAGGCTGTAAACATGTTTTATTCTGCTGTAAAGTTGGGCATTTTAACATGGGGGTCAATGGAGATTGACTCCCTTCTGCAGCCAGCCTCAAGTGGCCACTCGATGAATTGCAGTTTTCAGTTACTTCCTGGTTGCATCGGAAGTGAGAGCCGGAGGTTGCCGCTTGCTATGAAGTTTATTTTAGGAGGCTTCCGATTCGTCCATGTAGATAGAAATCACCTCTCTGAACTTGTGATTGGTTAAGGGGCCGGGCTAAGAGGCAGAGCGGAGCGGAGTGAACCGGTTTGTGTTTTCTGTGGAGGCAGCCACGAGCGGCAGAAGAAAGAAAAGTGTAGTTTAATGAATGAACAGAGACAGTTAGCAGCCTGGCTGGTTTATAATAAGTTTGTCTCACTGCTACACAGTTTTGTGTGTTGTACTGTGTGTGAGAGCTAATAGTCTGCAGATAGCAACAGGTTAGCATCATCGCTAACAGCAAGCTAACGAACCCCTGAGCCCCGTGACAGCGCCAGCGCGCGACCGGCTGTTAACGTCATGCTTCGAGGGAGACCGACCTGTGGCTGAGTTCATCTTCTTCTTTCTGAGAGGATTAAAAAACATGAGAACAGCAGGGAGCCACCTGGACGATGCTGTGAAACTGGGCCCAACAGGGGCCCCCGAGCGGCACAGCAAACACTGAGGGGCCACAACGGGTCCGGGGACCGTGTGAAAAACTTCAGAGCCATCCGGAAGTTTGCCCAGAGGAGGAAAACCCGTCCTGCCGCCTCTCTGTGGTGAGTGAAAGCATCTTTTCTCATCCCGACTCTGCTGCTGGTCCCTGGTTGATCGGTTTAGACCAGGCTCCGGATTACAGTTGTTGGCACATAGCCGCTTTCATACTGCCTTATTATTCGGGATTATTAGGCCAATATGCCGGGTCGCTGCCCTGTATGAAAGGTGCTGGGAACACGATATATGCTGGCCGAGATTCTGTTTTGATCTCTTTGGAAAGCGGTTATAAAAAGGGTGGTCCACTGGAAGGGGAGGGACTTAGGCTCTCTATTAAACCAACCAAAAATGTAATTAAGAGATTAGCTATCATTATGCAAATTGCTTACAACAATACACTGTATATTCTCACGAAACCACATCCGTACTGCTGCAGCAGGCCACTGTTTCCCTTATTTATAGTGACAAAGTTGGCAACACTAGCTGCTGCATCATCGCTGCTTCTGACCCGGATTTTTTCATGGTAGATCATGAACTTCCTCGTTAAAGCTGGATATCCATGTCTTGAGAATGTTATTGGCTACACGAAGTGCCAGTCATCTGCACAATGGCTTGCAATTGGCTCAGCTTACCTAGGAAATAACAGGGGGTGGCCCTTCCTGACAGCGCGGGCTCTCATTGGCTGCTGTAGGCTGTAAAATGGACATGTGAGCTCCTATTGGGTCGGATTAGCTGTCAGTCGAAAGGTCAGAGTTCAGCCGCTAATTTAAAAACAAGCTATCGTAGTTGTTTACATCCATTTACATCCTGTTGCCTGTCAGGGGCCTGTTGCCTGTTGCTGCAATGAACTATGAAGTCAATACTTGGAGCCAATGCAACCACAAACTGGGACATGTTCAGCGCTGATAAATATTGTGAACGGTCAGAATCAATATTTGCGGTCACAATGCTAAAAAGAACACATTATCGTTATTTCAGGTAGTTTAAATTTTACAAGAAAATGTATTTCTAAGTATAAACTCTCTGGAAGTGATTGTTGTTTTGCTTTGGAGGCGGTTGTTCAATTAATGTCCAACTAACGCGTCTGATGGTTGTGGTTATTTTACTGTGTTGTTACAGTTTAGTGAGTGAAAGCAGTTGTTGAAGCAGTCTGTGTTCAGGATCTGTAATAATATGTTTGGCCACTTGATGCCAGTGTTTCCTTTTCAGACAGATCGAAGCCCAAGAGGCAGCCTGCCATAAATCCACTGACTTTTGTCCAACTTAATTTACATTTGAACTTTTAAGTAACCGTGTCTCATCTATGATGTCACTTAAGTAAATTGTACTTTGTGTTTCCTTTGTATTTGATTCTTAGATGCGGTTTCTGTTTCTCCTACTGGTGTTAAACTGGTTTTTATTTAGTAAGATGCAAATACTGTATATATTTTTTCAAATATAGAGAAGCAGTTTATATATTTTGTGCAGGATATTTTAAATAACTATCGCAACTGATCCCAAATATTTCTGCTGTCATCCCAAGTTGACTTTTCAAGTTGCCTGTCACAGAAATGTCAACAACAAATGTAGAAACTGTGCAGCTTCTCTTTCTTCAACATTCACTAAACTAAACTACTTTTATAACCAAAAAAAAAAAGAGTATAAGATTTTGTTCATGGGGAAATGAAACAGTGCCAGTGGAAGTCCTCCGTAATGTTTCCTGTGAGGAATCTTCATCTCCCACTATGAAATAGAGCTGTGACTTTGGAAAATGGTAATTTGTTCCCTGCAGGGAGTCCAGATGACAAGATGGAGGGTAAGATGTCAGGAGGCCTATCCTTTTATCTGGTGTTTGCCTCTGTGCACAGCTACTTTCTCCTCTACCCCGTGGCTATGATTTTGACACCTTTGTCAAATTCAGACTTTGTGGACCGACAGCTGCTGAAAGCTGGTGGACTCATTAGCTCCAAACCCATCTTGCCCAACCATGTCTTGTCTAAAGCTGATCATCTGACTATGGACCCATCAGTACTTGGCTTTCACTGCTATCTGACCTAGATTAGCTTTCGTTTAGTCAGAAGACTAACCTCACCTGTGTGTGGACATGTTGGATTTACTGATACTTATTTGTCAGGACTCAGTTTCTGTGTGGTGTAAAGACTGTAATCAGTTACCCTATTAACCATAACCAAGCTGTATTATTTGCCTAAAATACCGTAACTATATGAACAGTCGGGGTGGCAGACCATCAAACGCGAGTTGAGTTTGATGGTCTGGAATGAGTCACTTTATAAGGACTTGATGGTACAGACACCACTTTCTCTGGGTCTATCTAGGATACGGTCTTGGACAGGAACAGGAACTCAGTATTAGGTAAAATTTTGAGAGATCGAGGCATCTTAGGCCCCGCCTTCCCCTCGTGTCAAAGCAGGTGTCAGTGTTTACAACTTCGATGAGTGGATGACGTGGAAGAGAGAGAAAAAAACACCATAAGAGTGAATTGTAGGGGTGGGAATCACCAGCGGACGCACGATACGATATTATCACAATACTTATGTCACGATACAATATCATATATATTGCAATTTATTACCTTTTTTCCATCTTGAAATTGTGTCCTCAAAGGAAAACTCTTTTTCTCGTGGACTGAAAAAGCAACTGATTTTATTATATAAGTACTAAAAAGTAAAATTCTCATCTACAATTATTATAATAAAAGATCGATTGCAGGAGGATTGCAGTTGGAGCACCTGAGCAGGGTTTCTCCAGCATAGAGAAATTTTTGGCACTTTGTTGTTCTTTATGCACGTTTTTTATTACTGACGAGTCAGTAGGCTACTTTGCATAAACAGCGTTTGTATTGCACAATAATTGACTGACTGAAAACAACCCACAAAAATGAAACTACTGTCCAACTGGAATTAATATTAGGCTGCTAATAGTAGCTATAGAAGAGAGCAGCCTACTGTGATCTGAATTTATAATAAATACACAAACATTGGCACTAATCAAACCTTAACCACAGAGGTGTAGGCTAACATCAGAGAAGGGTTTTGTTTTTGTTAAACTGCTGAGTCTTAACTAATAAACTATTTGCAAGCAAATTATCCAAATCAAGTGTAACCTGTAAATATATTATTATACTTTACTTTTATACCTTTCCCCCCCACAAGTTGTAGATATATTTTGTTTATCAAATGGTCAGAAATGACATAAGGTGACTCATTGCTTTTACTCTACGCGGCGTACCGGCCATGCTTACTGTTGCGCAAAGTCACCCCCGAAAGGCCCATTCTGAGCCAGGAAAAACCCTGCTGGGGTGTCAGGTGTGACTGTGTGAGGCAATGGCAAATGGGTTACATGGCTCATGGGTCAGGTTGGAGGGCCCCTTAGCAAATTTTGCTTAGGCCCCCTGGGAGTTGCATATTGATGTAAGTGCTGCTCCTAACTTTTGTGCCAGTGCTCCTAAATGTTTCAGCAGGGAGCAACGGGGCTAATAGTGGGAAAGGTTAGTCTGGAGCCCTGCCCCGAGGTTAGACAAAGATCGCCTTCACGGTTAAAAGAAACCCACACTGACTTCAGCCAGGTGATGGGATGCAAACTGCAGTCTCCAACCAAAAGACTGGTGGTGTAGCAATGTCACGCTGTTAGACCGTCCACCTCTACTCAGTTACCTTCCTCAGTGAAACTTGTATCCACTGGTCCAGCACTTAAAATTTTAGTTTAGTTCTAGCACAAGGCTTAAAAAAAGTCAAAGATGTTTTAATGTTGTTGCTCCATGACTTTAAAGTAAACAGTAAAACACACAGGCATTTTCCCAAAGTTACACTTAATGCATATTTTCTGGTGGTGTTTCTCCCTCTTGTCTGTCTATTTCTGCAAAGCGCTTTATAATATCTGTAAAATATATCTACTCACTCAACGGGAGGGAAAATCTGAAAATAAATATTTGTCCGGTTGGCAAAGTGCAGTAATCGGACCAGAGCAACAGGTGTCTGATTTCCTGCTAAAGCCTGTTGCCCTTTGTCACACATGGAACCGTGTCACCATTTGGAGCGAGAACGACTGTGAGGCCTCCTGCCTCCAACTGGATACACAGAGACGTCACTTTGCACTTTGCCAGATGGAGTATAAACCTTCAAAACAGAAAGCAAATGTACATACTGTACTGTGGTCATCCTATTCCAGGGTGCCTGCGGGCTCTTAAAGTATTTTAAATGTAATCTTTTAAAAATAAGGCCTTAAAAGTATTAAATTTCATTCACAAAGGTTAAATAAATGCCGTACCATCATAAATAAATACTTTTTGTGTGTGTGACTTCACAGTTTACTCCGTTTGGTGTGACTCTGATGTTATACGGCAGCACAGGTAACGTTACTGTTTGCGTCAGTGTTTAGCTTTACGCTCTGGACTGTGGAGTGTTCGCGGTGCACGAGCTCTTGTACCCAAGATCTGGTGCGATTCAGTCAGCTATTGGGAAAGAACATAAAACGTCTCTGACGGGCCACTAACAAGCTAACGTTAGCTGGTCGACTCAGAATGGGCCAAGTGTGACGTTCGGATTCTGTGGCCCAAAGGTTAGAGAAGCGAGTTTGTGACCGTGAGGTCGCCGGTTCAATCCCCGGAAAGTGGAAAGTAAACCCAGCAACCTCCCTCATTTATCACCACTGAGGTGCCCTTGAGCAAGCTCCAGTGGAGCTGCTTAGTGGCCAGCAGATCAGGCTGTGGTTGTACTGGGCAGCGTCCTGGTGTGACTGTGTAACGGTGTGAATTTGATCAGGGTCTTCCTGCAAAAGAGAGGCTTCCTGAAAAAAGTAAAGGTAAAAAAAGGGTAACCTGCTGTATTGTAACGTCATGTGAATGGAAACATCCAACATGCTAACGCACATTAAACTTACATCAGATGCAGCGATCACCGGGAAAAAAACAAACCGGAGCCCTTGTCACTGCTGCTTTCAAGCCGATGGAATTTTATATAGCAAACTCTAGATGCAAAAATCTTGGCAACAAATAACTAATTGTACCAACTCATACTGCACAATGTATTTTATATTTTTGGTTTCACACCATTAGAGTTCTTAGTGCAACAAGTATTGTTTTCATTTTATGTTATCAGAGTGCAAAAACACCCCAAAAAAGCGACTGTGTATTAAATATGAACGCTTCCAGTCACTTGTTACTCTTTTCACCATGAAAATGACGACCGGGCTCACAAAAAGAGATGATGAAAACAAACGAGAGAGAGAAAAGTTTGTGTTTGCAGCATGTATTTACAAGGCTGCACTTTTAAAGTACATCTTTGTGTACTGGATGTTTGTGGCGTCTCCAACTCACTGGGACTAACAAGTGTGTCATACAAATACAGTAAGTGTCCTCTTAGTACCCTGTATATACACGGATTGTATATGTGTGTGTGTGTTTTCTGGAGTCATGAATGACTGTCCATCCTGTGACCGGTACGCGTGACTCACTCCTATTCCAAATGTTTCCGTCTTGGCGCCTCAAAGGCAAGTGCTGTCACCATCTGGACGGTTAGGGCCCTCCTGGGCTGCCCGCCTCATGTCCCCGACTCAAAGACTTAACTAAAAATACAACCTTCAGGATGTTATTGCAAAAGCACCAACACATGACTGGCCTGGATTTTTCTGCTCGTGGCACTTTATGTTTCTGTCTCCTTTCCATAAATAACGAAAGTGAAATTGCTCACACATAAATCATACAGTAGTAATAATGTTGTCACGCTTCTAATAGCATGCAATGTCTTTGAAGACAGACAAGAAGAAGAATTAAGTCAGATTGGGGGGTTCTGAGGTAGATTTTTAGAGCTACAATAAGGCTGGACAATAAAACAATAAGAGTAATTATCGCAATATTTTTTTTAAATAACAGAGATTAGAACTTATTAAGATTTTATTTTGTTGAAGAAAAAGTACTGAAAAAAGCTTTTACTTAATTTTACTACTTTTATCATAATTGTTATGAATGTTCCAACTCAGATTTGTAAAGTGATCCACTCAAGTGTTTTTCACGTTCTGACCATAAAGTTTAAACCACAATTAACCATCAGGTTTCTCCAGCTTTCACTCAGGAGCAAAAATCAGCCTTTAAACTTGAAAGAAAGAACGACTTTGATACTTACCGTGATAATTATCGATATCAAAAGATATGAAACTTTAACAGTTTTGGCCGTATCGTCCTGCCCCAAGCTACAACAATCAGTATTTTTACATTAACCAAATGATTATTATGTGAAAGCGGCTGCTTGTAGTGACAAAGCCACAGAGTTAATTCTGTTTCGCACCACAAGTTTTACATCTTTTTGTTTCCAGGTGCAAAAGGCAGCTGTTTTCAGCAAATCCACTGAACACTGCTTGTCTGGCAGAAAACAGCAAACATACAAATTAAGCATCTACTTAGTGAAGTGAGGTGATCCCTCAGGAGGCGGTAGAGAATGAATATTAGACTTCCATTTGTCAGGTGAGCAGAACCTCGGCCTTTAAATGAACGGTAGTGTTACTCAATTTCTTGCTGGATGTGCACACTCTGCATTGCACCTGTTTTAACCCCCCCCCTGTTGCTGCCCAAAGTACGTCTGTAAAGCAACCGTAAATTACCTCTATACAGTAACATCTGTCTCATTTTCTGATTATTAACACTGATAATATTAACTAGGGGGGTCTGAGGGTCCTCCGCCTGAAAAATTTGGGCTTTAAACACTTAATTTCCTGCATTTTGGTGAATTTCTGTGCACCAATTTATTGAGAAAATGTCTGAGGTGACGATTCAATATAAAATAATTTAGTGTAATATAATGCAGTGCAGCTGTCAGGCATTCTGTATTGATGTCAGACATGTTTCTCCTGTAGATCCACTTTTCTCTTTTGTAATCCCAGCTGAGTCTACATACAAGCAGGCGTGCCTGAAGTAGCCTAAAGTCTTTGTGCATGAGCGAATGAAGCATCCTGCAGAGAGTGAAACAGAGACAGCAGGACCCAGAGCCACAGGTGTGATATTCGCTCGCTACTGTGCGTGACTGTTAACCGTTTGTGTTGATACGCTGACCGACAACATTTATGTTTGATTACAATTTTGCAATTCAGAAGTCGCGGACAACCCTGAAGCTTTGAGCAATGCTCTCTCTCTCACTCTCTCCCTCGCTTCGTTGACTCTAGTTTTGGAAAGAGTCTAAAATTATACCTGTAATAACAAACTCAAAGATCCCAAATGATCACACGTCAGCAGTGTGAACATCTTTGTAAGTGCATACAGCGTTGTAGTGTGTGACTAGCTCTCCACACACTGCCTATAAAGAAATATGAGGGTTTGAAGGACGCCTGGCGAACACTTCTATAAAAGCTACTCTTATCCCTAATAAGGCGAGAGCGCACCCCCCCGTCCATCCACACGCGTGTCGTGTACATTTTAATGTCCTCACTTTCAGCATCACGTCTTGTTACAACTTTCTGTCTGTTCAAAACAAATCCAACATTTCTTGGATCGTCACCGTGCAAATAAAATAACAGGCACCACCCAGGCCTCACTATTAGATCTCTACACCCAGGCAGTGAGGCGTGAAGCGGCCCTCACACACGGGACCCTTCACACCCTCTACATTACTCATTCCAGCTCCTCGCGATCAGGCGGCCGTTATAGAAACCCTCTGAACAAATATGATCACAAAATTCATATCTACTGCTATGAATGAACCGGTGCTCTGCTCTGAACACTGTGGCAGGTGTTAACGCACGCTTTTTATTCTATGTGTACCTGTGTGAGCCCCATCGAGAGAGATTTCCGTTAGATTTTCAATAAAGTTATTCTGATTCTGAAACAGTTTGCAAACACATTGGCCAAGAAGGTCCAGCCTCCCCAGCGACCCTGTACACAGCAGTTGGGGATGGATGGATGGATGGATGGATGGATGGATGGATGGATGGATGGATGGATGGATGGATGAGGGCAGTGGAGCATGCTGATGTGTTTTCATAAAAGAGCAGTGACATAACATTGGCAGAACTAAATAATTACTTGAGTCAGCCCAGCGCTGTGCAGAGGTGTGTATTAGCTTCCACTGTATTTTCAACTGAACTAACAAGTAAGACATTGTGAAAAAGACGAGCATGAATTTACTGATTGCTTCCAAATGCTAGCTCAGCCCCGGTGACTGCAAGTGGAAGCTGGGTACAGCATTACCTCTGACACTGCAAAGGACTGAGCATAGTTGGGGTGAATTACACCCCTCTCATCTCTGGTCACTGGGTACATGTCCATCATGTGACAGTAAAAATAGCTCACGAGAGACAGGGCAGAGGTCAGCCTTAGTAGTACTTCACAGTATTGGATTTGGGGGGGGGGCAGACTGTCCCTCTAATGTCTCGTGTGTTTCATGAGGACAGAAATGGGCAAGGGAGGCGGGGAGCCGCCTGATGTCTCCCATGAAAGAAAAGTGGGCCAAGGAACAGGTGTGTCTGCAACACTTTAATTTTCACTAAATCTCAACAGGTGGACTCGAATAAGTTTTAAGCAGCACAAGAGGCTTTTGGAAAGACAAAGTCAGCTGGTTGGACGCTCTCTTGAATGTTTGGTACAAGCTACTTGTACACTTTTTTGTAGTTGTGTGGCTCCAAATGACCCCACTCGCGCAGAGGTCGGTAAAGTGTCGCAGCTGATGTATTAGGGCGAGCTTTGCTGTGACATTTTGGCGCTCATTTTTCACATGCTCATGGCGAACAAACTCTGCAGCTGAGCCAGTCTTCTGAGACTGGTTTTCATCTACCGCCGTTGTTCGCTTTGGTGAAACCAGGTACCGCAGAGAGAGCCCGATTAAGCTACTTGAAGCAGAGCAATGTGGCATAAATCATCAGTGCAGTACCTTTTTATGGCTTGTTTAATCCTACTTAGAGTGGTGTATGCCCACCGGCATGGGAAAATGTGAATCAAAGTGCACACGGTTGCAATGTGGACCCCTTGAATAGAAGGTGGAGCCTCTGGAGGGATATTATCCCAAAACATAAGAACAAAGCAAATGCTTGTATAAAAGATAATCATGCAACTGGTGAGACTTGTTTGTTTGTATTTAAGGGTGGGCAGTCCTCCTCCGCCTGATGGGTTTCATGGCACTGATGGCTCCAGTGAAGAAGATGGATGTGACACTGTAACGCTGAGCCAGCACTCATCCCAAGCTGTTGAATGTGCCCCAGTGCAATGCGTCCAGATATATGGGCACTCTAAAACATTCGTGCATGCCAATGCGTCTAAGCAGACAGGTGTTAAAAAGTGCATTTTATGAACAATCTGTGCAATGTGTCACTTTGAACTTGTCTTACTTTTGTACAAATTCCCTCAAAGCTCCTCACTCACCCATCACCGAGCCAGGAGCCCCGACCCCTCACCCCACCCCACCCCCAGCCAATCAACACATCCCGGAGCCCTGTAACAGATGGCTGCAGGGGTCAGCAGGGGTTAGCTGGGTCACTGGGGTGTTTGGGATTCTTGTGACATGACCTGTCTGCCCGTCAGAATGCAGGTGGATGAGTAGCATGTGGCCATGTGACCTCCGGTCCCCGCCCTGTACCCTCCCAAGTCAGGGCTTTGATTGCAGGTCAAAGAGTCGGGATGGAGGGATTCAGTGGTCATCTCGGATCAAACCGAAAAAAATTGACATGTTGGGCTTAGTCAGCACCCCCTCGCACCTGCTCTGGAAAAGTGCAGTGTTAAGCTGCGGAGAGGGGGGGGGGGGTGGCCAAAGCAAACACAAGGCACATGGACGGACTGAAGAACCTTACCAGGGCAGAACTAAGATTAGGCTTTGCTTATTAACTCCCAAGACCTTTGACCTTTTTGGTTTATTGAAGGTGTGATTTAACTTGTTTATTTGATGTTGTTTAAATATTTCTACTGAATTTATTTGAAAATGTGCTCAGAAATGTGACTATTGACAGACGACAACCTCGCAACTTTATACCGGTACTTTAGCCATCTATTTAGCGATGAAACAATGTTTGTTTGTCTGTCTGTTAGTATACTACGGAAGCCCTAAGCGTCCATCCAATCATTTTCTCGTGATCTCGAGATAACAAACCACAGCTTGTGACAGTTTGAGTGCACAGTTTTAAATTTCAAATCTTTGGGGTGCCAGCCAGGTCTCTCCCCTGGCAGTAAGATACTGGTGTACTGTGTTTAAACCAAATGCCACAAAGGATATATTTTAAAAGAACATATACCCTCTCACTGAATGACCGTAAAATAAATGAAACACCACAAACTCAAAAGCTTAGTTCAAAACCAAATATTAGTGTATTTTAGATTTCACACAATCACAAAGTAAATCATAATCCAACTGAAAATTCCACTTCGGGTTTTACACACACTTAAAGCAAAAAATCTCAAACACAAATTAGTGGCAGCTCATTTTCAAAACACAAAAATAAATTCAGGCCAGTGCCAAAGCAAAAAAATAAATAAATAAAGCTCGTTCAGTTTCTCAGTCAAACAAACAAAACGTCATAGTACATGAAACGAGTTTGAACACTCACGGAGTCCAGTCAGTCAGTCCAGTCCAGTCAGTCGCAGAATCCAGTCCGGGCTGCAAGGTGGTGAATGATTTACTGCTTCCGCAAACAAAGTTTTGCACGGCGAATGTTGAAAGTGATCCGAGGGTGAAGTGAGGTGTACAGGATGGCACCTGGTTGAAAAGTCACAGTTGAAAAATGACAGGCAAGGGATTTACTACCTTACTTTTATCTATTCTTTCTGACGAAATACAAGTGTTTTGCTCCGGCCGCTTCAATCACTGCTCCTCTCCCTTCTCTCCTTCCGACACACTGATTTTAACCGGGAGGAGGTTTAATTGTCGCGCCACCCGGCAACGAATCAGTGTGGCTCTTTTCCCAAATGGGCGTTTTAGGGGTTTGTCCATGTATGTGAAACCTGGTGAATCGCAGGTTGTCACAAGCTGAATACAGGGGTCGGCTGGTGCGTTCTTTTCAGTGTCACTGGTTAGCTTAGTTCGTAGAGCACAGTCCACAGGTTGATGGATGTGGACCAATCGCTGGGATGCACACAGTCCAGCACCAGCGCTTTATTCTGAGCATGTGAAACAGTCTTCATAAGAACTTGGTTGAAGAGGATTATGAAAAGGATAAAAAATCAAAAGTAGTTGGTCTTCCTTGGGGATCAAACCTCCAACTCCAAGAGTGTAAGTCTACCAACTGGGCTAACCAGTGACACTGATGTCCAAACTGAAATGACTATTAAACCACTGTGTTAAACTTCTGTTTTGTTATAAAGAGAAAATTATCACGGGAAAACTGAGTAAAAAAAATTTAACGTATGGCCGCTTAGGGCTTCCGTAATATACCATTTTGATTTCCTAACTTTTACTCCGGCGCCACCAGCAAGTGGACAGATAGATTTATGTGAAATTTAGTCCAGAAACTGTGAAACTGGCCTATTGGTAGGATTTCTATGAAGTTTGGTACAGATATCCAGGGGCCCAGAGTACGAATCTGGACGATTTCGCAAACCCTATAGTGGCGTCCACAGGCCAAAGCTCTTACTCATCCTGCAAACTATCTCAACATCTACTTCCTGGACTGACACAAAATCTTGTACACACTTTTCTGTCTCTGCTCAGAACAAGTTGTTATAACTTTGGCGATCCCTTAACTTTACAGCTAGCACTGTTAGCATCTGGTCGAATTTTTGTACAATACATCTGATGACTAACAAGCTGCAAATCTGACATTCCCAGCAGCCTCAGCTGTGCTTTGTTTGGGGCTAATTATACATTAGCATGCCAAAACAATAAAAAAAGATGGACATCATGCCTGCTTAGCATCAGTATGTTAACAGGGTAACAGCCAGCAATGGTACTACAGGACACGGTCTACCATGTTTTGTTAAGTACACAGGTTAAGTTCTTTTTGCAGTTAGCCAAACCCCAAACAATTCATAATTTAAAATAACAGATAACACAGTTTGGGTTGCAACCATAGACTGCAAATACGAAATGGACGTAGTCATGGTGACGTCACCCGTTGGTTTGTGGGCCGCCGTTTTGAAGCCTTGAGTTTGGCCAATAGGGCGCCGCCATGTCGAGTTTTTGCAACCAGGAAGCGCCCGGAAGTGACGATACGGCGGAGCGAACGGCCGTGTGCTTTTTCATAGCTAATCCCGCCCTGAAACATTCTCTGCTTTGTGGTCTATTTTAAAATAAACGGGACCATAATTTACTAAATGAACATCATGCTGTGTTGAAGAAGACTTGAAACTAGCGACTGAGACCATAAACTCATCAGGAAAGTGTTTACTGGGGGAATTATTCAGCTGAGAAGGAGAAACATTTTCCCATTATTTCTAATGGAGCCGGACTTCTTTTTGCAACCAGAAGAGTCGCCCCCCTGCTGGATTTTCAATAGAATGCAGCTTTCAGGGACTTCAGCATCAGCTTCATGTTGTAGACCGGAAGCTTCCTGCTTGGTTGCAACATACATTTATTTGCTTTTGGAGAGACGTCTGTCCTGGTGGAAGAAAGGTGTGGCCAAGGATGGCGGACTGTTTTATCCTGTGACCTGCCAATCAAGCCGTACAATGTGGTGCCATGTCGGAGGGGGATTTTGGGTTTAGTTTGATCGGACCAATCCCAATGTCCACCCTCACAGACTTGCAGACTTTGAGGCGCGTTCCTGGGATGTCCGTGAGGGCTTAGTGCCGTGCTACTGTCAAATCGTCAAGTGCGCGAGGGCTCTCTCGGCGACATTTTGAGCCCTTTATAGTCCGCATTTCTGCAGACTTTGGCTGAGGGAATTACCCACAGTTCATAGCGGTATGACGTGAAACACGGGGGTTACCAGGGGAAGCCCAGAAGCGAGAGAAAGATCACGGCAAATCCGCGTTATAAGAGAAGAAGAAAACAAACAAGCATCAACGCCAACGCTGATGTTAACATTGTTGAAAGTTTTCTTAACTTACGATGCTGCATAGAACACATGAAGTCAGAGGAAAGCAGTCACTTTAGTACAAACTGTTTATCGTAGTTTTTGCTTAATGATCCTGTTTGACCAACAATAGTGTTTTAATGGTTATTGACAAATATATATTGACATTTACCTCTCCTCCACTCTGTAGGGCGAGAGCCTGCAGGACTTACAAATCAGGCAAAAACATAAAATAAAAATTGTGCAACGTGTTTCAGCGTCGTCAAGGTGATAAAGTGACGTCCCGTACCTGTTTACAGCATTTTGAGCCCTCACAGCCTCTCAAACTCAATTACTTTCCAAGTGACGTCCGTAAAGTCTGTGAGGGTTCAGGGCTCGGGGGGGGGCATTGGGATTGGGCCTTTTACTTTGTAGTAGTTGTAGTTGTCGTCCATTTTGTTTTCCCTTTGTGGGTAAATTGGTTTGGCCAAGCCATTATGTGTTCTCTTGTGTCTCATTCAGTTAGATCAGTTTGTTCAGTTCATATCCTGTTTTGCTGTCTGCTGTTTGTTGTATCCTTATGTTTTGTTGACCTTTTTTATAGGCCCAGTTTTCTAGTTGTTGAGTTTTTGGTTTCTATTGTTTGGGTAAATAAAAAAAACCCTATTTTCCAACAAAAACTCCTCATTGCTGACTGTTTGGTCCCTGACAATCAGAATTTAGCTCAAAGCACCACAGTGCCTAGAAGTACAGCTTCACTGAGCAGCTGGTATGGCTGTGGACTTGAAATGTGTTTCTGAAGCTCAACACAAATGAAACATTGACAGTGTGCAAGAACTGAGGGCTTCTCGAGGAGAATGATCCATAGGCTGTGTAAAAAATGTTGATCCACAAAAGGTGGGATGCTGTCAGAACCAGGAGGCCAGAAGAGGGGTATTGTAGAAAGTGAGCAGTCTGATGAGGAGGTTTAAGTTGAATGATTAATAAGCATCTTTATAAAACAATTTACTGTTTTGTCTTAAATACATTTAATAGTATTAATATAATTTCACTCTGGCCTCTTTTTAAGTTTGTATTTGACAGAATACCTTATTATCAGTCACCTGAGGAAGGAGGTATCAGATGTGAACGTGTAGTATGTTCACCGTAAACCGTAGCCGTCCATCTTTTATGTTATCATCCACAATAAGCCTTCAAATTTTTTGTCTGTCATGGCCAGGACGAGTCATTTCTTCAGCTGAACCACGCGGTTGAACTCAAATGTATCACGCCTTCCTTAAACCTTGCTGTGTTGCAGGGTTTGTCCACTGGCAGATAAATTACTGTCATAGATGAGAACAACGTTTGAGCTGTGACGAATTATATATGTTGCTGCTGTGCATATTAGTCAGTAGTGATCATTAGTACATGATTAGTTGTTTCCAAAAGGTCTGTCCAAGCCTGTAACTGTACCGTTTCTCGTAAAACAAGGTTAGACGTTTGCCAAAACACCGTCTCTAGGCTGAATTAGCGAGCTGCGATCCAAATTCCTCGATTACAGTCAGAGGTGAGGAGAAAGAAAAATAGAAAAGGAGGTGAAAAAGTTAAGGAAGGAGAGATGGGCAGATTGGTTTCATAAGTGGAAAGGAAACGCTCAACCTCTAATCCTGCCTACAAAGCGTCTAGACTCTGATCACCGCCCGGTCCAGAACCGGAGTGTGAACTTGTGTCCAGCCCCACCTGGCCTGGCATCCTCTCTCTCGCCCTCCCTCCCGCCTGTCCATCATGCTTTAAAACGTGAACCTACTCCCCTTCCCCAGACTCCAAATTCCAAAATGTCTATCACAGTTCTTACGCTGATGAAAGGTTTTCACCGCCGCATTCTTTGCAGCGTCGGCCGATGCCACGGACAGGGCAGGCTGCTGATGCTGTGTAAATCCAAACTCGGGGGGGAACTTCCTGACTCGACGCCAAAGAAGGTGATGTCTGGGCCGTTCGCTTTCCAAGCTGCACACATGGGTTGCCATGGCTCACTGGGCCACCGCTGGCTCCCTGAGGATAGACTGCTAACATAAACAGGCAATCCAGCAAGAAATGAAAACAATGAAAACCAACGGTGACTGACACGACATCAGTGTTTGTGTGCGTGCGTGCTTGCGAGCGTGTTTGCTCACATATGTACGTCACTGATATCTCTGGGAAAGTGTTCTCTCTCTCTCAGGCCGGATCTTCGCTGGCAGATGCATTTGCCTGGTGGGACTGTGGGGATGTGTGCGTCTGTGTGGAAGGGGTGGGCTGTAATCGTGGCAACTGTAAACAGTCAGCAGTCAGCATTCAGTTCTTCCTTCTCTCTTTCGTAAGGCTACTTCCCGTGTTTGTTGTGTGCCAGCGCATGTGTCCGTCCATGTCTGTCACCGCCTGTGAGTAATGTCCAGATCCCTCCTCCAGCAGCGTTGCATGCACAGGGGCGCCTATGACGTGAGGTGCGACTGCAGTCCGGTTATATCAGTTTGGATCACATCTGGATGGTTAAAAACTTTGACGTGAACTCCAGCCAAGAGAAACAAAGTTACCTAATAACTTCTCAGATTCAGTCAGGTTGCGTCTCGTGAATTCACGTCGACACTCAGCAACAGTGGTCCAACATCTGGGCTTAAAAAGTGTGGAGATTAACAGATACGTGAGCCTCTGAAACGGCACGTCGCTTAAATTCGTGCAATAACCTCACATAAAAAGGAACGCGGATATTGAGAAGACATTTCATTCAGAAAGACGTATCGCTTAATATGATCCAGTACATGTTGAAATGTAAGGTCCAATAGCTGCTCGAGACACCTGTTCTTATGACAATTCCTCTCATAAGCCAGATGAGGAAGGAGTCTGCCACTCACAGTGGAAGCTGGCGTCATTGTCACGTTTGCACTTAACGCTGTGAAAGAGGAGACCCTGACATGAACCCAAACCACTTGCTGGCTCGGCTTCTGGCTCCCACCGCAGTAAAACAACAACTGATCCTCTGAGCGTTTCATTAAGTTAACAAGCTCTGTGTCTTTCTTTGCTCTCCTTTCTCTCTGCACTCAGAAATCCAAAGACGAAACCTCAGCACGGAGTACTGAATGATCTATGCAGCTGCATGCCATGCTGCACCATCCAAATGTGACACGGTCTGTCATGTTTTAAGTTAGTCAGCTGATATCTTTCCCAAATGAGGTTCCTTAAACCTGAGAGTCATCCCACAAACAAAAACAGCATATTTCAAAGCGTAATAAAGACTATTAAGGGTGTCTGTACAGCCTCTTCTACTGTAGCTGGTTTAAAGAAAAAAGATGCATCTGCAAGCTACATGTGAATGTGAGTGCAGGATACCAAGCTGGTTCACTGACAATGACCAGATAAACCCAGCCAACAAGCCAAGCCAAGCTCCTCACCATGGATGTGGAGCAAATGACAGGAAGTTTGCTTCATTTTGACCCCGATGATAGTTTGACAAAAGACACAAAACAATAACACAACTACTGTTAAGACCAGCTAGTAGACTGCCCTGATTTTTACCTGGATTGTCTCATTTTCAATAAACAAACTTAGATGTTATAATCCAACACAAATTCCTCACATAGTGGGCTCAAATGTTTTAAAGCCTATTTACCTAAACTTTTTTGTTTTTATAGAATAGTATAGATTAAATAGATTTTTTTTTTTTTACAGAAAACGTAGACGAAGGGGTGTGTAGTTAATTCATCTACAACAGCATAGTGCCTAAAGCTGGATATAGAAACCCCTCTAATAGCACTTTCTCTGTGTGGGTTCCTGCTTTGTTAGTTTCTTGTGCAAGCGCACAAGAACACACACGTACAGTGTGTCAGGTGTCCCTCATAATAACTGGCCTGGGACAACAGATGAAAATGAGCCTGAGCTAACTCTGGCTCATTTACAGTTATTTTACTGTTAATGAAATGAAAAATGAAACAAAAAATTAGAGAGAAATCTGTGTTTTTGTTTGAGGTTAGACCTGCAATCTTTTGATTATCTCATTGTGCTCTCTTCTGCAGTGGTTTGATAGCATCTGACTGGAGCATTCGTCCCACCAATGGTTGACCTCGATGCTCCTAAAGCTTATTTTTAGTCCTGTGTCTTTCTTTCTTTCTTTCTCTGAAAGGGGACAGTGAACATTAATCAACATTAAGACAATGTAAATGTACCCGAGTTAGCTAAAAAGCGCTAATTTTCATCGGTAGTCCCCGAGCTAGGTGTAAAAAAGGCAAAAATAATCACAGGTATAAAATCATATGAAATCATGTAGGCTACGCACGTAGACTTGCATTTAGACTTGTGCGTAGGTGTGTCCGTCATTCTGCGATTACACCCCCCAAACACTAGTCTGCAGTAGCGCTACAGCGTCCACGGTGTTTTGCCGGCCGAGCAGGCTAACTTCTGGTTTAGCTCTCCGCTTTGATGCACTTAATATTCACATAGCAGTAGCAGGTGGAAACTTGTACTTATTCTTTTAAGTACAAGTTTTTTGTCTGCATGGAAGAATCCTGCTGAATAAATGGAGCGGCAGAGAGTTGTAACTCTGTTGTGGTTAAAGTCCAGTTAAAGGTAACGAAGGGGGAGCCGGCAGAGGACTAATCAAGCCTCTGCTGTCCACACAAATGTCCCAATGAAAAGCCCATCTGCTCCCTGACCTTGACCCCCTGGTTCAAATCACTCTCAGCTGTGTGTACGTGAGTGTGTTGAGGGGTTGGGGGGGGGGGTTGTGGGGTGGGGTCATAACCTTTGACTTTGACCTGTTCCCATTTCTGTGGACTCAGTGTCACAGCCACAGCTGCAACATCCAGCAGGTGTGGCGACTCATTTTCAGCTCAGAGCTGCAAATCAGGAGGCTTTGAGTGTCGGGCAACGAGGACTCGGACGCTCTTTGTGCTCCAAATCACTGGAAGATGATAATGAGTCTACTGCAAGTCAAAATGAACTGGAATAAATATTCGTTTGGAAGCCTGTTCTATATTCAAAGGCAACTGAATACTCCTGTCTTGTGGAATTACATGTTAACTACAAATTTAAGACGTTAATGACTAATCACAATTACAGATTAATAAATTTTTTAGCCAAATAAACTGTGTAAGGATACAGTTTCCTATAAAAGGCATATATGCATGAAGGATATGATATTCCTACTATGAAGTATAATTTTTATTTATTTAATTTATTTACCTTTTTTTTTAACCAAATGATCTCATTGAGATTTAAAACCTCTTTTTCAAGAGAGACCAGGCCAAAATGGCAGCATATTGACAGACACCAAGCACACGCACAACAACAAAGAACAATTAACAAGACCCTTAAGATACATAAATAAACGAAATTAGACTACTTAAAAGGATTTAGTTTACGATTTAGTTATTTATTTCCATACGTAATTTGTACTTCATGGCACAACATGTGGCTCCAATAGTGGATAGGCCCAATTTGTACAACTAAGTATGCCTATCGACCGCTAAATAACATTGGAAAACAAACCACAGTAACACGCACACACATGCATGTGCTATGCACCACATACAAAGAAAGAAAAAAAAAAAAGAAAAGATAAAAAATAGATTTTAACTTCTGCAGGAATTTAAATCGTGAACAGATTTGGTTTCAGTCTGTGAGAATGACCCAATAACTGGAACCGTGTCCAGGAAATACAGCGTCACCGGCCGCACAACACCCATAATTAAAAGAATTGCTCATATTGATGCATGCACTGAAGCATCCATTCTGAGTGCTCTACTGGCAGCTGGTGGGGGCAGTCCGCCCTCGTAGCGGTCTTATGGGGGCTAGAAGGAAACTCTCCAAACAGTGAACTGTGTGTGTGCATTTTCTTCTTTAAAGCCTTCAACATCCACAGCATGCGCCGATATACATACTTTTTACCCGGACCCACACATACACGAGTGTAAATCCGCCTTTACCATGCTGTGAGTATTCATGTGTGGCAGATGGGCGTGCAGTGTGCCAGGCCTTGCCGGGGGGGAGGCTGTGCCGTGACCAGAGCTGCAGTCAGGCCCTGGGCGACGGCCTCACAGCACAGCAGCCTGGCAGGCAGCGCTGGCTCTTGGCTGACCTCTGCCTCCACCAGGCCGCCCTCACTCACTCACCTCATTAGCTTGACAGGAGCGACCAAACAAATTGAGGGCACCATAGAGCTCACAGCACTTCCATGGGAACATCTTTTTTTTTTTTTTCTTTTCAACTCCCCGTTTTGTTTTTTTTTAGTCATTATTGTGTACGTCCTGCACACAAACACACGCCCATGTGTAAACAATGACTTCTACTTCGAGGGGTGTCAGAGTTTGTGTTTGAACAAACAGACGCACATTTAGACGCGTACACGCAGGCATGCATGTTTCTCCGTGCACGTGCACGCGCAGGGACACAGATTGTAAATTGAGGCCAGGTACTGTAATGAGATCATGTGACATTTGAACCCCACCTTGAAAGTCTCTCCTAAACAAAATCAACCTTTCTCGCAAAGCCCCCTTTTGTTTATGTTAAGCGCAGACTATTGTAACTGCACACATGGCTGCCACCCCTGACAGATTTATAAACACCACCCTTAAAGGCCTGATGTTGCTCTGCAAACACGAACTATACTTTGTCCTTGTAGAATTAAAAAAAAACCCACACATCTCTTTCTTGAAGAAGAAAAATACCCTGGAGGTGAAGTTGAAGACAAAGTTAAAAGAGATCCACTGTGTTGCTGCTCATGTATCTGGGGGATACCAAACAATGGTGTGATTTATTACATGTAACACCCTTTTGAAGCTACTTTGTGAATTGTGATCCCATTGTGCAATTGTGTGGATTCCACACGTTCGGCTTTGAGGTCATGGCGTAATTCGGCATGCCCTCATACACATGGTATGCTGCATGAGTGGCTTTCAAACATACATTTGGGTTCTAATCCGTGTGGTTTTACCACCTTACATTAATCAACAACAAACCAGCTAAGTACACACCAACACCCACATCCAATAAAAACCAAAGGCAGCACTTCCACCATCATTTACTTAGTCTTTTTTAGGCTGTCTGTGATTCAACTACAATTTTACATCTGTCTAACATCAACTTTCTATGAGTTTGAGCAATGAGTTTACAAAACAGGGTTGCTGAATCTTTGAAATTAAAACCCCCTGTCCCTGGGGCATTCCACCAGTAGGGAAGATGATTAAAGCCCAACCGATACCGATTTCGATACTGGAGATTTTAAAAATCCGATAGCCGATATATCGGCCCATATTTTTGTTCTTTAGTTTTTATAATGTCATTTCATTGTTTATTAATATATATTTTTTATTGTTTATATGTGAATTTGTACTTTGGCAACATTGCAACCTAAACATTAATGGCAACGAGCCTGAGAGAAGAGAAGAACTCTCTCATCTCATCTCATGGAAACAAGTTTCCAAGTTTCTCGTGTCGCCGCTCTTGCAATTATCTTATGTCGCAAATATCGCATCGCGCGCTGTTGCATCAAGCCACACTTGATTTTCTCCACGTCTTTTCCATCCACGAGCCACGTCTCTGTGCGTAACCGGCGTGAGCTAGTGTTTACATCACCACAGCCAATTACAATCATTTTAGATGTGGGCACATCAAGAGATATATCTAAAAGTAGCTTATGTCGGCCAATAATATCTGCAAAAAGATAAACCGGTCAGGCTCTACAGACGGTCATGCTTTGGTACAGTTTTTTTCTCACATAAAAACTGCTCACTATTGGAATCCATCCACAGCCATAAATCCAAGATGCCCACAGCTGATGTGTAGCCTAAAGGGGGGGGTAATTGTTTCATACTCAGAAGATGGGTCGTGTGACGCTTTAACCGAACACATGAAGGATGAAACCCGCCCTCTCAGAGATGTACGCCGTCACACTCCCTTACTGTGCAGTACATATGGCACATGGTGAACCACCGCTGTCCTGCAAATATTTGACCAAAACCAGCAGGCCATCAAGCAGCAGGCCAGGCAGTGGGTGGCGTTCAAAACCGCTGTAAGAGCTGGAGGTGAAATAAGTCAGAGGTGGTGTTAAAGAGATGGCAGCCAGCAGGGAGACAGAAAGATGGATGTGCTCTGGTACTTCACAGCCAAGAGGGAGAAGAGCAAAGAGGTGACGAATGAGGAGGCATCAAAAAACAGAGTTCCTACCCGAGGCCCTTTACAAATTGAATAAACTTACATAAAATGCCACCGTGTATCCTACAAATTACACTGATATTATACTATTTGAAGTGTCCTCAAGCCCCACATAATGTTTTGGTTGTATACACTTTTAATTAACTATCAGAGTTAAAAGGCCAGTGAATGTTGGACAACTGAAGCAGGACTTTAGTGTGTCTTTGTGTCTGGCAGATGTGAAAGTAGGCGCTCGTTGGGGTTTCCTATATCTCAGTTTGCCCTGGTCTTGTTTGCATCCAGGCTTTTGGTAGTTTGAAATGGCATTACATTATTTTTCTACTCACAAGAACACACAGTATCTCACAAAAGTGAGTACACCCCTCACATTTTAGTAAATACTTGATTATATCTTTTCACTTAGGGGTGTCCTCACTTTTGTTGCAAGCGGTTTAGACATTAATGGCTGTGTGTTATTTTGAGGGGACAGCAGATTTACACTTGTTATACAAGCTGAACACTCACTACTTTACATTATAGCAAAGTGTCATTTCTTCAGTGTAATTTGTTCTTCAAACAAATATTTTAAAAAAATGTGAGGGCTGGACTCCCTTTTGTGAGATACTGTAGCCGAAAAGAGAGGCAGTGGACAGAAACCGCTAAAAGCTAAAACCGCTATTTTCTCTCTCTTCCTCCACTTTGCAAACAGCGGCATCATAATCACATCGTGCTCACACAGCCTTGTGTGCGACAGTAATAAATGTCCGTGCGAAACAGTGTGTTATGTAGCTATATGGATGAAACGAATCGTCGATGCAAAGAATTTGAGCCTATGCATTTTAGTGATCGAATTAATCGATGAATCGTTTCAGTCCCAGTCATGTAATCAGTTTTCCCATGTTCCTGTCACCTTTTTAATCACATAGTGTTTATGCTCTTTGTTTAAAACCAAACTCTAAAAACTACAACTTGTGTTGGTTATTTCTTGGCCGGGCACACACTTCCTGTATCTTGCCATCGCCTTAAGGTTGCGCGAGTTATTGGCCGTAAAATCACAGCATATTGCTTTTAACTCAAATGATTTTGTTCTGATTAAACAAACAACATATTACGCCGTCTTAATTAGTGAATTTTCAAGTGCTGGTAGGCGTGGGCGGAGCTAGACTCTCAGTACAGTGGAGGCGGAGCTTCATCGGTGGCCCACCTGCTACAAAGTCATGTTCACCAGGTTTGTGTTTTTGTGAGACACCGTAGCAGAAAAGAGAGGCAGAGGCCGTGGACGGAAACCGCTAAAAGGAAATGGATGGGTTGAACAGGAAAAGGATGATGATTTTCAGAAAAAAAAAAAGACCCTGATAAATGATTGTGCAATTCTTTTTAAATGCTTGTCTTCTGAAAGGAGAAGGGACACATAAACGGACAAAAAGAGATAAATGAGCGGATCTTGGTATCACAACTGATTAGCACATCACCTCATATGTTCAGTGTTCATGAAGAAGACATTGGTGGAGAGAGAGGAGCCCACCTACAAGTGTACAGACGATAGCAGCTTGCATATGAGTCAGCTGCATGCAACATTGGCGGGTACAGAAAGCTAAATTTACAGAAATTCACATTCTTGGAAAGTCACACAGCGGCTCACTGCAAACTGTGACCACCATGCACAAATGGTCACTAATATCTGATATGAAAGGCTTTTTATGAACATACCAGCATGCATGTCTGCCTTTGTGCAGCTTCTGTCCCATGCTTCCTTATTACAGATCTGCCACTTGCGGTCATGTTGACAAGGACCCATCATGCTGCTATAAGACATGACCATGTAAATACACACTGTGCGTTTTTAGGCCTGCTGATGCTGCTTACGTTAATCCACACTAAATCGTTTCAGTGCATGCAATGGGCGTACTGCTGCAGCCTCAATCGTGGCACATAAATGTATTTTTAACTTGCGGTCCCACTAGCACCACACAGCCCGTACTCCTGACCATCTTCTTGATAAAAAGACATGAAATATGACGTGGCCCTAATGCAAACCATACTCTGTGTGCAGAGTAGAGAGTATGGTTCTCTCCCAGCCCCTGAGCCTCCTGCGCGTTCTATTCCCGAAGACTAAAAAATATCTTCCATTTCAGGATGAGCGAGCCTTGAAACATGGATCTCAAGTGAACTTCCCTGAGTGAAGCTAGGGTTCAATCGCTAGGCCACAGAGTATTTATTAAGCCACATCTGGGAATGTCATTACAGAGCTGAAGCACTGGCGAAATGCGATGGGAAGGAAATGTGACTGAGTGGTGTAGAGACTACACGAAGGAATACTGAAGGAGCAGGGAGTCAAAATTGAGGGAAAAATAAATTCAGAGGATCCTGCTTTTGTGTCAGGGTGCCACGTTAGTGTGTGGAGTAAGAATAACTTTTCATTCCTGCAGTAATTTTTATTTATTTTTTGCCTTTCACGTGTTCAAACTGTGCCTCATTTGGCGCATTATGTCTCAGTGGTTTTTGTCTTTCAACAAAACTGAAACCTCAGGGTGGCTTTGGCTGCATTATGAACACATGGCAGAGACAAAAACCTTCTACATTCTAGACAGCTGGTCATAACATACAACATCGAGGACGGTGTTTAAGACATAGCCGCGACCAACGCAGCTCCAAAACAGGCAAGAAGCAACCGTGTTCGCAGCTGCAGAGGTCAGAAATTCAAGCCACCAAACACATACAATGAAATCTATCCTTGGAATCTGTTTTCACTGTATGACTGTCTCTCTCTGTGCTTGTGTGTGTGTCCTGTCCTTTCCCTGTTGCCTGGAATCACATGAAAGGTGGACACAAGAAGTTCAGCATCCTGTGCTGGGTGAGGTCCAAGGACCCACTAAGCATATGAACGGAAATGCAGAGGAAAAGACAAAGTTAAGTCACGGAGGTTGAGGCGTGTTAATTCCTAGACAAAGCCAGAGCTATTGGGATGACGCTTCAGAAGAAGATCAGTACAGAAGGAAATGACCGTGAAAAGCATGGCCATCAGATAATACAGTGAAATTAACTGGACAACAAAGTGAAAAAATGCTTCAGATCTACTGTGCAGTTGTTTTGCGTTTCCGGCTTTTTAAAAACATGCAAGACTGATGATTGAAAAACTAGTGACACATGAGTACTTTTTCCAGAGGCCGGTGTTTGCACCTCAGGGATCTAGCAGGCTCTTTCATCTTGGCATGTGTCCGGCAGGAGTTTTTTTTTTTTTTTTTTTTTGTTGCCCCCTGATTGCGTTGATGTGGTTGTGTGCAGTGGAGTGTTGAAGCCAGCCTCTTATGTGAGGTCAACCAGGCTATGTTAACAGTGTTGGAAGTCTGTAATGGTGGCGGTCTGCTCGCATGTGACCAGCGCACACTCTTTATGTTGTGTTACTTCCATGGCAGGGGGTAACTGCCTGGCTTTGCCTCGATAAACCTATAGAAACGGTTAGGAAGTGAAGCCCCTATGAAATAGAATGAAGAATGTAACCCTAGTTCTATGAGCGCAGAAAAAAGGTGCTCATATCAAAGTGCCTCCCTGCAGTAGGCCTGCAGTGACTTCTTTTTTACTTGCCACTTTTTTAATCACATAGTGTTTATGCTCTTTGTTTAAAACCAAATTCTAAAAACTACAACTTGTGTTGGTTATTTCTTGGCCGGGCACACACTTCCTGTATCTTGCCATGACCTTGAGGTTGCGCGAGTTATTGCCTGTATAATCACAGCATATTGCTTTAAACTTATCTGATTTTGTACTGATTAAACAAACAACATTTAACGGCATCTTAATTAGTTAGCTTTCAAGTGCTGGTGGGCGGGGGGCGGAGCTAGACTCTCAGGACAGTGGAGGCGGAGCTTCATCGTTGGCCCACCTGCTACAAAGTCATGTTCGGCAGGTTTGTGTTTTTGTGAGATACCGTAGCAGAAAAGAAGAAGAGAGTAGAGGAAAAAAGAGGTAAATTGTGTTACCTGAGGACGGAGCCAGGCTAGCTGTCGCCGGTCTTTGAGCTAAGGCTGAGGCGTCACATTCACCGTACAGACACGAGTGGTAATAATCCTCTTATCTAACTGTCAGCAAGAAAGCCAGGGCCCGACAATAACGGTGGACAAGAAAATAAATAAATCAGAAACTCAACATCCTGCAGTTGTTTTGCAGATCATAGTGGCACCGTTGTCCAATCCAGAGTTGTAGTTATGTGAGTCTAACGTTATTTCTGTAATTTCAATCAAGCGGCAACCTCTGGGTTTGAAAGTGAAACCTTGCAGACTGAACTTAAACCTGCATTCTCTCTAACGGCCAGCAGGGGACGAGTCCACTGGTTGCAATAACAGTAAAATGTTTCTACTTCTCAGCTGATTTATTCCCTCAGTAAACACTTTCCTGATGAGTTTATGGTCTCAGTAGCTAGTTTTCAAGTCTTCTTCAACACAGCATGATGTTAATTTAGTAAATTAAGGTCCCATTTAGAGGAACAGAGACGATAATACAGCGTATACTTTTGTGTGGGACTACCTTGTAACACTGATAACAATTGGAGGGAGGGACAGTAAAAAATTGTCTTCGGGCTAGGGTTTGGTTTTAGAACAATTGAATATTTGAATCACAGACAAATTAGCACTTAATTTTTCTATTAAAATATTTATTATCATATCATGTTTGTCACTATAAAGAAAAGTTTAACCACATAATAATTTTCACTGAAAAAATCAGCCTATGAACTTGAAAGAAATTGATTTGACATTTATCGTGATAATTATCGATATCGAACGATACTAAATGTTTTTATCGTGGAAGAACCACGTGAGGAATTGTTGTTGTTAAAGGGAAACTGCAGATTTTCAACCAGCTTTGTGTCACTAAAATGTTGGTAGCACATGCAAATGAACAATGGTTAACGTCCCGCCGTGTTGCGTGCAGCCAGATCAGCCACACAAGTAGGAATTGCAGTTTGTGATAACAAAGGCTTCAGACGCTATTTTCAAAACCTCATTGTAGGCTCAAAAATAACCATCTTATAAGATCTCATTTCCTTTTTCCAGGAATCATTTAGTCGCTGCACTTTTTCAAAACGTGGACATTTAGTAGCAAAATAAAACTCTTTAATCATAACAAATATGGACTAAAGTAAATATTAGGAAATATTAAAATTTCCTGTTGCCACGGGATTTGTTCCTCTTTCAGACTTATGTAAACACAAGAAAAACAAAATTGGAAGTGTATTTTCAATTTAGTAATGCACCAATTCAAAGCCCCCGCCCCCAGCAGTTATTATCAATGTGTACCTTTTTGTTATGAGGTCATGAGATGGGATCCGATCGAAATGCAAATGACCATAATTACATTTGTGTACGGCCGACCTGGTCAAAGGGGATTTTGTTCCAGCGTGGCCATGCATGGGTTAGACAAACACAACACTGAAGCCAGTGCAAACAAATATTATAGACTTAGAATAAAGTACTGATCGTCTAAAGGAAATACTACTTAGTCTTATCTATACTCAAAGACAGAAATATGTAATTGATATTTCTGAATATGACCAACTCTACTTCAAAGCTATAACACAGAAAACCTGGGATGTTATCTGGATCTGGAGTCACTTCATGAAAAACAGTTCGGAAAAGACATAAAACAGAAGGAGAGATTTTCTGGAAATGGTACATGTTCCATTCCAGGAGATGTGATAATGGAAAATAAAGCATTTTGGATTTTTAAAAAAACACCCAGGCGGACAGTCAACAGGTTGAACGGTAAGTCTCCTGTTCTGTCGTCATGCAGCTCTAAGACAATATCACAGATCTGAGTAATAATAACTACTGATTCTAGCAATAAAAAACAAAAATCAAAAGCAGAGAGAGTCATGAAATGTGGAAATGCTCTACAAGGTGATCTAACTGACACCCCTGAAAAATGCTGATTGGAAGTCCCCCGGCTATAACTCCTCTTTTTGTTTTGATGTTTCTTTATTTTGGAAAAAGTGAGGCTCCCATTGTAAACTGGCCAGAGAAGGCCGAACATCGGCTCTGCCCGAACACACACCCTCTTCGTCCTCATCCAGCCACAGAGCCTGAGCCAGATTACTGATAATGGTTGCCCTTTTTCACAGTTGGAAATGCAAACATATTAGAATCCAGTGATGTGATGAGGAAATGTGTTTAGCTTTTCATAGCAGATCTCTCAAGACCTAATTACTCAAAACCGAAGCCAAAGAAAGTTATAATTGTTTTGTGAGATAATACGTTTAACATTACGTCATTGAGCTGTTCATGAGTTTGCTGTGAGCGGGGAGCGACCTCCTCCTTTAGCCATAAAACACAAGAATCATTATAACTTCAATGAAAATGTACTTCACATCAAGACCTAAGAACATCACAAGACGTTTTAAACCTCTGGCAATTTCAAAAGAAACACTCTTTATTCAAATCATTAAAACTCAAGGGGAGCTGTAATTTGCCATGGTAACGACTGTTATATTTAGTCCACATATTTAGTTTTAGTTGACTAAAAGTCTGGATATTTTAGTCGAAAGAAAATCAGCATTTTGGTCAATCTGCTCGACCCAAAACAGAGATATGATTCGAATGTCAGCTTTGTTCTCATTTTTATTGCAAAGGAGACGTTAACGTTCCTCAGTTCCCAGGTGTTTAGCCTTGATATGCCGCTTCAAGTTTGTAGTGTTTTTCCAAAAATCTTATAGCCACATCAGTGTGTGAACTCTACATAGCTTTCAGGGGAGCTCAGATTTTTTTCCCGTGACGGGGAGGAGGGGGACCGATTGTGATTCTTACTGCCGAATCATTAATAACTGCAAGCATGTCGGCCTGTGAAAGTATCAGGCATGTTTGTCGTATTATTATAATAATAATAATCATTTTTATTATCAAATGTAGCCATTGTGCTACAATTACGCTTCCCACAGCAGCTGCGGCTGTGTTTGCGACCTGACCTTTCTTTTCTCCATGAGATTGAAGAGTTTAGAAAGTTGCGTGGCGCTGCAGGGAGCCTCCAGCTGCAGGATTAGGCCTACATGGGTCATGCGTAATATTCGTCCAGCCAGAGGGAACGATCGCGAACCGTTCACAGCGCGTCGGTCGTCCTAGAGACACAGTTCAAATACCCTCTGGCTGAATGAATATTATTACCGGAGAGGGAGCGGGGCGGACCAGGGACGGGAGACCGCGGAGCGACCAGCCCGCTGCGTACGGTCAGGTGATCTTTCCCTCTGGCTGGGATGAAGTCTGACTCTCCGCATCCATGATGAGAGAGAAATAAGGCCTCTGTCAATATTTTAGAAAACTCTGAAATATCACAAATCATGCTTTAAGAGGAGCTGTCATCTAAACGCCTCTTTCTCCCAAGCATGTTGTGTTCTAGAATCTCCAGAGGACCCACGATACGATATTATCACGATACTTACGTCACGATACAATATCATTGCGATTTTAAACATATTAAATTATGCAATTTATAACCTTTTTTCATCTTCAGATTGTGTCCCCAAAGGAAAACTCTTTTTCTCCTGGACTGAAAAAGCAACTGATTTAAGTATTTTAGTACCAAAAAGTAAAATTCTCAGGTACAATTCATATAATAAAAGATCGACACCTTACCTCCGTGTATCGATACAATATTGCCACGGAAAATATCGCGATACTATGCTGTATCGTTTTTTTCCCCCACCCCTATTGTGTTCATCACCAGAGTTCGCATCCTCCACAGCACAGTAACGTTTTCCTCGCACACCAGGCGTCGGCCCGGACGGCCAACATTCAAAGCACAGGAAGAATGGAACAAACGGTTCAAGTGAAAATTTAGAGGGAGAAAATATGGCCTCCTTTATATATATTTTATTATTTTTTATTTTATGAATTACATGTTAGTGTCGTCATTTGTCGTCAACAACATTGCACATTAATAGAGTCAAAGTCAGCGTTTAAGGACATTGTCGCCGTTTCGTCTTCGTCTCGTTTTAGTCAGGGGAAAAAAGGTCGTTGGCGAATATATATTTCGTTTAGTTTCGTCTGTCGAAAGTAACACCATCACATACATTTTAATATATTGGCTTAAGTCCAAGAAAGTCCACTCCCAATGTCACATGGTGAATGCACAATGTGGACGAGAACAGAACGATGCACCACATTTGCTTCTTCTTTACAAAAACTTGCACGGCAGGTTGTGATACTTTGATGATGCCTTTCTAAACTAGGTCAGGAGATGTACTTCATCATGTACGCTACATGCAAGAGCATGTCTAACATTTCTAGGAAAGAAAAATGTTTCATGTGTTCAACAAGTGTGTAATACATGTTTTGGCAAGCAAGAGAGACTTTGAACAATCATGTCGCTGACACAAAACAAAGTCTTTAAAGCATAAAGGCTCTGTATGGGGCTTTCATGCCTGCCTTCCACTAGCCTTACACTAACACTGAAGCTTGTTAGTATGCTGGTACCTTCAGTCAACATGACAATCTAAATATACAGATGATATTTACACAAGCCTTATCTACTAGACTGTCTTCTAACGCTGATTACAGTGCAGTTTGGGGCTTTCAGTCTTCTGCACTCACGTTTCTCTTCAGTCAACACAAATGCCTATAGAATAGTGGCAGACACTGAACATTGTTCAGGCGTAGGTCTAGTCTTGTATAGCTGTATTAACAACACATACTGTATGTGGATGAACACGTACACCCCATTGAAACACATGGGAACGTGCACGGTTTCGTTCCCGGACTCACAAGGCAGGGATGTCTGTACAACCCCCCCCCCATTCCCAGCAGGTTTTAAGGTGAAGCCAAGCAAGGGCCAAAGACAGGCAGTTTAACTTTAGTGCTGCTGACAGAAAGTTGGCTCAACAGGGACGGTCCTCTGCATGAGTCATACAATCCAGATCTGAGGACAGTCCAGAGCTTGGCTTAACAAGCTGTGGCCTGCCGGTAGACCGTGTCTGGGTTTGAGGAAGAGATGGTCTCTGAGAGCCCATCTCAAGGCCGAGATCAATGGGATAAGGTCTCGTCTCGTCTCCAGAATCACTCCAATAATGTCAGTGCCGATCTCATCTCCAATAAACTTGTCATAAGAGATGTAAGCGCTTCTCCAAAGCCACGAGGCCAAGATTTTGTTTACTTTTCTTCAGACTAATGAAAAATGTGGAAGAACTATCAGTAAAACAACCAGTTTTCTTTACCATAAACTCATTCTGATTTAAAAGCCTTCATGAGCCCCTTTATGTACTGCATGTGTGCACTGCACTTCTGCTACAACTAATAACGCCGAATAATCTCTGAAATGTGAGAGCTATTAAAAAGTAGTGAAAAGAGAAACATGGGTGACGACCTCCATGTCATGAAATTAAAGTAGACCTCAGTTTTTAATAAGAGGCAAAAAGTTAACATCAATAGAAGGCAACTGAAATGGGGCCTGTTTAAGCCCCCTCTGGTGGTATTTGGCTGAAAAAGAGACATTCATTTAGTTCTTGGCGGAAGCTGTGACAGGGTTGTTAACCTTTTGGCACAGAAATGAAAAATCGACCCACACCATAATGAGAAATTGATTGGATTGTTGGTCTGTGTAAAATGCTGAGAACCACCAAGAGCTCTTTGGTACGTTTCCAATAGGCTTTATTACCTAAAGTTTTGCATGGTTACACAAACATAGCAAGCGTATTTTACATGCTAATGCCTAAAATATTTCACTGAATCACACGGGAAATGTGACAGAATAAATGAAAGAATCAGAGCATGCAGAGTTTGAGGAACATTTATTGCTAAGATTTATTACGGGAACGTCTTACTGGCTGGTGCCAGTAAACATTAAAATGTGTTAATCTCTCTTAGATGGTTTCCTGGTAATGTTCTCAATCTATTTTTCTCAAAAACCGACCAAGTTAAATCGTCATGCACTTGAGATAAATACCCCGTACACACTGTGATCAGAAAGCAGCTGGATCAGAACCAGGTATAAATGCAATCTGTACAGTAGGACCACATTCTTATTAAGAAACTAAGCCCAGCAGGATGAAAGGTGACCTAACTCCGCCTCTTCAAGTAGTAGCTAGCATCTTCCCTCAAATTAATAAAAAAAGAATGACGCTGCTTTCCACAAATCGGTAAAAATCGGATTATTACCTAAATAATCCCCCACCCCACCCAAAAGAGGTTTTAGCGAGAGCCAAAGGAAAATCTCCTGCGCCAGAATGATGAGAATTGAAAAAAATTGTGAGTTTTAATGGCCATTTATCAATCAACTGTTGAGCAAGCAGAACATAAAGTTTAACACGACGTCTTGACTTCCAGCACTCTCCTCTCCTCCACAGCGCTGAGTTAATAAACCAGCTGCTGCGCTTGGTTTGACTGCGCCTGAACGCTCCGCTGCACGAAGCTGAGCTCGCGCTGCAGGGAGAGATGACTTCCTGTTATTTCTCACAATATAGAAGGCGTTTGTGCTTGTGCTGCTCTTCGGCGTACCCTCTCCACATCAGGTTCTCTGGACTCTGCGTGAGCCTCACCTGTTCCCGTTCTCGGCCGCCTGCCGATCTGCGGCTGTGTGCGTCAAGCTCGTGAAAATGGCGCTGTTTGCGAACCAACCAATCACAGCCTGGAGTAGGCGGGACATTAAAAAAGGTTGAAGCATTACACCAAACGTTGTTGTTCTTTATGCACGTTTTTTATTACTGACGAGTCAGTAGGCTACTTTGCATAAACAGATGAGACCAAGTACAGCGTTTGTCTTGTACAATAATTGACTGACTGAAAACAACCCACAAAAATGAAACTACTGTCCAACTGGAATTAATATTAGGCTGCTAATAGTAGCTATAGAAGAGAGCAGCCTACTGTGATCTGAATTTATTACGAATACACAAACATTAGCAGTAATCAAACCTTAACCACAGAGGTGTAGGCTAACATCAGAGAAGGTTTTTTTTGTTAAACAGCTGAGTCTTAACTAATAAACTATTTGTAAGCAAATTATCCAAATCAAGTGTAACCTGTAAATATATTATTATACTTTACTTTATGAAAGATTGGGATGCTCAATTATTAAAGCTGGGCCGAGAGTTTTCACAAAGTGAACCAAATATTAGTGAACATGGCATATTTTAAAACTAGTGATTTATTTAGCTCACAGTAAGAAAAGGAGTGAATTTATTTGTGTGTCACAGTGACCTTTGCAAAGACGAAATGGAGAAGAGAAATTAAATGTTTTTCTAAAGTGGAGGAGGCTCATGTTAGCAGAGAGTCGAGCAGTTTTTGAGCCTGCTCACACTGCTGATAAGCTGCTTAGATGTGTCTTCATATGTGTTACCTTGTGTGTCTTGTGCTACCTGGCAGGTGGATTCCCACACACTGTTCTGCTGTATTCAATTAAAAACAAACACTTTTTTCTTCGTCCTTTCCTTTATTGTTGAACGAATTACATCTCCAGACACTTTGACCTAAGTTCGGTCCACAAGGACACAGCAGTCAGCAGCGATTAAGAATTTTCACAGGGCTGAAATCCCCATATCACTGTACTTTGTGGTACACCCCACTGATGTCATCCAGTTGTCCATGTCTTCTTGCATCAGAGCCGTATGACGCTCCCATGTTCCCCTGCTGCTGCATGTGGGTCTGGTTGTGGCCTGTGTATATACACTAGTGATTTGTGGTCACAGCGATGCTTTTGTAAACATTCCAGCTTTAGTGGAACCGCTGCTTTCCATTTTAAGGCATCTGTCGATTTGGGAATGCCTACTGGAAATGCAGGTCTCTTCAGGGGGCTGCCTTTTGGGGGCCGGGGGTACGGCAACCCTTTGGCTCACAGGAGGTTATACAATTAAATTTGGTTTAAAGACACACCAAACGCTCTACAGTAACAGTAAGTAAGGCTCAATCCCATTTCACCCCTCGGCCCTACCCCCCCGTTTGGCGTGTTCACATCTAGGGGTCGGGTTTCCCGATTCTTGTTGCAATAGAGGGGGAGGGCCCTCGAAACGGAGATCTTTCAGAGGAATCTCGTTTTTCTGTCTGCTCTTTCGGAGGTGTGTCAAGCATCTACAGACTCTTTCAATGTCGAGTTTTTCAGAGTAAAAGCTCAGTACAACTTCATATAGAAGATTGCATTAAACAAGCTTTCTCGCTTTTATTTTGTAGGCAAAGCCACTAAAGAGGAAGTGAGTATGTGAGTAACTGTTGCTGTCAGACTGAGCTCTATTTCAGCAGCTATCAAAGAATTTATTTATATTTTTGTCGCTGTCAAAGCACCGTAATCTGGCAGCAGGTCAGATATTATTGTTGGCGGGCAGTTTTGGTGAGGATCTATAATCACAGAGAGAATGAACGTGTTTCCTTTGTCAATTTTTGTATAAACTTTATTTAATGTGCGGTTGATAATGGACTGTGGTGCAGAAACAGTGTTTCACACTCTTGGCTCACATTTTCCATGTTTTCTGTCAGAGGCAAAGTCACAATAACATCTGGTTTTACTGAATAAGTCAGTAAATATCATTTCTTAATAAACCTCATTTCTTGACTGGCCACTCTCTGCTGTCTCACCTTTTGTCCTGCGTCAGCCACCGTAGATGTCCTACGCTCTCTGAAAGGTTAGAGGGCAGTGGTAGACTGGACAGAGTGTTGCAATTCACATCCCTCACCGCTAGATGGCACTAAAGTTTACACACTGAACGTTTACAGCCATTCCAACCTAAAATGGTGATTTTCTTCAAAACAATCATAAAAAACATCGCTTGTTCAGCCGCTAGCATGTTGTCTTGTTAGCTAGCTCTGCTAGTAACGTTAGTTACCTGGTAATGCAGCTGTGTTTTTTATTTTTACTTGGTGACTTCTTAGATCGCTCGATGTTTGATATAACACTACCGTGCGAGAGAGATTACCACAGCGGAGGACGGCATATTGAAGTTGTTGTCATCAATCGTTGTCATGGAGAAAAACTTGTCGCTTCTGTTAACGTCAGAGCCGTCGTCGACCACTGATGACGTGTCTGGTTCCTGAAGGGTTCTTCCATTTCCTACGGGGAATATTTCAACTCCTTGTAACTTGTGTTTTAAGAGCCGAGGGGTTCACTCGAAAACAAGTGGTAGGGGCGAAGGGGTGAAAAGGCAATTGAGCCTAAGCGTCCCTTTGGCCCTAATGCTTTGGTAAGGCTGTTTTCCTGGTGTCATAAGATGGAACTGTAACAGTACAGGCACCATGACAACACGTCTGAAGTCACTAAATGAAGCAGCGAAAGGATGTGCAAATTAGCAGAAGTACATCAATTCTACAATCTAGTTTAAGATCAGGCTCAATATGCTTTACATGAGCTTGACTGATTCCAGTCTTGGTTTTAGGAAAAGTTAAACCCCTGATGTGTCAACATAGTCACTAACGCTCGGATTCACAATGGTGCTCGACACCAGAATGTCTTTTTATGTAGAAACTAAAATAAATGTTATCCTGGAGCACAAAAGGTTTAAAGAGAGTGTGGCATTTGCCATCAAACAGTTTGCCTGACAAATTTATCCTGTATATTAACTGTCAAAATTCAGATCATGCTGGGGTGACATTTCTGATTTCTTGTGTGTGCACTGTAAGCACGTTTACTGTCACTAGTGCACGTCCTCATCGCTCTACCTCATGCCTGTTTGTTTTGTGGGCTACATTCAACATGTAGTTACTGGTTATCTCTCTGAATCTGCACAGGAGTTGTTAAATAAGCAAGACTGACAGCACAGACGACAATTTCAGCGTTGCATCATTTTAACTAAACTTGACGGCAACGTGAAGCACAGTGAAGGCCGAGGCAGCTATCAACTGCGTGCGGTTGACAAACATATATAATCAGGTATTGTACATTGTTTCTGTTTAAATTTCTATGCAGACAAATGTGTTCACACATTCAAACAGCAAAAACATACACGGCTGCGTGTGCACGCTCGCTGTGAAATTAAAACAAATGGCTCATTTACCAAGTACTAAAAGGTACGCTTTCACCCTCTCTCATGCAAAGTAGCCATGTGAATTAAAATGGAGCTGGCATGGCTGCTGCCTTCTTATGAGAAAGTCAACAAACTCATGAGCTCTGGTTTAAATCTCAGGGCTGGCAGGGCATTCAGTCGCCTCCTCCTCCTCCTCCTCCTCCTCCTCCCAGACTGCATGTTCACTGCTCGCCTCATGAAGTTTCTTAGTGCTCCAAACCTCCAATGTTACTGGCACATTCAAAGACTTGTGCTGCTGTTTCCCGGCTCCCCTCCCTGTCCTGTGTCTTTCCTCGTTAAGAGCGAATGCCTTCAGAAACAGCGAGACGCACAGCTGGCCCCTCCCGCCTCCTGTGAACTCCTCACTGCACGTTAGGATACGGGGCTTGTGTCTGCTGATTGTGCCCCTGCCAATCTACAATGTGGCTGGCTGTGCAGTGGCGAGCCGTGCGGCGGGCCACGCCTGCGTAGCCTGATTTACGCTCCTTTCTTCCTGGGCAGCCACTAGACAGCAGCCAGCTCCTGGAGGGACCAACGGCGGCTTCGGCTAAGGGGCCAAGCCCGGGGCCCATTTGGTTTTGGTTTCCTTTCGCCTGCCACTGTGCCACACCTAGCATGAGTCGGGCTAAATGAGACCAGTGTGTAGATTCAAAGATCGGGGCTTAAACTGAAACCAATAAAAGGCGAGGCTGTCCAAGCGGCTCCACAGCCACTCGCAGGTCATATGTCTGTCTGTCTGTCAATTTATTCGTGTTCTACCCGACCCGCCCTGTCTCTAACTCGTTTATGTATAAATTCTTTGCACACGCTATCGCACTGAAGCATTGAGAGTCAGGGGCCATGGGTCATGGGCGGACGCTAGCATTCATTCCTTTCCCCCCATTTTACCTTTACTCTAAAGGCAGAAACATGTGCACAGGGAACATTCCTTCCAGTGTACCTCCACTCTTCCATCTGTCTGCACACTGTAGACAAATCACCCTGGCAGTCTGCATTTGTAAAATTAAAAAAATGCTATATCTGCTAGATATTCGAAGAGAACAAGCAGGAGCTGAATTTAACTGCAGTGGCCTTCAGGATACAGCAGCAGTCTGGTTCAACTTGGCTAAACAGATGTTTCTAGAGCTTAATGCACACACTCAGACAGAGGACACTAAGTCAAAGATTAGGATATAAGTGTATGTCAAATGTCTAATTGCTCGCTACTCATATATATACATATATAAGCCCACTGTAACATATTCAATTTACAATTACATAAATAGGAAAACAGAAAAACCTCGGAATCAAGCAACTAATTCATTTTTGTCATCCCTCTATACAATGAATCAACAACTACAGATTTACATACATAGACTGTATATAAGAAATGGACGTAGTCGTGGTGAGCTAGGTGCAGCTGTAACTCAGGTTAACTGTCATTTTAACAGGCTGATAAGTTTGTCCAGAGAACAACAGTCTGAAAACTAAATGTTCTCACCAGAGAAAGTGAACAGCCGACTCCTAATAAGCTTTTTCAACGGCCGAGGGTACGAGTCGGCTGTAGCCTGATTGACAGGTCGCCATGGTAACGACTTGTCAATCATAGATAATCCCGCCCTGAAACATTCTCTGCTTTGTGGTCTATTTTAAAATAAACGGGACCATAATTTACTAAATGAACATCATGCTGTGCTGAAGAAGACTTGAAACTAGCGACTGAGACCATAAACTCATCAGGAAAGTGTTTACTGGGGTAATTATTCAGCTGAGAAGGAGAAACATTTTCCCATTATTTCTAATGGAGCCGGACTTCTTTTGCAAGCCAGAAGAGTCGCCCCCTGCTGGATTTTCTATAGAATGCAGGTTTCAGGGACGTGCGCATTTCGCATCAGGTCTCTGACCGGAAGCTTGTTTACATATATGTTGACTGCACACACGAGCACTTATGGGGTTTGTAACTGGACACAATCAAAGCTAAAGGTCAAGATTATAACCTCATGCTATTGGAGAGTTTTTCATGATCTAATTCAGAGGAAGCAGGAAAATGTTTGCTACAATCTCCTCCAACGATCATGTAAACCATAGAAATGAAAGACGTATCACGCGACAGTTATGAAAACACATTCTAATTGCAGCAGCTGGAGATGGTTCAAGCCCTATTATATTTGCCTTCTGGCAGTGTAGAAACTAGAGTTTCTAAAAAGGGATGAATTTCATTATGTATTCCTAGAAATGTTTAAACCCTACGGCTGAAAATCTCCCACACCTAATACTAATCCCTTTAGAAGTTTAGCATGTTAATTATTGTTGCTGATCGATGCTATCAACGAGTACACCGCTGCTGAAGTCAGATGGTTTGACTAGTTTAACTGTCAAATCATCAAACTGAAAATGCATGTTGTCCTTTAGCAGTCCTGGCAGTCAGGACGGTCAGTCTGGTGCACTTTAAAAATAATCTTTCCTGGGAGCTCTGCATGGATATTTTCATTTGACATAAAAACACTTAACACAGCTCAGGATATGAAACTGTCATTTATCTACACCGAAACAGAAGAGAGAGAGCGAGGGAGAGGGGGAGTGCGGGAACGGGGAGACAGGTAATCAGAGAAAGTATTTACAGTACAGCGCTAATGATTTATAAGCAACACACACAGTAAAGCTGCCTGATGGTTTAATGTGGGCAGGATTGTGAGAAAGGGTGTGTTTGTTTTCCTGTACGTGGGTGTAGGTGTATGCCGTGCCATTTGTGTCCGCTGTCTGTTTTTACCAAAGCCGTATTTTTTCTTGTGAAAATAAAGACGTTGTCGGGTGGGTTCGGGTGTGTAAACTTGTGTCTGCTGCTCTTTTTTTTGTGAGTGTTGTGCACCTCAGGTAAGAGTTATCAGTGTAGTGTCGTCTGATATCCTTTAGTAGGATTGGGAAGCAGCTCCTGTCATCTCCACATGTAACAGTGACGCTGCCTTTGGGTGAAAATGTATGGACAGTGTACATGTCTGCTAATGGGAATGTTTTTTTGGGGGGTGGTTAACCTTCAGGACGGAAACTTAACGTTTGGTGGTAGCTTTGGAAAAAGAAAGTCACTGGTTTGAAGCACAACACGGCAAAAATTTAACAAGTAAAGGTCTCCTCGGCCCCATGAACTCATGTGTTATACTTGTGTGTTGTTATATATATAATATATAAAGATATGTTTGTTTTAGATGATCTATGAATTCATTGCAGGCAGGGTTGCACAATAAAACAATAATAATTATCGTGATATAATTTTTTTCAATAACAATATAACATGTTCAATAAATATTCAATAAATGTATCAGTTGATTCACTACAATCATACATGAATCAGGACTTAAGTTTTTTTTTATTAAGATGTTAATTTTGTTGAAGAAAAAGGTCAGAAAAAAAGCTTTTACTTAATTTTACTTGTGCATATTTGTTGAAAAAGATTTTATCGTAAATGTTTTGAATGTTCCTCCTCAGGTTTGTGAAGTGATCCACTGTTTGGAACCAAATGTTTGTCACGTTCTGACCAGAAAGAAAAGTTTAAACCACGATTAACCATCAGGAAGCAAAAATCAGCCTTTAAACTCAAAAGAAATAACGATTTGATACTTATCGTGATGATTATCGGTATCGAAAGATATGAAACTTTTTATCCTGATAATGGATGACGTCATTTAGCAACTTCTAGCGACTTTTAGGGCAGCCTACAGCTATTTCTGTTGCCGTTGGGAACAATGGTTTGATGGTTGAGTAGGCAGCAAATGAAATCCCATTTGCCGTTAATCTATTCTCAAAGTTGGGTTGGGAGCTGGGTCTATACTACGCAAGCTATGATGACTTTCACCTTGATATTTTAGCGCAGATGTATACCGAATTGCACTGTAGGGGGCAAGAACGAGTCTTCGAACCTGTGTGTCTGCCTACTGTGAAATGACCACATCAAACGTGGACGCGTTAACATGGATGCAGCTGTTGCTGCGCTCCATTTACCTCGGAGGGCGGAGCTGGGAATGACGCCACACCCGAAGTTGACGGCGTCCGGTTGCAACCTCGCCGGCCAGCTGTTTGTTTACAACTAGCCAGGTTAGTTATTGATACGCGGTTGATTAAAAAACGCGATCAGCGGTATTTCCTCACACTAACTGTAGCAACATCGCCCACAGACAGCTGTTGGACAGCACTTTGTGTACGAACATTTCTGAAGCCGCTGGGTTTGCTTCTGGGAAAATTTACTTTTAAGAAGCTTCCCGATGGAAAATTCGACAAGACTAAGGTTGTTTGCACCTTGTGCAATGCGGAATTAGTTTACTGTAGGAGTTCTTCCAGTCTCAAGGAGCCTACCACCTAAACGCAAAGCACATCACATGCTACACACAAGTACATCTTATTGAACATGATTTATTTTCATCACCAATTATCATAGTAGAACAGCTTTCTCAAGCAGTTTGTGATGCATTTTGGAAACAGGAGATGAGCCCCTGGTCTAATGCGCCACCTGGCTTGAAACCCGTTCGCACACATATTTTAAATGCCTTCGGCAGAATTCAAATGAGCCATTTTAATCTAGATTAATCTAGATTAAAAAAAATTAATCTATGCCCACATATATATATCTCTAAATATAAATGTATGTATGTAGGATATAGTCTCATATTTATTTATTAGTTTTTTTGACAGGGACACTGTACATTAATTAACATTGCTGCAAATGCACCAGAATTAGCCAAAAGGCTATTTTTCATCCGTTGTCCCTGGACAGATCTTAAAATTGTCAACCTAAAAAAAAAACAAAAAAAACCAAAAAAACAAAACAATAACACACACACACACACACACATATGTATATGTATATATATATGTGTGTATGTATGTATGTATGTGTATATATATATATGTATATATATATATATATAAAAACATATACTACACATTGACACAAGTGGCATCACGGTTGGGTTGAGGTATTCAAGGTTTTCTGTCAAGTGATCGTTAAAAAGATATTTGATATTTAAATACTCAGCGAGCAACATGTTGATCTTTAAACTAAAGAACGAGTGCCACCTAGTACCGTAGACAGCGGAGTTGATGATCTGTTTTTTTGAGTCAGCAAAAGGCCGTTCTATAAAAAGCTCTTGCTCAGTGACCCTTTGTGAAGCCAAAGCCTTGGCAGCCTGCCTAACACACAAAACATAGAAGGGAAAGTACTTGTCTTAAGGAGGAAAGCACAACACAGAAGGTATGTTGTGCTTGAGTGCCATGTCTCTGGAACAGAGGAGTTTGATTCTAAAAATACCTGCCTCCCACCACACTCGCACTCCCAACAACACGCAAGAGCATTTGCACTGGGAGACCGAACAGCTTGATGGCAATTACTGCAAAATTGCTGTTATTTTCTCTAAGTCTTCATAATTTCCAGTCAACTTGTAATTCATCAGTTCATGTGTGTTTGCATCAAGTGAGCCGGTGGAGGAAATGAGTTACGCCCTGCTGCTATTTAAAGCCTGAACTATTCCAGGTAGGCCCTGCAACTTTGCTTACTCGACCGTGCCAAACATTTACCAAAAGTCTCTGCCCGACACCTGTGACCAAGTCATGTGAAAGCAATTAGTGAAAACCAAACACAGACATTTCATGTGTAAGTGAGGCCACCCAAAGCCATCAGCTATACAGGACGAGGCAGTAAAACCATTACAAGACGATTAAAAATCACTCAGAGCAAATGCAGTTTTTTTTTTACTTAACTTACATTAGTGAGCGGGTGGAAACACCAAAAAGTCTGCATGTGTGTGCTCAGTGTTCACAGACCGTACGGCTGTAACAGGCATCAAGTGTGGCTGAGGCTGCGGTGGATACATGTAAACCATGTAACGCACGATATACCATAATCGTCACACGGCGTCCCCTGTAGGACGCACTGAAACGGATCCGCGTGACGGTGGTTTGACCCCGTCCAGGTGGTTTGCATTTGGAGGTGAATCTATTAATAGGCCAGTTAAACACGAGCCAGGTGTCGTCAAAAAGCCCGGGCAAAGCTGGCCGGATCTCTGGTGTCATGAGCGGCATACTTAGAATACACAAGCAGGACATGGGCAGCCATGCCAGCTGGGAAAAAAACTTGCATGAATAGGCTTACTGAGCCACCCTACCCACCGAATCATGAAAATCTAAATGAAAAAAATTAGGCTTTAGGATAAAAAAGGAGCCTGACTGCCACAACATTTTACAGCACAAGAACAACGTACTGCATTATAAGCAAATTATAGTGAAATACAGGAACAGGAGTTATTCTGTGAAATCTGCGTATTCACTTTCTGTCGGAGCAGAAAATAAGCAGACCAATACCGCTTCACATCTGTCAGTTTAAGATTTTTGATTTAAAAAAAAAAAAAAAGTGGCTTAAAGGAATAGTTTGACATTTTGGCTAATTTGCTTTTTTTCCTCCCTGAAAATAATACTACAAAAAGGTGGGGCGTTATTATAATATATTATATATTATAAAGACAATTACACATTCGCAACACCTGACATCCTTTATAAATGGGGCAAGTAATAGAAACTGTCATCGAGATACTACATCCAGTGCTTTCACGCCGTTGTCTATTCCCCAAAACAGCATTCGTATGTGTGCGAAGTAGGGCTGCAACAACTCATCAACGTAGTCGACAAAAATCGATTATTAAATTTGTTGCCAACGAATTTAATAATCGATTCGTTCATGACGTCATGGGGTCGTAGCGACACCGTCAGCTAAAGTGATGTAAACAGTAAAGTTACTAAAACAACATCAGAGCTGCAGCAACACCTTCACAACCTAAAACCTCCAGAGTGTGGCAGCGTTTCACTCTTCACTCAGCCAGAAGAGGTCGTGAACTGCAGCAAAGCTGAGCTCTCCTGGAAACACCGGAGGATCTGAAGAGGAGGCGTCGAACGGCGGGACTCGTCTCAGTAAGCTAGTTAGCGAGCTAGCTTCACGTTAAAGCCGTGCTACTTCACGTTATGAGCTATAACGTTTTCTATGCAGTTTGCTTTGGACAATTTGGTTGATTTTTTTTTAATGGTGCTGAGAGCAGCACATTTATGATGCACAACGGCGACGTTCACGTTCCAGACGTGTCCTGACTTTATGATCATAAGCGCTGCATCGCTCACGGCGACGTTCCCAGCTGGAGAACGTGTTGCTGCCGAGCGCCAAGATCAGACAACACGGGACAGTTTCTCTTTCTAAAGAAGAGAAAACAGTTCTCCTGTCTGTGCGTGAGGCGGCTAATCCACCCAAACTCCTTTAAAAAAATCACAGAGTTTTGTGAGTTGTTGAGTTTGGGGAAACTATATTTGTTGTGAAACGCTGTCGACTACAAAATCGTTATTATTGATCCCCTCTTGTAAACTCGGCAAATGAAATGCAGGAGGTTATTCCTTTCTTTGTACACAGGGTCAGTTTGTCCCGGGGTGTCGCAGTGCTGGCGTCTAAACTGCTCCGTCACTAAACAGCAGATCAGCTGCTTATCAGGACGTGATTTCAGTGGAACTTTCTGTTGCTGCAGCAGAAACGTTCATTAAAAGATGCATTTTTGAAATCAGCATTTATTTTATTTTATTGACTGTTAATTAGCACATGGCTAAAATAACCTCAGCTTTAATTTAGAAGCTGATAGCTAAGTGAGAGGCATGTTGTGATTTTGCTCTTCATAATCCGAATAGTCGATTATTCGTTTCAATTAATCGACTATCAAAATAGTCGTTAGTTGCAGCCCTAGTGAGAAGTGGCTGTTTTGGTAAATGTAGAATATATTCTTGTTTACCTCCAGTTGCATTTAGCTGTTGTCAACATGTAGCGGAGCTTCGCCGTGTATTACATTTCCTGGGGTATCTCTGCAAATCAAATCAAAATGGAGGATGTTTTTGTCTGTGGATATGCTCACTGTGCGATTACAGTCATGAACGCTTGCAGTGACTTGGCAGAGAGACATGACTGTGTGATGTCACCGGGAAGGAGGTGCTTGAGAACGACTTCCAGGAGCAAGAATGAACAAACAATGGCATCCACAGAGGCGTGTGAATGATACTGGCTGTTCTGTATTTGGAAAGACCTAAAATAAACACGGTGACGTTTCCTGTGTTTCCCAGTTTCGACCTAGCAGCACCGACGACATCATTCGTCTTCTGCTTTGTCATGCTTAGCGCTGTGCGTGGAAGAGCATTCTGTGCTCCTATTGGACAATGTCCCTGAACGTGTCATGCTAAATGAGAGAAGCAGACAATAAAATCCACTGTAAAAAATAGTTTTTACTTCGGGATGTTGTGAGGCATCCCAGACAGCGTCAGTTGTTGTCCACTAGGGGTGTAACGGTTCACAAAAATCCCGGTTTGGTATGTACCTCGGTTTGTTTTCTGTACAGTGAGGGGAAAAAATGCATTATATTAAAAACATTAAATTGCTGCTGATTTATTATGAACTTCTGAAAACATCCAAATTACTTTACAATTTTTTAAAACAAACTTCTAAATTACATAATAAATAAATTATATAAAATTAAAAAAATAAAATACTGCTAACAAGTTCTTCACTAAATAAAATATTCTCAAAACAATACCACATCTAGCAAATAAAATTTAACAAAAAATATATAATGATATGGATTACAGTGGAGCATTCTTCTTCTTCTTTGTTCCCTCTATGAGCATCATCAGGCCCAGTTTTAAGGCCGCCTCAGATTAAAAAAAAACAACTTGTCTAAAGTCTGTTTAAATGCTGAAAGGCGTTTGCACTCTGCTCGCTTTTGTTTTTCTCCCTTGTTGCAGTGACGCTTCTCCTTCGTGTGATACTATTAGTTAGAGTTAGCAAGTTTGACGTGTTGCCAGAAACAAACCCGATCACTACTGAGAAATGTCGGCTCGCTGCTTCGTCTTATCGAATTGTCCGCTGTTGTATTTCACTGGAAACCCAATTTTTCCCAAACAGAAGACCTTAACAATAAGGGAGCGTCCTAAAGCTCTGGCTTCTCTGCTCTGGCCGTGATGCTTTAGTCGCTAGTTAGCGAGAGGCGGGGGCTAAAGCGGCTGCTTTTGTAGCGCTGCAAGGCGGCGGTTTGGTCCGCCACTTAATATGTCCGTGTGGAAACTCTGAATTTACGTTTGTTCCCCACAAAACAAGCCTAATACCTCCAGACCGCAGACATACTCGCACTTTGCCGGCATTTAATCAATAGCGTCTCTGCAACAAAGTGATGTCATGCCGCACGCGTTGCAGTTTCTGTGTGGGGTCTAACTCTGTGCCACCGCATAACTATAGATTTGTTAAAAAATAATGAGAATATATAGACATTTATATCCGAGTCCTGATCAGGAGGTAACGTCTGATTCTGATCGAGTCTCGGGCCCGATTTCCGATCTCGTGACCGGATCTGGACACCCCTAATATTTAAGAATAATAACGCTCACATCAACACTGTTGTTTGCAGTAAAACGGAGACTGAAAGCAGATTATAGATTATATAGTCTTGTCTTCATCTACTCAGTATTACATACCGGCTTAATTAAATGAATAAAGTATTTCCTGTGGTTCAGAAGTGTCCACACGCTGAAAAAGCAGCATTTTTGTATGAAAGGTGGATTGCAAAAGTCTTATTATTCCAGATGAAAGTTGCCAGGTCCAGGCTTTAGCAGACTCTAAACAGACTTAGAGAACTGGCTACCTTTGATCCAAGGAAATAAAAGCAATGGCTCGCTGACCACAGATGCCATCCAGTTGGCTGTCCTCTGCTTACAATCTTTCTCAACTCTTTACGGCTGCCAACCCACAGGGCTCTGCCTACTTCCATTCTCCACTCCATCACTTTAAATCTGATCCTCTCAGTCTTGATTCAAAACACGGATTGGTCGGTAGTCTGGGTTTCGGTCCACCACAGTCAAACACAATCCCTCTATTGCTGATGTTTTTGCCCCAGTGGGAGGACAGGATCAAGCAGAGAGGGACAAAATGTGAAAAAGGGTGCACATGTTCACTCCAAGCCACTTTAGAAGATTTTCTGTTCAGTTCATCAAGAACAAATCTTGTAGCTGGAAGTTACGGCAACATTCCCCCTCTGTTGTTTGCTTTTACAATCCGCACGTCTGATCCCCATCCACGATGGCAGAAAATCCATTCCACGTGCTTCTATTTGTGTTTTTCTAGGTTAGACATCTTTTTAAAATTCTCGGGAATGTCCCGTACTGACAAACTATGTAGAGACGAGGGACGGAGATTTGGACAGCGGCAGAACTTTGGATTCTTGCCGCTGCTTCTCGATAGTTCACAGTGCCGTACCTTCATTTTCAAACGCCATAAGCGGTGGTCATTAATTACAGCAATTAAAAATATCAGCGTTTATACGAGCAGGTGCATGCTTCTGTAAATCTGAACAGTTTCAAATGTGATGCAGTTATGAAAGAACACTGAATAAAATAGAAGCATCCACAGTCACACTAAGTTCTTGTTGATGAAGAACAATAAACATTTGGACACCTTCGAACACAAGCTGTGCACACACATTCATTCACTCCCTGCCTGCATGTGAAACGCACAGCAGCTCACGTGTATCTCAGCATTTGGGAACAAAGGAGTCAAAGTGAAATATGCACATGGCTGAAACACACTTTGTTCTAAAGTCCTGTTGTAGAATTTATGATTCTCAGAGCAAAATATTGAAATATTGAACATTTGCAGAAATTCTACGTGTAGTATCTCATTCTGCAATGAAAGCGTCACACTGTAACACCAACCTGGAAACTTAAACGCCAGTGCATTCCATACTGCCATGTGTTGTTTAATTTGCTGTTGAAACGTGCGCTATTGAGTCTGTCAGCGCACATATTCATCAGGTCTGTTTATACATTTTGGGTGGTGCGAGCAGCAGATGAGGAAATGGTAAGGATTCTGTTCCTTTAACAGTTTTTGTTCACCTCAAAGCGAATTCTCTGTCAGTGGCCCGGTCAGCTCTGGTTTCCTTGCTTTGGCTGCACCCGGTTCTGCTCCGCTGCATTTAAGGCGTGCTGGTCTTACGTCTGTGGCATCTCTTGAGGAATGTGATGAATGCTGTCTGTACCATTCTGACAGCGGTACACTTGCATGATTTGCACCCAGACAATCTGCTCCACCCTGACGCTCGGGACCGAGGCTGATGTTTATGCTTAGATGTTGTAAATGTTTGAAGTACCAGCAGTTAGCAGTCTGCAAAATGTCCATCGGTTGATGTCTACATTGAGACATCGGGGCGGGTTCTGTGTCTTTTAGGTGACTTTATGAAACCTGCTTGTACGTGGCGGTATAATGTGAAAAATTTAGATTTGTTTTCGCCACAGGGGGGGTTTTACAATCACTGCTCAACGTCGAGCTGTCTGTCAGCTAGGGCTGGGAAATAAAACAATAATTATAATTATCGCAATATGATTTTCCTCAATATCAATATAATAAATGTTCAATATATTGTCAATAAATATTTGGTTTAATTCATTTGAATCATGAAGAAATTAGCACTTAATTTTTCCATTAAAATATTGATTTTGTTGAGGAAGAATTATGATAAAAAAATGTTTTTTATCATCATAGTTTTGAATGTTCCACCTCAGAAAAGTTTAACCATCTGGTTTCTTCAATTTTCACTCAGGCGCAAAAATCAGCCTTTAAACTTGAAAGAAATAATGATTTGATATTTATCGTGATAATTGTCGATATCGAATGATATGAAATGTTTTTATCGTGATAACATTTTTGGCCACATCGCCCCGCCCTACTGTCAGCCAACCCTAACAGCAGTAGAACAGTATGCAAAGTGCAGACGTGTTTTCCACCACTAAAATACTAAACAAAACAAACCTGCAGGCTGCTGCAGCTCTGACTTCGAAGCATATCTGTAAGTGATGTGCACCTTTTTTTTTCAGAGAAGTCAACCGTGCAACTGCTACTGCAGGGGTGCCACGTACACAAGTTTCCGAGCCAAGCTATGTGTACAGTTGACAAGAGCAACAGACAGACATACATCACGATGTGTCGATGTTATCTGATGGAAAAAATCTAAATGCATTTCAAGCCTGAATGAATCTGCAACACGACAGAAGGTGTTGCATCAGCATCTCTCGTGTGATGAACTGTACTTTTTGTATTTGACTCTTTCTGTGTCGGCAATGTTCCGCACGCAGACGTATCAAGAAACACGTCCACATGCTGTGCATTTTGGGGAAAAAAGCCACTCAAGCGCACGTGTTATGTCTCCTCTCCTGACGCTGTAAATTTCCATTGTCGCCTCAGCAACTTTAAGCACATGACCCTGTGTTAAAAGGCCACAATTTTGGGAAACTTAATCCCGATGAATATGCGGTGCCCTCATAGTATTTCTAGTTGAGGATTCCAATCCAATAAATTAGCCCACAAAAAACAGCTAGCTGGGAAATGAGCTGGAGGGAAACTGATGGCTGTGAAAACAACAAACAGATGAGAAGTCTACTCTTGTTTCTGGACCTTGGTGTCTGTCATGCATGATTTGGATTTATAATTAAAATGGGCAGTAAAACAATGGTGTCAAAAGCAATTTAAGACTGTAAGGAGCTGTAATTGGTTTTTGACATGCAAGCATAAGCGCTAAAGCTGCTCGGGCCCTACATGACAACCTTTCAGGCTGCAGAAGAGGCCGTGTCACCGCTGGCTGTCACAGAGTCGTGCTTATTGAGTTTGTGGAATGCACTTTAGACGTCAACCACAGTAAGCACTTTCCCTTCCAATGGAAAGTGCATTTCCTTTCTTTGGAAATCTCATGATTTAGTGTGCAAATTCGGACACAGCTGGATTCAAAATAAGCATTAATATCGCCAAACTTTTAATAATCCACTCTGAGAATCAGACAACGCCGCAAGCGTGAAACTGTAGATGAATATGAAGCAGAAATCACAATGGAGTCCCGTTCCAGATCATCTCTAAATTAAAAATAGGTTCCTAATATGTTTTAACTTCTCATTCCTCATACAAACACCTAACTTTTACTGTAGTGACGAGGATCGCTGTTTAGAATAATAAGGCAGGTACGGCTTCCCTTGGTTGGCTTGATGTGTGCACAAAGGGGTTAAGGGTTGTGGTCCCTGGGACCCTTTGGACCCACCCCAGGACCAGGAACTTTCCAGAGGGTTTGCAGGCTCAGTTTGAAGGGCAAGACAAGAGTGGGAAAGAAAGCATTTACAGGAGCAAAGAGAGTTTATGGAAATATTTCAAGTACAAGGCCAAAGCTGCTCCATGAAGTGTTCAAAAAATATGAGGAAGGATTTGATATTTAGGGAAAAAGGTTTATTAATGTTAATCAATCATTCATGTTATTATTGTTAACATGCAAAAAAGGTTGAATTATGTAAAGCTGTTGATAGTATTGTATTTCTAGTATGGTGGCCAGTTTCAATTATTTTACAAATATTACTTGATCAAGGTTGAGTTTATTAGCTATGAAGCTAATCCACCATGCTGGATCTCGCTGTCACCACACTGCAACTGTGGGAGGAAAATAAATGAGGGTAATAAATTCAATGTAATATTAGCGGTCTAAAGTCTAGTTTCTACTGTGTGACCATAACCTTCAGTTACCTCAGTCACAGAAAACTAGTTTAGCTGGATATCATGTACAATGTGTTTTAAAACACGAGTAGCTAGCTCGTCATGTCTGAGTGCACAGCTAACAGTTAGCTAACTGTTATACATGTCAACTTAACTTACCTCCATGTAGCCTGAACACGCTACAGCTCCGACTCCAGAAAGTGAACGGAGCCGTCAGAGCGAGGGGATTGTGGGCGTGCCCATGCGTTCGATGCAAACCCATGATTGGTCAGTCAAACCACCAGTAGAATCTCTTATTTAGACCTTTTTTGGCTCGCAAAACTTCTCAACCTGCAAAACTTTCTCACTTGCAAAACGGTTTAACCTGCAAAACCTTCCGACTCGCAAGGAAAACTTTTTAACTTGCAATCAAAAAGGACAAATTAGCAATTAAAACTTTTTGTGACGGCCTGTTTATTTTTAATTACAAACTTAATTTTTGATTAAATTAAAAAGACACAGTAATACCTTCATATCAGCCACTTATCACATACTATGTAAACATGTCACGTTCAGCCACACACACACACACAACACACACACACACACAAAAGCCAATATAAAATCTTAATGTGTGTTTGGTCTTTAAGAGGAATTAGGAGCTCCTGGCACAAACCTGCACGAAGACAGTGAGAAAACTCACTCACAGACCAGAATTACTGGGAAATAGCAAAGCTCAATTTTGATGTTTGCGCAGCTTCCTCCACCCACACACAGGTCCTGACGAGAGCGGTGACCAGTATACTTACGGTTGTGAGTGTAATGTGTAGCTCCCGGTGGAGTGTTTACAAAAGGAAGGAAATTACATGAGTTTGGAGCTTATGTGGGTTCCCACGCTGACTGGGTGGCAGTGACAACAGGAAAGATGGCCAATGGGAGTCCTGCAGAGCTCGCAGGTTCATTATAATTAATGCGTCCTCCTTATCCAAAGTAACTGCAGGTAAATTCCTACTTTGACTACACTTGCTGAACTTTAGTTTTATGTTCGAGTGAAAATTGCTGGCTCCGTGTTCAGCTATTGTAAAACACAAGGTCTGGGCTAAACGGGTTCTGTCAGACTTATATGATCCACTTAATTCTGTATTAACTGAGAATCGCCGGTGTATTTCATCATTGTTATTATTCTTAAGAGAATTGGAGCTCCACTGCTCTTAGTAATTCTTCTTTATTGGGAAAATACATCACAGTCTCATTTTGGGATCTCTTAAGAGGAACCCATGATTTAGAATAAAGAGAAGGTTTCCTCTGGACAACTTGACAAATTAATGACGTGTCTGCAGTTACTTTCATCTCCGTTGGCAGTGCTGTGAATATTTCATCCACTTGGGCAAAGCTCTTGGAATTACACTGGCAAGGTTAACTTATCTGCCTATTTTTCAGTCAGTTCTGGTTGGCATCCACTACAGACAGCTTGGCCAGGGGCTTGAGGAGCCGGTCCAAAGGGCCCCTGACATGTTTACTGTACTGCACAAGCCTCCGCACGGCACGACATGGGTGGCCCCCGCTACTCAGTCGCCTTCAGTCTCAGTGAAATTGCGGCAGTATTATGGAAACACCGCACCCGTCTGGCTCAGGTTTTACCCAGCACATAACAAGTCAGTCCTCCTATCCTGCGCGTTAACTACATGGCTACCCCTCAGCGGGGGTTTGATCATGTTCCTATGCACGACTGTTGATGCCAAAGCCAAGCACAATGGGGGGAAAAAAGACAAGCATATTCTAAAGAATAAGTGACCAAGGTGTTGCATGGTTTTGTTTCCAAGTACGGTGCCCTCACATGCAATGTAAGTCAAATGGATTTAAACAACAGTAGAATCAGTTCAAGACTTTTATTAGAAAGGATGACGTCATGAACCGCGATTGTCTGTCTGTAACATCAGAGTAGAGGACTGTTATTTGAGAATGCAACTCATCAACTGCTTACGCAAAGGTCAGACACCCAAGAAGTGCCAATTATTGTGTAACTGTTCCTCAATTAAAGATGCTTGCCCTTTAGCGGCCTTAACAGCACCTCAACAAAACAATGGGTCCTATAGTCTTTTCTCAGTGTTCCTGTGACCATGCATTTTGCATGTGTGCCCAAGGAAGTGTTTGCATTATAAATGTGACATGGTAGCCTACAGTGACGCACAGCATAGCATATGGTCCGCCTCAAGTCTGAATAGCGCTGCCGCATTCCACACGGAACCTCGACCTGGGTCAAAGCATTTCTGCAAATAATTGGTGATCCTTGTTGAAACCGGTGCGGCACAGGAAAAGCTTTCCTGCATATTATAACTCTAGTTTAGTTAGAGCGAGTAGTTTCCAAGTCCAGAGCCCAAGTTGGATGCCTCTGCAGGGTCTCAGGCAAAATGAATCATTTTATTTCACTGGTATTTAATTTCAGTGTTACAACACTTGGCTTAAAGTCCCAGACAAACACAAACAGACTCAAATATAGACATGCATACACACAAAGAAGAGTTTTATACCTTGGACCTTGGATGGCCAGTGTTCTTGCACCGTTAAACATCCACAGGCCAGCGTGACTCACAGGCTTTTCATTTGTTTTAAGTGTCCACTACAGCAGCTGATCCAAAGTCTTGCGAAATCTGACCGACTGCTGAGCTGCTCCCTCATCCGCTCGGCCCTGTTTTCACAAGGACTCAAAACTCTCCCTGACTTTGCGCCCATCCTGTGATGGGTCACGGGTCGGTGTAATTCAGCATGTGCCTTCAGATGGTAGTCGTTCAATTTTCCCCTCCCTTTCATGTGCTTTTTCTGTGTGGCACTTGCTATTACTGCCGTTTTCCAAGATAACAACTGTCAAACAAGACTAATTGTATTGGGAGGGGAGGATGGGGGGGGGCGGAGGTCTCCACATGCCGGTGGGGAGAAAGAACGACTGATGTGATTAATGGTACAGTAATGGAAAAGTGAGTTCCTACAGCGCCAAAAATGTTTAATGAATTGGAACTGAAGAAGAAAGGGAAAGTGAGGTGGGCACACTGAGAGAAGAACTGGGAAAACAAATGGAGGATGAAAGATGAGTTTTCAGAAGACGAAACAAAGAGAAAGGAAAATAGCAGTGAAATCCGGCAGTAAAACTAGATCAGAAAGCCCTCAACTCCCTAAATTCGCCGTCCATTCGCTCTGTGATTACCCACTTCTACATAAAATTAATGGCGCCATATTATAAAGCTTTGAACGAGCACTTTCCTGCACCTTCCATAAGTGTTTCATATTTATAGCAGAAGAGAAATCCCTCAAATGCTTTGGGCGCCCATACAAACATTTTGACTGAGCGAAGAGAATTAATGTTAAATGGCCAAACACTCTTGGAAAAGATGCTTTTACAGTTTGAAAACACATAACTAGGTAGAGAATAGAGCTAAAAAAAGGAGGAAAGCGCAGCTTAACAGGTCAGATTATTGTAGCTCATGTGTGAATGTGACGCGAGGGTTTTGATCTGAAGGATCTAAATGTGTTTGCAAACTCGAAGCGGTTTCCCCCCCCTTGGCTTCGGTTTCTTAACGAGCCAACCAAAAAGCATCGCTGCAAACCACGTGAGACCGCTCAGTCCACTCTGTGGTCAGATGTGTGATGGGAGTTACATACAGTAAGAGGGTCCTTAGACCAGGCACAGCTATACAGGCAGAATGCCAAATGCACTTTGAGGAAACATCTTGAAGAGCTGCTTCGCAAAGAAGACGTGCTGCCTTCAGACAGCTAATCCTGAGCGTGTTAACCGTCACAAGCATGTTAAACTGAAGAAGTGTTCCATGATATGCTAATAGTGATTTATGGGAACCCTTACCCAGAGTTCATGGGACTGTACTAAGACCACCTCCTCTCAAGCAGCGGTGGAGCCGGACAGTTTTGGTGGACAGGATGGGATCAGCATTCAATTTGTGCTCAATCAGTATCCTCGTCGTAGTGTTTCTGCGCGCTGTGGCGCCACGCAGAGGTCACATTGTGTATGTGTATCTAAAATAAGACGGAGAGAGAAACATTTTATTTAGTTACTGTTATTATTTTTAATTAATTATATTCTTAGCAGCTTTCAGGACTGTTGTAGCTTCCACCTGAATGTCTGCTGCTTGGAGTATTTGAGGTTTTCTCCTTATCTTGGTCTTATAAGGAATCCCTTGTGTGTTAAACCGTTGCATAAAAGACCTTAGCAACCAAACTAAGGGAAAGAATTTAAGGTACCTCTGGCTTTAACTGCAACACGGTCAATGATAAATTTATGGCGATAAATGAAAAAAATTTACATATCCTGAAAAGAGGTCCAGTGGATACGCTTAACTATGAGCAGAACAATGAGTCAACATGAACCTTTTCACAAGACTTCTTGAATTCATTTTTGAAGCGATTTGCTGTTTTCTGTTTGCTTTTATTTGCTGATAAAATTATTTTTTTTCACGTGTGCTTTCTTTTATGAAATTCCTCCGTATCGCAGTACGATATTTTCTTTCTTCGACCAATTTGGTTTTATTGTCTTCTTTTCTTTCCAACTTTCTAACAGTTTAAGTTCTGCTGCAAGCAAACAGTCTCCATGGTAACGTTAATATTTTACTACTGTAAAATTAATGCTTTTCCTTAATTAAGGAAACGTTTAAAGGGATTCTGTGCATAAATCCCTTAGCTAAGGAGAAATCAAGACTTAAGTATCACACTTAAGAAAAAACCTTTTTGTGCCACCGGCCCCTGGTCTCACTTTCATTTAGCATCCCTGTTTACAGACCCATCCACAGGAAATTAAATGGACCCCTGGTTATAATTGACAGCCACCAAGCACCACACTGAGATCATCATATTATTAAACAGTACCTGCTATTTAATCATGCATTGATCATACAGCCTGCCAAACTTTACACAACAACACACCTGCAGCCATAAACATGAACACAGTCACACTGAGCTGTCTTGCCTAAAACCCGGTGATTTTTACTCCCCTTCCTCTGCAAAACCGTCCACACTTTTAAAATCCCAGGCTAATCCTCTAGCTTCTTTCATGGCCCTCAGACTGCTTCTCCACATGTCCCAAACCTGAAAACCAGCGCTGTGTTTGAGTGTCCGATATTTTAAAACTGACCGGATTAGAAAAGCACAGTAAATTGTTGTGCACTGAGCTACAGTCCAGCTTAACATCCTGCTGGTCACAGAGTAACAAAGACCCAATTCAGCTGCGACAACAGCGACTCACTAGAGGGCACAAACACACCGCTCTCCCAGTTACAGTAGGTTTCTGACACTTATCAATATAGATGCACTGAAAAGCTAATAGATTGTGATTTTTTTTTTTAAAATCCTGTCACTTTTGTTTAAGGATGTGTCTGTTTACAGGTGTCACTGTTTTCCAAACATATTGGAGCTGTTAATGCTGGAGCACTAACTGCTGATGCAAACCGAAGATTTCCTGCTGCTGCTCCTTGACATTACAGAAATTGGCAAAACTCTGGTCGGCTTTTATTGTATCGCAGTTGTGGGAAATGCATTCCTTTCGTCGCTGACAGTAGCTCCAAATAATAAATAAGCAAAAGGAAAAATGGTGCTGTGGGGTGACCGACCTGCAGGGCAAACGCACCAGGATTCGTTTTAACTAAACCAAACAGGTGTGAAAGCACCGTAAAGCTTCCAAGGACAAGGAAACATCCCAAGCAAGACTGAAGACTGTTGCAGACTGTTGCATATTGCATTATGCTGAAATTACAGTCATTATAAAGAATAGAGAATAATATTGACTCTCTGTCATGTGGTCACATTGAAGGCTAAACAGATGCGAGCAGGGAGCCTGGAAAATAGCCCTGCTTACATCAGCAGCACTGGGGAGTGATGTCGGCTAACAAGCTACTCCCATCCACAGTTTGTTTACACAGACGACACCCAGATCAGAGTCTCTCCTTCTCATTACATGAAGTATGCAGCGGGGGAAAATGTCATTCAGTTGGATTCAATCTGCAGAGTGTGACAAGGCAGCAAAGATCAGCGTGACGGAGGGTAATGATAATGAACTCCAGAGTGTGGGGATATTATTGACATTAATACCGCTCATGACGTTAACACAAGTGCCAGAGTTACTAAAAAATGCATTTTTTCTCAGATGGATAACCTGCAAAAACTGATATTTGGCAGACTTTTATGAATTAATTCAAGAACAAAATAAATAAGGAACCCTAAAAGACAAAAGCTTATCTGTAAACACACCTACAATATAAATAGTGAGATGACTAGGAGAGGGGGGAAGGTCAGAAGACATTTGGTGGGCATGTTGAAAAAGGCAACCGAGGGGTCTCAGTATGTGGAGAATGGAGAAAGGAACAAACAGGCACAATGTGACGATGTTAATTCAGCAGTTTTTCCAACAATAGATGAGCTTAAAAACTGCTTTCACTGCTGAAAATGAGCTCGTATGTGTCCGCTTGGATGTAAAATTTTGGTGTAGCCATAGACTGTATGTAAGAAGTGGATGTTGGTTTGTGGACCGCCGTTTGGAAGCCTCGAGTTTGGCCGATAGGGCGCCGCCGTGTTGAGTTGTTGAAACCAGAGGCACCGGACGTGACCATATTTGGACGAGACGGTGGAGCTAACGGCCGTGTGCGGAGCTAGCTAGCTAGCTTAGCTAGGTGCAGCTGTAACTCAGGTTAACTGTCATTTTAACAGGCTGATAAGTTTGTCCAGAGAACAACAGTCTGAAAACTAAATGTTCTCACCAGAGAAAGTGAACAGCCGACTCCTAATAAGCTTTTTCAACGGCGCTGGTTAAATTTACACAGCGCCGAGGGTACGGTCGGCTCTAGCCTGATTGACAGGTCGCCATGGTAACGACTCGTCAATCACAGATAACCCCGCCCTGAAACATTCTCTGCTTCGTGGTCTATTTTAAAATAAATGGGACCATAATTTACTAAATGAACATCATGCTGTGTTGAAGAAGACTTGAAACTAGCGACTGAGACCATAAACTCATCAGGAAAGTGTTTACTGGGGTAATTATTCAGCTGAGAAGGAGAAACATTTTCCCATTTTTCTAATGGAGCCGGACTTCTTTTTGCTACCTGAAGAGTCGCCCCCTGCTGGCCAGTCGATAGAATGCAGGTTGAAGGGACTTTGCTGACCGGAAGCTTGCTTGTAGCCCACTTTTCTTCCCCGTCCCTAACCATAAAGAAATAGGAAGGGTCCGAGGTCTAATAGCTGAACACTGGCTAACTGTAGCCCAGTTTGTGCCCCTCCCACATTCTGCTGATGAACCTAAGAAAAAACCATGGAAAAGTGACGTCATGCATGAATGAGATTTAGTCCTCTTCAATGGCAGTTAACAACACACGGGCCCACAGTTAACAGTGCTATGTTCAGAGCTTAACAATATATTTAGGGCTGCTGTGTGCTGAGTTTTTTGAAAAGCTGTTACTTACGCTAGGAAGCTTTTCCACTGGCACTGATTCTCTAAGCAGTATAAGCACTGTTAGCCTGGTTAGCAAGTATGCCAAACAAAAGCCTGTGCATGCTTTCAGCTGTCCTATTCTGTGAACCCTGCCTTGAAAGTTTTAGTGGCCCCTAACCTTCACCTGTTGCACCAAATTCAGTATCTTGCCTTGCATATTGAGATCCGATGACAATGTGGGTAGAATCAACATAACAAGAAGGTTACACTCAAGGTTACATGTTTGTTTATTTGTAATTATACAACAAAAGGCTACACACATATATTCCAGGTGTAATTACAAAGGCTCAAAGATCACATGTCGTTATCCAGATACAGATCACGTGTTAATGCCACCTGTAAGAATGGTAAACTACTAACTTTCCCCTTAACACTGTAAAATGCATCTACATATTTTTGCACAAGCAAATTCTGGCTGAAAGGCTCCAAAAATTGTGATAATGACATTGATTTATACACAAAATACACTCCCCCTCAATACTCTGCTCACTTCACCTGGTTATTTACTGCTAGAGATAGCAGAACATGACAGCAGCTACATGTCAAGCAATAAAAAAAAAAGAAGAGATAAACCTTTGACAAGGCGTTGATCCAAAGCCAGCTCTGCTGTATATCCATCCCTTACAGCACCCAGACAGGGTACAGATATTACACGAAATACAGAGGGAATAAAAAAATCCAGCCGGACAGGACAGGGGGGTTGACTGAGTAGGAATGTGACATTTTTATAAGGAGACCATCTATTATTTTTATAGTGTCATTAATAAAGTGTCTGGAAAAGGCTTTTAAGAGAGAGCACCAGAGACGGCTGAATATAAAGGCTGTATGGTTGGACTCAAGATCATTCTGTCACAGGAGGGGCAAATATTAGCTGCATTGTCATCCCCTTCTATGAATACAAAATAAAATATCAAGCTGGTTAGAGAACATTCACTAATTGTTGTCATGTTATATTTGAGCCACTTACTTTGAAACGCCATGAATTTAGAGGACTCTTAATGTCAACAAAAACAGCTCATTATTTTTAACTTAGCCACAAGTTTTTAGCTGTTTAACTTATTTAACGCAAGGGGAAACAGCTAGAAAGCAGAGTTTTTTATTTCTTGTCAAACAGTAATTCCCGAGACTTTTATCATTAGCTGGGGCAGGTGTTCCAAACTAGACAGGCCTGAAGTGTGTGAACAATATGCTACAGTATGTTATTTAGTGAGCTTTAGAATTGTTGGTAGCCAGATTTTTAAACTTTACAAAGAGCCGGGCTCGCCGATTCTACCTGTTTTCAGTCTGCTAAGCTAGGCTAATAGCCTCTTGGCTTCAATCTGTAAGTTCAGCATCGGGCAGGATGATCGATTTTCGCGCAAAATTCAAAAGAGAAATCATTAGGGCTGCACGATATTGGGAAAAAACTAACATTGCAATATTTTTCTTTTATGCAATATATATTGCGATATGAAAAAATACAGGAAGTTTCACCACATTACTTCAGTTGCTCTATTTGAGCATCATAAAATAATTGATCAACTAATCGAGAATAATATTGGGATTGCTGGTTCACTGTGCCTGCAGAACCTGCTCTTCACTCACTTCTTACAAACTGTGTATCCAAGAAAATAATGATGTTACATCAGACAAACTTCTCTTGTAGATTAGACATGAGAAATGTCCAACTTTTCCTTTTCTATCAAGCAGCAAAAAAGTTGAGGTGGTTGAGTTAATTTGATTTGCTTGATATTACACTGTTCTGCGATGTGATTATTGCACAAGAGCACATTGCGATGGCGATGCTCTGGCGATATGTTGTGAAGCCCTACTTTGCATGTCGCACGCCTCCGTGAAGCTAGGAGGCTCAGCCAGAACGTCCAACCAACCATTTATATCCACCCCAAACACCAAACATCTAACTGAACATTTATGACAACATAAATTGCTCTATCACTGTGCATGGCCGCAATTATAGACGGGATCCTGTGCAATGTCATCACCGAGATGTGCGCGTGCAACCCGGGGGCAGAAAGCAGCGCTCTGTCTTTGCGGCACATCAGTTTAATACCAAGCAGGAAGCTTCCGGTCTGCAACATGAAGCCGATGCTGAAGTCCCTAGAAGCTGCAATCTGTTGAAAATCCAGCAGGGGGCGACTCTTCTGGTTGCAAAAAGAAGTCCGGCTCCATTAGAAATAATGGGAAAATGTTTCTCCTTCTCAGCTGAATAATTACCCCAGTAAACACTTTCCTGATGAGTTTATGGTCTCAGTCGCTAGTTTCAAGTCTTCTTCAACACAGCATGATGTTCATTTAGTAAATTATGGTCCCATTTATTTTAAAATAGGCCACAAAGCAGAGAATGTTTCAGGGCGGGATTATCTATGATTGACAAGTTGTTACCATGGCGACCTGTCAATCAGGCTAGAGCCGACTCGTACCCTCGGCGCCGTTGAAAAAGCTTATCAGGAGTCGGCTGTTCACTTTCTCTGGTGAGAACATTTAGTTTTCAGACTGTTGTTCTCTGGACAAACTTATCAGCCTGTTAAAATGACAGTTAACCTGAGTTACAGCTGCACCTAGCTAAGCTAGCTAGCTAGCCCGCACACGGCCGTTAGCTCCCCGTATCGTCACTTCCGGGCGCGTCCTGGTCGCAAAAACTCAACATGGCGGCGCCCTATCGGCCAAACTCGAGGCTTCAAAACGGCGGTCCACAAACCAACGGGTGACGTCACCATGACTACGTCCATTTCTTATATACAGTCTATGTTTAATACGGCATATCTGGCAGCAGTGTTGGGCAAATTACTCAGAAATTGTAATGACTTACTTTTTAAGTGACAATATTACTTTACTGATTTCCATTGATGGGACACGTTTTGCTGCTGGCTGAGCTAATTGGTGCAATGACCAATATGTTATAGCTAAAAACACGTTACAGTTTGATGTAAGACTTGGCAGGCCTATATAAATCCCAACAATACTTTTTTCCCTTACACCTGTAGTCTCATTTGAAGCATTGTCTCAGCTACTTGGACACTTGTGAAGAAAAGTGATGGATCCTTCCTTTTTCAAAGTTTGCTGTCAGTCTGGCTTCAAACTGGCCACGCTTTTCCAAGTTTGACAGCAATAGCTCCCTGGGAGAAACACTCCCCATGAAAGCATGCTTTTGACATGATGTACTGTCCTACAGCTGAGCAAGTTGAGAATGAATTGATTGTGAAACATCATTTTATATGGGAAAATATTCATGTATGCACATGTGATTATTCAGAAATCTGCCTTTGCAACCAATGAAATAGTTGTGCTTTGTATTGTTTACTTTCCGTTATTGCTTTTCTGCATAAAACGTCCCATTCTACACTGATATTAACCTGACTTTTACAATAGCTACCAAGCTTTAACTATAAAAGAAAGCAGAGTCTTTGGATGGGGTTCAAGTCTCTATCACTTTTGTGTTTAAGTGGGGCTTTCTGTCTCGCGTAAGCCATCTATTGCTCATGCTATACTGCACAATATAAATCCTCCCTCATCTTCACCCCCATCTGTCTCGTCTCTCTATAATCACAGAGTGATGTTTTCACTGGCTAAATCCCTAGAATTTCTCCCGAGGTTAGTGCACAGTCAATCATAACGGCTTGGGCCGATCTTTTAAAAGAACCTCCAGATTATGTTACCTCCGCCCAACAGGCAGCTCCATTGATCCCATCGTGCTCTTTGTGGACACGAGTGACATGTTTAGGTTGGTAATTAAACCAAGATCAAAGCACTTTCGCCTGTTAGGGGTGTGAAAAGGTAACGAGTCAACCGCTATTGGAAGGGAGCCTTAAAAGCAGGACCTGGCAGCCAAGGTATAGCAAGGAAAAAAAAAATCAAAAGGTGGGTTTCATTCCTGAAGGCGAGATAGTCGATTTAGGAAAAGAAGGTAGGCGCAGTTGCGCTTTATTCTTTGATGGAAACATGCAATCATTTGAAAGAGGATAAGGTTGAAGTCAGGACATTACTGGAGCCACACCTTATCAAAACATCGTACCTAATTGAGACGCTGGTGCCTAAACAAACTTTCCCCAGATGAAAAGAAAATGGCTTGTAAAAACAATGTATTTGACTTTTGGACTGTATGTCTGCAAAGTGAACTTTGCCTGTCAGGCTGGTGAACACCCATGGATGGTGCAGTACAACATTACTCTATATTTCCGATATGTTAGCTATGCAGCTGATTTTCCCCTGAACAGATCTGCAATGAAAAAAGAAAAGTACTTATATTCACAACAAAGTTTTTAAAGATGTTCCCCTTTGTTGAAGCTGGAAAAGCAAACTTATAATGACCTTATATTAGGCAAAGTTTGCATGTGGTCTGACTAATGACTAATTTTGGTGCCAAAAAATCTCAACATGGGGGAAATCCGTCTATAGGATCTGGAGATTTCCTACTTTGTCAAAAGGTGCGTGAGAGCTTCACTCCTGGGAAATGACCAGTCCTTCCTCCACTTCATCACCAGTGCCCCCCCCCCCAACCCAAACACAGTGTTTACGAGAAGGACAGAGGGGAAAAAAACCCCACGCACCAGAGCGTGACTGATACAAATATTATTGGGAAAAAGTTTGCCGTGGGCAAGGAATAGATAAGCAATAAAACCACAACGTATCGGAATGGAAATCGGCACGGAGCCGCTTCAACATTGCATGGATGGTAATTTATGACTTTCTACTTGGCGAGATTTGAACTTGCCGTCTCTAACCGCTCTCTGAGAAACCCAGAGAGCATCCAGCACGCAAGGGTACAAACAATCGCTCCCTAATACTTGGGGTAAATTAAACATGGATTGGGTTTCTACTGAGCCAGGAGATTCTTGGAGATAAGCGAGCAAGAAGTTGTCAAAGAGATTCATGAAGGATCTGATTATTTGTCTTATAGAAGGCTTCATCTCCAAACGATCCTACAGACACTTTTAACTTTAACAGTTACTTCCTCCTCTATTAGTAAAGCCCTAAAAATCCACTTCAGTAAATGAGGGAACTTATTTTAACATGATTGGAAAGACTAGGGTGTGTGATGTTAGAGAAAATCTGCTCTGTTTTATCTTTTCAGGCTTCACACTGCTGCGCATCACAAAAATAACAAACCTCAGGCTCCACATTTCTGAATCAGGGTGTCATCAAATGTAACTTGCAGCCTGCATACAGACGGGTTATACAGAGCAGGGCTGGAAGTTAACTTTTTGGCTCACCTGCCAGGGTGGCTGCTAGATTAAACGATCCACCGGCCAAACATGTTCTTTACCAGCCAAAATAATAAATAGCCTTTTGTGTCAGATATACATTTGTTTCTGTCCTTTTGATTGAGAAAATAAGATATTATGTTGAATACAAACAAGCAAAATGATATTATTGCTATTAAATGTATATAAGACAAAACCCTAAATTGTTTTTTAAATTTAAAAGATGCTTATTAATCATTCAACTTAAATCTTATAACTGCTCGTTCTTGTCATGCTTTATCATTCAACTTAAACCTCCTCATCAGACTGCTCACTTTCTACAATCCCCCTCTTCTGGCCTCCTGGTTCTGACAGAGTCCTGGTGCCACAGCATCACAGCTTTCTACTTGATCTCTTGGGAGGACAGCGGGACCATTAGAAGATCTGACTGTGGGCCTCCTTGTCCAACTTTTGTAATTAGCTCCAAACACCAGCAGCTTTCACGCTGCCTTATTTCACGGGGATATCAATCTGCACTTTATGAAAGGCGCAGAGCAGATCTGATCCGCCTCTGAGCGGAAAAGTTGGTGACTAGGGGTGCAACAACTGATCGACATAGTCAACAAAAATCGATTATTAAATTCATTGCCAACGACGTGCCCTGACTTCATAAACGCTGCGTCGCTCATGGCGACGTTCCCAGCTGGGAACGTGTTGCTGCCGAGCGCGCAAGATCAGACAACACGGGACAGTTTACTACTTTCTGAAGAAGAGAAAACAGTTCTCCTGTCTGTGCGTGAGGCGGCTAATCTGCACCAAACTCCTTTAAAAAAATCACAGAGTTTTGTGAGTTGTTGAGTTTGGGGAAACTATATTTGTTGTGAAACGCCGTCGACTACAAAATCGTTGTTATTGATTCCCTCTTGTAAACTCGGCAAATGAAATGCAGGACGTTATTCCTTTCTTTGTACACAGGGTCAGTTTGTCCCGGGGTGTCGCAGTGCTGGCGTCTAAACTGCTCCGTCACTAAACAGCAGATCAGCTGCTTATCAGGACGTGATTTCAGTGGAACTTTCTGTTGCTGCAGCAGAAACGTTCATTAAAAGATGCATTTTTGAAATCAGCATTTATTTTATTGTCTTGACTGTTAATTAGCACATGGCTAAAACAACCTCAGCTTTAATTTAAAGGCTAATAGCTAAATGAGAGGCATTGTGTCATTTTGCGATTCATAATCCGAATAGTCGATTATTTGTTTCAATAATCGATAAAATTAGTCGTTAGTTGCAGCCCTATCGGCGACAGACACGAGACAGAAAGACGGAACGATCTGTTTGTAAAAAGCCACAGCCGACATGCCGCGACACGCCGCTGCTTCCTGTACAGCCGGACCGCTGTGTGAAAGTACACGATTTTAGACACCTTGGTACCCCAGCGACCGACTTGAGGAGTGACACACAACCAACAAGAACGCCGGTCTACTGCTAAATACCGTCAAATAGAAATTATATGCTGAATATATTTGCCCTGCCACATTGGCAGGTAGCTTTCCAACATTTGGCCGCCAAACGGAAAATCCACCCGCATTTGGCAAAGGGGCGGGTGTTAATTTCCATCCCTGGACCAGAGGCACAAATTCAATCCTGCTGTAGTTGAAAAAGGGGCTAGAGGTACCTGCATGCATGCTGGCTGCTAGAGTGGCTAACAAAGGATGCCAATTATCCACAACTTTGGTCCTGAAATATCTCAACAACTGCTGTCTCCTCATGACTCTGGTGTTCCCCTAAACTAGCGAGTTCCACCAAGATCAAATATTTGACTTTTTCAGTGTAAAAACATTACATCTACTCGATGAACTGGCACAAATGCTGGTACAGTCATCTTACCCAGAGGAGTCTTAATAACCTTGGTGATCCCGACTTTTCCTCTAACACCACTGTGAGCTTGACATTTGTAGAGTGCAAAGCCAGCAACAGTTTGATGGATTACCATGCAATTTGATCCAGACATTCACGGTCTTTGTGAACTTTGGTGATCCCGTGACTTTCCCTGCAGTGCCATCATCACTTAAATCTTAAATTTGAGCAATATGGTTGTATCGCTCCGTTGTCTTTTCTTTACAGTGAGCGTCACAGCCTCACAGAGCACTGGCACGACCGTGGAGATGTTCTGACCCTGCTGAACTCCACAGGCTGCTGCTATCTACTTTCCACCTGATATAAAATCTCATCACACGGCTAAATAGAGCAGGTTGTAGCTTAAAAACGAGGAAATCGTTCTTGCCAGTGTGCGTTCATCAAGCTAAACCCTCCAAATATGCTGTCTCTTAAATTTCCAGATAATGTTCTCTGTGATTCTGTTTGATGTCTGTGATCCTTCCACTCGTGCAGCTTTGTCAGCAGCCCCACGTGTGGTGTTTGTGTGTTTTTTCTAAATGTCACCTCGCTGAACAAAATGTCACTTTATTATCCGAAAAGAAAAACTTTAGCCTCTCACTGTGCTGACCGTGGAAAAAAACGCCATTTTCGGTTGAATCACTTCTTTTAAAAGTCCCCTTCAGTTTAATCACCTCGCAGCTGGTTGAAGTCGCTGGCTGTGCCAGTTTTCCTTCCTGTCGTTACGAAGACGGCCTGTCCTCTCTCATTACGAGACGTGTTAACTCTAGAAAGTCCCAGAGCAAGTGATGAACCTCTGTCTTTCAAATTATGGAGTGTTAAAGAACAAACTAAGGGAGAAAATAAGGGAGAAAACATTTTAGTCCTGAGCTTAGTCCGGTGAGTCATAGACAGAATGAGAAAGGGACTCAAAGTAATGCAAGCAAACATCAAATGCATCTGAAAGGTTTACATACATTGTCATAGTAGCACTGAACCATCAAGGTCTGCAGCAGAATATTAATCTCTCACTGCGTGTGTCTTGTATCAAAAGCTCATCATTTCATCTTTGCGGCGTGGCCTGTTAAGTATCCGTCCGGACTTTATCTGCTTTGATCGCTTTGCCAGTGACAGATGATAACATACAGTAAAGCTAGAATACATAGCAAGAAACAGACACAAAAGAGAGTTATGTGTTCATGATTGATGAGGTTTTGTTGAGAGTTTGATGTATTTGTATTTTCATGCTACAGCTCTTTGATAAGAAGATGAATGTCCTTAAAATTGTACCTAATGCACTTAATCAGTTACATGATAGTTAGAGGCCTCAGTTCTCCTTCACTCTACCGGTCTCACTGCCAGTCATGGGATTTTCCGATTCCCCCCTTGTTTAATTTGCCTGTAGCTTTTAAGTCTTATGCCGCTTTCAGACCAACCCACGAATTTCCGCTTCGCGACGCTTTCCTCGCATGAGCACATTCGCTGCAAGTGTTCACACACAACGCGAGAAGGTGAATAAACACAACTCGCCATTACTCCAGCTGTATGAACACAAAGTAAACATTTTGCTGTGATTATAAACGGATCAAACTGATGCCGAAATAACCACAACATGATGCAGATTTGTTAAACATTTGAATTCCTGCTTTGTCAGGTCTGTCAGCAAGACAGCAGGACAACAACTTCTAAAATGTTTGTTTTCTGAATGGAGTTTGGATCGATCAGGGCTGTGCTATGCTAACTTGGTCACAGTAAAGTACAACGACAGCTGGAATAAAGTTACAGACACATGTTTTCTGAACTCACCAGGTAGTTCAGCCTCCTCGCTTTCTTTTCTCCAAGTAACGTCCAGCTTTGTCCGTTTTTTATATAAATATGAAGTCGTAGTCCGACAGAGCTAACGACGCTAACAACAACACTGGAACCGGATGTGAACGGAAGCTGCTGAGAAGCTCCAGTGAAGATAAATCAACGCTGAAATCACAAAAACTAAAGTAAAAAGCTGATTTAATAAAAACAGTAAACTCCGAGCTCCTCCTGCGAGTAAACGGCGTAGCTGTCAGAGCCGAATCCGACCGACTGCGGGGGTTTATTTGTCCGAAGGTTGCAGCTGCTCCCTGCTCCTCTCCCCCAAGTTTAGCAGCTCTCAGCCGGCCTGCAGATTTCCAATCCCCCGCTCTGCCCGGCCCTCTGCACACAACGCTCTGAAGCCTCGGTGACGTGCGGACAATCTCAACACTGATAGGCTATCGCGACTCAGCGTTGCTCGACTTCTTCGCTTGAGTTCCCGCCCGACAGGAAATCGCGTCTCTACGCGTCTTTGCATTGACTTTGTATGTAAACTCACCGCCCTGAACGCTCGCTTCGCTTTTGGTCTGAAAGCACCTTTAGTTCTTTAGCTCCGTATGAATAATCCATATGTGGCCGACTGAAGACTGCCGAGGCCTTAAAGCAAACATAACAAAGCACGGAGTTATCTCTGATGAGCTTTGTGAGGAGAGGCCGGCTTCTACATATGAAAGAGGGCAAGCGACTGAGTAGAATGACGCATTGGACGGGTTTGAACTCATCATTGGGGATCCGGTGCTGTGGCACCCAAACATTTGGCCACGGCGAGGTTGCGTGGTAGAGCGGTGGTTCTTGATCTGGTTTGGCAATACGAGCGTGTGATAATTAGGCTACCACTTTTTGAACGGATATGCAAGAAACAACGTTCAAAGGCACCACCATTACTCATTTGATTAATGAGGAGAGAATTATTAATTTATATATTGATCTTTGTTTTTTCTTTCACTTTAACTTTGATCTTGACAAGGATACAATCGGGGAGAACGACTGCTGACATCTGTCCTAAGTTTAGTAGGTAATAAGGCTTTTGTGCGAGCTCCAAAAATATGTCCTGCATACACATCCTAGCAAAGGTTTGCTAACAGCTCCTCTGTGGCAGATGGTGCAGCTGCTTCTAATTTTTCTATGAATGAAGTCTGGGAAAACACAACTGATCAATAGACTGTAATAGGAAAGACACACCCATACTTTAGACAGTTCACATACTCCGTCAACATCTGCCAAGGGTGTGGCGGCCAGCCTTTACATCCCCTTCTCCCTCTACTCACTTGCTCTCTTGTCAGTTGCATTCAGAAGATGTTTAATGATATTTTATTAAAGACATTAAACATGTCAAATGGCGTTACACAGGTTCACGGTGATCACTGCCTCTTTGCTTGAAGTTCATTCTGCACCTTGACGGTCCAGATCCACCCACGCTACAAGAAAGAGCTAAACTGGCTTACAAAGTAGACTCCGAGTTTAAAGGTTCAGTGTGTAAACACGTCGTTGTATGTCAATATCACTTATATTGGTGGATATTATATTCTCATCCACCATCTAATGGTTGAAAATATATTTTTTTGATCAATGTGTTTGTTCATTTTTGATTATACAAAACAGTTGGCAGAGAAACACTAATTCAGTTCGACAGCTATTCCCCACCCCAACACATAAAAACCCCCAGAACACATCCCTCTATTCTCCCATCAAAAATACACAAAGGTATCAGACAAGAGTCAATCTAAATGCAAAACAAATATTGCAAGGTACCCAGAAACCAAATATGCATTACTGTTACATTTTCCAGCAAAACACTATAATAAAAAAATATATAAATAACCTCCGCGTTTATGTACATAAAAATGGCTCATTCTAAGGTAATGCAAACATACTGGTTTATTAAGGTCTTTACACTCCACTGAGAACATAGTTATGGATCCTTTATTGCATTTCTGTCGATAGAGCCTCAGAAATATTACAGACTGGACCTTTAATGACAGCTGCAACTCGTAAAAAGAACGTCATTACATTTGTACGAAGTCCTTTTTCAACTAACAAACGTCAAATATTCAAATCAAAATCGTGTCTGCTTTCTCTCTCCTCTCACACAATGCTGCAGCCCAAAGAGATTTAACTACTGTGCATCACTCAGGTCATGGGGCAGCTACAGTAAAGGCAAAGGAAAGTCCTGCAGCTAGGAAGCTATTAGAAGGTTGTTAAAAACACATTTGTTAAGTAGTTCATAGCCAAAACACAAACTCTCCCTACAGGACTTATCTAATTCCCTGTTGGTACATGACTTATGTTTTGGAAAGTTAACATCTGCAAACTGACTGGATTTATGACTGAAGGAAATAGTTTTGAACAATTTGCAATCAGATTTTGGCTTGTAGTGATGCTCATGGTTATACTTCGTTGAGAGTGTGAATCCAGAATAGCATAATGAGTTTTTATAATGTGCTTTTAGTACACTGGATGTTTGAGCAATGCTGTTATGGTGTTTGGTAACTAATGATGGATTGATGGATTATCCCATAATCGCTTGCTCGGTACAGGTTTAAAGCTGTATAGATATATAGAAGCAATACTCTCGATTTTAAGGTAGCCTCCCTACAAAACTAGGACCTACAAGCCAAGGGTCACGTGACTGACTGACGCAAAGTGTCGGTAGGCTACTTTTTGGTTTTACTGGCACGTCAGCCAGTGAAGAAGAAGCGAGAACAGTGAAGAGGATCATAACACAGCTGGTCCTAGTATGTCTTCAACAAAAAGAGAAACACAAAGCTGTTCAACACGCCGCAGGTCTTTGTTCTTTCAGCTTTATCGCACCATTAGGCCCCGTGTCCACCGAAGCCAGCGTCTTTTTTCAATTCATTCCAATGAGAGCGTCGCGTTTTTACGAGCTGGTAAAAACGGCAGCAGCGAGGCGATGAGCGTATTTTCCTCGCTGAGCGTTTTTTCCTCGCTGAGCGTTTTTTTTCCGGTCGCCGAGGGTTGAATAATGTTCAACTTTGGCGAAAACGCTGCGCTCGTCACTGTCACTTTTTACCCAGCTGTCCAATCACAGTAGAGGAGGGGCGGGACAAATACCACACCGTAGCAACGGTTACTATCCTGGAACCGGGCTTGGTCCAACCTCAGCTCTTGGACTAAACGTTAGTACTCGTCGAACCCACATAGTCCGTCCTGCGCCTCAAAAACGCCCGCTAGCGCTCCCTGCTGGGTGTTTTCAGAAGAGCAGCTGGCGTTTTCAGCTAGCAAAAAACGCTTTGGTGGACACGGGGCCTTCCTGTGAAATTTGTCTAAAAATGCCTATCCAATAATACCCAAAGTAACTTTTATGCTGTTTTTGAACCATTTGGAGTAAATTCATGGTATTTTTGGAAGATAACACCGAGGTTTCTAACCGAACAGTCAGAATCACTGTAAGTGCTACTGGCACTGAGTAATGCAAGTATATAAAGGTTTATCCTTTAAGCCTGATAATGTTTGCAGACAGCTATAGTTGCTGCTTAATAGCTGCAAAACACTAAACTATAACATTAAATCCATTATAAATTTGCATGTAAACACTTTGCGTTTATCAGAAATCTACATTTAAGGACCCCTTAAAAGAATTCATTTTATTATAATTCTGTTATCACAGAACTTCCCTCAAATTGTCTGTCGCCCAGCTAAAAGACTTCCAGCAGCACTGCCCACACCTCAATGCCAATTATAAGACAAACAAATGTTATCACTTCCCAGTTAAATCTGCCCATTTTACCGTTTTGTTTTTCCAATAAAAACTCAGGCGGTGTGGTCTGAGGGATAACATAGCTCATAGTGGTCCATTGAGAGTCTCCCACAGACTAGGTGCTACTAGCAAAGAGGGACATTGCGCAGGACTAGAGATCCAGATGTTTTTCCTGGGTGTCTGCAGACCAAACCTATGCTAAATGACAAATTTTACTGCTTATGTTTGAATGATCACAAACAAAGTGATTGCCCTTGTTTCTCTGTTTCTGCTCAGCGTGTTACGCCCCCCCCCCAAGTTTAATAGCCTTAAGTTTAATATCATCCAAACTGCAACTCATTCATCCCCTTTAACATCTACAAAAAACAAAACTAACAAAGTGGTTTAAAACTTTACACACACACATACATATAGATAGATAGATAGATAGATAGATAGATAGATAGATAGATAGATAGATAGATAGATAGATAGATAGATAGATAGATAGATAGATAGATAGATAGATAGATATTTAATTAGTGAAATGGTTTAATTAGGCCTGGGGGGTGACAAGACTAATCGTGACTAGTCGTCTACTCGAATAAATAAATAAGTAATAATAGTATTAGTCGACTACGAAAATAATCATTAGTTGCAGCTCTTTTTATATGTGAATGTTTTTAATAGCTTTAGCATTAACAGGCACTATTCAATATTTGTGTGTGTTTATAGTTGCTACATAGTTTTATTAATTTTATTATCTCGTAGTTCTTCATGGTGGGTGAACAAGTCCACATTATACATTCCTCTTGTCCACCTTATGCAATGTGCAGCTTTTATGAGACTGTGTTAAAGCCATATTAAGGAACAATGTGTGTTCCCTGTGATGGAATTTACTGGGTAAGAAAGCCACAGGGGGGCCCTCCTACAAGCCTCACTGTTTGTTCTGGGGCTGTAGAGAGATATGAAGCAGTGGTGTTGGAAGAAATGTAGAGCCCACCTATGGGCTGACAGCGGGAGACCAGCCGAGCCTTTCAAGGTCTGCCCGAGTTCCTTTGGCTGTGTTCAGATCGAGCACACATGCCCAGTGGATGCAGACAAAGACGCGGACTCTCCACCAAAGAGATGCTGTGCCTACAACGTGAGGTCAGGAGTTTAATGGTCGCTGAGCTAAGCCCCGTCCCCTCCCTACCCCGGTCTTTGACAAGCCTGCTCTGTCCCCCAAGAATTTTAGCAAAATAATATTAATGAGGATGATTAAGAGGAGGGGGGGGGGTTCTTGTGTGGGTTGTGTGTGTGTGTGTGTGTGTTAAGGGTGTGCGATTGTCACCTTTTCCTTTTTGACTGGAGTCCATCTTCCTTCCCACAGCTGGACTTACATGATGGCCTTCCCATCAGCCAGCAGCTGGCCTTGTCAGCCAATCAGGCACCTGCATGATTACCGGCAGCTGGAAAAGTAAAATGCGCTGGGCGGAGGGGGGTTTGGGGGAGGGGCTGCGGAGGCTGGTGGCGGTGAGGGAACGAGGCCGAAGGCGGTCGAAGAAGGAAAGGAGAGGAGGAGGGAGGGTAGGATGGACCCGAGGTTTACAGAGAAATAACAGGGAGAAAGAAGACAGATGAGGAAACAAGACAAAGGGAAAGTAGGGAATTATTGTGTTTTTAAAAAAAAAAATCACTCATCCTCTCATTTTGACTTCTTCTCCCTAAGTGAACACAGTATCCCTTTACATTGCGCATTACAGAAATCATATTTTATTGTTGCAGATGTCCTTTATTGCCTTGTTATGGGATAATTATGTGAGGTCACACATTTGAAGGGTGAGGACCCCTCAATATGAAACACATGCATCTCCCTTTTGGGTGTAATAACTATTTGCTGGAGTTAATAAATTGGTGACAACGACTTGGGACGTGTTCATGGACATTCAGACATTCTGTCCCACTTTGAAACCTTGAGATTTTTTTCTGATTGCATGAGTCACGCACGCCTTTTATGAGAGTCAATGGCACAAGGGGTGAACTTTATTTGAAAGGGAGTGATGGTGTTTCTCATTCGCTGCCTGGCTGAACTGGAAATATAAAACGCCTGAACTTCGAGTAGCCTGAGGAAGCTAATTACTTCTGCCATCCTCAAACTTTTCTCCTCCCCGGTTCTCTCTTGTTTGAGACGGATCTGAGGCTCAGTGTTTTCCCCCTGACCCCTCGCTAACTGTGTTTCCTTGCTGCGCATAATAAACATAACTTGCTCGCTATGCTTTCAAGTTCCTAACCATGACATAGTGAGTGTTTTTAATGACACTTCTTTCGCTTGTCAGACCGAGGGCAGCGCTCTCACCTCTCAGTGGCTTTCTGAGCCGCCTCGGTATGATTGCGCTTCCTCTGCTAAGCTCTGAAACCTAATGCGGTTATGAGGGCATTCATCACTCTTGCCTGAATGGCTTTAACATTTTCCAAGGGGAAAGAAACATCTATAGTTGAAGAACATTACAGGGATTTGTAAACAATATTTTGAGAATTCCCACCTCTTTCTTTCAGTAAAGACTGTCACTATGAAATATCCAGAAATTAATAATAAAACAGAATTGGATGTAAGTAAAGTTTGTCTATGATAAAAATGAGAAAGCCATTGATAAAATGTGAATGGTTCTTAAAACTGGCTATAGCAGCTCATTAGTCCATATTGCATTTATTGTGTGCATGCAATGAGAGGATGTCCAGATGAAAATAAAGTTTCCAGGTAACATGGACACCATAATGAAAAAGCTCTTGATAAAAATCTGAAAATCTTTCTTGTTCATTTGGATGCATTTTTTAAGTTGATCCCTAACTTGAGGTCTCTGGTCTCCGGCAACTGTCAAGTTACAGAAGGTGCCACAAGGATTCAATATAGAAATTTAAGCTGCAAGCAGCGTTGGGCGGGCCCTTGCACGTGTAGCGTGTCGGGGCCTGAAGCGGCCGCGTTGCATATTCTGGAGCTCTGCCGGTGTGGCTGTGAATTTGCTACACTCCTCGGACGCTGCATGAATTTGTTCTGCCTCACTTCCTCATGTTCCCTTTGTGGCGCGACATAGCACTTGGCACTATGAATATAAATGAAAGTTGGCGTGTAGATGTCTTCGGGGTGGGACAATTATCAAGCACGTAAAGTTTTGTTCAGATCTGAGCATGTACACTGAAGTTACAACAACTTCCCGTGTCATGGCAAAGAGTTGATCTTTGACGCCACGCCATGGACACGCCCATCCACGAAACCTCGCAGATAGCACAACTTTTCATCGTCAGTGCCTTTAGAAGGTGCAGCAGAAATTTGAAGTCGATCGGACTGAATCCCTAGGAGGAGTTTGTTAAAGTATAAAGTGTGTAAAACGCCAAAAATGACCATCAAATCCAAAATAGCCAACTTCCTGTTTGGTTTAGGCAATGGCTCCAAGAGGCTTTTTTGTGCGTCTAGACATGATACATGTACCAGAGAAATTTCATACCTGTAGGTGAAACTTTACTCGGGGACTGCTCTGTAGGGGGGCGCTAGCGAGCCATTTTGCCACGCCCATGTGCGAAACCCATAAATACGAAATTTTTCGCCGCGTCTGAATTGTGTGCAAAATTTGGTGAGTTTTCGAGCTTGTTTTGGCCCCCAAAACTTTACTTTACTTTGCAGAAGAAAAAAAAAAAATCCCTACAGGTTCAATAGGGTCCTCGCACGATTTGTGCCCGGGCCCTAATAATCCCAACAGTTTCAATAGGGACCTCGCACGGTTCGTGCTCGGGCCCTAATAATCCCAACGGTTTCAATAGGGACCTCGCACGGTTCGTGCTCGGGCCCTAATAATCCCAACGGTTTCAATAGGGACCTCGCATCGGTTCGTGCTCGGGCCCTAATAATCCCAACGGTTTCAATAGGGACCTCGTCACGGTTCGTGCTCGGGCCCTAATAATCCCAACGGTTTCAATAGGGACCTCGTACGGTTCGTGCTCGGGCCCTAATAATCCCAACGGTTTCAATAGGGACCTCGTACGGTTCGTGCTCGGGCCCTAATAATCCCAACGGTTTCAAGAGGGTCCTAGCACGGTTCGTGCTCGGGCCCTAATAATCCCAACGGTTTCAAGAGGGTTCTAGCACGGTTCGTGCTCGGGCCCTAACTATCAGTCATCTTTTATCTTGCACTGACAAATAAATCTTTGGTTTTGATAAACTTTGTTAAATGTCTGAATATCAAACTTGTCGTTTTACATTCTGGCGTTACTTTGACACTGATTATCAGAAAGTATCAGACACTAGACGTTGAGAGTGGGTTCTAGTGTGTTTCAATAGGACTCTGAGAACCAGTGATCTATCTAAACATCAGCACAACCAAATAAACTGTAGCATCTCTGAGTTATGCTCATGCATACTGCAGGTGTTTCAGACAATGATGGCCACGGAGCCGCAGAACAGACAATAAGACAGCGAGGCTTCCTGTCATCGTTTCAGTAAAGTCAAGCTGCTTGAAGGGAATAAACCTTTCAAGGCAAGGTGTTGTTCTGGAACAAGCAGCATAGGGGTGAGATGAAAGCCGGAGAGGGGAGGAAGAGCACCGCGGCCTGTGTTCATGTATCTTTATAATCTGGATGTAAACACAGCTGCTGTTAAGGAACTCATGCATGGCCCATATACCAGCTGGCTTTGTGAAGTGAACTTTGACCCGCACTGAGTCTGCTTCTGGTGAAAAATATACTGCTAGCCTGAGAGCATGAATTCCTATAGTTGGGTATAACGTGTCATTCCACGGGGACGGGCTTTGTCTATGAGGCAATCACTTATGTCTGCTGCGCCTCTCTCTCAACCCACATATAGACATTCTGGTGCACAAACATGCCTGTGTGTATATATATATATATATATGCTCAGTCTCATGTATAAGCCACGGAGTGAAATATTCATATTATTTCAGTCCCCTCAGCATGCCACCTGAATCAGACCATCTGGCCTCGGAGCGTATAGCATGCTGCTGAGTGAACGAGGCAAGGCCATTACTGTAGGAGAGAGAGAGAGATGGGGATGAGGGGGGCTATGCAATTTTAAAGACAGTCCTAACACTGCTCTGCCATGGGTGAATGCCTCGAATCAGCTAACTTTTCAACAGCATTTGGGGATGACATCATGCCTTTAGTGAAAAGAATGACTCACGGGCTCATACTATGCCCCCGTCCCCGTAGAAGCGTGGCGTAACATGTGCGTTTTTCTACCTATTCCAGGCGGTGTGTGATGGAGACATGCAAGTAATGGAGATAAAGCAGAAAAGATGGAGCAGGAAACAACAATAAAGATAAGGTCGATGAGGTAGTTACGGGAAGGAAGGGTGGAAAAATGTTTTCTAGAAGGTGTAATAATAAAAGTATGAGAGAGAAAAAGATGAAAGGACGGTCAGTAGGTTTTCCCACAACGCTTCAACTTATAAAACCTGGGAAAGGCAACCGAGTGAAGTTCAAGAAACATGAGGGGCAGCTCACAGTGAGATCCGGTATATCAAAACACAGCAAGGGCAGCGTAACATCCAAAACAAATCCAACACACAATCCTACTGCAACTTTTGAAGAGGAGATGAGAGAAAGGGAGCGGGAGTGAGAAAATAGATGGTTACCACCGCTTGATAAACCCTAGGAAGTTTCATAAATGTTGTCTTTTTCGGATTATTGTGTCTTTTTGGCTACTGCTCCCATCGCTCTGTTGTTTCTTATTGTTTGTGAAGAATAATGCTGAGCAAACACAGAGTCTAATCCAAAACACAGATGTTGGACAGGAAATTAAATGTGGCCACTCGATGCCTACCTTCCCAGAAATTCCGGTTTATCTTGTGTTGAACTCATAAGAACATAATGGTGCTGGTAGAAAGCATGTGATCGATGTGAATAAATAAATAGCTAATTAGCTGAACTCCGGCCAGGAACGGAAAATCCCCATTTCCCGACAACAAAAAAAAAGGCCAGAGCACACAGTCTAACTGGAGTGTAACTTTGATTGATTATGGAAAATAATAATATGCACGATTTCTATGGTTACTGATGGAACAGGAAAGTGTTTTGCAAGCGATGGAAGAGAGAGTAATGCCTGCACTCCCACGTAAGTGCATCTGAGATGCGTGCGAGCATGTCGCCGCAGGGTGAGAGGCCTGCATGGAAGCGCCGTCCTCGGGGTGGATTTGCTGCTGATGAAGGTTGGTTTAGGGAGGCAGAAGAAACCGTCCAAGAATCAACTCCCCAGATTGATGCTTTTATGTGCTATCACCCACAGCCCTCAAGGTTTCCATTCCAAGGCAAGTGCGGCATTTACTAATCCAAGAGGCACGTGCAAGTGCAAAGGTACTGGGCTGATGTTAAAGGGAAACCAGTGACAAGTGGACAGATGTGGTGGACTGTGCTGGATTTGTTTCTCTTTAAACTTAGCAGCTTCAAGAAAAATGAGTCAGTTTTGTTTTTCAGAGGTTCTGAGATCTTAAATCTCCCGACTGATCGCCAACCAAAAATGCTATAATTTCTCCCGCTCGCCCTGCCAGTCAATTTCTTTTCAGAACCAAAATGCATATTTTTTGTCAATATTGAAGCCAAAAACTGGAGAGAAACCTGAAAGGAAAACAACAATGTTGGACAACCTGAAACCCCCAAATCTCTACAGGTCATCAATTTAGAAGCTGGCCCAAAATCGTCTGTGCTCTGGCAAACACTCATAACGGTGTCACCACATTTCGTGGATGAAAACAATCTAAGAGCTAGCCATGTTTTAATTTACCCACCATTCACCTGTCTCATATTTACAGGCCTGCAGCAGGAGAAGAATGCAGAAGAACCAATCTAGTTCAAACACGCATGAGGCCGAAACACTGAAAGCGACAGGAGCTCTACACTTTTATGATTTACACTGTTTGAGTTGTGCTGTGCTCAAGACCAGTCACGAGATAGGATCACTTTACCACGAAAGGCCAGCATGGGTGACGAGGAGGGCAAGGCCCACAGTAAAATTAACGAGGGAGAAATTCACACGAGGCCACCTAGTTTGACCCGGGGGTGACCTCTCAATTCCTAAGGCCTCCCACCAGATGGACAACAGAAATTTAGAGCTAAGATTACTCATGGTTAAGAAAGATAGGGATCCCAGCACCCCCATTAGACTGTGGTGAAACACAACACGGATAGATCATTTTATTTTACCAGCTGACAGAAAATAAGGGCAATAAGGGCTTGAATGACTAAGCCTCTGTGGAGCTGAGATTAGGCCTCCATCTCCTCATCTGCGTCACGGAGGTAAATGTTTTGTGTAATTGCTCATCTTGTTCAGCAGGAGACCTGGGCATGAACGTCCAGTTGGCTCAAAGTACAGGAAGGGGGAATGTGTTTTGTGGTAACTCCTGAGGAGGGAGATTCTCGGTTTGTGCCAGCTCCACATTTCTCAACGTAAAGTTTGGGTTTCGGGTTACCAGACAAGGTGAGAAGGGGTTTTGTAATTCAATTCCCGTGGACACGCTGCACTTTTTTTTTTAAAAGTAACCCACACCTCTCACTTTTAATCCTTCTCAATAAAGATGGTAATAAACAGGCTCGGCTTGCACCACTTTAGTCAATCAATTTTATCACCATAAAGGTTCATGATGAGGCTCATGAAAAAGGAAGATTTGCAGTAAATGGCTTAGAAACCAAACTAAGGGCCCGATTTACTAACATCACAAATAAATAGTACTAAATTGCGAGTGCATTCTAAAATATTGCAAGTGTAATTTAAGTACCTGTTATGGGTGATTTACTAAGAATTATTGCGTAGATGACAACAGGAGCAAACACAATGGAGGCGTCAGTATTTAAATGAGGGTTTTGCGTGTTTTAATTGTTTCTGCTATGGAGAGTCGGGACGGAAAAAAAGCAGCCACAGCGTAAAAACCTTGGTTTGTTTCGTTCAGTGCGTCCCGAGTATGTGGAAATCGTCTGTACCTGCCCGTCCTGCCTGAGATTGCACTAAGAACCTGGGACAGCACCCCTGAAAAACTGCTCTGGGAAACCCCAGCAGAGACAGATGCAGTGTGCCGGAATGACCCAGACGCCAGGAAATGCCAGCAGATCGTGCTTCATCCAGCCAGAGGGAACGACCACTGACCGTCCGCACCGTGCCCGGTCGCTCTGTGACCTCCTGTGCCTGTACGCCCCAACGCCCCCTTCCCTCTACGATACCTACAATGACCGCCGCGGCCTCAATATGGCGACACAGCAGCGGGCTCTCCGCAGCGCCACACAGCTCTTCCATCTCACGGAGAAAAGAAGTCGAGTCGAAACCAAATTTGCTTTATTGGCATGAATGTTAATTCAACAGTGTTGCCAAAGCTAAAGGAAAAAATAAATCATATAGTTCATCGAATAAAAAAATAAAATTTTATTTCAATACATTAGATATAGAATAATATTATCTAATATTGTTAATTTCTCTACGTCTTCTTTCGTTACGACTGTGTCTCGTTCTCGCAACAATAACAGCAGCCATTTCTGCGCAACACTTGGCGGTTTGCACCTTCCTTTCAAACGTATTAAATACAGAGGCTGTTGCACTCACGTGAAATTGCGTTTTTTCCATTAATTAACGAGAGCTTGGTGGCCCAACATAGTCTAATTTGCTCCGCCATAGTTTCAAAATGAACTGCAAATATTTTTTACACATCTCATAATTACATTTCAGACCTCTAAAGTTGTGTTTTGCGCCGCTGCTCCGCGCTGCTGTGAGCTCTCCCCTGTGAGACGACCACTTTTCTTTTGAGGTAACTACGGTAACGTTAACGGCCTGTTTCTGTCACTCGTCTGTGAGAAGGCGATTAAGCTAGCCGCGCCTAGATTTGGAGTGCACACGTATTGGAGCCTTTACGGTAAGTGAAAGGGCCCAGAGTGAGCTGACAGGCAGGTTAGAGACTTTATCCTGTCAGTCTCTTTAAACCCAGTGGGAAACCCTGGCTTAGGCTTAGGTAGATCACATTGCGTGTAGTAAATAAATGTATTTGCATGTTACGCCCCGAATTGCAAAAGACAAAATTAGTAAATGAACAACAGGTGCTATCTTGCACTTGTTGAAGGTGTGTAACAGCCTTTGCTGCACGATGGGGGGACCTTTCATTCAAATGTGAGCCCCGTGTGACTTAACAGTTAGCATTTCAATTCCATTCATATCACCTTTCACTGGTTAACAACGTAGCCTGAAGGTTATATTGTGTTTTAAGAAAAAAAAATGCTTTTGTCTGATAGACAGTACAGCTTGTTTATTTGACACACATAGCCTGTTATAGCAGTGAGTGCAGCATTAACGTCAGATCCTTTTTTTACTCCGGGGAGAGTTTAGTTCACCCAAAAGCTGGCCGCAGCAGTTTTTACCCTACATGGGTTACGGAGCTCGATTTGGCTGTGAGGGTGACTCCGTGACGAAGTGGGAATGGCGAGGGCCTAGTTTCGGAAAGGCCCCATATCTTGGCACAGCGGTGATCTAGGCGCTCACCGTCTCCCCTCTTCTTTAGGGAACATAAACTTTTTTATTTTCGGAAATGCGTTTGTTCCCGAGGTCAGGTCGCACCCCGCAGCGACACAACCTGATCCCAACCTCAGTCTGGTTCTGAACAGAACTTTCACTGCGTTTGTAGTCGATGCCATATTAGCCAGTAAACACAAACCAGAAACAGTAATACTGTAAACAAACAGAACGGTGCCTTGAATGATAAGTTGGCTCGTCGGTGGATCTTCCACCACTCATACAAACACTTAATCAGTGGGAAATGGTTGCAAAATAAGGAACAATTTACTCTAATAAGATGTTAGCACAACAGCAATGCTGCAACAGCAGTGAGCAAGTTTTAAAAGGCTCTAACTGACGGTAAAAAGTAAAGGAAATCCCATAGCTATCACATCTTCATGTCTGCAGTTAGAACCAGTTACAGCCAGCTGACCAACAGCAAACGGCGTGGCTCGCTGACATGCTTCTGACCTCTGAGTGGGAGAGGATGTAGATGAGCAAAGGAAGAAGAGATAACAGAGCCACCGCCCACTCTCAGGCTTCCACCGAGCTCCGAGGGCCGTTGTCAAATGTCCAGCTCCACCATTCAAACTCAGAAAAAAAGAGCTTGTTTAGTTTTCTGGGTTAAAGGTTAAGCTAAGTTCTGAGTATATTTCTATGCTTCTGTTGAAGCCATAAAGTGAGCATGAGTGAGCATGTAGGCAGATGCCTCAGGATGATTTAAAAACAAGATCCAGTGAATTGCTGTCATAAATCATAGAAAAGATGGCCAAAACTATGAAAATAAGGCTGTAAACATGAATTTATTGAGCAATCACTCTTTCTCTACAAAACATATTTTAAGATAATGTTTAGTTGTACATGTCTTGCGAAATAACAGTCAGTCTTGGACCATAGATGTAAGGTGTGCAAAGCCATAGCAGCAGTAGTAAAGTCACCCATTTAAAAACCTTTAATTTTATTCTTTGGATGTTGAAACAAAACAAAAAAACGTTCACTTCTGGTTGCACTCAGGGTGAAAAGACCTTGAGAACCTCTCTGCAAACGTGACACAGCGACTGTGTGACGTCTATGGTTAAATAAATAATAAAACATTTGCTGCTTGGTGGTTTTCCCTCCAAAATACACTTGACTCATCTCCTGGAGATGGTGGGAGACTATTCCCCGTGGGCCTTTGATGGAAATTGATCTTGGCACATGTTTGAAAGGCTTGCTACAGCGATACATCATTTACACACATGTTCACTTTCTGTCTGTGAGAACATGCTCTTCACTGTCCATGTGAACACTGTAATAGGCCTGGGAACAAATGAGGCGTCTGCCTGAACTGCGGTTGCTTCCAAGCAACCGTATCAAACTGAAACACACTGGCACTTAGTTAAGTGTGTGAACAATTAATTTGAACAACAAACAAGAAACGTTAAATGTTGGAGCTTCTCCAAGAATTAGTTTTTATACGTTTTTGCACAAATTAAACCAACAATATATGGTCTAACATGTAAATTAATGAGATTTATTTTATTTTCAATTAAATTAGCTTTATTGGCATGATTGTGTAACAACATTGCCATACATGTCATTAAACAAGAAATAAATTAAAGTATAAAGTAATCAAATCATATGTGTGTTTGTGTAAAAAAAATACTATATATATATATATATATATATATATATATATATATAACAATAAAATAAATAAAACAGTAAGCCTGTGTGTTAAAAAATAAGAATATATAAAAAAAATTAAAATAAATAAATGAAACAGTAACGTGTGTATTAAAAAATTAAAATATATATAAAAAAAATTAAAATAAAATAAATAAATGAAAGAGTAACGTGTGTATTTAAAAAATTAAAATATATAAAAAATTAAAATAAAATAAGTGTGTGTATATATATATATATGTATATATGTATATATATATATATATATATATGTATATATATATAATAGACAAAACATTTTTTTAATTAATTGATTAAAAAATAATAATAATAAATTTTAAAAAAATCTGTATCAAATGTAAAAACAAAACAATTACTAAAATATCAAACGATTTTTTCTTTGGACAGAGCCACGTTTCCCCGTTTCCAGTCTTTATGCTTAGCTACACAAACTGCCTCCTGGCTGTAGCTTCATATTCATCGTAAAAACCTAAGAGTGGTATCAGTCTTCTCACATAACTCTCAGCAAGAAAACAAATAATTGAAAACTGTGGAATTCCAAGGGAATTGTGTGAAAACCAACTCAGGTCTGAAAAAAAGATAAATACATTAATTTAATAAGGTGTAACAAATGTCTTAATCCACATTTATGACCACTCCAAAGTCAAGCCTTAGACGTCTCTGCAAATTATCGCTTAAGATTCTTCAGAGGAGCAGATTTGCAGCAGCTCCGTTCTGTCCATCAACATCCAAATCCATAACAGGTGTAACTTAGTGAGTTGTTTTTGGAGTTGGGGAATTAATGAAAAAAAAGATGTGAAAGGTGAAAAAAAAAATCAGATTCTTGATTCAGATCTTCCCTTTAATGTTCTCTCTGAGGGGAACAACATTACTCCGTTTTTCCAAACTGATTTGAATCAATACTGTTTTTTCGGGAAAGAACTTGATCTCAGTGGGAGTTCCTCTGTTTTGCCAATGGCTTAATGGTGTCACAGTGTTAGATTAGGCCTATTTATGGTGTCAACTTTGATAAATTACACTCAGGATTTTTCCAATGTCAAATATCACCCCACTGCTAACCGGCATGTCCAGAATCCCGGATTGGGCTCGGCGCTCGCTTGGTTCCCCGCCCTGTCACTGTGTCACGCTAAATAATTTGGCACTCACTCAAAGAAATGTATGGATTAAATGTACGGGGGAGAGGTAATATATACCGTCGCCGGTTCTTAGCATCGCCTCTGCAGCTCAGAGGGGAAGTAGCAGCTTCACAGAATCCAGCCAGAAAGTTCAAAGTTGAAGCACACACAGTTCTCCTCTTCCCTGCAGGAACTGCGGTCTCCTCCAGCTGCGCTGCTGCGTTTGAGGGCCGGGTGCGCTGTGAGTGCATCCAACAGTGTTACAGACAAAAGAGCACTCCCTCCAAACGTCTCCGGGGGGAACGGCGGATGACTTGGCTAGGTGTGTAACCCATCGCACACCCTGCTGACAGGCCGGTCGGCTCCAGCTCCGCTGCTGCACGTCACACAGATGCTCTATGTGTGTCTGTGAAGAGACCTTGTTGCTTCTGCTTATCAACACAGCTCAACTTTATGATTCATATCCGTGACGAGCGCAGAGCAGGGAGGGTGTTCTTCTTTCCACTGTGGCCGGCTGTGATGTGAACAGATACGCTTTTGTCTGACAGTATAAATCAGTTTAGACTGATTAATCATACACACAGGAAAGCATGCCCACATGTGAATTTTGGCAGGATTTATTAGCCACCCACTACTTAATGTTCATGTAATGCTTTGTTCCAGGTCAAGAGGTTGCTGGCTGAATGAATGACACGTTGAGAAGGAACCGGCTTAATTACTGAGGCAGCTGCTGTGGAGTGGAAGGTAAACTCACTTGTGTCACGGTTCATCAGTAACTCCAGATAGTTTCCTGTATTTCCCATTTGTTTCCCCTCCCTGGTGTGTGTGTGTAATCTAGGCGTAGCTGACTGGCATCTAAAACTCTCCAGCCATTCATGCCAGGTTGTTTTTAACTACCAGGTGGTAATTTACTCCATCGGCACATTAACTAAGTCTCTTTTACTTCCACTTATGCGCCTGTGTGTGCTCTTGGGTCTATTCAAAGCGTGTGCTGGAGATTTTCTATTTTATTTAGTGGCTTTAAACGTTCAGGGTGTGAGATTTAGCGCCATCTAGTGGCGAGGGTTGTGAATTGCAACCATCTGTCCAGTCTACCACTGCCCCCTGACCTTTCAAAGAGCGTAGGACAGCTATGGTGGCTGACACAGGACAAAAGGTGTCTGCTCTGAGACATCAGAGAGTGGCCAGTCAAGACATGAGGTGTCTTTAGGTATATTTATTACGGAGCCCGGTCGTCCCGGCCTTTCTGTGTGGAGTTTGCGTGTTTTCCTCGTGTCTGTGTGGGTTCTTTCCAGGTCCTCCACCGTCCAAAGACATCCAGACAAGGTTAACTGGTGGCTCTGAATAAGGTGTGAGTGTGTGCATGGTTGTTTGTCTATGTGTGGTGACCTGTTCAGGGTGTACCCCGCCTTTCGAGCGATGTCAGCTGGGATTGGCTTCAGATAAGCGGTTGACGATGGATGAATTTACTGACTTATTCAGTAAAACCAGATGTTATTGTGACTTGGCCACTGACAGAAAACATGGAAAATGTGAGCCAAGAGTGTGAAACACTGTTTCTGCACCACAGTCCATTATAAACCGCATATTAAATAAAGTTTATACAAACATTTACAAGGGAAACACATTAATTCTCTCTGTGATTATAGATCCTCGCCAAAACTGCCTGCCAACAATAATATCTGGCTCACTGCCAGATTATGGTGCTTTGATAGCGACAAAAATATAAATAAATAAATGAATACTTTGATGGCGGTGCTGAAAAAGTCACGACAGCAACAGTTACTCACATAATCACTTCCTCTTTAATGGTTTTGCCTACAAAATTAAAGCATGAGAAAGCTTGTTTATTGCAATCTTCTATTGAAATTAAACTGAGCTTTTACTTTGAAAAATTCTGAACGATATTAAAAGAGTCTGCTGCCTGCCTGACGCACCTCTAACGAGCCGTCAGAAACCATGATTCCCCTAAACGTCCTCTGCCTGGAGACACTGGGGAAATGAAGAAGCGTCCGTAAGTTGATGGACGTGGGTCAAACACCAAAACACAAACATTGCCGCACATGCCGTGATCTGAGAAACATTCGTTGCATAATCCATTTGTTGAAGATTGGTTGAAAAAATTGTCACAAAGTCGGGTCGAGAGTCCTGCTACTGAAGAAACATGGCGGCGTAACATGGCGACGTCCATGGATGGGGAGCCCGCGGTTATGTAGATAGAAATGACTAATTCAAAGGTAATAAAAACATAATGGTTTATTATGTAAGGTCTTTATACACCACTGAAAGCATAGATCTGATATTGCATTTCTGTCAATAGATCCTCAGAAATATTACACACTGGACCTTTAAACTCGGGCGGCTCCACCAACCTTTTTCTTGATCAATTTATAAAGTGGTCTGTTAAATTTCAGCGAACTGTGAAAAATGTCATTCACACAAGTGCATGCTAGTGATAAACTGGTTGTTGATGGATTCTTATTAGTAATTACAGTCCCTATCTGCACATGTGAATGTACTTAATTGTACTGTATTTTTACATTTATTCATTTAGCTGACGCTTTTTATCCAAAGCGACTTACAATTCATGTTTTTCATGTCAAAGGTCGCACGCCTCTGGAGCAACTAGGGGTTAAGTGTCTTGCTCAGGGACACAATGGTGGATGGGTCACAGTGGGGGATTGAACCCGGGTCTCTCACACCAAAGGCATCCCCACCCCTAATTTTTATTAGATTCATATAATTTTCCTTTGTCTGTATCATTGCCACAGACCACAACCTAAAATAAATGAACATAACAGGGAAAATGGTGTTTAATCAGGACACCTACTCGTACCCTAAGCCATCTTTAACCACCTACTTCCCCGGAGACCCCGTGTCCTTTACACTGACGGGTGCCAGTGGGGCCAGGAAGTGAAAACAGTTATCTGAGAGACGCTGTAATGCTTTGTAGATCAGAGGGGAACTGCAGAGCCGGGCGATATTTCTGTTTTCTTCATCTTAACGAGACGACGCATTCGTCACGTCATGTGATTCATTGTCAATATTGATTATAGCCGCTTTAAGCTACTTCTGGACCCTTTTAATGAGGATTTTTATTGTTTCAGCTTCCAAACCGCATAGAAAGTATAACACTGTTGTTTTTGTGATTTTGTGTATTGTTCATTTGTCAGGCAAACAAACTCACTTCTCCAACAAAAACACTCCCATACAAATTGCGGCCAAAGCAGCATTCCTTTTCTTTGTGTGTGAGCAGACGTGAGCGAACACACATTCACTCCACAATCACTTTTTCATGTATCTTTTCACTCTCTCACTCAGTTTCCAGTTTCACTCAGCGAGGCCTGCTGGGTCACTGGTTTCGCTGGCCTGCCGATGATGAAGGAAGTGACTCAGCAGAGCCGCAGTGAGGAAAAACTCACACACAGATGAAAGGAGCGATAACTGTTTCACCGGATTGAATCTGTTCCATTTTGTTGGTCTGATCAAGGATGCCTTTCTTAGGAACCACCGCAGCCACAGAAGAGATTCCAATCCAAACTACACCGCAGCTTCCCCCACTAACTCTGACACTGACATCCAACCTGCGTACGTTTACATCACCAAGCCTAATTTACAAAAACGGTGTAATTCACTGTTTGATGCATCTAACTGTCGAAGTGTTTTGAACAGAAGTAGGTGTTTCCAGAGTCGAAGAAGAAGCCAGTAATCCTCTCTGTGTATCGTCTATATAAATGAAGGCAATGAGAGTTTGGCAAAGCTAAGAGTCAGGATCATTATCCCACTGTACGTTTTGTAAGAAAACTGGAGTCTTGGAAAATGCAGCAGCAGCAGCCTTCACAGAGCTCTTTTACGATAGAGCAAACTGAAGTTGTCGCTCTTGACAGTAGTAATATGGCAAATCTTCAGGTTATGGTCAAGTTTAAGCAAGTAAAAAAAGTTAACCTAATATTTTGAAACCAGCATTGTTCACGTCCTTCTTTACTCCCGAGCAGTCTTCTTCTTCATCCCTGGCTTTGTTGGCTTTGTGGAATGATGTTAAACCACTGGCAGAAATGTGATTTGAGTTCCTCATCGACATGATGATGATACAAACAAAACAGGGACCAAACCACCGAATCCTCCAAAAAGTCTCTGACATGTCAGGCTTCCTGTATGTCCATCCACCACCCTGACCTCCACACCATTACTTTCTACACTGATACATAAAAGAAACTCTACTTTGGCCCTGGATGTAAATTGCGAGGTGCGAGACTGGCCAGTTTAATTCCTGGGGAAACAATGTGATCACAACGCTGATATGAGAATTTATCCGGTTATTCTTAGGTTAATGATTTTGAGAAGCAGATATTTGGACAAAACCTGCTAAATCGTGACTGCCCATATCACCGTGGTTACTAAACGCATGCACATCCTTTTCTTTTCCTGGTTGTTATAAACTTGCTTACACGCTTAAGAAAGCTGTTAATCGAGGAATCACCGACTCATCAAACTTTCATCGTTGATCTGTTGTGTTATATCTGTACATATGAATTTCAATGTAAATACAATTAAACCAATAAAAAAGTAATTTCAAAACTGACAGATTGCCAGCATATAAAAACAATAATGGCTACAATAATGATGACGACGTTAGTGAAGTGCAATATAAAATAAACAGCTGCCTCGTGGGAACTCTTACGGAGCCAAGATGTTTTATAGGGGTGGTCAGGCTGAGACCTTCATTTATTTTGGTTTCTTCCTGAACAGTCACTAATTTTGGCCACACACTGACACTCACTCAGGCAGCAGTGACTACCACATAGAAACTAAGATATTATCTGTAAAATACACACTGTGCTGTGGTGACAAGTGAAAGAACTGAAAAGCTACTTGGAATTTAAGAAACACAATGAAAAATAGTAGATTGCATGTCCAGTGTTTCTTTGAGTGATGCAGTTCAGCTGTATATACGTACATGTACTGTCTGTTTAAGGGATAATTGTACAAATACAGGATAAAATATGGGATTATTCAGTTAAATACTGTATAATTTGTGTAATTTTACATAAATATTCTGATTATTTTGCCAAAATTAAAAAAATCTTTAGAAACTAAAAGTCACTATAAAACTTTATGATCAACATGAAATTATGTTATTCATTCCTTGATTTATGAACCAAGCCATAATATGTATTTGAAAAAGAAAAAAACCCGTCTGAAGCTGTGAATTTTCTGTTACAGCCCTTTGTAACACTCGGCCCCGCCCTACTGTGCTCGCTCCGTTATCATGGCATGCTCGGATACTTCAAATGGAAACCCGCGCTTGCCTTATTAATTACTAGGAATGCACTCCTCCAAAACCTGCGTGCTGTAAAGTATGCCATCAAGAAGCCACGTGAGCTGTTTGTTCTCCCTGTCCGACCAGTGTGCCTACGCTCCGGTTTCAGGGGAAGAGCCGAAAGGAAAGGGATGTGTAAAAACGGTGACAGAGGGTGGAGGCAAACTGCCTTTTCGGGGAAATGGTCTTTGAACTTCAGAGCACCGGTACAGCATCATAATCACATTGCCATAGTTCATGGCGTGAGTGGAATTTGGACATGCACATAAATAAACGCGACTGCAAACATGCATAACCAAACGCACATACGCCTGCGCACACACACTACTGTACAAGGTCATGGAGGGCAGAGTGTGTTTCAGTTTCTTGTTCGATTGTAAGAAAGGAACGTTACTAATAGAACGACAGTAGAAATACTTTTGGTTGGGTTCCTGCTGTCCGTTCAGCACAGGAAGAAAACAAAAACAAGAGGTGTTGTGGTAACTGAGCTGATGATAAATAAAGAGGCATACCAGAGGGTTTTCTATTAAGGTCGTTTGGAGGTGTTGAAATAATAAAGACAAGCTGGTTCAAAGATTTAGAGATTTAGAGAGGGACTGTTTAATGATTCAACTATAAATCTAAAGTTTAATGAATAGTTTAATGAAAAGTTGATGCAAAATCAGGCATTTAGACCGCAACAGGCACTAAAAAGGCCCGCTAAATCCTGGAGGCACTGATATTTAAATGAAGGAACATAGTTTCACTTCCATTACTTAGCCTCTTCCTTGTTTTGGTTGTTTTCTTTTCCTCAGATCTTTGCACTTAAATGTCAGTTTGCTGACAGTTCATCAAAGTTTAAATGCAACACTTTTTTAAACAACCAGCCAGTTGAGCAAGAATAATAAAAGACCTGAATCACTTCCAAGGATGTCGTTGTTGTTATGCATAAATGAATCTGAGTCAAACTGATGAATGTAGATTCACCATAGAGTAGCTCAAAACTGTACTCGAGTAAAAGTACTCAATAGAATAAATGTACTCAAAACATTGGGTCAAAAAAAAAATGTTAATGTTCTCCACTAGAATTTTTAAGTTGAGAATGCTGGGAGAATGTTTTGAGTGAATTAACTTTTAGGACACAATAAAACATATATATAAATAACTAAAGGTGTCCTGAATTAGTTTGTACTTGAGTAAGAGTACAAAAGTTTTTACTAAAAAAAATACTTGAGTGGTGAGTAACTTAAGTAAATTAAGAAAAAACAACAACAATGGGCTCATTTCCAAACGTCTTTCATTTGATGTGAATTATTTCAAATGGTCTTCCTCAGGTAAAGGTAAAGAAGTAAACTTGTTTTTATTTGTGATGAAATGACAAGTCATCGTCTCCTAATTTAAAAATCCTGCCACATTTACAGCAGAAAATATTCCCGCTGTGTATCCATCCAGTGTGATTACAAAATATTACATTAATATTATAGTTTGTCAATAGTCCAATGAGTAGAGATTGTTTAAAAATATAAATTATTTTCTTGTTGTCCTCAATATTAAATTATTTGATTTGTTTGCCAAATCAAATTAGGACATTATGTTTAATTTTTTGCCCCAGTAAATACAGATGTGTTCACTTCTTCACGTTTACCTGAGGAAGATCACCGGTGGTTGAAACATTACATCAGTCACATGAAACGAGAGTAGTTTGTCTTTTTGGTGTGTGTGCGTAATCGGGTCCGTCTTCATCAGGCTACACCAACGAGCAGGACAAGTTAAAGGGAGACTGTTAGCAAACACCGCCTCGAGCACGATGCTGAAGCCTAGAAGTGAGCGTAGAAGATTCAGGTGTGTTGGCAGACTTAGATGGGTCTCAGCGGACGTTTAGCTGAGTCTTGTTTGGGGGAAAAGGCCCAGGTGTAGGAGCTTTTATCCCCCATCTGGACAACATAACCAAAGTCCTGTGGGCCCAGCGGGGGGGGGGTGGGGCACACCAAACCAGAACACGCCGTGGCCAAATTAGCTTTACGATGTAATATTTTGCCCCACTTGTGTTGCCATGAAACCACTCATGCATCAAAGAATTCCTCCCGTCTCCTCTCCATTTAAGTCGTTTCATATAGGTCAGCTATGTAGGTCAGAGGTCGCACGCCTCTGGAGCAACGAGGGGTTAAGTGTCCTGCTCAGGGACACAATGGTGTCTCACAGTGGATTCGAACCCAGCTCTCTCACACCAAAGGCAAATGTTTTATCCACTGCACCATCACCACCACAACATGTGATATAAGTGGCTGAATTACACTTCCACATTTTAAAGATGCCATTTCATGGAAACTCGTTCTAAATATAGAACCAGACAAATTCAACAAACTGACTGAACTGCGTAAACACACTCCGATGACAATCCTCCCTTTTGTTCCCGGGGTTTTTACAAGGTATGTACGCACTTTCACACCCCCCACAACTCAAATAGGTGCTATTCTGTTAACACACACACACACACACACACACGCCTTTCCTTGGTGATTACCTTTGGGTTATTACAGCAGTCTAGACAGAGAGAAGACAGGGACTCTTGGGAATGCTCTTTGTATAACAGACTCAGGTGTCAACAGCAGCTTAGCCAGAAACTTGAAGGGTAATCAGAAGCTATGTTTTTGAATTGCCTGACTACTTTATGTCACGTATCCAACATAATGTGATAATGTGCGTAACATGATGTGATAAAGCAATACGATTGTTTTTACAAAAAACACTCCAGAAGCCTGCGTCATTTCAGTCGAGTGTGGTAATAATAAAAGAAAAGTGTTTGCATGTATCCATAAATGATTTAATTAGAAATACCACAGTGCCCATTCTCACTGATTATTACATGAAGCTGTGCTAAGTGACTGCACAGTTTGCAGAAATGAATAGCTTTGTGAACACTACTGATGTACAGTGCTTAATTGTATTTGCAGCTGTTGTACAGGTAGTGATTAATGCTGTTCACATTAATCTCTCTGCATCTCCTAAAATAAAAATGCCAGGTTTGCCAAAATTGTTCTGCTATAACACACAACTTTCTAATGTGTTTACTATGTAAAGACCAAAAACTAATCAACTATCTATGTTTATTCTGCATATTTATTGTATTAAAAAGTATTTTGGGATACTGAATTGAGTCATGTCGTTTTCAGCTTGTAAGTTTTGACTATAAACACAAACTTTTTTTACTTTCCAAAGCCAGCACTTCCAACTGCCGTTAGCTCATCCGCACATTCTGTCTTTTTCTAATTAAATCTGTCACTGTGCTGACTTTTAATTAAACAACACAGACGAAGTATGTTACGTAACATAACGACACTGTCATAGCTTATAAAAACTCTTTGACTGATGCTTCTGAAAAAAAAAAATTGCTTGTTTAAAAGGAATTTCTCATTAAAAAACATGCCCCTACCACGCAGTGCTGTCTGGTAGCACTGTTGTTTTTCCTAAGCTCTTTTCAAAATTATACAAAAAAAAGAGAAGGCTTTTATGTACGCAACACCTTGTTAAATTCCTCCAGAATTGAAGTCTTTTGAAAACAGACGTTGTATTACTCAGCGTCTCATTTATCAGAGCAGAACAGTTTGAACTACAAGCTCAATTAGGATGTGGTCATGTGTTTAATTGACACGCTCTAAGCCAGAAAACCTACTGACTAATTGAACTAGTGGAGCCTAAATTTGTAGGTTCTGACCTCATAAACCCTGAAGGAAAGATATGCAGTTAAGCACACACACGGCATGGCCAAGCCATAGCAAGTAATACTGTCACCTACATGTTTGCTGGTGTACAGTGTATATATATTTCCTGCTGAACACAAAAACTATGCTTATGTACTTCAACAAAGTTATGGCTGCTTGTAAAGCTGTGAAAACTTAAGTGGGTTGTGTAACATTTAAGGTTAAGTAGTGGAAGGAAACACACACTGCCAAACAGTCTCAAACCTACATTTCTTATGAAAGACGTTTGCTCATGTTATTCCTACACCATTTATAAGAATATCAAGGAATTAAACCTAAACCTTGTTTGACTGGATATGAACTAAGAGGACATTTGTAATTACTGCTCCAACAGGAGGGAGTCATTGCAGAGGAAGAGGGGATTACATACATGTATAAAACTTCCGCAGCACATGACTGTGGTGAAGACAAGGTGCTGGGCGGCGATGTGGAAAAAGGGCAGGTCAGCTGTGTGGACGTAACAAACCCTACCCCACGTAACAAACCAGTGAAATCAAATCTGTAAACCATCACTCAACTTTGACATAAATTTATGTGCCATTAACCTTTTGCTAACTGTCTTGACAGGGCTGACCTTTAGAACAGAGAGCTGAGGATTTCTTAGTGGAGAGAGCTATCATATTATCCGTGTCACATCAAAAATCAAAAAAACGATATTGTCACTTTCTGAGCAGAAGCATATTGGGAGTGGGAAGTGTTAGCATGTTCCTGGCTACATGGTTAGGACGCCAGCTACAGCTCATCTGCATGCTGTGTTCTTACCATTCTCAACGGACATTTTCCAGAAACATTCCTGTTTCATTAAAAGGAAGAGGACAGCTTCTCCGTCAGTGTCACTTCTTGGATCTTTTGTAGTTCTCCAAATAGTTTACACATTTCTATGCAAAGAGCTGCATCTTATTTTTTCTTTCTGTTTCCCGTGTTGACCTGGTTGTAACTTAAGCTCATCATTTTGTTACACGTGGCTAATTTATCTTGAATTGGTGTTGATGCAAATGTAGGGTACAAAATACAAGTGTAAACAAAAATATCACAAAAACATTGTGGTTCAATCTGAACAAGTGGTGTCTGAGTAGCACTTTTTCTGCAATAATACATCTGCTGGCTTTTCTTAAGAACTATTAAACTACTCCAGGAAACCACACCAAACCAAGTTTACTCTGGCAGGTTTTAGCACAGAAAGTTATCTTTAGCCCTTGTTGTTGAAATAAAACACAACATGTACTTGAGCGAGCTCCCCCAAAATCTTCAAAACGCCATATTCTGGTTTCTGTTGCTGATTTTATCGGAACATTTTTGAGCGCTTGGTGTGAAGTACGGTTCAATATTCCAGTATGGAAGAAGGCAAAGTGTAAACACAAATGTGGGAGCCATAGAATGATTCAGAGGCTATTTTAAGTCTATGAATGGAGCAGATAGGAAGTGAGAAAGGAATGTGATTGGTTTTCAGTGGCACTTCAAAGCCAACATGGAACACTGGAGCAAGATCAAATATGTTCTGTTGGTAGAAACAAATTATTATTGCAATTTACTATAAATACAGCACTCTGGGTGTTTTGGCAGTCTGTAAGGAAACAAACCATTAAGAAATACTCCCCTAACTGACCTCTCATGCATGAGTCTTCAGTGTTTGTATTATTATTTCCTTAAACGGAAAGGCTGAAGGAACTGATGATTAAGACACATAAAAAAATGAATGTATAAACTGTTAAAAACGAGTGGATTCAAAAGGAATTTTAAAAGTAATCCCAGAATCTTGAGGAGGGAAGATTAAAAACGTTTTATTTGCATGGTTATTCACACTGGCATGTCTCTACCAGGCAACATTTATACTATCGAGCGGTAGGGGGGGCAGTATACAATCAAACCAAAAATCAGGTACTGTAAATACAAAAAGCCGCCAGTTTACTGCAATTAAACAGATACGATACTTACACTAGTTATGCAACCCAATAAATAATCCTGCAAGTAATTAAAGGGCAATGCTCACTTTTTCCTTTTCCAAGCTCTTTCACCTAGCTTAATTATATTTTAGGATATTAATGCTAGTCAATGCACAGCTAACCTATTTAAGGTTAGTAGGTTTGCTCTATTTCGTAATCTTCTTGAGGTAAACCTCTTTTTCCTTTCTTACTTTAACAGGTAAGAGAACAATTTCACCATTCAAAATTAAAGTAAAGTGAAACACTATTATACCATTATGAATAATATGTGTGACACTTCAATCAATTCAGCTCAGTTCAGAATTCAGTTCCACTTATACAATCTGATTTGGCAGTCTGACCTTCTGCGGTGGATCCTCTCACTGGCACAACAAAGGTGGGCTCCTGTCTTTAGAAATGCAGTCTGTAGGAGGTGTGGCAACGTCTTAGCCAGCTCCTGAACATTCTGTCATCTATAGAGCACCAAACGTCAATTTACTCCTCCGCCTTTGATCGTATCCCTGATGGACCTTAGATGCTCGACCAGGCACATGGCCTTGCTTGGAACACCATTCCAGAGTAAAACAGAGCATTCTCCAGCCGGCCTGGGAAAGGGGCTCGCGCATATCTTCCTGGGCTTTACAACAGGGGTCGCTGAACGAAGGGCATCCTTCATCAGCATGAAGCAGAAGCTCTGGGTTGCCGAGTCAGATACGGTCATCTGTTTCCCGCTCGGTTGCAGGTTTCTTTTAACGGCCGGATGTTGGCCGGAGGCAGAGAAAGGGTGACTTTCCACAGACTCTTGGTTTGTATTTTCCCTTCACAGCCCCACAGGCTATTCAGTCTAGATGGCTTAAGTCTGTTTTATGACTAAAACTGTTCTTATCCTTCTTTTAAGCTGGTAATTTCTTACCCAACTGAGTGTGCTGAGTGCATTTTCACTTTGGTTCTGTTTTGTGTACACACATCTGACCTCTAGATGTTTGGTTGTTGGAGCGCTGGTTTAGTGCAGTAAAGTGTAGATGATTTGTTTGGGAAGGCATTTGGGTGTAGGCGGAGTGCTGGCTGGGGTTTTTTCTCCACGCTGTTTTTCTGTCCTACTTTTGATTTGGTCAAAAGATTTTCTGTACAGAGTCTTGATGTAACATCTAGGGATCCAGATAGATTTGTTGTATACTCCCATTGGGATTGTGGCAGATAACACAACCATTAGATTATGTTCCTGGAATTTCTATGGCATTCAGGACCCTATTAAATGCATGAAAATACCTTATTATTTGAAGAAAGAGAATGCACAGAGGACCCTGATCCAAGAGACGCTTCGGACACAAAATTGCTGCACTTCTGGCGTTTCCTCCGCCTCCACGAAGGCTCGGCAAATAGAAAATCGTTGTTTTGGTTTCAAGTTACAATTCACAGCTAAATGTAAATTAACTGGTGGCGATGGCGCAATGGATAAGACTACACCTTTGGTATGAGACCCAGGTTCAATCCTCCACTGTGACCCAACCACCATTGTGTCCCTGAGCAAAACTCTTAACCCCTAGTTGTCCAGAGGCGTGCGACCTCTGACATTCACAGCAAGTAAGTCACTTTGGATAAAAGCGTCAGCTAAATGAATAAATGTAAATGTAAAATAACTAACTGGAGGCTGCATGGCCAGGCTTTTGGGCCCATCATTTAATGTGGGTTACACCTATGAGGCAGCATGATGGCTCGGTGGTTAGTGGTTGTCTCAGTCCACCAGTCGGTTTGGGCCTTTCTGTGTGGAGTTTGCAGGGTCTTCAAGGAATAAGGTGCGTTTCCATCAGCTGGTTTGGAGCGAATAAACCAAGCGTAAGTTGCAACCAGCCATGTCTCCGCACGTTTCCATCTCCCATTTTGGGCATTAACAGCTTTTTCAACAAAAGGCAAAAACCCACCTCAAGCGGACGTAAAAACTTTTTTGCAAAATTAAGGATTTTTTCTTTATTAATTAACAGTAATCAGTTTCAGGTTGTCCACGCTGAACACCTGCATGAATATGATTAGATGATACTAGTCAGCTGGCAGACAAACTGCTAACACACTGTCACTCAGCTGGACTGGGACAAAAAAAATCGGCTCTGGCATTTTCAGCCTTGGCGGCCCACCAAAATCGGTCGGACCCCCCTCACCAATACGCCATCGTTCCATTTAGGGGTGTGATGAAACACTGAGACGTGACACTGCACAAGATTGATGTCCATGACTACAAGACATGGACAAATCTTTTGGTGGTCCTCCCCCAGAAGATTTTGAGCATTAAACACTTCATTTCCTGTCTCCTGGAGACATTTCCTGCACCAATTTATGGTGGAAATGTTTTTATTTTTATAAAGGGAAGATCAAAATTCAGGTGGCAGGTGACAATTCACAATATAAAAATATTATAAAGCTTATTGTTTTGTTTTTTTGTTGCTTAAGTTACTTTTTTTGAACAGTGCAGAGGTTTCTTCTATATTTACATGGCATTGCAGGTTTTTTTCATTTTTCATTGTGCAAATAAACCTTTTTCATAGCATTTTTATTTGTTAATTAACATTTCTTGGTGGAAGCTATTTTTCTTAAATTGTGCTGTTTTTTTGCCCACTTCAGGGAAAATCAGAAAGGCTTTAAGCCTGTAATACTCAGAGGTAATATTTCCATTTATTTTACACCATAGCAGGCCTGTTCATTTCAAACCTTTCCATCCTGCTGCCTTGTGAGTCGCGTACGGTTCAGAGTTTACTCTGCACATTCTCCAGTCAAGTTTGTCTTTTACAGATCACAACCTTTCAATGCGACGTGGCGTACGGACGTTTCCAGCTGTGTTTTGTATGTACGCACCGTTTGTAAATGAGACTGCTGGTCTGTTCTATCACTGGATCTCTGGGAAATATGGCTGTCAGAGCTGAACCTTGTGCCAGGTACCTAGTTGAGCCCTAACAAGTTTTAACCGCAACCGCCTCATTTTAGTAAAAACTAAAAGTAACCCACGTGAACCTGACGGCGATCAGACTGTGTTATTCAGTTTGAGTGATCCAATAGATTATATTTACTGACGTATAATTTTCCAAGCAGATTGATGGACATGTAACTTGAGCGCTCTGCTCACGGCTCTTCCAAACACTGAAATGGTTTCACTCTATTATTTCACGTTGTTTTGAACTTGTAATGATGAACGTCAAATAATTCACAGCACTACCACAAACAAGTCTTGTTTTAAAGAATTTTTTTTCCCCCATGAGTGATTCATTCGTTCTGAAATCGGTGACGAATAATCTCTGAAGCGCACACACACACACATGTACAGTCTGCACTCCAATAGGTCAAAGCAGCTATCGTCATTTGATGATGGAAGTTCCAGCCTGAAGTAAGGACTTCCATCTGTGGTGACCAGAGAAAATATTATGATTAATTAATAACACGATTGATTGTGCCAAATGTTCCCCACGAGGTCAGTTCTTATATCCAGAAAAGAGATCCCATGGTACCTTTTCCAAGAAACAACAGTAAAAGATTGGATGACAGATGCAAGTTGACGAAAATGGCTGTGGCTCAGGCAGCTGTCATGAGGCATCGGCGAATATTATTTTAAATGTTTTCAAAACAACTGTCACAGGCATGATAAGTAAGTGCATGAGCCCACATGGTGAAGCTCAGCAGAACCATGTGAGCCTGCAGACTGGAGCAGAGGTACAAAACTGTCCCTTACTGTATGTGCGTTATTAATGTCTTAAACAAATGCAACAGAATTAATTACGCAAAATCTTTAGGTAGCGCTTTGTTGTACGCAGGATATGTCAGAGAGTGACACTAGGCCCACGTCGCGGGGAGCAGGCTGGCTGTCTACATATGTAATGTTAAAGGTTAGGTTTAAAAAAATAATACTCACATGTCTGTTGAAAGTTATTGGTTGCTGTAATAATTAATAATTCCTCTTGTCCATACTGGGCATAAAGTTACGCTTTTCTGACACAACTACTCTGCAGAGAGATGGCGGACACAATCCAATTCCCTCATTCTTTGCAAAACTGCATTCTGAAGATTAAGTTTGTAAAAATCTGAACATATCTTTGAGTTGAATACGAACAAAATGTTTCGCTGTTCATTCAAATGGCTGTTTCAGGAGTAACGCCGGGCAAAGAGTGAGAAACAGAGCGAGTTACAGTACTGCGTATGTCCTTGGCATAAATGTACTGATAGTTAAAGCTAATATATGTGAAAAAGAGTTAAACCCAGATAATATAATTGAAAATTTACCATGTAGGACCCTTAAACAAGTAAAATAGGCTGCATCAGTGAGAGCAAAAAAATCTTCTTTCTACCCAAGATGCAAAGGTTCAAATGCTACTGTACATAATTGTTTTATTAAAATAAGTAAAACATTTTTTTGTGTGTGTGGCCCCCTGTTTGATCCTCAGTCAGACCCCCGTCTCAGACCGTCCCCGTTGTTTTGTAAAATAACCTGGTTAAGGTCCATGGTCTGAAACTTTGAGAATAAAACTCCAAATCAAATTACTAGTGCAGATCACAGTGTTTGATGCTTAGCTGTAATTTTCTGGTTGTTCTGTTGAAAATATATTATTTCAGATATCATTAAGTGCAACTACAATAAATACAGGGTCCGTTTTCATAGAGTACCACATCTTTATAGAGTGAGTTTTACTTGGAAACAGTAAAGTGATTTGGGATCTGAAGGTCTTTGTGTGTGTATATATGCTTTCATGGACTTTCTTAAGCCAACAGCTAAAGTAATCCTTTGATTTTGCATGATCATGGTTTGTGGCTATCTTGCCAGCAGAGCACTTGAAAGAACAGTACTGCATGTTAAATGTGAGACATTTACAGCAAACTCAAATATGCATGGCTTGTAAGAGAAGTATAATATAAGGTAGCTTTAAAAGTCATAAGCTCCCTTAAGTGCCAGTGACATCACACACCAGACATTTAATTTACTTCAGACAAAAAGGCCAATCAGTGTTACCAACTTTTGTGTTATTGTCTGGATTTTCTTACACAACAAACAAGTGTGTTCTGATAATCTGTAATCTCACTGTGCCAGTTATCAATCGGCTTCTGTGGAGCTAAAACTCCCCTCTAATGTGTGTTGATGTTGAGGTGAGTTTCTCTCCTTGCCGTATACATATAATGTAAAGCACATGCTCCGCTCTGGCCCAAGTCTGGTGGGAAGACGTCTATCCGTTCCCTCCCTGCGTCAGTCTGTCCTTTCCACAGCTTTCCATCCTAGATTTATTAAGCTGTAAACACAGGTCAAGTCGACCTTCAGCACATCAAAGCCTTGTCCTTCTGCTGCCAAGTTGGACTGAGATTGGCCTTCCAAGCCTACAAAGGCAGCAGCTCCGATCCTGAGACAGGAAGTGGAGCTGAATTTGACTCTATAACTGTAATCACGTCCATTGGCTCTCTCTGGGAGAGTTTGGCATACCAGGTGGGATGTGTTGCTGTGGGATGAGATTTCCATTCGTCAATTTCACCAGAACAGATCTTTTGGGACCTTCCAGACTCCTGTTTCTCATTCATGAGTGAATTTGCTAGATAGAGGTTTTTAAACCTCTGCGTGTTCATACTGTTTTTCTGGGGGAGGTTGCCAGTTTGTGTACTGTATGTGGTTTGGCTTAGAGCAGCACAAGCACCGTTCAAGTGCATACTGTTGACAATCATTGAGGCCAAAACCCTTAAGATTCACACCAGATTAACACCAGAGCTGCTCACAAGTCACTGAGCTAGAGTCCAAGTCAAGTCTAAAGTCACTGAGCTAGAGTCCAGGTCAAGTCTCAAGTCACTGAGCTAGAGTCCAAATCAATTCTCAAGTCACTGAGCTAGAGTCCAAGTCAAGTCTCAAGTCACTGAGCTAGAGTCCAAATCAATTCTCAAGTCACTGAGCTAGAGTCCAAGTCAAGTCTTTGCGCTAGAGTCCAAGTCAAGTCTCAAGTCACTGAGCTAGAGTCCAAGTCAAGTCTTTGCGCTAGAGTCCAAGTCAAGTCTCAAGTCACTGAGCTAGAGTCCAGGTCAAGTCTTTGCGCTAGAGTCCAAGTCAAGTCTCAAGTCTCTGAGCTAGAGTCCAAGTCAAGTCTCAAGTCACTGAGCTAGAGTCCAGGTCAAGTCTCAAGTCACTGAGCTAGAGTCCAAGTCAAGTCTCAAGTCACTGAGCTAGAGTCCAAGTCAAGTCTCAAGTCACTGAGCTAGAGTCCAGGTCAAGTCTCAAGTCACTGAGCTAGAGTCCAAGTCAAGTCTCAAGTCACTGAGCTAGAGTCCAAGTCAAGTCTCAAGTCACTGAGCTAGAGTCCAAGTCAAGTCTCAAGTCACTGAGCTAGAGTCCAATGACAAAAATAGTGTCCATTGTAAACATACCTGCTAAATACGGTTGATTCTGTTGAAACAAGTTTCCAGTATGGATAATGTAATTTTTATGAGTACACATATTATTAAGTGAAATGTGTCAATATATTTTTGATTAAAAAATATATAAATATTACTCTTACTATTGTAATCAAAAACATAATAAATATATCATCATAAATATAGCAATTTCTGATTAACCCATACTCATTTTAGCATGTGTTAGTCCTGCCCAGGTTCTAATTCCCAGTAAGCACACAGATAAAGTTCATTTAATTTGTTGTACAGATGCGGATAAGTGTACTCGCTAATCCCTGCTGCTAATCATCAGTATGTATGTAAAAGTAGAATGTAAGCATAATGACGTTAGCATTGGCTCAAAGCACTGTGCCTAAGTATAGCCACACACAGACACTAGTGTGGCTGTTATCCTGCTGATTAACAGACAAACAACAAACAGAGCCAGTCATATGACCTTCTTGGCAGAGGTAACAATACAGCGTCTTTTCTTCATGTTCCGGATTTGTCCTTTGATGAAACCCACCACACCACTGTCTGTAAGTTTCCTCTTCAGTCACGGCCATATTGACCAGGAGACTGTTGGGATGACACAAAGCCGTGCTGAATTCATGAAGGCTCGGCTCAGCTTGAATCCCAGTAAGAGCCAAGTCAGACAACGAAGTACAGAACCACATTCAGGCCTTTTTGTGTTTCCAGTATTTATGGCCATCACTTTGACTTGGTGGAACACCAAACCCCAGTTTAACAGCCACTCTGCATGACCTTACAGTCGCTCTGCTGGGGATTTATGTGGCCTTTAAAGTATGTCTCTGTGAATTGAGATCTAGCAAAACAAAATAAATGACAAAAATATTGAATACCACAAGACTTTGAGTGAAAACTTTTTATCGAAGCTGCAGAATATAAAGTGGCTTCTTTCAGTCGTAGGATGACTCAAAATCACAGACATTATTGTGTTCCTTCTGGAAAATAAAATCTTTACCGTATGCTAGTTACATTTACTGATATCAGAAAATGACAGTTTGAAACCTGTGAGTTCATTGTGGGTTCATGTTTTATTGTGTGGAACTGATACTAAAAGTGTTTGCATGTGTCTGCATGCACGCAGAGACGAGCAAAGGTAGAGGCAGGTGGACTCTGGAGGAAAGATGAGAGCCATGAGAGGTTTTCTATAAAGTTAAGATGTTCTATCAGCAAGTAAAATACAGCAAGAGAAAAGAAGAGTTGATAGTCTAGAAATAAAGCAATTCAGAAATCCTCTTTTTCTCCTCACAATATACCATCGGACCCGGAGCGTGGCCTGCAGTTCTCAGCCTTAATGGATTGAGATAATGGCTGCACAAATTGTTCCCAGGCACTGTCTTCACTCTGTCCCGCTGAGTTCAGGGATCCGGGAGTAAAATAATCCGATTTTTCCTTCCTTTATCTCCCAGACTCCAGAGAAGAAGAGAGGGGGCTTTGACATGCCATGTCTACTTGTCACGACCCCTTTTGTGTACCCTCCGCCCGTGTGTGGACCCGGCTTTAGACGCCATCCCTTTTCCAAGGGCTCACTGTCACGGCCTCAAATAAACCTGCTGGAAGTGCCAGCCCTGTTTTCCATTTTCCTGTCCTTCTTTTTTCCTCTTTCTTTCTTCCCTAGTGTTCATCAGACGTGCCTCTCCCAAAACGAGGAGTCTCTCATGGTTAAGTGGTAGAGTTCATGCTGAGGTTCGTGGAAATTCACCAGGTCTCTTACAAACTGTTGTGGTGAGAAAAATCTTGAGTCTGATCACTGGGATGTGAGCCACGCCAGGCTCCCCTGTGTCAGGAATGAGTATACAATGTGCAATAAGCACTTCTGCTGCGTGCTAAGTTGGTCCGGTCATGACATCCTTAAGCCGAGGGCCATGCCAGCTCTCCTGTTACAAAGACAAATTGTGCATGCGGAATTTCCTGGAGGGGCTCCGAAAACGCACCCCCCAGCCTTACAGCCAGATTCTCTGCAGGGACTTGCGAGAGAGATTTAGTGCCATAATTTAGTCCTTGCCCTCATCTCAGCCCTGAGGAAATCCTATCAAACACTGCATGAGCCACCTGATTAGCTCAGCGACAGGTTTACACGAGGAATATTCAGGACTGATGTTGGGACGGCTTCAGGAAATGACACATGTTATCTAACGATAAGATGGAGCCCCGCCCTGGCAACCAGGAGTCTAAACAGTGAGACAACTTTAAAGGAATTCTGGTGTCAGCTGCATGTTCTGTTTTCACTAGCAACAGGTGAATCCTTTAGTAATCAGTTCATGGTGTGTGCAGCGCTGTTTGTCGAGTGATGCTCCATCACAGCAGCAAGATGGCAACGTCCAGATAGATGTTTTGAAACGCTTTAATATCCTTTGTGGGGTTCATCAGTGGTGATAAATGATTTGAAGTATATATTTTATGAACGTTTAGAGTCGTTAATATTTTATTACACTCTTAAGAAGTAGCGTTCATTGAGATTCTGCAAAATTATGCTGTGATCAGTGTGCAGAGCAAAGCATCTGAAAAGGACCTTTAAGAGGTGGATGCGTAATTCAGCAGAACAGAGGATGAGGGCTACCTGCCGAGATCTGCATCCACCTCTTTCCTCAGCACAGATGAGCGTCACCAGCCGCGACGTGCAGGAAGTTCTCGGCAGGAGCGCAGAACTACGTCAGAACTTATTCGGAAAAAGTGTTTCCATCTCCCATTTCGGGCATTTACTCTTTTTCGACAAAGGCAAAAACCACCTCAAGCGAGCGTAAATTTCATTTTGCTGTTTCCATCAACCTTTTCTAATACTTCAAAATGCGCATTAAAAATGATGGAAACACGGCTATTATTATTGTTATTGTCATTATTCATCTTACCCAAAATATCCATCCATCCATCGTCAATCTTCAAAACCGCTTATCCTGCGTAAAGGGTCACGGGAGCCTATCCCAGCAGACATTGGGGTACACCCTGGACAGGTCGCCATCCCATTGCAGGGCCACACATAGACAAACAACCACTCTCACTCAACATCCACACCTAAAGACAATTTCGGAGACACCTGCATGTTTTTGGATGGTGGGAGGAAGCCGGAGCACCCGGAGAGACACCCGCAGACACGGGGAAGGCCGGGGCAACTGGGGCGTGAACCCACAACCTTCATCAACCTTCTTGCTGTGAGGCGACAGTGCTAACCACTGCACCACCGCGCCACCGTCCAAAATATTCCATTCTAATGAAAGAGTGAACCCCAGAGGGGTGAAGGGAAGTTATGTGAAATATGCTGAATTTGTTTTTTCCTGAATTATGTGGTATTAAAAGTGTCCTTGGTGTGCATTATCTCCAAAGCATATTTATTAAATGTGGTTTATTGTACAAACATCTATAATTCAGTGGCATACCCAGTTGGTTTTGATGTACTGAGCTACTTTCAGGTCTGTCTTTGCTCCCATATGATTATAATTATTTGACTGGAGCAACCACAAATTAAATACCTTCCTCACAGGTACTTTCCCTGTACAGGTTTCTCTCATTAAATCAGTCTAACAAACCTAATAAAATGTTGTCGGTTTCAATTATTTGGCTTTCAAACACGATAAACAGGACTTCTTAGGTGAAGAAGTGAAAAATGCCCTAAAATCTGTCAGTCCTCAGAGAAATCCTGGCAAAATGGATGGGAAAGGTTTTCCAAAAGAAATTCATTGACATGCATGATGACACATCCTGCATAATGGCTCCCTGCTTGAACTGTGATGCATCCCTCTGGTCACCAGAATGAGCTTACTCATACTGTAGACTCGGTGAGTCAGGGGGGAATCAAAGTAAATGACCCGTGGATGAAGTACATCACGTCACCCCTGCAGCTCTCAGCCCACCAAATCTTACATTTCAGCAGGTTTATTCTTTTCAGAACTTACAAGATATGGTTCCAGTGATACAGATTTTTTTTAGCATTATTATTTTATATTCTACCTTTATCCACCTTCGGCACTACAGATGAGGTCCTGTCTAATAAACACGTGAAGTTTAATGTGTAATCTGATAAACATATATTACCTTTAGAAAAGCCTTTAGCTATGTAACGTCATAGGCAAATGAATCCCCAACACAAGGCGTGTACTGTTCACAGAGGTCAATGTACATGTTCAGACTCTATCCTGTTCTGCATCCTTCATCCCGATTGGCTATGGTCCCCTGATCAAAGAACTGCGCTCATATGTTTCAGGGCGTGATGGGCAGGCTGCCTATTCCCCCCCCCCCCATCTACATGCAGTGGGTGGTCCTTATCACACTCATACTTCAACCAAGTCACTTTAGTCATTCCAAAACTTTTAAGAGATGCCTTATGTGTTGCCCCTCCGGTGTCTTATTCTTTTTTTAGAAACTTGCCTTAAAGCCCCGTGTAGCTCAAAGGAGGTGTGACAATAGCCCTGCTGAAGCTTTAGTTGTATTTCATCAAGCTACATGTGAATAGCTTTGGTCATGCTGTCAGGCACTTTAACACATGTAAATACCAACCCAATACATTTTGGCTTTCCAAACTGTTTCATATCAGTGTGACATCCACTAGGCCCCGATTCATAGAGGGGAACTCACACTTAAAACTAATTCACAGTGCACCGCAGAGAGGGAGCGTAATCTGACAAACATTTAAACAAAACAAAATAAAAAGTTTTATTGTTTTTATTTCAGCTTCCAGGAGCTTCTTTCTGTTCTCACCGTGTCTTCCTGACATGTGACACCCATGCTAGGATGAATCCTCTGTTGGACAGAAAGTTGTTCTGATTTCATCACTGACAGGACACACTGTACTCCAGAACACATGATTTTCATTCCTCAGCTGGCAGGAACAACTTCACTGTTACCACTGCCGTCTCCACTCTGCAAACAGAGTGAAGTTGACTTTGGAGATTTGGTAGTGAGTGGATATTTGCTTATTAAATTTAACCTGATCATTTAAAAAGGAATTAGGTTGCATGTTTATTGCTCCATAGAATCCCTCTGCTTTCATCAGCTATTTAACTTCGGCTGAATCTGAACTCACAGACCTCACAGATCAAGCAAATATGTACTGAGGTAGCTAAGCAAACCCTGACCATGTAGTCTCAGTGCCTAAACCTAACCAAACTATGACCGTTTCCCAACATTAACCATGTGTTAGAAAGCTTTGGGTTAGGTTTAGAAAAAGATCACCGTTTGGGTTGAAACAACAAATCTACATTAACTTTCAGGGTCACACAGGAACCAAAGGCCTGCGGCTGACACATTAATCCACCAACCTGCTCCTTTTCTCTTTATACTATGTCACCTGACTTCCTAAAGCCTTTCTGGCAGAAAGCTTTAAGAAAGCCTTTCTTTTGTTGCCAGTGAATTTATCCTGATTACTACAATGACTGAAAGGTATTTCTCTTAGTGACGAGTCCCTCCTCTGGGTTGAGGTAACGTTAGACATGTTGATCTTGAATGTGACTGCTGGAGCAAATGCCGCTGCCTCATGTGGTGTTGGGAAAATTGGAAAAATTAGTTGGTTTCCGACCATAAAGAAATATTTTAGTGGAAACAGTTACAACGTGTTGTTGAGCAACAAAATACAACACATCATAGCATCCATGTTGTTTCCACATTACGACATAAAAGCTCATGAACACACTTAAGTGGAAAGAGTGGCTTCCCAACTCAGGAAATGGGACCATCCAAGGCCCCCAGCAGCCCACTGAGTTTGAAAAAAACTGCCTTAACATGAAAGTCTATCAGAGCGATCTGGGCCATCTTCAAGCACACTGAAATCTCCCAAAATGGAAATCTCCCAAAAACACGATTTGACTGTTAATGTGAAAAATAAAATAAAATGTATTGTTTATGTTTGTTGTGAATAAATGTCCATGCATCTGCTAAAAAAACATAGAAAAAAAGACTCTCCCTATATATCCAGAACATGTCTGAGAATCATCACACTTTTAAATTTTCTTCAGCATCAGACTAATCCAGTGATACTTGTCGGTACATCCACGGAAATATCACATATAGCAACCGCTAACAGATAATTTTGCATATTTTAGTGATGCCAAAATGCTGAAAAAACAACGCTCAGACTACTCAACAAGTAGTCTGACTTCCCAGGCAGCTTTATACTGGCAGATTACGTCCCCAAAGCCCCCCCAAATTACCCAAACTGTGGTTCCAAATTAGAGCATCATTATCTCCCAAATTGAAGTAACACAAAGGATAATAATAGGAGTTCAAAAGTACAAATCTATTAACATTGACGTTTTTGCACTTTTAATATTCTTCCTGTATTCCCGGATGGGATAGGGAATGCAGATGGGGCAGATAGATGGTGTGTGTACCAGCTGTGTTTACCACTTTTTTGTGTACTCTGGAAGCACTTTCAGTTGAGGTCTGTCTTGAGGTCTACTACATCACATTTGTGAATAAGGCTGTATTTTCTGTATTTAGTTATCTTTTCTGTATTTGCAGCATGTTTCTGGATTTAATTGCAAATCAAACCCTGGAATGGTAACCTAACAAAGTGCTTTTGGTTTCAGTTATTTGATTTTCAAACATGATGAGCAGGACTTCTACCCTGAAACTCCCTGAAAGTATCTGGGAAGAGTTTTCCAAGAAATTCAATGACATGCAAGATGACACATCCTGCATAATGCCTCCCTGCTTGAACTGTGATGTATCCCCCTGTTCCCCAAAATGAGCTTACTCATAGCTTAGACTCGGTGAGTCAGGGGGGATTCAAAGTAAATGACCCGTGGATAAAGTACATCACGTCACCCCTGCAGCTCTCAGCCCACCAATCTTACATTTCAGTGACAGAAAGCAGAAAGCACCAGATATGGTTCAAATATTAGGGATATTCCCTGCTATTTTTAAATGTGCCCGTGTCCACTTTTGGCACCGTAGATAGATGAGGTCCTGTAAGCACATGTGAAGTCTAAAGTGGGTTTCTGTATTTTGAGTGTGCTTTTCTGTATTTGCAGCACGTTTCTTTGTTTACGTAAAGTAACATACTTATTTTAACCCAAATCATGATCTTTTCCTAAACTTTACCAAATACTTTTGTTGCCTAAACTTCAACAAATTTCAACCATTTTATAACATTTCTGTATTGTTGTGTTTTTCTGGATTAGAGGGTGTTTTCTGTATTTGCAGCGTGTTTCTGTACTTGAACGTATTTTTTGGATTTGCAGCATGTTTTCTGGATTTGAGTGTACTTTCTCAATTTGAGTGTGTTTTCTGGATTTGCAGCATAGTTCTGGATTTGCAGCATGTTTTCTGGATTTGCAGCATAGTTCTGGATTTGCAGCATAGTTCTGGATTTGCAGCATGTTTTCTGGATTTGAGTGTGTTTTCTGTATCAGCAGCATCTTTGTGGATTTGTGTTTTCTGCATTTGAGTGTTTTTTTCTGTATTTGCAGTGTGTTTCTGGATTTTAGTGTACTTTCTCAATTTGAGTGTGTTTTCTGGATTTGCAGCATGGTTCTGGATTTGCAGCATTTTTACTGGATTTGAGAGTGTTTTCTCAAATTGAGTGTGTTTTCTGGATTTGCACCGTTTTTCTGTATTTGCAGCATGTTTTCTCGATTTGAGTGTGTTTTTCTGGATTTGCAGTGTGTTTTTCTGGATTTGCAGCGTGTTTCTGGATTTGAGTGTGTTTTCTGTATTTGCAGCGTGTTTCTGTACTTGAGCGTATTTTTTTTTTCTGGAATTGTAGTGTGTTTTTCTGGATTTGAGTGTGTTTTCTGGATTTGCAGTGTGTTTTTCTGTATTTGAGTGTGTTTCTGGATTTGCAGCGTGTTTCTGGATTTGAGTGTGTTTTCTGGATTTGCAGCGTGTTTCTGGATTTGCAGTGTGTTTTTCTGTATTTGAGTGTGTTTCTGGATTTGCAGCGTGTTTCTGGATTTGAGTGTGTTTTCTGGATTTGCAGCGTGTTTCTGGATTTGCAGTGTGTTTTTCTGTATTTGAATGTGTTTTCTGGATTTGCAGTGTGTTTTTCTGTATTTGAGTGTGTTTTCTGGATTTGCAGTGTGTTTTTCTGGATTTGCAGCATGTTTCTGGATTTGAGTGTGTTTTCTGTATTTGCAGCGTGTTTCTGGATTTGCAGTGTGTTTTTCTGGATTTGAGTGTGTTTTCTGTATTTGCAGCGTGTTTCTGGATTTGCAGTGTGTTTTTCTGGATTTGCAGCGTGTTTCTGGATTTGAGTGTGTTTTCTGTATTTGCAGCGTGTTTCTGGATTTGAGTGTGTTTTCTGGATTTGCAGTGTGTTTCTGGTATGTCATGTTGTTTCTGGTCACTTCACGGATTTTCCTGCATGTGTAATTGTCTGGCCCGTCTTGATTGTTTTCGTCTGTGTCTTGTTAAATCACCTCTCGCATGTAAACACTTTTGATGTGTCTTTGCCATTTGTGGGATTGTCTTCAGCCTTATGTCAAGCGTTCCTGCCCATTCTTTGTTTTTCATTATGTTCCCTGCACTATCCTCCTTGTGTTATTTGCTTCTGTTGGACTTTTGGATTTTCTTGCCTTTTGTTTTTTAGACTGCCTGCCTGTCACCTGATGACCAATGCTGTCACTTTTTCTGAAAGCGTTGGTATTGGACGCCCTGAGATGAGAACGGTATGACTGTTTACAACTTGTTTTTTTTATTATTAAAAATATGTATAACTGAACTTGCTCTGCCAAGTGTCCTGCATTTGGGTCAAAATCCCTGGAGTTTGTCTGCACTAGGTCACAATTGTGTTTTCTGGATTTACAGCAAGTTTCTGTATTTGATTTTCTGTATGGGAAAGCAGTGCATTGAGCTGTTAGGACCAACGTATCCATCCTTATCTGTCCTACCTAAAACAAACAAGCTAATAAAACACAAATTTCACAAGACTGCAGTTTCAATGGTGTTGCATGCTAGTTTGTCAAGGTAAACTAAAACATTTTCATAGACCCCTTGAACTTTACAACCACTGTCACATTTTGTGGCAGCACATTGTTGTTTTGACCTGTAAAATACCTGCGAGTATTTTCACCATATATGCTTCCTGCTTCTCAGGTCCAGAATCTGCAGTGCACAATCTCTTTTTCCTCTTTCTCTCTGATACTGACTGATTTGGGCCTCTAGTGCTCCCCACTTTTAATCCATCCAAACTTTCCATTTACTTGTCATTTATTAGCTTTCACTTTCCTGTTTACCCACACAACTTTGGCTGCTTTACTTTCACATATCACTGCCTTTGCTCTCTGTTTGCCCCTCTTCTTCTACTCCCTCCTTTTTTATTTAATTTTGGCAGTATCACACAGCAAACCCATCATCTCGAGCTGCTCTCGCCAATCATGACGTGCGAGTGGAAATGGATATCCAAACAAAGCACAACCTATCATCTTTACATCGTGGCTAATAGAGGTATTGGTGGGGTGTTTCCAATAACACAAGCACAACTCTGAGTAGCCACACGAGTTCACCAGGAGGTCGGAGAAACCGCATAGGAAAGGGAGGGGATGGGAGGCAGAGAGAGAGAAAGAGAGGGAAAGATAGAAGAGGGGTAGACATAAGGACAAACTCGGGCTGCATCTTCAAAACGTGGAGTTAATGGCCTACTGTAAATGCTGGGGAGAGCTGGATCCTAATAACCGCAACTTAACACCAAGGAAACAAAGTTCATGGACCCCTGTGTCAGTGACCACACTGCTGCAGCTGAGAGCCTCCAGATCGGCAGCAATACTTAGTGAGAAGAAAACAGTGTTTATCATTAATAACCCAAAACGGCTTATTATAGTAGGAAGTATGCGTAACCAGCCCAGAGTGCATGCAAAGGTTTTCTCTGGTATTTGTAAATTTAGACTAAAAGGTCGTGTAAAACTGAGTTTTAACCCCCAAGACTGACGCAATAGGGCTTAATGGATAGGCTCTGGTTTTTAGTTCATCTTAATCCAGTATGGTGAATGGTCCGTACTCGTAAAGCGCCTTTCACATTCACGCACATTCATGCACGGAGGCATCTGCTATCACAAACAGAAATACATACACATTCAGGGTTCAGTATCTTGCCCGAGGATACGTCCACATGCTGACGGGGGAGCCAGGGATCGAACCGCTGATCTTCTGATAAGTGGACGCCTTCTCTGCCGCCTGTTCCGCAGCCGCAAAATACTCTCATATATTTCAAAAGAGGTATCGGTTGCTGTAAGCGTTCCTCCTGGCCATGAAGTACCACCACTGCACTGTAAAAACAAAATGTGGATACGATCCACAAATTTAATTTTAGTACAAAAACATATTCTTCAGCCAAAGCTGATGTGAGGCTTCCGTATTCTGAGTTAGTTAAAGATAAGTCAGTGTATCTGTGTCGGTTGTGTGAAGGTCTGTCGCCAGTGTTGTGGCTTAACTTTGGAAGATATCCACTTGATTTAACTCACTGAGACTATCAAAGCCTCGTATTAGCTTTGGCTGAACTTTTGAATGCATTTTTGCACCGGACGGGGACTGTGGACTTTTTATGAGGCACATTCATGTGAGACAGTGTTTCAAGAATTATACAGCATTTCATCACATTATTGTCAAAATGCTTTTTTATCAAAATTGAAGATATAGAGATGGGAAAAAAGCTGGCTAATTTGCCAACTGCCTGTTAGCAAACTTTATATTAATATGTCACCTATAGATACTTTTTCATTGTTATAAGTACTCAACATAATTCACTGATGTTTTTTTCTTCAGTACACCTCACCTATGATTATGAGGAAAACATGATTCACCAGTTGCAGCACAGTCCACCACCACACTCCACTGCAAAAGCTGCATGTGTTACCTGTAAGACTCACATTTTCGTGATTGGAAAACATCACATTTCCACACAGTCAGCGAAATAAAAAGTGTGCGCCCTGGTCAGTTTTCAGTATAACATGTTAGTGCACCGTGGAGCTGACAGTGCTCTCACCCGAAGAGTCAGTCACTAGGGATGGCAGTAGGAGGTTGTACCAGCGTCTGATTCAAAAGTCCGACTTTGCTTTAGCACTAAAGCTGAGAGCGTTGGAGCAGCAAACAGAAACGAGTCGCTCTGCTCGGTCTCTCTCTGCGTCCATTACAAGTAGTGCGACTTACCAAATGTAAGTCTACTGTGGGCTTCTCGAATGATGATTTAATTCGTCAACGTTTAGGGGGCAGCCCTAGATTACAGACAACAATAACTCTTTCAACATACACTTTATTAGGTACACCTTGCTAGTACTGGGTTGGACCCCCTTTTGCCTTCAGAACTGCCTTAATTACGGGCATACTTTCAACAAGTTGTGTGACTTTGGTCCATGTTGACATGATAGCGTCACGCAGTTGCTGCCGATTTGTCAGCCTCTGACATCAACAAAGCACAACTGCCGCTCACTGGGTATTTTCTCTGTAAAAGAGATGGTTGTGTGTGAAAACAGTGGATCAGCAGTTTCTGAAATGCTCAGACCTGCCCGTCTGGCACCGACCACCCCACCATGTTCCTTCCTCATTCTGATGCTCGGTTTGAACTTGAGCAAGTCGTCTTGACCACGTCTACACGCCTAAGATCGAGAATATCAGAACCTGTACTTTAATTATACCAGACTGCCAAACTCACAGGTTGTGATTCAAAGGTATAAAGGTTACAAAGTGCACTTTAGTGAGGGAAAAAAAAGACAAAGACAGAAAAATGGTGACTTTGTGACATGTTTTAACCAACCGCTGAAGGTCCCTAAGTCACAGGAGAGACCTGGCACATTACATCAGAGACTATTAAGTTACCTGTGTCTTTACACCGAAAGACAGATTCTCTCTGTGCGTTGCTGTGATGGAGGGTGCCTGTTTGTTTTGGAGAGTGCGTCGCCCCTATGCCTGTCTTCCTGCTCATGCAGGTAGCCCTGAGGAGGAGAGAATGGAGCTCTTTGACAGGGGGGAGGAGGGGGAGATGGGGGGGGGGGGGGTTACATTGCAACCACCATCTACTCCCTGGGCCTGGGCTCATTCTGTAATGAAATGGCCTGTGTCATGGAGGCCTTGTCCAAACAATGGGCCTATTCAACCTGGAGAGGAGTCTCTGTCAGGACTAGGCTGAATACGATCCCTCTGATTCAGGGCTGCAGTCCCTCTTTCTTTCGATCTTACTATTTTTTACTGTAGCTGTTACCGTCCTCCCCTTCTTTCTCTCCGTTTCACTTTGTCCTTCGCATCTTTGCTTTCTGGCTCTCTCTTTTCGGCTTCCTAGAATATCAGCCTACAGAAACAAATCTGTACAAAGTTCCACAAAGAACTTAAAACACACACAGTGTTCTCATGTAGATGTTTTTAAAAGATATCAGGTGTCATTGTTCACATGTCTACGTGAACATCATCCGTGTTTCCACTAAGGCCATTTTGGTTTTATGTGTTACGGTATTGTATTTCATGTTATTAAGGGTTTCTGGTATCTCATTTGTTTTGAGTTCTTTGGGTGCTGAATTGTTTTCAATCGGCTTAAACTGCCGGATTCGAATTATATAACTCAATTTCACTCGTTTTTTAGTTTTTAAACTTGCACCAAAGGACTGCTCCATGCCGCTAGAGAAAGGATAGATGATACTTGGGGAACATTTTTACCTGTGTCCAAAAGTTTATCACTCTCACACACTCCCTATTTCTTTGCGATGTTTGTCTTTTAGTGCAGTTTTACATGCTGGACAGTGTGATTTCCACTTCTGTTACAGTCACTCCGCACTGGAAATATGGAGGCAAATTTCTGCTGACTGAAAAAGAAATTCACCATAGATCTTTAAAATAAACATTAAAGGTCCCTTATGGGGTGTATTTGAAAACAAACATTCACTGTTCACTAAAACATATTGTGCGTGTGAGGCCTAGTAAACTAGATGACTTTTTTCTATTTTATTTTCATGCTGAATTCTGGACAAATTTGAGACCTAGATTATTTACATCCATGTTTGCGAGCTAAAAAACTTTTTTCTTTGCCTTCGTTGGATTTAGTGACATTTCCTGGCATGTTGCCGCCATTGAAGCATGAAAACATTTGGTAGGACTGTATTTATTACATCACCCGCAAACATGGGGTACTAACAAAAGAGGGACTGACTCTGTAATGCTACTTGTGATCAAAAACCTCTGCTGCTTACCATTATTATTATTATAACTTATTTCATGAAATAATAAGCAATAATTATAGGAAGGTCACTTTATAATTTGATAGGGAGAATACATTTATGAATACAAATGGCCCGGCAATCCCTCACAGGTGCTTTTTACTTGCTCTAAGATTAAGATTCTTGGGCGAAAACTATGCTTGAAATACAAGAGTTCACCAAACTATGTGAACCAATAAGAATTATAAACATGTAACTTGTCCCACCTGAACAGGCGCAAAACTAATACGATGGTTAGACAAAAGTAAATCAGTAACAATATGTATGTATCAAAGTAGTAAACGGGTTTGGTCTCTAATTTAGGTTTGATGAGGAGATCGTCTGTATCTTATTTGTCTGACTGCTAAAGTAGTTATGAAACAGCCACCCAAATAACACAACAACAATAGGCTCACGTACAAGGAAGGTGTATTGTGACCAGTAAGACACCCTGAGGTCACAGTATCTCACAATGCAAAAGTCAGCTGTATGTTGAAATCAGTAAAAATAAAGTGTATTACCAGTAACCAGACTCCACTAAGTAATGTAACTGCAATCTCCAACGATCCTCCTAATTATATTATAGTTACGCCAAGTGGAAATCTTTCCACACATTCAGTGTTTCACTTTTTTAAAACCTTATGACTAAAAACAGGTAGACGACTGTGATGTTGACTGAACGGAGAGGATGAAGATATTTTTTGGATGAAGGTTAGGCAGCAAATTGGATGGACACGTGGATGAAGGAGGGCAGATGACTCTAAGATCCAACTGAAGAGCTCAACAAGGAATCCGGCCTACACACATGTGCAGGACAATCACTCATCAAGCTGTACAAACCGCAACTATCATATGTTCAAGAATTAGTGTTATCTTCTGTTTGTGATAGGGTAGTGTGGGGTAAGATGCCCCAAGCTCAATGTCTATTTGCTGACACATAAAAATAATATTTTGCAGGGTTTTTCTGTATCTTGGAGACGGTCATGCTCAGGGTAACATAAAGTAAAATAAATACCTACAGTTATTTAATTAATTTTATAAATTAATTTGAATTTAATCAAATGTAAGTTTTAGGAAAAACTCATTTTCAGGTAAGATGCCCCCCCCTCTATGGTGTGAAGTCACTCAGGTGCAAATTACAGATCAAATAAACCTCAAGTAGCTGGTTAAAAGCAAGAGGATTATAGACCTTTGTTGCCTTATGTTAGTAGCTTTCCTATAATTTATTTCTCAGACTTTTAAATAGCCAGGTTGCTGGAACTTCATTAACAGAAAGTCTGAGGTAAAATACGCGCATGCCAGCTAGCTAGCAAGAAATGTGAACATATGTGAGCTTTAAACTCAGAATTTTACCTCAGACTTTCTGAAAGTGAAGCTGCTGGTTTGCTAAAGGGACTATCCAGTGTCTAAATAACATCTAACTTACATGGATCAGCCACAAAGGGGCACGGCAGCTGGGGGGGGGCGTCTTACCCCAAACATACTAATCTACTGCTTTAACCAAAAACTATAAAACATCTTTCTCTCTAAACAATTGCAACTGCATAACTTATCTTATCTTACCTTAAAAAAAAAAAAAAAAATATATATATATATATATATATATATATATATTATACCCCCATGTTACTCTAAACGTACAGGGGCTGTCTTTATGTTATCTGCATGCATTCTGCAACTCACGGGGATATCAAATGTTCTGAGCATCTCTTGGCAAAGTCGCAGCTCCTCAGTCAACGCTTGTCGTTTAGTGTTAGACTTCAACTCACAACTTCTCAAGCTCTAACTTTGGTTTAACTCTAACTCTTTATATTTTAAAAAAATATTGTGTGTCAGGAGAAAGATTTCCATTCCTAGCAGTCTCTGTGGGCCCAGGCAGAGCGTAGAAAGAACTATCAACCTCATTTAAAGAGACATTAACATAATACCTGTCGAGGATTAAACTGCCCTGGTAAGAGAAGGCAAAGTAAGGGTGGGAGTGCACTGGGTGTGTAGGTCCTTTAATAAAGAATCTCAAAGATTCACAAAGTTTTTTCAGGATGGCTATCCCATTGGGTATGAAACCTAAAAGGGCTTCATGCTGTTCCCTTTGAGCAGGCTAATACTGAGACAGCTGCCCCATGAAATTACTGGCATAATAATTTATCAGTTTACCGAAACAGGGCACGCTATTGGTCTTCAAACTTCTACATGTACAGGGAACTAAAAGCCCCAAATGGATTGAGTTGTAATAGTATTCCTAAGAAAATCAGTAGCAGATCAGCTTTTGACAGTCACAGTATTCAGCCCTTGTCTAAGGTCAAGGCAGAAGGAAGACCTTGAGAGTTTTGTCAGAGCTCGCAATGATTAAATTCATGACTTCAGCTTTTAAAAGAAAACCTTGGCTAACATAATCCCCATGTCAGACAGAATTTGGAGTCTGAGTTTCTTTCACAAATATGGTGCAATAACTTTTAACGAGAAAAACAGAAGCTAAAACAAATGTTTTCTAAATTGAATCAGCTGGATGTCCCGTTTCCTGTATTTGATCCTGTAGAGTCCAGCAAAATATAAAAATGTGTGTTAACTCAAATATATATATATATATATATATATGGTAGTCTGATCTGTCTCTCTCTCCCTGTGTGTGTGAGAGAGAGAGCCTTTGCCAAGTGGGGTTGCAGTCAAAAAACTTTCAAAACAAAAGTCAGGCTGCTGGAGACATTTTGGCTCTTTGTATGGAGAGTTTTATCAGCATGTCAGACGGCCATGAAATTATATGGCAGTGCTTGGCTGTTGCTGCACAGCACTTTTGTAAACATTTAAGAATAAACAGCCATAAAGACCTACAGAGTTAGGGATGGGAAGCTACTGTACGTGACTGTAGGATTCAAATCATACTCACATAGTGTAGTTTGTGATTTTTACATTCTAATTATAAATACACAAAAACCTATTGTAAGTTTACAGTTTAAAATATTAAGTCAACTAATCATGGTGAACCACGATCTTTTTTACTACATTGCACAGAAAAGACTGCCTTGTGTTGTATGGTTAAAATAAGCTTGAGGTAAATCGCTAAAACCACTTCCTAATCTCTTAGTCAAGGATACCATTGTATATCGGCTGCAGTTGGTGTAATGCAAAACCTGCATTGCCATGAACATGATGGAAACATAGTGCAAAGACACGGCAAGCTGGAACAGCGCAATCTGATCCCAAATTGTACAGAGAAAGGTCAACTGTGCACCTGTCATTATGGAGAAGGGTGGTGGTGGTGGTGGTGGTAGGGTGACTGATGCAATTCCATCCCCCGGCCCTCAAAACCCATCTCTCAACAGATATTATCTTAGATGACAAACTGAGGTAAATGGGCTTTAAAAAAAATGGATTAGCCGAGTACACGCCACCATGTGTGTTCCCAAGAGGGCAGCGATAGCTTTAAAACACATTTACAGAGAGGACTGGCCTATGAGAGGGCTTACAGGAAAATTACAGTCCCTCCGCTGCCGAATACAATCACTCTCTGGTAGGCTTATCTGTTCCTGGAATTATTTTTGCACTGCAGTTGCAAAATATTACTATTTGCATTCAGTTTTTTCTCAGCTAACATTTCCCCAAATTACTGTCAACAAGCCTTTAAGAAGCTAACACAGATGCCTTTGCATGGTTATACATGTATATGTTCAAAAGAGCACTAATGTTTGACTGTTTGCCTGTTTTAACTTTTAACTTTTTGTATGTGTGTATTTATAGTACATTGTGTCTCTTCGTCGCAGTGTTTGCATTTATTATCAAGCTTGCACCTGTTTTTGATTCTGTGGACTATGGATTATATTTGTACATGTTTTGATTGTGTGGACTTGGATTATTGGCTCATGAGTCACCCTTCTTTAGTTCCAGGCTTCTGTGCCCCTCTCCTCCAACCCATAAGGAAATGGGTTCTTGTCAAAAATAGAGACTCCTGGACATCTAGCCAGAGAGCTCAAAGACTGTTTAACATTCAGCCAGGTAGCCTGTCTGCTGGTTCTGGACCAGCCCTTGTCCTGCCAAAGCTCACCTTCAGCAAAGCCCTCCAGAAAGAATCCTGAAATTCGGCTGATCAGCCCTCTAGAGACTTTTTTTGTTCAGCTCCCCAAAGAGTCAACTGGCCAGCTACATGGAGATTCAGCTGTCAGGTACTCAGAGACTTTAATACCCAGTTTCCCAGTGACATTGCTATTCAGCTGAGCAGAGATTCAGCTGATTAGAACCCCAGAAACTATGCTGGCTAGTACCCCAGAGACTATGTTATTCAATACCACAGAAGTACCACCAGTCCTGCCTGGTTCTCCATCAGCAGTCCAGCTGATACCAGGTCCTGGTTCCCTGTCGGTGATCGTGGTAACCCGGACATTATTAGCTACTGGTTCCCAGCCGACACCTATTCCTGGCTCTACATCTGTAACCTGGCAGACTCTTGCTCCTTGTGTCCAGTCAGCAGCCTGGCCGACTCCTGTACCTGCTGAGTGGCAGCAACATATTGTTGAGATGTTGCTACCTCCTGAACAGATTATTCCCGAGTGTCAAATGACTTTGTGTCCTATGCTGCGGCAAAAATCTGTATCAGAACCCCAGCTGTCCCTCCTGAGCTACCACAACCCCCTGACTCTGTTGTTAGGGCCGTCACGTCCAGCTGTTAATATGATATTGTGAAAATTAAAGATCATAAATAGGTGAGACCATAGACTGTTAAAACATGGACATAGAGACCTTGACATCACCCATAGGTTTCTGGAAAGCTGTTATAAAGCTGAATGTGGGATCAACTGACTCGCTTTTGGAGCCAGCCTCATGTGGCCATTCAATGGATAGCTGTTTTTGGCACTTCCGCATTGACTTAATTTTTTTGCCCCAAAGGCTGCTGCTTGGGTGAGACATAGTCTAAAAAACGAACTATTGTTGACAGTGAAGAAAGTGGTCAAGAAGTCTTAATATACAAAGTCTGATTAATGGCAAATGAATGCATGAATGGCTAACTGTGGGAGTAACTTGTGCATGTGCACCCAGTTCCACAATGACTGAGATTCATAATACAGAACCACGTGTTCTCACAGCAAAAGCAGCATTATAAAAAAGTGTAAGCAAAAATCTGTCTTTGTGTGTACATAGTTTAAGTCATACATTTTGCAGATGACAGCCCTATATATGTCTTTATCTTATTCTTAATAGTTTCCAATTTCTGCTCTTTGTATGTATGGGTAATGTATTGTTTCTTGGAAAGACAAAATTGAAAAAAATAGAATTTTAGCCATATCTCAACATTACTTAGTCTACGTGGTGAACACATTTATGCAAAGAACCTGAAACCAGATTCATTTGGAAGAATTTGCTATGCCAGTTTCAATCCAGTCTGCTCCACCTGCCCGTTATGAAACTAACAACAACAGCACTTTAGACCTGCAAATGTAACGATGCTGATGTCGCAACCGCTTCGGCAAGTTTAGCATTTGCGCCACCTGCAGGAAATGAGTGTAAATTTTACTTTAACTTTCTTTAACAGCAACACTTTGCGTAGTATTTCAAATTAATAAGTGAAAATGTTCTACCAAGAAATAAATCTTTAGTTGAACCACTTAACTTTCCGTATGTTACATTCCTTCAGACATACTGAGCCTCATTGCTATTTCCCTTCAAATTAATGATTTCCATGTTTGATTTATTATGTTAATGCTGATCAGGTTTGGGTGGGTGTGGCAATGTTTAATCATTCAGCATGATGGGAGCTTACAAATGAATTATGATGTGTCAGTTTGGAGTCGACTGTATGATCATCGTGGAGCCAGTGAAATGAGAGGTGAAAGCTGCCAGAAGTTTGCATTACAGTGAAACCTGCGCGATATGAGCCCTGTGCTGACATGAAAACGTTGTTTTGTCTCCTCATCGCTGTTATTTCCCAGCATTCTTTTCGATTTTTCCTCACGTTTCTATATATCTACCAACCCCTTTAGAGGACAAATACTTTTGGTTTTGTCTGCAGACAGTTTTATTTTTGGTTACAAAACATTCCCTACATTGAGCAACAACACGTTATGCCAGCAGTTATGGCTTGAGGGAGAAAGACAAATTGACACCAGCGCAACAGCTCATTAAGCTTGTCATTTCTATTACAGACACAAAATAACAGATGATGAGAGATCAGGTTCATATGAGCGTCACATAAGATCATTATAAGACACTTTTTTCAACAGGTTACTCTTTTATGCTGAATGGGCTAACGTAATCAATGTGATCTTCCCTGTGTGGTGGCATACCTGTACGTACTTCAAGGTTGGAGGGTTGAAAGAGTTCAACATGACGTTTTGCCACCACCGCTGAGAGCCATGTAGTGATTGTGTGCAATAATGCCTTATTTCTAAAGTCTTAAAAATTGGCTGAAAAGCTATAAAGATTCTGGATTTTCATAATGCAGAGCTGGCAATTATCTTTTTTTTTTGCGTGTGACAATTGATCTCTTGAAAGTCAAATTAATATCATAGCACCAACAATACACCTTTAACTACAGTTTGTATATATGTATAGCTGTATAATATGTCACAGACATGCCAACAGTATTCTTACCACTGCCAGTCATGTTTTTGGTATCATTTGTTTGTTCCCTTGAGCGTAGTCTAAGTCTAAGCCTAGGCCTAGCTAAACTGGTGGTGTTAGCAAGAATACTGTTATTGTCCCATTATACAATATACTGTATCTACCAGGCTGGAAGTAATACTATATTAATACTGAACTTCTGTATGACGAGAATATTTCCGACTGGATCTGAGTCCCAGATGTTAACAGTCAAGACAAAGAGAAACAGACATGTGACAACACCTGCACCCACTCACAACATTCAGAGCAACTTAATGAAAGCTTTCCATGGGAACTATTAATTTTCATTAAAAATTAATGTAGAAATATTTCAGACCCAGGAGATGCAGTTTTTTGCTTCTAACTGCAGAAGCTAAACCCTTCTTTATATTTATTTGAACACAGTTTAGTTGTAAACTAATAGCCAGTGACACAATTTTGAGTGGACAAAAAGGTTTTCAGCAGGAACACACATTTTTACAACATTTAGCCTTCATGAATATTTAATGTTTAATTGCTTAAATTCCCTATTAAATCTATGCCCGATGCAGTGATGAGTCTCACATCACAATGTCTGTGTATCCCTTAGTGAAGGATTCCAGGTGCGCTGAGGTTAAGTTACACTGCTGTCCAGCTGAAAAAACACAAGCTAATACAAATGGCCAGAGAAGGGCTCTTAGTTGATTATTGTCTCCCAGCTAACCTTCTGTCAAGCCCGTGTAGTGTAGGTGGTGTACTGATGCATACACTGTGCATGCTAAAGCGTTAGTAGGAACATTCATGGTTAGTCTTTAGTTGGTGTATATATGGTGAAATGCCATTTTCTATGTATAATGCATTTATTTCACATTCTGATTATCTGCTTCATGCATTGCATGAAAAATGGAACTGTGTGTGAGGAACACAAAGTTATAGCAATGTAAAAATGCACTAATAATAATAATAGAAGACATTACTGTTTGCTCTATGCCAACAAGCAACAAAGCATGTTCTGCAGACGTCACATCAGCCATGGTGATGGATCCAATGTTTAAAACACACAGAGAAATGCACTGTCAGAAAAAGTCCCAGGTTTGTCATGATGTCTTACCCGTACGAACCCTCTGACCCCTGGATTAGAAACTGCTGATTTGCTGATCAAGGTTTCATTTGAAAGTCACTGAGCAGTCCTCACTGAGTCATGTGTGCATGTGACCGCACGCACATACACTCATGGATGCACACTGACTTCAGCACACACACACAAATCCAAACAAGAGAGCTTAGGGGAGATTTGTGATCTTGTAAAAACACATTGAGAGGCGAATGGTTCAGACTAGTTGCACTTGTCAAACAGCACCTGCAGCATGTGCCTTTCATGTTTTTCAGGCAAGAGAGACGTGGAGAGAGAGACACACGGGGAGCGAGCGGCAGCGAAGCGGTTGTCAATATTAGACAGGCATTAACGAGCAAAGTGGGGAATATTACATGAAGCTCTTGGGTAGAGCTTATGCATGTCAAAACATTTGTAGGTGAGGTTTCTGAGTATTCAGAGGTTTCAACAGAAGACATTAAAAAAAGATTTTGTCAAAAATATATTGTCTGTTGTTTTTAAAAATCAAGATCATTACATAACAATAAACAAATGTCTGATTGTTAGTGGACAGTAGTTTTACAGTCCATTTATAGCATCTATAATCATTATATTGCATTTATTTAAAGTATATATTCACTGCAGTGGACTAAAAATCACAGATCATCGGATTTCATTATTGCAAAGCAGCAGATAACCAACTAAATATAAAATAGTATATAGGTTAATAAATATAACTCTTATAGATTAGAATCTTTATCTTGCAGTATTTTCCAAACACATCCCGTAAGGCCGGTTTGTCATTGACATAATCCTGTATGTCACCAGGTGAGAAAATACACCGTTATAAAGTCGTTGTTGGGACAGACGCCAAGAAAACATCCATCTTTATTAAGGAGGCCTGGCTCCTGCCTCTTGGCATGCACGTTCACCCCATGACTGACAGCTCTAACAATATGGATTCAGCCAAGTAACAGCCCGAGGCTCACTGTAACTATAGCCGTGTAGGGATTTGCGCCATACCCAACATATGTTAACTCTTCCCTTCTCTTTTCCTACTTGTCTCTACAGACTCACACTAATACCACAAACACACTACTGCTTTCCCTGTTCTTCTGTTTTCTCTATATCTGCAAAGACTCTTCTTATGTAGTACAACATTACCAGCTCTCACGGCTGGAATTCTAACATCCCATCTTATTGAATATAACTGAGAAACATTGTTTAGTTTTTATTTACCAAGGTGGCTTTAGAGTGTCGTTTTCGCTGTACCTGCCAGGCATTTCAACAAGTAAGAAACACTCAGGAAAGTGTTGTCTTTAGCTTTTTGGGAGGTTTTCAGCACATTTTTTTACTTTTTTTTTTCTTCTTTGTCGCGTTTGTTTCGTTTTACTTGTTGCCTCTGTTGGTTAGGTTTCTTGAGGGGGTTGAGGTTAGCCAATCAGAGGTCAGCGTATGACGCTGAGCTGATGTCCGCCAATTGACAGTTGTCAAAAGTCTGGTGGGAAATAAAAACAATGTGTAAAAGCCAACTTCCTCTTCAGCATCTGTGCTCCAGTCTGCTCTGACATTAATGTATAAATCGTTTTCCTCGCTGTGGTTTCCTTGGTTGCCATGGTCACACAGCAAGCCAAGGCAGCAGCTTGAAAACGTTGTTCCATCATAAACTACAGGTGGCAGCAAATAGCTGTGCGCGATCACGAGAGAGGCAGCCGCCCCCCCCCATCTCCTTGCTGCTGCCGCCAACCTCACGGCTCGCTGTCTGAAAGCACCTTTATTCCCAACAATATTTTGCCTTTTTGCTCAGCTAACAGGAAATACATTTTTTTTAGAATGCCAAGCTAAGACAAAATACTAGCTAGTAACATCACTGATTTCTGCACAGACTGGAAAAAGCCACTATGAGAGACAAATATGAATCACTTTTATTAGCCATGTATTATGTACGCATACAAGGAATTTAACTCTGGTCTTACATTGTGTGTTTCTGAATATGAAAGACAAATAAAGGAGAGGAAAGTGAGACAGGTGGTGCTGAAAAGCTGAGGGTGGAAAAACAGAAGTCACTCATGGTAGGTACATCGAAATGCCTTAAAATTACAGACTTTTCTTTTGGTACTACTTCTATCGTCACCAGCGGTAGGTGTTTCTAGTTTTTAAAAAGTATTTTAATGGTTCGTTTCGTGATGTCATTCTCAAGAATGCAGTAATAAAGGTCTCTAAAGATCCAGAGCCCCCAACAAATACTTTGTCAGGAGAGTGAGCTGACCAGGGAAAAATTTCCAGGCTATGTTTTCGTCCCGGTTTGATGGACAGCTGAGACGGAGGAACAACCAATGGAAACGTGATCAGAACTGCTGAGGCACACCTGTCTTGCAGACTCATCATATCTCTGCAGAGAGCAGGAGGGAGAACGTGGACGCATGTAAGAGAGAACGTTAAACATACTCTGGCTTGTAGTGATTATATGTCTGCCACACAAGGACGTTGGTTTCTACTTAGAGACTTTTATGGTGGAAAATGGGATGATTTACTTGGAAAATCCAATCTCATTACTTGTTGACTTATTAAAAAAGTAATCACATTATTTTGCTAATTATTCAACAAAATGACAAATTGGTTACACTGCCTGTAATACTTTCCTCATCCCAGCTTTGACAAAGCTTCCATCGACTCCAAAGCCACAACATCCACATTCTGCAAACTCAGCAGCCAGGCTACTTTGTGGAGTTTTTCACTGACCTTCAAAAGACTTTCCTGGACAGCCCTGGAATTCCCATCCTCCAACCCACAATTAATCTCACATTTTCCATCTACCCTGGCCAAGCTGCTTCCCATTGTGTGTGAACACGTATATAAATACAATGACAAAGGTATTGCTGTCATATTACTGTGTCTTGTTGGATGGAGAAGAATTTGCTGGGCACGTGGACACACCTAACACATCACAAAATGAAAGGGTCCAATTATGAAGGAGACATGACGATGGTTTCCAGAGTAGACGTTACGGTAGACAACGCTATAAATCTTTGTGAGGAGGATGTTTCTATGGAAATTATTGTTTTCTTAATCCCTTTGTGACGATTCCCAAAGCTTCTCACAGGAGGAGACGTTTGTCTTGAATTTGCTCCTTTTATTGGGTTATTATTGGGTTCGTACAGTTGCAACAATGCTAAACACAGCCAAAGCCACTGTAACAGCCAAAGAATGCAAATTAGCAAACGCTGTTGATACTCTGTTGAAACATCCATCAGCATCCAAACAAAAATGAAACTTACAGGCCCTGAGGCTGCAGCTGTCATACCAGTGTACAGTCTGTCATTTCCCAACATCACTTTGACATGGCCATGTTTCTACAGATGGAATTTGAATCATCATCTTTGGAAGGTGACAAACAGACCGGGGCTTTCGGCTCTTTCAGGGGTGTAATCGGGGCATTTATGGTGAATTCAAACAAGATGCACAAAAGGGAACATTTGTTGATTAAAGTCAACTAGGGTTCGAATAGCAGGAATTGAGATACCTTTGTTTCCCGTGATTCTCTAAAAAGAAGAAACTTACTCTCTTGTGTGAACAAAACTATCTTGCTGATTTAAGTGGCTCGATCAGAAATGTCATATTTCTGTCCCCACACAGGAGGGCAGGGTGGCCTTCAACGGATGAAGTATGGCCTGGATGAGCCTGATTACAACTTAGCATCCAACAGGAATGCTTGACCAAACCAATGAAACTACAGATTCACATGGCTGCATGCGGTAATATCCTTATATCAGCACAATAAAGATGGCTACTTGCCTCTATATTCACTTGGAGCCTATTAAAACAGGTAAAAGAATAACAGAGAATCAAAAGATTGTGTAAAGTGATCAAAATGTTTTTTTCCAATGTCAAATTTAGTGTATTTGAAAAACAGATTTGTTTTACTAAAATTATACCAATCAGTGGGGGTCAATACAGCATAGTATTGTTATATTTGCCATGGCGATACTGTATCGATACACGGACTACAAGTATCGATATTTTATTACATAAATTGCAGATGGGAGTTTTAACTTTTTGGTGCTAGAATAATAAAATCTTTTGCTTTTTTAGTCCACTAGAAAACTTAACAGGACATATAGAGGACTGAAAAAGTGATATGAACAAACAGAGAAATGAATCTTTTTAGATAAAAAAAGGTAATAAATTACAATATATCTCAATATATTTAAAATTGCAATAAAATCGAATCGCAACATAAATATCATGATAAAATCGTATCGTGGGGCCTCTGGTGATTCCCACCCCTACCAATCAAATACAATTAATATGAATCCATAACATCTAAGAACGAGAATAAAAACATTTTCTGATAAGATCAACGTTTTCTCAGTGAAGGTCTTGATAGTAACTATATTAAAAACAATGTGAAATATATGTTGTATATTTAGAAAGCTGAACCCTAAATTCTGCACCACTGCACTGGCCTCAAACTTTGTGTCAGCACTTGGTTTATATTTCTCTGCATCCCTCCTTGTTTGTCTTTGAGCCTGACAACATGCCAAATCTTTTTAACATTAATAACAATAATAATTGCACAACACAGTTACAGAACAGTCCGTGAGTGTCAAGTGAGTGATCTTAATCCTCGCTAGGACAGCATAACAGGGTCGCGTCTGGTCGAGACGGGTTTGCTTGGTTGAAGTTACGGTAAAGTATTCACCGAGAGCTCTGTCTCTCCGGGCCAGAACACACACAGTTCAGCGTGGATAATTTTACTTGAGCTAAACAGTGTCAGACAAATGTCTTGCCTCCAGGTGCACCTCATGCACTGCATTCCCTGAAACCCACTAGAAGACAGACCAAACAATGACTGACATGTCTCCACTGTTCAACTGCTCTCGGGTGAGAGCGACACCATTGGAGGATATTAATAGAAATACCTGTGGTTGATGAGTGATGTCCAATCCACCCCCACTTATTCTTCTTTGTCATGCACTACCTCTCCTGTCTGCCCTGGGCACGTAGCTGCCGAGCAGATACCAAGGACACATTTGTAAACACGAGCGTTGCTCTCTCCGTCTCTCGCTCTCTTAATCGTCGATACTGTTCGAAAAAAGAATGAGGAATGGTTTTTTTTTCCGGGTGTGTCGCCAAAGCAGTCTAAAAACAACACACCAAGCAACTCAACCGCTGGCTGTTGTGATACATGTAACCGTGAAACAGCTTTTTCACGTCAGAAGCTGTGGAAAAACTCTGCACCTGACGCAGGAATATCTTTACATACAATTAAAACTTTCATTTCTTTCACTGCATTTATTCATGTAACGTTTTGTGCCGCACCTGGTAATGAAAAGGTGCTGTATCAAGAAACGACCTGTCGAATAAAATAACACAAAGGCCTTTTTCACAGCAGACATTTTGACTCGTCATAGTAGGTTAAGCACATGTGTAACAAATACCACGACTCTGAAACTGAAGTGTTAGTAGAATTCAACCATCATTCATTCTTTTAATTACACCTGTGCTTTTCCAAAGGCTTCTGCCGAGATGGCTTTACATACATTTTTTCCCAGCAGTTTAAGTTAGTTAGCACTAGTGAGAACAGTGTTACAGCTTTCATGCTCAACCTTTAGTGAGTTCCATGTATCCCACAGGGAAAACAGTAACATAATGTAATTTAACGCTTCTGTTTCTATCTGGAGGGTTCCTGCCCTGTTATTTACCACCGCAGCCCTGCTGAAAGGTATCTGGCTGTCAATCACAAAGTCACCTCGACATCTTCAGGTGCATAGCTGTGGTGATTGGATTAAAATAGACCAAGCTTAGATTTAGAAACCGGACAAAGCCCACAGCTCACTGGGAACCAGTGAACTTGATGGTGTTTCCCCAGTGGATTCTGATGGTTTAAAGGATTTGTGTGTGCAGGCGCGTGTGTGCATCTCGTCAAACCCAACAGAGCTTTCTTGTGGCAGCACGTACTTGTCTCTTCGCCTCACCTTTCTCTATCAAATTTCATAAAATTGTGCTTTTCACGACGCCAACATAAACAGTCAGAATGTTTCATAAAGTGACATGGATTTGTTTATGCAAATGGATTAGTTTGTTTGTGTGTTTGTGTCTGATATACAGTATATATAAACCTGTGTGAACCAAGAGTTACTCAAATAATTAAAATATAGGAAGTAAATAGCCAATGAATGATTAATTGTCTGCGTTCCCACTCGGTATGCTTTTCAATTTAAGTGGCCTCACATCTGGCAAAGAACAACAGTGTGTGTTAGAAAACCAATTTGCTGTTAGCTGGTCACTTCAGAACTTTCTGAGAGCACTGTACTCTCTCTATGGTATTATTTTTATGGGATTGCTACACAGGCACTATAGGAACTGACTTCCTGCAGTAAATCATTTGGCAAACTCAACCTTATGCCAAGAATTTCTGCAGCAGCTACTTGATCCAGGTCAGAAAAGGACGTGTCATCACTTCCAGTTGCTGAATTCATTTTAGGATGACGTCAGGGCTGATGTTTGGTGATTTGTAGATGTGTTCAGCCATAAAACTGCTGCAACATCAGCCAGCGTTAAGTGCAGTGTCCCACCTGTTTACATAGAAACACAACTTAAACTTTACCTACAGCGACGTTGATGAATTAGCTCTCACAGTTATTTGATTGCACATCATACTGTGTCTATTTTAGTGTCTCTCTTGGTTAGCATACACCAGCTGGCGATAAATTGCATACTGGTTGGAAGTAGTAATTAATATGACAGCATTTTTCTGCTGTAACGCAGTAGGTTTTTTTTCTTTTTTGATCTGATAAAGTCTGAAAGCAAAACATAAATATGATGACTTAATCATCCCTTGTGGGGAACTATGGCCTGCAAACAATAGCTTTTAGATATCAGAGCAATAAGTTGAGCTTTTTGAACAAATAGATCCAGATACAACATGATGACGATAAAGACACAGCAAGATGTCACTGTCACAGAGAGGCAGCTTCCTCCGTCCACAGCAGAGCTTTAACAAAAAACAGAAAAGTTAAGTTTGCCATTCAAAATGTTTCTAGTCCCACTTAACAGCATTCCAGAGAGAACATTCCCCCTCATGCACATACCTAATGATAACAAATAGCCTATCATTAAAGACATATAAAGACGCTAATGATCTGTCAAGAAGTAGACAGACATGCAATTAAATATGCTGCATAGCATTTTACTGCTGGCACAGCAGACAGTGTGGTGGTAGTCTGGGGCTCTCCAGTCTCCACAGGGGTGCTGCTGTGTTTTCTCTCACTGACCCATGTCAGCGGTTGGCCTCTAAATGCCACCGGGACAATAAGAGAGGCCCCGACCTGATGCTGATATTACAGTTGGTTAACAAGACCGTAATGAATGATGATTTGAGGACCGACAGGAGGGAGTCAGCGAATCATTAATGATGATGAAGATGGATGAAGAAGTGATACAGAGGTGCAGAGAGTGGCACATGGAGAGGGATGTAATCTTTTAATTGGAGAGAGTGTGTCTGGAGGTTTTGAATGAGAAGAGCACCAACGGACGTGACAAACTCACATAGGATGAACCCCCAACTCTAACCTTTTAGCCTGTTTTGGATTGTTTTGATTTGGCTTGCTATGCCCTTATCAACCGGTAACCAGCTGTTGTCAGAAAGAAAAAAAAAGCTGCATGTCCAGCACCAAATGGCAAAAAAGTTAGCAGCTAGTTGATGAACATAGGGGGGCATTTAGCAGCTGAGGCCCCGTCCACACTCCTGCGTTTTGAAAACGACCGTTTGCTACGTTTGCACCTCCCGTTCAGACTAAAATGGTGGAAACAAAGAACTAAAACGGAGAAGTTTGAAAATGCTGCAGACCCCGTTTTCATTTTGAAACTCCGGAGGGCGTTTTAGTGCAAACGGGCCAAAACGGCGGACTTTAGAAACGATGGCGCAGACGCTCACGTTTGTCTCTCTGATTGAATCTCATAAGTCATCCAAAGCAGAAACACGATGCTGCTGACGGAGGTTTTGATTTGGTGTTTTTATTAAAATATTTTCAGCGCATGTCGCCGTATTTACTTTGCGACGACTCCCGGTCTGTTTTCCGCCGCCACAGTCGCTTTTAACTCCCGTGTTCCACTCAGTCACAGTCCCAGCTCGTTATCGGTCCATGCAAAATAAAATCTGGTGCGGTTCTTCGTCTGTGGTACTTTATCCTTTCACCAAATCTTCTCTACGGAAGAGACCATCTGCTTCATGTTTACACCAGGAATCGCATGGCCAGCGTACATTAACGGCCACTAGATGAGCGTTTTCAGTCGTTTTAATATAGACGCGGGTCAACTCTAATACGCCGCCACAGCGCTGCTGTGGACGGAGATCGTATTCGCTTTGGGGCCTGAGAGCCAAATATTTCTCTCAGGAGTTGGTGGAGACCAAAAACAGAAGATAAGTGACTGTAAATATTGGATAATGGCGATAAAGGTGGACAGAAACACGACTCCGAAGATTGTTTATTTGGAATAACGGTGTGACTCCATTCATGGGCCCAAATATGGGGACTGGACTTTACACTAACAAGTTTGTTTACTTACAAACCTCATAGAAGGACTGCATGACCAAGAAAGTCCAACAAAGTTTCCTAAATTTTCTGCGGAAGAGGATTAGGGTCACATGTGAACTTTTTTTTAAATTCTGAGTTTAAAGTCAGAATTCTGAGATTAAATCTTCTGAGAACAAAGTCAGAATTCTGACTTTTCTCAAAATTCTGACTTTTTTCTCAGAATTCTGACTTTTTTCTCAGAATTCTGACTTTTTTCTCAGAATTCTGACTTTTTTCTCAGAATTCTGACTTTTTTCTCAGAATTCTGACTTTTAAACTCAGAATTCTGACTTTTTTCTCAGAATTCTGACTTTTTTCTCAGAATTCTGACTTTTAAACTCAGAATTCTCACTTTTAAACTCAGAATTCTGACTTTTTTCTCAGAATTCTGACTTTTTTTCTCAGAATTCTGACTTTAAACTCAGAATTCTGACTTTTTTCTCAGAATTCTGACTTTAATCTCAGAAATCAAAAAAAAAAAAATTCACACATGGCCCTAATCCTCTTCCGCAATTTTCTGACAAACTATGATCAGAATTTTACATAATAGTGTTTTGGTTGAAATGCAAAAAAACAACAACAAAAAAACCCAAGGTGCATCTTTGGAGAGAGAGATGTGTCTCAGTATCCACTGCTGCTAACAAGATGTGTGTTTTCCTATAAAAACGTGACTGGTGTTGCTTTCACTGCACTTAAATACCTACTTTACAGTAACTTCAATGAAATGTGAATTTGTCAGTGACTCGCTCAGATCTTCTAGCTTTAGGCCTGACCTACACTTTACCCCGTGTTGTATAACCAGACAAGCTGTGATGTGGCCATTGTTTAGTGGCTTCTTCGTAACAGTACCATATAAAAGCTTGGGTGACACAGAAACTGAATAGCCACAGTACTTTCTGACAGCACCAGCCTTTGTTAGGGTGAGAAAAGTTTAAGATCCCTCAGGATGGAGCCTCTTTGCCACATAGTCTCTCTCCCTCCGTACGTGACAGACGCACCGAGCCAAAAAGCCAGTGGAGACAGAGACTGCTGAGAAAGAAAGGCGAGAGCTGGAAGGAGGTAGAGCGATGACAGATTGGGAAACGAGGACGTAGGAGAGACAGACTGGAGCTGGATTCTTTAAGTCAGAGCGACTGTGGCATCCAAAAAACAGACTCTCACATAAATGTATGCCTGATGCACAAAAAACTCCTTGGCATAGCCACATTTGGCTTTTTTTTTTCATCTTAGACTCCAAGAGACCCTGTCATGCCCCCAACCTACGAGCACCCACATCTATAATTAGCTTAACGGCACGCCTACTTACCACCCACCTAACAAGAACAAATGATCCACCATAATTGCACATTGGACATGTTCAAACAAAGAACTCCAGGTTGAAAGTTCTTCTTTTCTCAGGGGGTAGAAGCATTTCTGTATCCATAGGTGGGCAAAAGTTACAAAAGGCAACTCAGCAGAGCAGCAAATACAGATCCAAGGAGGAAGAAGACAAGAGTTACACAAAAAGCACATTCGGCACCAGGAATTTCAATTCCACAGACAGATAATGATGTAAAAACAACGTCCCTCCTATTGAAGACAGTTGTTTCTTATACATTAGTATTATTGTATTGTGAACATATTTTTTGCTGAGGCACACTGGCCTTTCAATTGTTTGCACTGACCTTTAAAAAATCATTTACAGGATCACAAGAACAAAAGGACATTAGAAAAACACACACACACACACAAATCATTTTTAATCCAATATTTATTTAGTCTATTTTTTCCCTTCAATATACAAATTGCAGTTCACACTTTACTGCATTAATATTGACAAAGCAGTTTAGATATGTTTTTACAAATGAACAGATCTGTATTCACAAAATATGTTTTTTTTTTCTATAACATTCATAAAGTCTATAGCATTTTCTATAATATCCATACAGGCCTGTAACAGAATGGTGTAAACAGGATCTAAACAGACGCTCAAAACATCAGGTCTAAAAAAAACTCTCTGATTGTTCACTGCTGCTCGCTGTCACACGACTGAAACGTTTGTACCCCTTTTTAAAAAATATATTTTTACGCTCACTTGCTCACAACACAGTGTTGTAAGTATTATAAGGGACAACAACGATACAGCTGCCTACAGCTTCCAAAAAGCGTCTGAGCCCATCGTGTCTGAAAGGATGTTGTTCTGTGGCTGATTTCAGTAATGACAGCAAATTGAAAAAACAATTCCTTTAAACTAGCAAAATAACTTAAAGGTTGTTTTATTGTATTTTTCTCTCTGTCGTTAAATCAAATTAACAGACCGAAACAATTAAAGACACAAGCGGCGCTGACATGCGTGAGCGTCGCGGCTGCAGCACAGTGACCAGAATTATTAGAATATAGAATTATTGTGTGCTTTGGACTGGTCACGGTGGATTTAAACGTCCCTTCCTGTGTCCCTTAGGTGGCACTAGAGAACACCTACTAATTACACGTTGTGCACCTGTAGGTGAAGCGTGGACCGTGCTGTGAAAATGTCTCGTAACACAAAGGGCTTACATCCTGTTTCCAGTAGTTGGTGCTATGACATTGACTGAATATGCGCATGTAGATGTGCGACAAAAACTCACTGATAACACAGCTTTTCAATGTCAGTGCCTAAAGAATACACAGCCAGAATTTTAAGGTGGTCTGATTAATTCTGTAGGCGGAGTCTGTTACAGTGCGGACCCTGCATGGGGCGAAAAATGGGATTAAAAATGCAAAACGGCTGACTTCCTGTTGATTTTAGGGAATGGCTCCAAGAAGCTTTTTTGTGCGTCCTGGGTGTTCCACAAATGTTTCATGCATGTAGGTGAAACAGTGCGCAGGTGCTGCTTCGCTGAAGGGTCATTTCCTTTTGCCAGTAGGTGGCGCTGTAAGTATGAGTGAATATTGGCCTGCAGATATTTTCAGGGCGCGACCTTTACATCTGGTACAGATATGAGCAGGTACAGTGAAGTTACAACAGCTTCCTGTTTCGTGGCAAAGTATCCGCCTTCGACGCCATGTAGTGTTGTAGTACTCGAGACCTTAAGACCACTTTCTGATGGTCTTGGTCTCATCTTGAACATTGAAGACTCAGGATTTTATTTCAAGACCACAACTTTGGGAATATCAATAAATTGCTTTTGCAGCATCCTAACTTTGATTGGATGTAAAACATATTGCTTCAAATTCAACCAGTGACCCTTATTAAACATGAATAAAGATGGTTATGTTGATTTCAGCTCTTAGTGTTTTCAGAAGTATCTATGATGTCGTTCCACATTTTATTGTGTGTCATGTAATGTGGGGAACTGGTCTCGGTCTCGACTTGGTCTCACCACTAAAAGTCTCGGTCTTGTCTCGGTCTGGGTTGGTGGCGGTCTTGACTACAACACTAACGCCCTGCCACGGACACGCCGTTACGCAACAACTGCACTTTTGTGCTAAGTTTGGTAAGTTGGGCGAAAAATGCGATTCATTTAGGAGAAAGAATTTCCAGGGTTTCAACAGGGTCCTGGCATGTTTCATTCATTTATCCCATAAATATTTTCTATGTAACCAAATAAAGTTTAATCCTCTGGTGCTGCAGAGCTCCACCAGGTCAAAGAACCACACTGTGAAGCTAGGTGACATGTTCCTTTATTACCACGAACACACATTTTAATAGTCCCACATACGTTCTGCTGCCGTAACGCACCAAAGGCACGTTAATCCACAGCTTAAATCCAACGAAGGTTAAAGTCAAGGGCAACAAGGTCAAACGCAACAACATTGTGATTCCATACGTGTCTGGAGTATCAGAGAAACTCAGGAGGATTTTCAACAAACATCCCTGTGTTCTTTAAACCCAAGAACACGCAAGACTGATCCTGGTCCACCCCAAAGGCCGCACACCCAAACACAAGAAAAGCAATCTAGTGTATGCGGTCCAATGCAGCGAGGAATACACAGACCTGTAAATTGGGGGGACTAAACTAAACCACTACACAAACGCATGGCCCAACACAGAAGGGCCAACTCCTCAGGCCAAGACTCTGCAGTCTGCTTACATCTGAAGGATAGAGGACACTCGTTTGAGGACCATCAGGTGCACATCTTAGACAGAGAAGATGGATGGTTTGAAAGAGGGGTCAAGGAAGCCATCTACACCCGGGTCGAGAAGCCATCATTGAACAGAGGAAGGGGTCTACGCCACCACTTATCCCCCACTTACAATGCTGTCCTTTCATCACTTCCCAGGAAACTCAACAAACGTAACCTCTTGGCCTCAGATGAAGATCCCAACGATGGTCCTTCAGGCTTGGCCTCGGGTAGTCCCAACGACCATGACGACTGTTGTTACAGCAACCAGGAACACTAACGAACCAGCGGTATCGACGATCCTGGCAAACGACCCCACTGAGGTTAAATAGCTGAGTTTCCCTTCCAGTCAGTCAGAACTGAAGAAGTTCCTTGGATGAGGGACGAAACGTCTTCCAGTATCTCCAACCAAGTCCAGCTGCCCTTGACTTCAACCTTCTTTGAATAACCTGGATGACTGAGAATCTTCATGGACATCCACAGCTTAAAATAGTTCTCAACAAATACACAATTTACTCCTGTTAGGGTAACGTTTGCTAAAAACTACAATGCCCAACTGCCCCTTTAAAATATATATATATACTAAACTGAACTCTTGAACTGAAAGCCTTTGGTTCACATAATGCTGATAAAATCTTTTCACCCTCCAATATTTAAAGGCCAATAAAAGCATGTAAACTGATGGAGAGTGAAAATGCCACAGAGAGTTGAGATAATAACATTTAAGCCGGGGTCATTTTATTCAGGAAGTCGTAAGATACTACATCTGCGCCTGGTCACATCATCAGCCTCTCTGTGCTCTCGATCAGTGACATCTGTTCCTAATGCTGAGCAAGCACATGGGAAACTTTGATGAAACTGAGAGATTTGGATTCATTCGAAGGAAAAACAGCCAAACATCTTTAATTGGCTTTTAAGAGGGTTAAATCTCCTGACAGAAATCACGCTGATGTGTCAGGAAAAGTCTCCATAGTGTCACATTCGACTGTTAGCAGATTCCAAATGTGCGTGCTGAACTTGGATGCAGCTCACATCCACCCTGCTGCAGTCTGATTATGCAACCGTGTTTGTCATCGAGGGTTCTTGTGGCCGGAGCCAACGATAAACACGGCTAACATTCAAAGCAATCGCGTGGAAATCCTGTGAGTGTAAATGGCCCATTCTGGCAATCACACTGTCCTCTTCTGAGACCGGTCCCGTTGACTCTGGTTGCTAAGTGACAATCTCTCATCCTGATCGGCGTTTATCAAAAGATGTCTGCGCATGTGTGACCTGAGTTCGAGGGCTGACTTGCAGCACTCGTGTCTCAAGAGCCGGACAGCGCAGAAACAGGCTCCGGAGGATGAGAGGGGTCAAGCTGTGGCCCCCGCAGAGCCTGGCCTGTTGCATTAACGGCCTCAAGTGCAGTAAATATTGACTTTTCTGAGCCGATGTTTAACTTTGAGGCCATTCATTTTTGATTCGTGCCAACTTCGCTGGTTTTTAAAGTGTAACATTGTAAAACTCACAGTGTATTTTGGGTGTTTGGATGAAGTTGCCCTCCCAAAGCGTTTTAATTGCACTGCACCCGAGTCATTTTGGACGTGACTGCAATCTGCACGCTAAGGATGTTGAATGCCGGGAGAGTTTCCATTGTGCCTCTTAGTGTAAACCCAGACGTGCACAGTGGCTGACGCCTGAACCCCCACCCCTTTATAAACTCAATCCAGAACAGATAGCGGGTGGCCTGCCAAAAGCCAGCTCAGCATTATTATCCTGTCTGCTTGCTGTTAAGATGCTGTTAGGTTGCACATACAGTACAGTGACAGCAGACCGTCTTTGTATTTTTAAAAATTCTTTAAGCAGGTACAACTGTTGGATCTGAATCTGAAGGGTAACAGACTCAGAGATGTCACTCAGTCAATGTTTTACTAAGTCTCCCTTTTTGAAGAGCAAACACCACTGGTTTGATAAACACAGGCACTAATGCTTTAGCACAGAAAAAAGGTTTTAGAGGACACTGTCTTTGTCTTAGAGACAGAAAAGGTTTTTGAAAGTCGCTGGTGGGCATCTCACTTCAAGAAGTATAAAAATGTTTGGCTTGGCGTTATATAAAGGGAGAGGTCATGGTGATTAAAGAAAGAGAGAAACATGCAGTGAACCTTGGTTTGTTATTCGCCTGTCAAACTGAACAAATACATACCTGGACATTTGATGTGGAGACAGAAATAAACGTTCTTAGAACTGACTCTTCACTGTCTCTCTTCTTGTTTGATTGGTTGATTCTATTAGCACATTAGTAGCCTTTCAGCGTTGGGCAGTAACACATTATACATTAGCGCGTTACTGTAATAATATTACTTTTCCGCTGTAACGCAGTAACGCTGCGTTACTGAACGCACCGTCCTTGGCGTGAATCCACTGTGCAGCAGCTCAGCAGCACCGGACTTCGTGTCTCCTGAGAGCCAAAAACTAAAGGAAGAACGGAGAACGAGATCTTTCCACAGCTGTAAGCAGCTACTGCCGTGATTGCGTCACAGTCTGAGACGCAAATATCATTGTCGCCTATTGTAAACTCTGTGCGACCAGCAAAAAGCTTTCAACTGCGAACATTTCTACATTTCACACAGCTGTTCAAAAGTCCAGATTTACTTGCTTTATTTTTTTTTATTTCAGCCGGTGGTGTTAGGAAACGTTGTGCTACATGCTTTGTAAAAACCACACTCCGTGCTGCTGTTATGAAAATTCGTCCCTCATCCAAGAGACTTCTTCTGGTACAACAGCCAGGAGCCCTAACGATCCAGCGGTATCGCTGATCCTAGCAAACGATCCCACAGGGGTTAAACAGTTTCCCTACCAGTCAGACCCGAAGGGACGAAACATCTTCTAGTATCTTCAACCAAGTCCAGCTGCCCCTGACCTCAACCTTCGTTGGGCGTTCGCTTTCTACGGTCACACCATTCACTGCGTGCCCACACACTCCCACCCCCTTTACATTGTCACGCTGCCACCAGTTGCTTGGGACACTTAAACAGCAGAATTTTATATATTTTATCTACTAAATGACGACACTGAGCTGTTCCCATTGATGGCAAAGAAGAAGGGGACTTCTGTCGTCTTACTTCATGAGACAGGTGTGTAGGAGGGGATCAAAAATTCCAAATGCAGTCCTGCACCCTGTCTAACGTGCAATACTACATATATTTGTGGCGATTCAGCTCTAGACCTTCATCAGGCACAATTAATAAATGTAATTTTGCAAGTTAGACAGGGTGCAGGACTTTAATTGCAATGTATTCCACATCAGAAAGAAGCTCATGGGAGGTGCTTAGATAATTTCCATCTCTCTTCCAGTGGAGGTTGCACAATATGTTTAGAGATAAAAATGGATAGCTGCAGTATATCATATTGAACCTACATTAATATTAAGGACTGATTTGCTTTGTCAAGGAGGCCGTGTCGTGGTGTGATAAATGAGAACAAAAGCCTCATTAAAAACCAGTGTGGGGCTGGGACAAACGCCCAGGATCCACTTAGAGAAACAGAAAGATTTATGGTCCTGAAACAGAGAGGAAAAGAGAAAAGCCACGGAGAGAGTGTGAGACGTAGGGCAAGAAGCAGGAAAGGGACAGTTTTTTGTTTAAAGTAGAATGAAATGTAGAATTCTGTGGTATAATACAATATGGTCTGACCTCACACTGGATGGCTGACCCTTTTAAAACCCTTTCACAGTTTTAAAGCTAGAGTGTGGGATTCTCACATGCAAATGAACATCCGTTGCAATCCAAGCTCTTGCAAAACATGTTCACACAATGCTGATTAAGCTGCCAGGTAAATCTCTCTGTATTTGCAGTAGAGCAAAGTTTTTAAATTTGGTGCCTGTGGCAACATTCCTGTCCTGGCGAACCGGTAATGATGCATTTTCCGTAAACCAGCAATAACTGGTTTGCCAGAGCTGTGTAGAGAGCTCCAGGCTCCCCTAATGCTGTAAGTCAACGGAAAGAAAAAATTTATTACTGACAACTGTTTGTTGTTTATTTTGTGTATTTGTGTTTATAATGATGCTGTGGCAGCGTTTTGTTGTGTGCAGTCATGTCCAGAAAGCCACTTGATTTGAATTAAACGCTGTGGAACAAATGTCGCAACGGAATAGTTAAAGCAACTGGGAGTACGGGACGAAAACCTACGAAGGGTCCAAACAAACAGGTCTGACGCTCCAGATAGAAAAGAAACTCGTTCAGTTAAAAAAGAAAGCGACCGAGGACAGAAAGGGATATTAAGTTACTGTTTCTGAACAGGTCGGTGTTTGTAAAATATTTGGAGTAGACTATGTAACTATTAGATTTGCTCTACCTAAATAATGGATTATTGTCTTGGAACTGGGAAAATGTCTGTATTTTTGTTCTTATACTACAAACCTGTAGGCAAACGTCATGAGCATGAGTCACCATCGTTTGTGTAATTAACTCTTGTTGCCAGAAGTTTCACACTGCAGGTTTAAACAACGACAGATTAAAGATTAATCAAATCTATTTTAGGATGTTGCAGAGAAAAGTTGCAGCGGTGTAAATTGGCTTTAACACGTTAAAACTAATGTACCTAATTATAACTTTAAACCCGATCGCATCTCCTGCGTCACATATCACGCTTTAGAAAAGCCGTGTCTATAGTACGCAAAACAGCGATTTTGGCGTGTATGTGATATGCTGCAGTTTGCAAAAGCGTTGCAACACAAAGGAGGCTAAAGCTGATGATACACAGAGCAACTTTTAGAGCAACGGTGCTGGGCAATGTTGCCGTCAATGGTGCTGAGTAAAGATTACTACCTTAATTCCTTTCCTCCACTGCTGCCCCCACCCACCCCGTCCCGCCGCTATCTGTTGAAAACATAGTCAGACTTTGCACGAGCAAGATTGCCCAGCAACATTGCTCAAAAAGTTCCCCTGTGTATCATCAGCTTAACCCTACCTGCTAGAGGGTTTGCCGGTTGACATGTACATATTTACTGACTTAGCTTTAGGCTCTAACTTATGTCATGGCTGAGGTTAGGGAAGTTGCCTCGGGAGGCTGCCAACTCCTTAAACAAAAACATCACTGACTAGCTAGCTAGTTAGCGCCTGGAAACGCTACTAGCGTCCCAGGGCGTCACATACACACACGGCCTGCAGGCGTCCACTACACGCAAAATCGCCATTTTGCATACAATAGACACGGCTTTTCCAAAGCGTGTACATGTGACGCAGGAGATGCGATCGGGTTGCAAGTTATAATTAGGTACGTTAGTTTTTCTGTGTGACCAGGCCAGTTTACACCGCTGCAACTTTTCTCTGCAACATTCTAAAATAAAGTAGATTAATCTTTTACAAGAGGCTGATAACTTTACATTGGTGTGGGAACAGAAAGGCTAGAGGATGTTATCATATCTATAAAGGCTAAAAGTGCCAACTGCATTGTTTCCATGTTTAATTTGGTTTAATTTGGAAACTGTAGTTTGTCAAAACTAGAAAAAATAAAGAACAGTGAAGGTCTGTTCCACCTTCGATGGTTGCGACAAACTACACTGCTCAAAAAAATGAAGGGAACACTTAAATCACACGTCACCTCTCGATGAACAAAACATTTCAAGTTCAAAATCTTTACATTATGTTACATCTCAAACCCAGTGTGTTAACTAAATAAAACTGTAAGGTGACATGATCAACAATAATCCTGTAACCTCTTTCCAGCCAACAGCAATAATTAAGGTGATGACAGCCAGCAGGGACGTAAATGATTACGTTAATCGACCACCGCAAGTTTGGCAAGTAAACAAACGCTCGTTCATCTTTTCATTACTAACGACAGTCGGAGTAAACCTCTCGTAGGTCGTAGCTGAAGCAAGAAGCAAGCTAACGTTAGACGTCCAACGCTGAGCTAAACATGTTGCGTTCAGAGCTTCTCTGTTTGGGTCTTGTTGTATGAAGTTTTAAAGCCAAAGTTTATGATGAACGGCTCAGCAGCTGTTTGTTGTCCTCTCTCACGTGAGGCCGCGCGCTGATGCTACGTGTTACGTAGGCAGGTTATAGGTAACGCAGGGAGGGAATAACGGCGAGCTCATAAGACGTTTCCTAAAAATAAACATTGTTCACGAGTCCCGCACCTCGAGTCCGAGTCGAGTCTGAAGTCTTTTGAGGACGAGTCTCAAGTCGAGTCCGAAGCCACTGAGTTTGCGACTCAAGTCCGGGTCTCTAACTCGAGTCCCCATCTCTGCTGTGTGGTTGAGACTGTTCACCACCACTTCTTTAGTTTACTTAGGAAGCTTTGCTCCATTCCTGGATGCCTGTGGGATCATGATCATATTATTTGATCCCACAGACACAAAATAGCCTCATTTTGCTGTTTGACATCACTTCTAACTGTCCTAAGTCATTTACTAGTTTCTGACTCTGATGGGGGGGAAATAGTTCCCACAAACTACTGTATCTCTGAAGTCTCTCGCTTGAAGGCTACTCTATGTGATCTCCTTTTGTGTAACTAACGCAGTAAGTAATGTCATATTGTTTCACTTCCACTCACTGGGCCTCGCCTGAAACCCCTGGGGAGGCCCGCCTCACACTTCGAAAACCCCTGGTCTGCAGGGTCAATAAACAACCCTGACCACGCCGCAGTACCTGCCAACATTTTGGTTTTCCGCGAGTGGGGGTTATTCAAACTTTTCAGTGCAACTGCACTTATATATGCAGGTGTTGTATTTAGATTTTTTAGCTGGAATGCACATACGCTTTGGATCAGGTTGAGGGTTGCCAGGTTGAAATTGTATATAACGTGTGAACTGTGTTTCATAGACAATCTGGTGACGTCAGACAAACATCCAAAACCAGTATGACTATTATTCATAAGAAAGTTTAAGGGTCATGAAAATTACAGGAGCTTCCCAAGAGAAACAACGAAACGGGAGAGTGGCGGGAGACGGCCTTGATATACAGGAGAACCCCGGGAAAAACAGGGGTGTTGGAAGGTACGACATTGAAAACCTCTGTCTTCAGCGATCTCCAGGATCCCGAGACCAGACAACACATAACAGACGCACACACACATCCTTCAGCACACTGGAATGAATGTGCTCAGTAAGCAACACAGCTTATAGTCAAACTGTTTGCAAGCTATGTAAACGATCATGTCACATCACCCCACTTCACTTCAATATTAATGGCCACATGAGCAGAGTTGGTGGAATTTGTTTTCTGGCCTACATCTTCGGGGATTAAAACCCTCAGCACACAATGTCAGCAGCACAACAGACAAAACATATTGTACAATCAATTATTTTATTATTATTTATTTCTAATATTTGCATCTTACATTGTGAGTGTATTGTGTTTTTGACGTCCGTCACTCATCTGTCTCCCAGAACAGACAGGCTGCCGTTGTATCAGATCAGCCACTCTGACTGTAAAGGACAGGAGTGAAGCTCACTCTGCTGTATTTTTTTTTTGTGCTCCAAGTCTTATTCTTTTCACCTACAAAGACAGTTTGTCTTGCCACTGTTCTTTTAGCTCCCCAGGAGATGTGCAGCTCTCGGGGCCGCGTCCACCCTGCTGAGACCTTTTGATGCGTTTGCACCTCCAGACTAAAAACGGCGAAAACGAAATCCTAAAACAGAGAAGTTTGGAAATGCTGCTGACCCCGTTTTTCGTTTTAAACTCTGCCCAGTGTTCGTTAACGGCCACTAGATGTGCGGTTTTAAGTCGTTTAAATGTAGTTTTTAAACACAAGCAGAGTAGTTTAGATGGGGCCTTGGTTCTGAGGACAGTGACGCCATGTGACGGATGACTGATGTCTGGTATCTGGGGAGAATTCCCAATTACTGTATTGTTTTTTAATTTAAGCCTTTAAAAGTGCAGCTCAGGTAAGATGGGACACATTTTGTTTTGGTGCTGGTCATGTTGTAATGATACCCAGACTACTGGGTGCTTGTATTTAGTAGAGTTATGGAACTCCCCCAAAAGAACTCACATGATGAAGTCGGATCCAAATCCTGCAAACTGCAAAACTTTCCATGTCACTTACAGACTTGTGTGCGTGTCTCGCTTCCTGTGCCTGCTTCCTGTCCTAAATCAGATGAAATCACGCTGCTCTTGAACACAAAAACAATGCATCAGCACCTCGCAGTAAATTAGCCACTCGGCCGAGCGCGACCTCTAAATGAATCCCCTCAGCTCGTCATGGCTTGGTCTTCACCTTTTCACGAACGAGCACAGCGTGAGAGGAGGAGTAAAGGGAGAAAGGGGGAACGAGTGATAGCAGTAAAAGAGTTTTAGGGTGTAAATAGTTTCACATTTACATTTTTAAACTGACTCATTGCTCATTAGACATTAAATTATATAACATTTTTTTCTTGGAGGGGAAACAGAGAGGGGTAAAGTAACGCTCGTGTGTCTCATGGCCAGATGGATGTGTGGGTTTTCCAGGAATCGGATTCTGTGTGTGTGGGTATGTTGAATACCTTTTATTGCTCTTCTACAAAAATTATTTTGATGTTCTGTTCCCTGTTTTTCTCCCTTTGTCACCGTCCTCCCCCTCTCTGCTTCATACTGGGAGGGATTCCCACACCTGACCTCACATGGCTTCATCTTAAGCACTTCAGTGTGCTCTTTTCCTCAACCACGCCTTGGCCTTAGTTCCCCTTCTCTTGGCAGATCGATCCCTCCGCCTGTCCAGAAATGGTAGAGAGAAATGGAAGAGCTTCACCAGCAGGTTAGAACATATAATTTAGTACTAAGAAATAACCACGCTGAGAAGGAGATGGAGATATGGGAAGAAAAACAAACACCTAAACCAAAATTATTGATCAATTTCATCCAGTTACGCAGTCTAATTATTTCTTGCTGTAATTTCACGATCTCTTCAAGATCAGATGAGACGGAGGAGTGAGAGAAGAAAACAAGAGTGCACTTGTAATAGGAGATGAGTAAAAAGTCAAGGGTAACAGAGAGGGGGCTGTTTTGAAACTCATGGAGAAAGAGTTCAATGAGTTGGCAATTTCTATGTTTTTTCTCAGAACACAGTCAGTTTCAGGAAAACCGCTGATGCCTTCAACTTTTTTTTTTTTTTTTTGTATGTGCTGGAATCGCTCCACAAACATATTGCCACCACAGATATCGTGGAAAAATATTTTCATTGGGCCATCCCGACATCCCACATGTGGCCGTATGTAATCAAACAAATGTGGCATTTATTGCATCAGCTCGACTCTAATTTACGAGCATGGGATCAAATCCCCTCGGTTCCCTCAGGCCTGTGAGACACGTCCTGTGTACGTCTATGCGTCGTGTGGCTCCGGGCTTGATGACTATTTAAGCAACTCCAGCTCCGCTTGAGCGATAATCCACACATGCAATCTGTCGTCGTTACGAGCCACAACTTTTGATTGCGTTTCATTGTTTTGTCGGCCGTAGTTGAACTGGACCTGCTTTGTGGCCAGTAAAGCTAACAAACTGCATGAGTAAAAAGGGCCAGTTCAGAGTTTGTGGTGAACACAGACTGTGAAGGATGCAAACGTCATCCCAAAGGCATTTCTGCGAATGTCTCTGCGTGGACCAGGCGTGGGCCGGCGTGATATTTTCACGGTATGATCACCGTAAGGAAAAATCTCACGGCACTGTGATCACATCCTTCATACCGAGGGATGACAGTGGTTCAGTCAGGACCACTTTAGTCAAAGAAACTTTTATTTGATTTGCAGTAAGAAGAGGTGGAAAGAGTACTTAAATATTTTACTGAAGTAAAATTATGATTACTTTGATTTTTTATTAAAAAAAAAACAAAAGTAAAAAGTAGCTCATTTTAAAATTTACTCAGAGTAAATGTTACGTACTTACTTTTTTAACCTAAATTAATTTATTTATACTGATTTAATATCTTATTTCTACTAATTATACTTCGGAGTCTTTTGCAGTTTGATACGAGCACATGTAGCGCTTCTGATTTTAGTTCGTTTGACAGATACTTTGCCAAAAACAATGACACCTTTTCTATTATAATCAGAAGTTTTGAGAATGTTTTCGAGATGAAACTGTGGCGGGACGGATTAGATAATGGCCTGGACTGGGAAATTGGGAAACACTGGACTGTTTATGAATTCATTAACATTCAAACAGGTGGTAATTTGAATGGGCCATCATAAGCGTTAGCACAAACAAATAACCAGTTACCGGCAGGTTGCCAGGAAATTGAAAACTTCTCAACCACCAATGTAATGGTACAAGCGAACTACAGGGGATCCAGGGGGAGCGTGGCATGACATGAGCACCCCTTAAAACACGATGTGTTTTCAGGAGAATTTTGTGCGCTCTCTAAAATATTAACCACATGCTATTTTTGCCATTCATTGTTATTTTTCTGTGTGGTTTGTCTGCATGATGGATCATGCGTTAAATCAGGGGCGTCAGGTTTCATCCAGATCCATGTGCTGCTGCAGCCGGGGGGGCAGCGCCACGCAGTCGGGTTCAAACAGCTGACGTGTGAAGCCTAAGTGTAGCAAAATGGCTACACATAATAATAAGAATAAGAACTGATAGTTTGTCTGATAGTTTGACATTATCACGCTTGCAGCTATAAATGTTTCTTTGCAGCAAAAGTCAGTTCTCCCTTCGAGGCACGCGCAAACACGTTTTTTAAACTCACTAATGGATGCGATTTAAAACATAGCAAAGTCCAATACTTCAAAACATATTTAAGTAAAAATAAAATTACAGCTCATAAAAACTACTTGATAATGTACAAGTATACGAAAAAACTTCTTAATTACAGTAAGGTGAGTAAATGTAATTTGTGACTTCCCACCCATGGCAGAAAGTTATGTTTGGTGGTACGGCTTTGTTGTGGGTTGTTGAGAGCGTCAGCAAAGACCTCAGACATTTAAGATGTGTGATAGGTGATACTCCGTGCTTTATGCTGCACAGAATAGTGCAAGTGGCGCTGGGTCCCATTTTAAAGGCACCCAGCAGTTGGTAGCCACTAGTAGCAGAGCAGAGTTTTTAGAAGTGGGTCCCAGTTTTGTTTCAACCACGGACAAAGGCACTCGCAGTAGGTACACATGCTCGCCTGTATCACACTATTCCACTGACTGCTGACAGTTGACAACAGTCACAAACCAAGAAACACTCACCTAGCTCACCTAAACATGGGTGTAAACAGTGCAGGATTTAAACTATTGCACAATGGGAATTCTCTCTCACACGGTGCTTTTTGGTGAGAAAGACAAAATGTAAACCTGTACCCTGCTGTGCGAGAACATTCCACAGCAGGGTACCATTAATTTGTTGTTATTGCTGTGGGACACTAATCTCTCTCTCCCTTCTTGTGCATATTCAAACTTACCAGATCAAAAGATGTTTTCCTTGCTGGCACTCCACAAAGAATTGGACACTCTAGTATGGAAGCCTGATATGACCAGACTAGTTCAATCCTTCTCAAAAATACTTTCATAGCCAAGTGGCAATGCATCAAAACCAACAACCCAAATTTCAGAAATACGCATCCTTCTTAGCAAACACCTTACATCACTCTCCTCTCTGTGAGCAGATCTAATTTGTTTGTATGGGGAAAGCCCCATGAAGATCTAGCAGCGAGGCCTGCAGCCATCTGCCTGTGATTACAGCTTGGGAACAACACTACAACAATGGCCACTTGGGCATGGCAGAAAGCAGGGGAGAACCCAGCAATGATCGCACACAACAATTACTGGGGAACCAAATCCCCCAAGTCGGCTGTTTGTAGGAGTGAAACCCAGAGATTTGGCAAGCCGGTGCATGCGAGGCGTCCAACACGCAACTGAGGCCAACAAGCACACTCCCGGATCAGATCAGCGCCATTTGTTGTGTCACGCTGGGCCTTAATCAAAGCCATGTATGTACACACATTACATGTTACATATACACTATGGATGAGAAACTTCAAAGCATTGCCATGGTGTTAATGTCATTTTTTTTTTCCATTACTTGATGAACTTTCCAAAATTCAAGAGGTTTAGAAAGTCTTTTACCAAGCATGGCCCAGTCAGTCCCACTTGGTCAGGTGGTCTGTGTTGAAAAATACTGGGTGGATTATTGTGAAATACTGAACAAACCTTTATATTATCCAGACAATTAATCCCAGAGACTTTGGCGATCCCCTGATTTTTATGGAGTGACGGCATTAGATCAAACTTTCCACTTGTCCCACACTCCAGTTCACCCTCTTAAAGTCTTTTGTGTCCCATCAGCTAGTGTGGCAGCAAGTCAGCATAACATTGGTAAGGTTAGTTTCAGCTGAATACCACTCCTCTTTTCAAAGTGCCCCCTACTGTACAGTATATATACGGATAAACACTGTGCACTGTTTTTTTGCACTCTGCTAACAAAGTTAGAGATTTTGTCTAATTGATCATTTTAACCAGGACGAAAATAACAGCATTTTGTTCTCACATCATTGCCGTGATGTAAAAGTGCGCTCCAGGGTGTGTCAGTACGCGGTGACATCACTGTCGGGCGTGGTCATAGGTGCAACAAATCTAGAACTTTCAACCAGGCGGGTTAGCGAAACGCTGCGTCTCAGCGGGGCAGTTACCGCTTACAGGGTTTTGAGGTTATCGCTTGTTAGTTTTAAGGTAACTGCTAATGAATATCTAATGAAGGCCGGAGGGAAATCCTGCTGGATTCTTTTCATGTTAAAAATTAAAAACTCTACATCACGCAGCTGATGACAGGCAGAGATTTCAGTTTGATTTTAACGACACCATTTGATGGGAGTGCCGGAGACTGTGGAAGCCACCCTGGTAGAAGACACCTTAAGGCAAAAAAAAAGAGCATAAAACGCTCGTTCACTTATCTCTTCAGAACAAAAAGCTATTAATCTTCATTATTTGTATTAAGACACCATTCACCTCTGCCAAATTCCGTTCAGTTGTGAGGCTGTAGGGCACCACGAGGACAGTATGTCAAGGTGCACGTACTTTTCTTATGTGGGAATGTTTACGTTTGCGTGCATGTGTGCAATAAGCTGCATCGACAAACAGAAGCTGCTCGCTCAGTAACAGACAGCCCGAGATCATCACGGATACATTCCACTGAGCCCATTAAAACTGACTGTAGTACGAGTGGCTTGGCATACAACTGTACGCATCCGAACGGGTAGACAGGATTAAATGCCCCGATGCTTTGGTATGTCTGTAAGCAGACACACACCCCAATATGGCCAAAGAGGGACTTCCCCACAAATCCTGGAAGCACAGTGTTCTCAAACTTTAAATTAATGTGCGCACATCATGCTGTCATGGTGGGGGTGGGGGGGGGTTGAGGTTTAATATCCTATGTCAAGGTGAAATATGGCTGAAGAAAAGGTGAATCATGTTTATATATGTAAACTAAATAAATCAGAGATACAGTGTATGTAAACCCTAAAATATGAGCACTCTAATGGCCTTTCACATTATGACTGCCAGCTTGTAAATGGCTTTGTCAGTACTATAGCTTACACTACAAGGGTTTTGCCAAGTAGGTCTAGTCTGGAATTTATTTTACGAGCGCTGTAGGAGATATGACTTAAGCAATATTTTGACACCTGTTTCTATATGTGATTTCACCCTCAGTGGGAAAATGAAGTTGTATGACTGATCATCTTCAGATTGTAACTACAACATTTATGAGACTCCAACCACCCCAGTAATGACATGTACATCTGTGGCTAATTGTGGACGACCATATGGTCCATTTCTGACGTTCAAAATATTGGATCACAAGGGACAAAAACTAAGATTTTGCACTACTGGGCTGTTTCCCGGACTGCAAAGTGCAGGATGTCTAACAGTTCCCTTGCACAGATTGCACCATTCGTAAACTCTTACTTCCTTCCCCAGTTATTTACCCCATAGAAGCTACATGCTAATAGCTCTTAACTTATTGCTGCTCTTACTAGTATCTATTATCACTGATGCTTTACTGATGCTTGTGTGTTGTTCCTCAAATGTGACTTGAATAAAAGTGTCAATGAGATAATGTAAATGGGCAACAGCAGTAGTTCCGTACTGGTTTAGCTTCAGGGTCTGAATGTTCCCACATCAGGTCATGGTCCACACATTGACGAACCTAACACCCCCCTTGCTGTGGGGAGACAGTGCCAACTACTGTGCTACGCTTTAATTAATTCACAAAATATAAACTAAAGCGCAGCTCTTTAAAGGTTCAGTGTGTAATTTTTAGTGGCATCTAGTGGTGAAGGTTGCGAACTGCAACCAAAATTGCTCACTCGCTGCTAAATAATATGTGTGGGCCTCCATTTGTTCAAATTTCACTTCCTTACTTCTCATTAACCAGACAATGACTTCTTCTTCTTCTTTGTACATATTCAACGTAGCGATGAAACACGCTCTGTAGAGCAGTTTGTCCATTTGGGCTACTGTAGAAACATGGCGGCTGCGCAACAAAACGACGTCCATGTAAGAAGCTCTGTGGTGTATGATAGACAGAAATGGCTCGTTCTCCATCCATCCATCCATCGTCAACCACTAATCCTGCAGGGTCGCGGGGTGGGGGCGGAGCCAATCCCAGCTGACATGAGGCGAAAGGCGGGGTCCACCCTGGACAGGGGACACCGCAGGGCCACATGTAGACTAACAACCAGTCACACTCACACCTTAGAGACACCGAATAACCTAGCCTGCATGTCTTTGGATGGTGAGAGGAAGCCGGGGCTGTAAGGTCTTTATACACCAAACCTGATTATGTATATTATATTGCATTTCTGTCAATAGATCCTCCTGAACATTACAAACTAAACCTTCAAAGCTTAAAGCCCCCCCTCCAGTGTATTTTGACAGTTCTATGATATTTCATATTTCATTTCCTCACAATGTTGATGACCCACATAGTTCGCCAAATATTTTTTGACAAACAGCTTAATTTTGTGCTCAAAGTTGCAAAAGTTGCTTAGTTGTTAAAACGGGGTGGTGACGTATGACTATAGTAAATCCCATAAGTCATACGTTATTTTCCAAGCTCGCGCAGGCGCACGGTCACCTCGTTAAGTCAGAGCATCAAACCGATAAACATCGTTGTGAGCTAGCTAACCGATTTATCATGTCCATGGTTGTCATGGTAATGTATTACGACTATTAACCACACCCCCATTTTCTTTTTGAGAAGGAACGTTCACCAAAAACGGCAGTTAAAACTGGCTGGAGGGGGGGTTTAATAAAAAAGAGAGAACTGAAAGAGAGTGCAATTACGGCTTAAAACATTTCCTATTCAGGCCACTAAAACAATTAACGAACTCGGCATGTAAATTGATCTCATAAAAAGACCAAGCAGCAGCTGCTGTGCTGAAAACGACGAAGAAAAACAGAGCATTGTTTTCAAGCTAGGTTTCAATCAAGGGCTGCGTATTTCTGTAAATTGAATACTGAGTATTCGGCTTTATGCATTACTATAGAATTACTTTATGTCTGTTGAGGAGCAAGTTCTGCCATAAGCAGCAAAGACCCTTGTTCACTATAACATCAAAGCCACCGACTGGCCGCTTGTACTGTAAATTTGCATGTTGTAGCACTGCCAATGGTACCTCAAAATAAATGAAATTCGCCGCGCTCCAAAGTTTTTATTACATATTTCTCTTTGTTTTGTTTTTTTCAGTTGATCCTAATGCTAGAATCTATTAATGTTATTATTAATGTGAATAACTATAATAAGCCTGACATGTGTTTTGTATGTAAAATATTCAATAAGCGACAGTAACTACAGTTGACAAATAATACCTACCTAAAACTAAGCACAGTGCTTGAGTAAATAAACTCAATAACTGCCAAGAAGAATATCAAAGTATGTCAGTATGGATTTAAGTAGAAGTATTTTTATTTTGTGTTGTTGAGGTATTAAATGTCTCTATTTAATTGTTATCTTTCCTAAAGAGAGAATTGGTCTTGGTGCCAAATGTGCAGTGTTTAATGTAGCTGCGTTATCAAATGATCGAGATATACTGTACACATAAGGGATATATCTCAGTTTCAGGTTTCATTCGCACCACAGAATATGTGGCTGTGATCTGTCTTTGAATCTAAAATGCCATTTTTTCCATTGGTTTTTTTTCCTCCCACTGATGGTTGTCTATAGGGATAGTTTTACATTGTTTGACATTTTCCTAATCCTTGTGAAATGCTCCACGTGAAAGAGGCTGTGGGTACCTACCTGAGCTGGACTCTCGCTGACACACACCTTGGCAGTGCAGAACAAGAGTCCATTCTCCTTCACAGCAGACCATGAAGTAAATACATGAGCGGTGTAACAGAAACGCTTCAGATGATGAATTGCTGCAAGTTCATTGGTTAAACTCTGACTTCATGTCTGAGTGAGTGACATTTCCTAAGAGCTAAGCTTTTCAACTTGTCCTGGGGTTTGCAATAGCCACCCACAAATGCCACTTGAAACCCAAGCCAACAGTTTCTACCAAACAATGTGTTGAAGTACGGCTATTGTTCAAATAAAGAAGTCAGCGCGCGATGCTGTCCGTTGCTCCGTATGATGGATTATGTGTGAATCAAATCTCAGGGTAACATATGGACTGCTGAGGTTACAGGACCACCTGTTGCTGTGAGTTTTGTCTGGTCCTTTGCTATCGGCACATCTGGCACCATGAAAGAGGCAGAGCCAAAGCTGACCCTCCTTAGAGGGATGCGGAACGAACACAGAACCGAGGGTCGTATTTACTGAGGCTTTTGCATCTGATTTTGGGCCCTAAATGCAGGCCGACGCACCACGGTGGAGTCACAGTTTGCGTGTCATTTGTATAAATGTCTGTAGCTGCACAGCGGTGTTGTAAGTATTACAGTAAAATACCTACAAAACAGTACCACACAAGTTCTAAATCCAGAAAGAGTTATAATGAGAATATTATAGTAAACGGCTTAAAATCATTAACTATGTTCCGATATTTTTATGATTCAGCAGGAATGGTTTTATACTGTGTATATGAGCAGTATTACTGATTATATTACTCAGTGACTGGGGAGGAGAGCGCACAAACAAAGCTCTGCCCCCCTCCCAGCAGAAGTTGTGTCCCTAAAGTTAACAGAGGTTGATTATGTATTGCGCAGGATATGAAAGGGTGGAAGGTCACGCTATCTGCTGCTCTGTGTGGAAAATGAGAAGCAGGTGTAAACCCAGAGCAGATGGGATTTTCAAGAGCTACGAGGAAGAATGTAGTGGGGAAAGAAGCATGAATTAAAATATAATGATCGGGATCCAAGCAAATCACGGAAGATGCAGAAATGAAGAAGAACAGACGCGGATGATTTGAGAGATTAAAGTGATGAAAGAATTTGGACTCTTAGATAATTGCGGAAAAGCAGCCTTTATATTTACAGCATCACTTTGAGATCAGAGAGCGTCAATATTTGTGTCCGACTACTGAGTGAAATGTTCAACCCACCTGCAACATTTTGTGTTTCCTAGATTTAAAGTTTAACGTGCACTAACATTTTTTAGTAGAGAAAAATTGGAAGAAAGTGTCACCAGATCCAAATGAAGTAGAGACCTGAAACTCACTATGATCTGAACAACCACATTATCATCATATCTGATTCAGTCACTTAAGGATTTAAACCCTGGACCTGCAGATCTCCAGAGGAGATCACCTTCTCACAAGTTGAAGTAGTGACGTCAGACGTGCCAGACCCGGATAGTTTTCTCAGTTCAAAGTCAAAACGCTTACAACGGTCAAGATGTGGTGAGAAAATTCTGAAAAAAATCACACATCATTCTGCTAGTTTTGGGTGTGTTGTCAGTTATTTTGCTGACATTTGATCCAAAACTGAGCAAAAAAGAAAATGTTGTGCAAACTGTACAAGTTACAGCAAGATACTTGATCTCACTGCAGACTCACCGATCTAAAAATCCTTTGAAACACTTGATATCCGGCCATCTAGAGAATGTCTGTCTCTATTTTGGTAGCGTTTGAAGAAAGACTTGTAGAGATGTAGAAGTTAATTAAATTAGTGTATTCTGAAATATATAGTGACTGACTTCTGAGTTGACCACAGGTTGCAGTGAGGCAAACATTTGTCACAAATCTGTGGATGTGCTGAAAAAATTTCAGCTCCTTAGGACGTACGGGTGATTTTCTTAGATTTTTTAAAATTTGAAATGAGAAATGTCTAGAAATGTACATTTCTTGTAATGAGCCATGGCAACGTTGAGCAATCATTTGCACGATTCCATGCAGCGAAATGCGAGGTGTAAACTTTTGGCTACTGTAGTGCCCCCTAGTGGAGGAAAATCCCAGGTCAAGTTTGGTTACAATAGCTTAAGCCAATTTTGATTTACAGGCATTTATGTAAAATTGTACGTAAAGACACAAAAGTAAAAATGTATTGAAAAGACAGACTGTCGTATGAAAATGATTTTGATAATCATTTTCATTTTCTTGATCAGCGACGTCCGTAGATGATCCCGCCAAAATTTCAGGTCGATTAGCGAGACCGTCTAGAACGAGTTTGCAAAAGTAGGTTTTAGAGAAAGGTGATAAAAAGTTGCACAATTTAAAATGTTTAAAGCAGAAGACTGTTGGAGCAAAGATGCAGATGAATCCAGATATTAAAATGATTAAATACGTTTGACTCTAAACAAAGCCGATTTTGAAATAATTGCCAAAACGTAAAGTTGATTGTTGTAGCGCCACCATGAGGTGGCTGAGTAGTGGCAGGAATTTGCAACCAACCTTCCAATTATGGTTCCCTGATGAAGGCATGTGTATATAAAAAACCTGATTACTAGAAACAACAATGAAGCAATGAGGCTTTTATTAATGAAATGACTGATGATTACTGATTTGCACATAAAAAATTAGTGGACGGATGTTGTTAAACTTATAAAATTAAGTTATTAACCGTTGTACTGTGAAATAAGAGCTAGAATAAATACCAATGCATGATCCACTGTTGCCTCATAATGCCACATTCATTAGACAATAGCCTGTCTAGCCAGCCTGCAGAGCTTCAACTAGCCTGCACCAAATGATTTAGTGCAACAAAGCTCTGATTTGCATGGCAGTTTAAATGTCAATAGAGTTAAACTGTCAAAACTATCCATCAAATCCATGCAGATTGTGTATTGTCCTAACACTCTGAGAGTTGTATATGCAGAGACTATCAGCACACTGAGCTTGTCTTCCTTTCCTGACACTGGATAATCAGAGTCTTACATTAAGATACAAACCACTGGACCATTTTGAACGTTTGTGTTAATGCACAGTGATGAACCGTACGAGTTGCACAGTTTGTGAAGCCTGTTTGCGTTAGAGGATTTGTAATTTGAGAGTATAGAGGCTCCCCCTATGGGAGAGGCTTTGACTCTGGTGGGCTTAGCTGTAATTACTTGTTTTACTGTCCGTTAATCGGAAGGTTGGCGGTCCAATCCCCGGGTCCTCCAGGCCGCATGTTGAAGTGTCCTTGGGCAAGATACTGAACCCTGAATCGCCCCTGGCGGCTGTTCCACCAGTGAATGAATGTGTGTGAATGTTAGTTTCTGTTTGAGCACTTAGGCTCAGTGAGTGAATGGTGAATACAGATGTAGTGTAAAAGTGCTTCGAGTGGTCAAAGACCATAAAAGCGCTATACAAATACGGAGCATTTACATTTTGGAGGCTCACATATATTGTTAACTGATGCTATTGGTGATTTGATTTGAAGTTGTTGTACTCATCTTGCTCTTTCTTGTCTGTCTGGACACCATGAAGGTTTTAGGTCCTCTTTTATATATTTGTTTATACCTTTATTTGTCTACTTCAAGCTAATGCGACGGCCCATTCACACACCTACGTAAATACAGGTGAAGTAACATCTCAACGTCTCATCTTATGATTCACGTCTTATCAAACGTAAAAGTGGATTAGCTGAAACAGCAAACAGAAGACCTTGTCCCACTTCTGTCACCTAGAACCAGAATATTAGGCAGAAGGAGGCGGGACAGTACCACACCTGGACAACTGGATAGTGATTAATCATTTCAGTCATTTTTCAAGCAGTGATAACTAAACATCCCTAGTTCTTATTAACTAACTAACTTGTTAATTAATTAATTCTGAGGAGTTGCTGTTTTTCTTTTCTATGTGCTTGTAAGTCAATAATTTCTGTGCTTTGGTCTGTTGAAACAAGCTATTTGAAGACATCGACTTGGGCTTTAGGAAATTCTAATGGTGCTTTCAGACCAAAAGCAAAGTGAGCGATGAGGGCGGTGCCTTTACATAACGAATCAATACAAAGACGCGAAGAGTCGTGATTTTCTGTCGGGGGAGAAGTCGAGGACAGAGCCAGAAGCAGAGCTGCATCTTTTGGACAAATAAACACCCGTAGTCTGTCTGGATTCTGCTCTGACAGCTACAGCGTTTACTCGCGGGAGGAGTTCGGAGTTAACTGCTTTTATTAAATCAACTTTTTACTTTAGTTTTTGGGATTACAGCGTTGATTTACCTTCACTGGAGCTTTTCAGCAGCTAGCTTCCGTGCATTTGCGGTTCCAACGTCGTTAGCGTCGGTGTTCACTCAGAACTCTGTCGGACTACGACTTCATATATATATATAAAAACTGGACAAAGCTGGACGTTACTTGGAGAAAAGAAAGCGAGGAGGTTGAGTTCAGAAAATATGCGTCTGTAACTTTATTCCAGCTGTCGTTGTGCTTTACTGTGACCAGGTTAGCATAGCATAGCATAGCCCTGATCGATCCGAACTGCATCATATTGTAGTTATTTTGGCATCAGTTTGATCCGTGAACCCCCCCCGCGAGGAAAGCGTTGCAAGTATTAAATTTACGTTTGGTCTGAATGCACAGTAACAATCATTTTCCAAAATTTTATAGACCAAACGATGAATTAATGAGTGAATCAAGAAAAATAATCAGCATATAATGTTCCCTGGTCTGTTAGATATTGATTTCTGATTCAACATCCTGACGGTACCGTTGCTGGAAGCGTGTCCATCCTGACCTGTGTCAAATGTGCAGGAGGTGGTGTAATGGGACATTTTTTGGTTTGCATTCAGAACCAAGTGAACTTACTTTACATACACAGTTTACCTCAGCATTGTCGTCGAGCAGGTGCATCCTCGCTACACTTTCAGGGTTAACATGTGCTACCTCAAATTAAGGTTTGCAGCTTGAATGTGTTGTCTGCAGAAACTGTATCTAGTTCAATCCAAGTAAATTTCAGCCTGCTCTGAAGGTAAAATGAGTTACCAATCCTGTGATGGCCGTGAAACCCCCACCATTTTTTCCCAACAGACATGAACTGTTTTTTCCTCAAAGCAGGTTTGAAAGAAGATGCTGGGTACACGGGGTGATGGATGCGAGTATACTATTAGGCTGTTTGGCTCCAGTAGCTGAATGTAAAAATGGACAAAATAGGCGGGCAATTAAACTGTGGAGCTGCACTTGTGGCCTTGGCTGCAAATCTCTGTAGGCTCTCTAATAGAGCAGTAGTGAAACTTAATCCCAACTGTAAGGTCTGTGTTTGTGCATACGTGAACTTTATTTGTGTGCATGCGTACATGTTCAGACAGCTCAAATCCAAAGTACCATAGTTCATGTCAGCGAAGCGGCTTGGTGTTTATGGCTGTAATGGAACGCAGTGGCTCGTGTGCCGACCTCTGTGCTGTGTACTTCACGTTTTTTATTACCCTAACTTTTACTTTTTGTGTCCACATGACACTAAGTAAATTAATTATTTAGAGCATTTTAGTCAATCAAAATTGTAGCTATGTTTTGTTCATGATGTTGATGTTTTTTCAGCAATGCAGCTTGACACCATAGAAACCTGCGACCAGTCTCCTTATCGCCCAGTAGACATAAAACATTTTCTCAGGTCCTCTGAGTGCAGCTCAGATGATCTCTTAGAGACTATGACTTCATTCCAGAATAAATAATAAATAGGCAAGACGGAGACACAGACATGCCAGTGCAGAAATGTGGTAGTGGTGAAGAGTAGGTTACATTAACATGTGTCCCCATTCACTGGATATATTAATAGTTACTTTGGTATTTGTTGCAAATTATTGAATATGTCGGCTTTATTTTTCACTGGTTATCTATATCTCTTCTCCAAGAAGGTTTTATTAAATAGTAAGTGACTATTTTGCATTTTAAACAATGCAATTTCCACATCTAAATAAGGATTTCCTGCTATTTCACTGAAAAGTGTTATTACATGCTAATGTCACCATCATCTTTCCTCCACGACGTCCCCGGGTTCACATCGCACGAACCTGGTTTAGTGCGTCACAACAGGGACGTTCTGGAAAGGAGAACCAAAGTAGGTATGTGCAAAGAGAAGAATGGTGCTATTGTATGTGGCTGGTGGCAGAGTGCAGAATCTTGTTAACCTTTGGAATCTGGCAAAGTATCAGGCTGGCAGGAACACAAGGGTTGGCACCTGCCTTTGATATGCCTGGACAAGGAGGAACGTGGACAACCCTGTGTCTCACGCACTTGTCTGCAAACATACACGCACTGGGGTTAAAAAATAATCAGTTATGACATATGTGCTTCATACTTGCAAACTTAGCATTATTTTTCTGCAGTAGAACCTGACAAAAATGTTAGTGAGATGTGCATTAGCAGCATTTTTTAAAGCTTTCAAACAAATGTCACCTACTTATTGAAAACCAAAAGTGCCTCTTCAACAATCCTGAGTTATTATGTAAATACTGACGTCAACCACCAGCCCGTGTGTGCATCTCTACCTTATTTTAAATATTGAGTGGGTGCAGAACCATTTTTAGTTGCACTCCAATTTGACCGAAGTTTTGTCTGTCTGTATCCCGTGATATATTTTTCTAGTCTGGAGTAGCATTTCATGGTCTGCTGAGTTAAAAGCACTACTAGAGCCCCAGGGTGACCGTTTTGTCTGTCAGCCACAAGTGCTGAGGCTCATTCATTTCATCATTTGCTGACCTGAGACAACCCTCCACTCTTATAATTGGTTACCAACCTAAAAATGGGACCAATTCTCTACACCATGGTTGCTCCCTTGTACTCTTACTTTTGTTGCTTTTGCCTTGATATTGTGCCAGTTCCCCTTCTAAAACTTCCTTTGGCTCCTTGCCAAACTCTCTCAAAGTGCCCTCAAATGGCCCCTGGCAGTGTGCAGTACTGGCTCATCAGAGAACTGCAGGTGTTCCCACTGGTCGCGGCCATGTCCTCACCCCCTTCTGCTCCTAAATGGGCGTTCGACAGTGGATTCACACACCCAGGGGGTCTGCATCAGAATAGCAGCACTCGGGCCAGGAATTGGACTCTGGGAGCGGGGCACTTTATTTTGAGGCCAAGGCACAGCACTGTAGCATCGAGGCCACCATCTGTTAACAATGACACAGCAGAACCAATCGACATCAGTAGGAACTTTGATACAGCCGCAGCTACAGGCCCACAATGACACAGCATGGCACTCCTCAGGGGACATGATGATGCTTTTCCTGAAGACCTGGATATGTGCTGCGTGTAATACATAGAATATAAGTGGATATTTTGTTTTATATTTGCATTATGGAGGCCCAGAGACATTTCACTTTGCACGCTTTAAAGGGGCTATATGTGCTTTTTTTAAAAATCACTTATCAGTAGATTACGTTTTTATTACCTATTTGTGAATGGGTTGTTACCTCCCATAAAAATTAACCAAACGCCTCCTTTCTCAGTTGCTTTGAACAGCCAATATTCTATGTGAAGAAATTGGGTTGCATTTTCTGTGCGCGCTCCCGAGCCTCTTGCCTTCTGATTCTGAACACTATGGCAACACTGCAGCTAACAAAATGGAGTTCAGTAACACCAAAAAAAATGGCCGGGTACCCGCACAACAAAGACTCCAACACAAACTCCACACAGGATAAAAAAATAAAAAGGTTTTATGTGCTGAATTAAGTCAAAACCAAAAAAGAATCAGATCAATGCGGGGCCAAAACGAAGGTTACTACATGGTAACCCTAGTTCTATAAGCACAGGCGCAGGCCTCCACTGGACTCCATGGCTCTGTTGGCGTTAGTCCGCCAAAGTTTGGCAACAATCTCATTTAAAATATTCAGTTTAGCTCACCAATCGTTTTCGTTCTCATCCAATAAGTGACAGAGCCTCTCCTGTTAAAGGTACACAATGGTGATGAATCATATCAGCTAAATACAGCCGACGTACTGTTATCACGAAACCAGTGTGGATTAGTTCAACGTCAAGCTGATAAATATATCGCTGTACCATTGCAGTGGGAGTTTCCCTGAGTTTTGTGTGATGCTGTCTCTTGTTGTAACCGATGCTTGCTCATGAGTTCAAGCATGCACAAGTGCACACACTTGAAACGTAAGGGTTGCAATCTGAAACCTCAGTGCTGGAGGCCTCTGAAAACTGCATAAATCCTGCTATTACCACAAGTGTCATGTGAACTTTACAGAATCTGTACATCTTAATAATATATATGTGATTTTTTTTGGCCACGACTATTATTATTATATATCAAGTGAGCTAGATGGTTAGCTTCCATCATCTCCAAATCTGACTGGTATTAAAGGAGGCTTATAGGGATCAGGGTTACAGGGAGCAACCACTATGGATCAAAGTCTCTGAGTTCAAAAAGCTTGGGACTGAATCATTCCTATACAGATTCTGATTTAATAATTTCCTTATGGTAATCAAGTTGCTTATAGTCCTCACTTTGTTTTTTTTATTAATCCTTTCCAAACTCTGCTACCAGCTGGGCAATAATAGCCTCCTTTTTATTTTCAGGCCTGTTCGAAATGTAGAAATGCACATTTATATGCATGCATGATTATAATTTGAACTAGATTTATTCATCATTTTACACCACAGGGTTGTATGACGAGATTAAGTTGTCGTTCCCTTTATGCTACTTACAAAACAAACGTAGACAAAATAACAGGCCTGCCCACAGAAATGACTTGAAAAGGTCCATGTCACCGCATGCTGTGCGCTCTCTCTGTCTCCTACATAAACACACTCATGGCCTGCAGCGTGCAGTGCTCACTGATTGCTCATGACATTTTCAGGAGAGGGGGGGGGGGTTAATTAGGAAACAAGCTACATATTACTAAAGCAGCATTAAATTAAATAAATTGTTATTTTAATAAGTAATGGTGATTATTTCGGTTCAATATAAGATTTGGTTATATTTGCTTATATTTAGGATGATCATTAGTGCTGGACTTCATGGAGCCCCCAGCAGCTGGGCCCCAGAAAGCCCCCCCTTTTGGACGGCCCTGCAAAATAATATACAGTACAGGGATAAATAACAAGTCATGGATATATTGACAGTGTATTTGAACTCTACACAGTACAGTAATTTAATTTTTACAGTAATTTGAAAAGCTCTGTATTTTGTATTTCAGTTGAATAAAATTCATAAATAACAAGCGGTCCATTTCTGTACTTTATATTCATGTAATAAATACACAGATGTCCACAAGGCCACATCTTTGCGGTACGGTAAACGTAATTCTTTCCCACAGGTTTTTGGATGGATCATATCCAAACCATATTTCAGGCCCAACTTGCTGTCTGGTCCAGGTGGCCGGCTCTGCGCTTTGGCAGCGCTGCTCCTGAGTCTCTTACCATTAATTTATTAGTCAACACAGACACAAATTGGAACAACTGGAACAAATGGAGTGACTGATCACACACTTCTTTAGCCTATACTGATGGACATCAACCATATAAACTATCCTTATAATGCATTCCCAGCATAAAGTACTCTATATAATGTATGTGTTGTTTCCTCATGTTATTCCAGACTGCAGCTGCACTTTAGATCGCTTTGAATAATCACCTGAAGTGCCACCTGTACTGTATCGTCAGACAGGAGGGAGTTCTCAAAACATTTTGTGGCCCAGGAGCCTATTAAGCAAACATCAGTATATCAGTGTTGGATGTTGGAGAAATGCTGGACATGCTGTGCTAAAAGCTGAAGCAAGACTCCCAAAACAAACACTAATTCGATAACACTGAGGATACTAAAGGTCGCGGGACTTGCTGTACTTTTCATCTGGTCATATATGATGATGTTGTTGATGTTATTCAAAGGTCTGTTAATAAAACAGTCCATTACCTTGAATTTCACAGTGATTCACATATTCAATACATCACATTGAAAGCCACTGAAAGTATCTGATGCTTTGAGAATATCCAAAAGTAGGACAGGCCTTTATTCACAGGAGATATTTAGATATGTCGCAGTAGAAAAGCACAGGGTTAAATAATACAATTCGTTTTGGCTGAAACTGGTTTTGAGTCACAGATTGGATCATTTTCGGATCAGCCAAACTAAGAGTTAAATTGGAAACTGCCAGCTATTTGGCCCTGTCTCCAGGAAAATCACCTAAAATAACAAACCCAAAATGAATCAGGAGTAACTCCTCAACCATTTGGCCTAGATGGATAATTCTGGTCTCCTTTTTATATATTTTATTTTTTAACACACTCACACACACACACACGCTTACCGTTTTATTTTATTTTATTTTCAATATATTTTTATTTTTTGATTAAAAAAAAACAACACACACATGCTTACTGTTTTATTTATTTATTTTATTTTAATTTTTAATATATATATTTATTTATTTTAACACAAACGCACATACAATTTGATTACTTTATGCTTTAATTTCTTGTTTATTGAAATGTATGGGGTTGATTATTCTTATGTAGTATGTATGATGCTTTGGCAATATTGTTACACAGTCATGCCAATAAAGCTAAATTACGGAATGTAAATGCTCCGTATTTGTATAGCGCCTTTCTAGTCTTTTTCGACCACTCAAAGCGCTTTTACACTGCATTCACTGCATTCTGCATTTACTCACATTCATACACTGGTGGAACAGCCACCAGGGGCAATTCGGGGTTCAGTGTCTTGCCCAAGGACACTTCGACATGCAGCCTGGAGGAGCTGGGGATTGGACCGCCGACCTTCCGATTAACAGGCAACCCGCTCACGCTCAATGTCCCGCCCACGGCACTGATCTGACTGGTTACACCTCACGGGTAAGAGCCTATCAACACTTGTGAGGTGGTAGCTGCAGACAGCTGTGTGTCGAAGGGACGGCAGCAGATATTACTGGAGCGGGAAGAAACATCTGTATCATCTATAGGATCTGTTTCTATGTTGACGAGCAGCCAGTGTCCCTGTTAGACCACTGAAAAATACGTCACAGCCTATGGAGTTTCACTCAATGGAGGTGAAAGCAACAGCTGTTAAACCAGTCCCTCTCCCCTAAACCAACTCTGTTGCAACTTTGCATCACAGTGGATGTATTTATTACTTTGAAACGTAACGGCGGCAGTAAAGCTGTTTCCCATTAAACTTTGCAATCAGCCTGCGATTCCCCTGCGTGCCGAACCGTCGTCCTGACCTTTGCTTTGTAATGGCACACTTGAGGCTGATGAGTACAAGTTGTAAAGGGAGGTAGAGCGTGTTGCCCACTAATTGGAAGATCGGTGGATCAATCCAGGCTGCATGTCCAAGTGGGCAAGATACCGAACCCCGAATTTCCCCCGAGGGCTGTTCCATCCATCGGTGTGTGAATTGGAGAATGTGATGTAGTGTACAAGCAGGAAGTGGGAAGATTAGAAAGGCCTTATACAAATACAGAGCATTTACCTTAGATTTACATTGCTGGTTCGGAGTTTCACTGAGCTTGGCAAAGCTATGTGCACTCAGAGGCTGCAGCGTAGTCGTGTAAAGAACAGCTCCAGTGGAGCATCAGGTAGTTAAAATCCTCTCGTTTGAGACAATCTGTGCCTCATGAGACCCGTCCCCTGTCCCATCCCATAAAGACACCTGGCATAGACACTCCTCATAGCGAGGATGGCTAACGGTCATACTGTTGAGTTTCATCATTAAGAATTTCGACTTTTCTTTCTACAAGGCCTAGCATGGAAAAAAAACGTGTAAATGTGCAATATTATGTGAAAAAATGGCAGTAAGTTAGTTTTAAAATAGGAATTGGAGCGCGCTCTGTGTGTGTATGTGTGTGTGTGTGAAAACGTGTACGGTTCATACAACACACGTGCACATGACAACTTGAATGCTGTAAGCTTCCAAGACTCGTTCAGCGTGCCAAGTGACAGTTGGCGAAGACCTCGTTCTGCGAAGGTTGATTACTATTTGGCATAAAATGGAATGCGCACCCACCCTCCCTCCGCTCAACCGCAAACAACCTGCGTGATGTGCTAACTGGCAGGAACATGCTGGACCCTGGCGTGCCATTGATCATTATTATTCCTCTGTCATTCAGTTTTCTCTGTGTCTCCCACATGGAGCAATACAATATGTATCAATGTCGTTTTCAGTTTGACAGAATTATAACCATGCATAACATGAATTTCAAGGAGGAAATTCTGCTGTTATGGAAAGGCTGTAAGTGACAAGTGATTGAGTCGGGATAGAAAACACAAAACTGGCTGTTTGGTCTCACATCGTTCCAACCTGTCCTCTTCTGTAGATCAGTATAAATAATTAAGACTGGTTGTCACCTTAGTAACAAAAATTTGCAATGAAACCTGTGTTTCATATACTGTATACAACGTATAGTATCTACTTAAAGGAAACACGGAACACTGTCTGTCCATGTGTGGCTGTTTAAGGATAAATCAGAAGTGTTAGAACATTTTAACAACAATTTAGTGGTGGCTTAACAATTACACATCAACAACGATAAAATCATCCATGAAAAACCCATCGGATTCAGAAGATAAACTGAATTGTGGAATTTTTCAGTTGCATTCTTTGCTCTGTCGTGATACAGATTGGAGGTTTTGGCCGCTCATTTGTTCTCCCCAGACAGCAGGTTGCAGCAGCTTAAGCTGGGCTTTAAATCCCAGTTTTAAGGTCTGATCCAAACAGGCCACGCTGGAGACTGCGGCCGCCGGGTCGGGCCGAGGTCTGTCCAGAAGAGGAGAAAATAGAGAGAGAGAGAGCAGCCGTGGTGCAGCGTTTTTTTTATCAATGAGGTGTCTGAGGCCACAGGTCATTGGCCAATCGAAGCTGCGGCCTGGGTCTCGGGGCCGAGTTCACACGTCTGTGCGACTTTCGGGAGGATTCCTGGGATCAGTGACTCACATAATCAAAGTTCAGTCATCATCACAAACGAACTTAATCTGTGAGGTCCCTGCAATCCCAGCATACAAAAAAAGTACGTTTTAACAGGAGTCAAACTGGAAATGTCATTTTTAGTTGAGATTCAGAAAGTCATTTGTTTGCCTATCATGTTCAATCATATCCAAAAAATGTGCATGATGTAAATGATAAGTATAATTAACTGTCTGTTATAAATAGGCTATAAACCAAATATCTGCCAAATGAATAAAATAATATTACTTAGTTTTACAAATAAATATTTTTAAAAAGTAGTTTAATTGTTTCTGCAGTAAGGATGCAGGATGCAAATGTTGATACAAACTCTGAGAAGCTGAGGAATTCGACCCATTGTCAGCTTTGGCTCTAACAGGGAAAAGAGATGGGAGGTCCATATGTGGGAAAGCCTTTTTATTCTGGTATGTCATCTGTTCAAACTGTAAGTTCAAGTGGAGATCTGGACAACATCAATAATCCACAAAATGACCCCAGTTGTTCCCAAAGACAGTGATGCGAAACAGAGCTTTCTTACTGTTACATCACTGAGAGTCACAGTTTAAACTGACCGCCGAATCACAATTAGCTGCCTTAGGGCTGAGAATAAGTAACAGATCCTTATCTTGTTTGTGGCACACTCACTCTGCTTAATAAACATTGCCACAAGCACAAAATGGCAGTGTATATCGTCTGCAAACAGGTGTCTATGTGCAGTCACCTAGTACAGCTGTTAACAGAATGTCTATAGTTAAGAGGCTACAACTAAACAGCTGTTGAAAGAAGTAATAATGAACTAACATATCACTAACTGCTTAGTGGGGCAGCTGAACTCTGGTTCAAAATGAAGGTCAACATTGATTAAATCATAATAGAGAGTGTGTAGTATCTTGTTATAGTTGTTAAAGAGGTGGTATTCTGCTCATTTTCAGGTTCAAAGTCTTATTTAGAGGTTGTACCAGAACAGATTTGCATTGTTTCATTTTCAAAAAACACCATATTTTGTCAGACTGCACATTGCTGCACCTCCTCTTTTCACCCTGTGTTGAAGGCTTCGTTTTAGCTGTGGAGTGATACATCTTGTCTCTAAATGATCTTTGTTGGTAGTTGCATATGTGCAGTTTCTAAATAAGCACTGCAAGCCAATCAGAAGCAGAGTAGGGCGGGTCAGCGAGAGAAGCCGGTAAACAGCTCGGGTTCAGCTGTACGTGTTGCCGACCAGCTTGGCAACATGGACTGGAGCAAGAGTTTCAGAGCGGTGAGTTATTAATCTGTAACAAAAGGATTTTTCATCCATAAAGTTTTAACCGAGCTCTGTCTCTACATCACAGTAACAACTTTATGTCCACTGACTGCCTGGAGGGTAGCTAGTGTTTGGAAGGGAGAGGAGAGCTGTGTGCTGCAGCTCGCTGTTTCTGAGGGCGTGTCGGAGCAGCCGCTCGGCGAGCGTTATTTGAGGCGCGTGTTTAGCTTTTGGAAGCGGCTGGACTACAAACAAGCTTTTTTCAAGCAGTTCAGAGCAGAGCTTTCTGTGGAAGATGGGAACTCCCTTTGGGCTGGACTTTGGGCTTTTTCACTTTGCAAACCTCTTACATGCACAAAACATGAATACCTCAATAAAGGAGCCAAAAAGCATAATATGACCTCTTTAAAGCTAAGTGGTGAATATTTTCAAATTCCAAATGAAACAGAAAACACAACATATCACTGTGCATATGATGGCACAAAGAGAACCAGATGAAAATCCAGCACAAGGTTTAACAGATTTCTGACGGCTTGAAGAGGAAAGGGGAAACAAAAGCATCCCTTCAGAATAAAAACGTCATTTCTACAAATGTGAACTGTATTAAAAAAAACATTGTTTTGACAGATGGACAGATTATATGTCAAAATACTGCTGTTGGTCTGTACAACTACACTAGCAAACAATATGTCATGTTTAAAGACAAATACAGGTATTTTGGCATATTTGTGTATCAACAATCAGATCCTGTGCGTTGGAAGTGTTAAGGTGAGTTCAGGCTGAATGCAAAGAATGAATAGCATGGATATCAGGTAAATGGAGCACTGCTTCTGAAATTATACTCCTGTACCAATTTAAAACTTCAAAATTTCACACTTTTATTCTGAAGGCCAGAAGTGCACGCCGGTCTAGATGTTGCTGGTGAACCCTCACAGGGCTTTGGTATGAGCTAGTATTTGGTCAAGTTTAGCTATTGGTGTTTCACTGATGCCAATGTGTCTCAAAAACACAGTCACTGGCTCTTGTTACATTGCAATCCATCTTTGTTCTATAAATAACCCCTCTAGGTCACAAGTGAGGAGGCGAAAATAACGGTAAGGTTCTGCTTTGCAGGTGATGACACTTGTGGCTTACAGTATGGCTTAAATTAGATTTCACAAGGGAAAGCTGGAAAAAAGTTTATTTGAAATGCTGAGCTTGACCGACACAGTCCTGTCCGGTCAATGGATGAAAGAGTATCTGAATGAAAGTTTCAGGGTGTTTGAAGAGAAACTCAAACAAAGTCTCCCTCAGTTGTTTCATCACTGGCAGGCGGAGATGCAGGAACAGGCGCATGCAACATTTGATGAAACAGTTTCTGTGGTTTATCAACACATCCTGCTGAACGTGCCACAAGCCCGTGTTGATCTGGAAAAATGGTTGACTCACCCTGCCGTATTGTTGATGTACCCTGCTGTGCAAGTTGCCTAATATAGAATGATGAGCGTGAGGAATTCTGCTTTTCAGCTATGTTTTCCACTGCATGAGCACATCCACACTTTTCCTCTTGGACAAAAACAGGCAGTACTAGTTTTTCCTCTCTATTTTTCATAATAGTCCACCAGGATATTCTAAATGCATTACAAGGGCCAAGCATCAACCTTTTTTGTGAGAATTCAGTAGTCAGAGGCAGATAAAAAAACACAATAGGCCAGACAAAGAAAATCTTAATTTCTTCTTTTGCAAACAAAATGTTTGGGCTACAAGCTAGTACACATGGGGTGTGCTGAAAACCTGACTTAGCAAGTCAGAGACCCAGCATGTAGGCAGTATGACAAGGTCCTGCACTCCCAGAGAAAGACTGTTGTTCCAGCGTGGACAGGTTCTTGGCTCGCTCACTTTGAATGACTGATTGGATTCTAGTCAAAACTCTTTTTCTGGCACGGCTTGCAGAGAAATAGAACAATATTGGGCGCTGTCAATTTGCTGGAGTGTTCCATTACGTTACAATGGTGCGGATCAGATGTAAATATGAGCTGAGTCATATGAGTTTACCAGCGTAGGTGGTGTATTTTTTTTGCATAAAGTCAAATCTGATGGATACATCTTAGGGTAGAGGTCACATGTTTTGTAAAACACTGAAAATCAGCTGCCTCCAAAATGTGGAAATATTCAGTAACTTGATTGCCCCGATGTTGTGACCAAGGCTCGATTACTAACTGACCTGCAACTGGCCGGGGCCTTAGACATCAAGGGACCTCAAAACCCACATTATTATTAGCTCATGTTGTGGAGGGATTCTCTGTCACAATCTTATTTAAGTTTGTATTGTGCTCACTAGGGCTGTCGAATCAGAATCGCCAAGTCCTGCCTATAGTCGACTGGCAGTGTTTTTGTGCATGGCGATCTGTTCATTCAAATACACTGTAAATTTCTAGCTAAAATCAGGCTTATTGCTGACATTTTTTTCTCTCACGCAGAATTTTGCGTGCATGCCGTGCCGACAACTGCATGCACGTCTCGGTTCCTCGTGGGTCTATTTTAAGAAGCCGGCTATTTAAAAACGATAAAATATTCTTTGTGTGGTTCATCAGCGGTGATAAATTATCCAAAAGTCCCGCGAGGTGCGGACAACACCGGTGAAGCTGGGGCTCCGTCTCTTCAGCAGGTGTTCCTCTGCTGTCGCTGCACACATCCACCCCACACCCCAGTGTTAGGGTTCCAATTCTGGATTTATTCACGCCCTTTTTAGAAACATTTATTGAAGGTTTTTTGTCTTTTTATATGTTTATTTACAGCATTAAACGTTGAAATGTATATTGTAATACGCTGTATATTAACTTATCGGGGAAAAATGTGGTAGTTCTATATAAAATCAGATGTTGAGCTCCCCCATATCGCCAAAATGGCATGATCCACGTTTTCGACTTTGAAATTGACAGTCGAATCAGGCTCCGACCATCGAATCTTCGACCATTCGGGGTCAGCCCTACTGCTCACATTTCTAAATAAACTGTATGTAATCGAAGAACCTAGTGTAATAGGGGATTTACAGTTTAGTGAGTCCACTTATTATATTGATCTGCATTAATCTTAATTATGCACATGATGCACATATAAAGTCAGCATTACTGAGGCTGGATTCCAGCAGACCAGGACAGCTGTCTTGGGGTACTTGAACCTAAAGCATTATAATATGCTACATTTGGGCTTCATGAAGATAAATCCACAGTTCAATAAAACCTCAGCAGTGTATTTGTCAAAAGTAAAAAATTCTTGAACACTGAACTCTGATGGCCCTTCTACTAATGGAGTTGCCAACCTCTCTGACAAAACACTTGGGGAAAACATCTCCGGCGAGATGTATTTCTTATGAGTCAATTACAGTCGCCCACTCCACAATTAATCATCCTGTCACTAACCCCGTGTGCTCCCTCTCCAGCCAGTGCTGACTAGTTAAAACTGGTTCTTTGATTGACTGGTTCTTACCAATGTTAGCGAATGATAAAAAAAATAATAATAATTTCAGTGACTGGCATGAGCGTCTAGTGGTGATGGAGAGCAGTGAGCACAGAGCAGGGAAACAAGTGCAGTACAGCACCTGTTGTGTTGTAACGCAACACACAACATCTGTTTGGAATGACACCAGAATTACACAGTTTTGGATGTTTTGCCTCTAACGTGGTCATTTGACAGCAAGCTGACAACATTTCCCAGAATACATAACTTCTCAGCTACCTGCAGGGCTCCTAACTACCAGAGGCCTTTTTCACAAATATGTTCCAACATGTGCCAGGAGCAGTCTTTAGTAACAAGTGTGCCTTTTCTGCTATCACAAACGTCAAAGTTTGTAAACAAACAGCATTCAGTTGATGGTGGCGATGGCGCAATGGATAAGACGCCTGCCTTTGGTGTAAGAGACCTGGGTTCAATCCCCCACTATGACCCTTAACCCCTGGTTGCTCCAGAGGCGTGTGACCTCTGACATGTACAGCACTTGTAAGTCGCTTTGGATAAAAGCGTCAGATAAATGTAATTCAGTAATTTTGGTGAGTTACCGCTATCTGTAGATCAGTGGAACGGGGTGATACCATTGGCAGGAATGGGTATCGCATCTATCAATGCAATGCATTTTAGACATGCAAAAATTACCTCTCCACCATTCTACCGTACCACTCGACAGTGATGATCAAAAGGACCATGATTATTAAGTGTCCAACATCTCAATTTACTGTTTACTGAGGGAATGAGGGAGTGATTTCAGACACATCTTATGAAAGGGTGTTTCAGTGATGCAGTGCTACTCCATAACCATGCATTTCCAATATCTTCTCCCAATTAACATTATCAGTAGGTACGCGACTATCTCCACTATAGGCTGCCGCCTTGGTTCCAACAGACGTAACTCGGGATTTTCTCTGGCGACTTGCGGTGTTATGAAAATAACTGCTCCTGTTGGCTTGTTTTTGCGGAACATCCGGGTTCTGATTGATTACACCACCAGAAAAACCAGAGATACCTCCTCGTTTCAAGTCTCCGTCTTTCCTGTTGAAATACTGGCATTTTGAGCGAGCCAAAGTTTGTCGGTCACAAAATCATCTTGTTTTTTGCTGAAAGTGAGTAAAAACATGCTTTAAACTGTAATAGACATTTAGTTTAGTCGGTAAACTACAAGTGAATGAAATTTCAATTAATTTGAATGACGACCTTGGGAGTTACATTGCTCGCCAAATCTGCTTCAATTGACTGACAACGTAAGAAGCAGCCAGCAGAGTGTGCTTCCGTAGGGTCATACCTTTTGCTTCGACTTTTTTGCTTAGTGACTACTTTTGGCTTTCAAATGACCAGTGTTGTGCGATTATTGAACCTATAAACATGGTCTTGGTATTATTTTAAAAGATGTTTCAGGCTATTTTTATCTGTACAATTTGTTTTAGCGTTGAACCATGTTGAAAATTTTGTTCACCTACCTATTATCAGGAAAAAAAATGTTTAACACGTAATGGTCATGCGTGCATGAGCCTTGTGTAATGCGTCTAACTTTGGTATTTTCCAACCTGTTTTTCAAGAGTAAGATTATTTTTGCATAACCACAAACAGTGGTTGATTGTGTTATCACGTGAATTTGATGTTTTACAGGGTTACTAACTGATCGAGGCAGCAGTAGGCCAGAAAATTATGTTTTTTGTCAAGGTGGCTTTGACGATACTGATATATTGACTGTTTCTGGTTAAACAAAAAGGCTCATACTCTTTAAAAAAGGTAGGAATATCTGCAGGAATCTTTTCTGTAATGTTGACAGACACTTATAATACCAGTCTGAGCCTATAAATGGCAAAACCAAGTGTTTTAGTAGATGTACTTTGGCGGGGCGGAATTGCCCGGAAGGATTACGTTGGGGTCCTGTTTGGTGGCTGCGAACTGCAGCGTGTTCGCTCAATACTGACCCACATTAAAAAGAAATTGTCTTTATTAGTCACATAGGCACAAGGTTTTTCCAGGTTGTAAAGTAAATAAACTAAATATTTTTCTTTGTATTGATAATTTTTTTCTTTTGAAAGAGAGACTTTCTTGTTCCATCAAAACTTTATTTTTAAAGTTACCGTTCATCATCGAAAGTCATATTAGACTCCCCTCATATTTTCTTTTTGTTGCTAGGATATTTTTTTTATTATGCGCAAAGGATGATTAATAATGACATAACTGTCACTACTGTCAGAACTACAGCACATGTATCTGCCAGGCATAGCAGTCACAGAGCCAGATTTAGCATGCTACCTGGGAAACAAGCTCCAGGGGGTTTATGATGATAATTCACTCACCAGTATTTGTTGAAGTCACAACATCACCAACTGACAAGCGATACATTTATCAAACAGATGACACTGTTGGCGTTACTTGATGCGTCTGATGTGTTATGGTTGTCTCTCATCTATTTGCCATTGTTCCAACACTGACACACCACTGGTAGCATAGGCCAATTTGTCACAGACGAATCCTGATTTTAACTTTTAACTTGTTGCACTTTCTCTCTATATATTATTTTCTTCATCATTTCTTATGATTATTGTATATTGTCAAATTATGAATCAGTTATTCCGGAGCCCAGGCTCTTCCTCTGTACTTCCGACAGACGTTGAATTAAATGACATTAAGCTTCAGCAGTCTGGAAATCTGGAAATATATTTTAAATCCCCTTTTGATGCAGTACTGGAATTAGGCAAGCGGTAAGTAACATCAGATCCTCTACCTTCTCCTTGGCTTGGGGAGTTCTGAAACTGCTTTATTAAAGGTGAGTGATCTGAGAACCCATTCAGCCAATGTGGCTGTCATCTTCTTGCTAGTTTTGACTGCTACATTCAACTGCTACATTCTATCTATCCTTCCCGCCAGACGATCCCACTGTCTCGGCGCGGATTACAGACTGTCTCTCAGACATATCTACATGGATGAAGGCCTGCCACCTTCAACTAAACCTCTCCAAGACTGAACTCTTGGTCATTCCAGCCAAGCAATCCATCTACCATAACATCAAGCTACAAATTGACTCCTCAACCATCACTCAAACCAAGGTGGTGAGAAACTTGGGTGTCTTGATTGATGATCAGCTGTCATTTTCAGACCATGTCGCTGCTGTCTCTAAGTCATGCCGCTTTGCTCTATACAACATAAGGAAAATCAGGCCCTACCTCACTCAGTATGCCACCCAGCTTCTGGTACAGGCCATGGTTATCTCTCGCCTTGACTATTGCAACGCTGCCCTGGCAGGTCTTCCAGCTTGTGCTGTAAAACCCTTACAAATGGTTCAGAACGCAGCAGCTGCCTGGTCTTTGATCAGCCCAAAAGGACTCATGTCACTCCATTACTCAGTGACCTTCACTGGCTTCCCGTGGCCTCCAGAATTAAATTCAAGTCACTAATGCTTGCATACAGAGTGACCACTGGGTCTGCACCCATCTACCTAAACTCCATTATACAAACCTACGCTCCTTCTCGCCCTCACGCTCCTCCATCGAACGGCGCCTGGCTCTGCCAGCCCTTCACACAAAGCTTATCCCAGTCCCGGTTGTTCGCGATCGGTGACACCACGATGGTGGAACGAAGCTACCACACGCCATCAGAGCAGGGCGTCCCTCTCTAACTTCAAGAAGCTCTTGAAAACTCATCTCTTCCGAGAACACTTCCTCTTATAACACCTCTAACTAACTAACCTCTAACATGCACTTCCTGTGCTCTTCTTCTTCTATCCCTATAATTATCTTGTATTGACTGCACTTTTTGTTCTGATTGCACTTTCTGTTAACTCTTACTTCCTTCCCTATATTTACCCATTGATGTAATATGTACTATGAGCTCTTACTAGGATTTATTGCTGCTCTTACTAGTATGTATTGTCAGTTGTTAGATCTGTATTTGATGCTCTGTTGATACTTGTAAGTTGTTCCTCAAATGTAAGTCGCTTTGGATAAAAGCGTCTGCCAAATGAGTAAATGTAAATGTAAATGTAACATGAGTGAATAGACTTGAGAAACGGGTCGGTCTCTCTAGCACAGTGGAGGCATTTGACAGTGAATACGCTGTTCCTGTTTACAGGGAGGCTGTGGCTCAGGCGATAGAGCGGGTGCCTGTCAATTGGAAGGTTGGCGGTTCAATCCCTAGCTCCTCCGGCTGCATGTTGTAGAGTCCAAGATACTGAACCCCCAGGCGCCCCTTGTGGCTGTTCCACCAGTGTCTGAATGTTAGTTTCTGTTTGATCAGTGCATGTGAGTGAATGATGTAGTGTGAAAGTGTTTTGAGTGGTCAAAAAGACTATACAAATACAGAGCATTACTCAAAGAAACATTATTTTTTTCCCTATGCTCCCTCGGGGAAATATAATTAGTCACCATAATGTCAAATATCACTTTTATGCTGATGATACACTACTTTCTATCTCTGTTGCTATATTTGCTTTGTTTAAGGATGATATTAATGATATTAAGATCGGGATGAGTGAAACTTTTTTTTTTAAATGAATAAAAAACAAAATTTTTACTAGTTGGTCCAAGTCAGCGTCTAAAGCTGGTTTTTGATAGCCTGTCTTAAGAAAATGAAATCACACTGGTTACTGACCTGGGAGTTGTTTTAGACCCAGATCTGAATGTCATTAAGAAGAAGATACTTTTATTAGCCATTTGAACAGTTTCATTATTTTTTTCATCAAAGGAACATTTCCAAAATTAGACAATTTTTAACTCAACGATGCTGAAATGCTTATGCAGACTTTTATTACAAGCCGAGAAACGCTTACATTAATGCAACTCTCTTTTTACTTGTTTCCCTAAATAGTCTTTACAGCTAATTCAAAAGGCTGCAGACAAGATCATGCAAAAATGATATCACATTACCTCTCTGCTCGCATCACTGCACTGGATACCTGTATCTTTTAGAATGGATTTTAAAGTCCTTCTCTAATCTTCCCTCATATATCGGTGGCTGCCTCTCATTTTATGTCCCTCAAGAACTCTCAGATCTTCCACTGCCTTTCTTTTAGAAGTTCCTACAAGAAATCTGGTGAGGTTGCTTATTATGGTGATCTTGTTTTGTTAGGCACTTTGGGATACCACTTTGTATGAAATGTACTATACAAATACAGTTATTGTGTTAAATATAATATTCACCTGTCACTAAGAAACTATTTCACAGTGTGATAAGGGAGGAAAGGGCTAAAAATGGGAATTTTCTAAAATCTAACCAGAACAAACGGATCATTAACCTCCCTATTCACCAATCGTTTGTCTCCACAACCCGATGTTTATGGGTCCATCCTGACGGTTGTGGCCCGTTCCCAATCACTTTGAAAGTATAGACAGACACACATGTGCACACACAGCGTACATAAACACATGAACACATGAGATGGATGGAGGCAAATCATTTTAAAGCTTCTAGAATAATTTGTTCTTAGCAGCAAAATGTCCACCTTAACTTTACATAAAAGGCTGTTAGAAAATAAGTCCATTCATCCATGGCTTAAACATAGAGACTGAGAGAGAGATGGAGAGTGAAGTAACATCTCGCTCGGGGTTAACAGAGAAACCAAGCTATTTTTATTAGTCAGCTCAATCTCCATGGAGATTTGGGGTGGGGATGGAACCTCCTTTATCGAAACCTGGCAAGTCCTGATCAGAAACCTGTTGGGATTTCTCTGTCTAAAAGAGAGAGCTCCCATAACCACGTCAGGCATCTCTGAAGCATGAGGTCATCAGTAAAGGGAAAAATGCCTCATTGATTTAATTTAATGCAGAGATGTTATTGGTGAGGGATCGAAGGTCAAAATGTTTAAAACTGACCCCATCTGTGGAGGCCAAACGTGTAGTGATGTACATGATGTGCATGTTTTAGCTAATTTCTGTTAGTGTAAGGTACCTGAAACTAAAGGCTGGGCCCTCCCACTTAAACCTTAAGCCTTAGAAGAACAATAGCACAGCTGAGTAAAGCCGGGACCGCCTTCTGTCACTGGTGGGTCTGTAGCTTCACAACCAGGCGTGACAAAGTGCCTAAAATGAGCAAAACAAACATGTTTCAGCACAAAGAGATAGCAACAGCAGGCCAGGAAGATTATGAGTCAAAAGTTTACTTAAAGAATATTCTGGAATGATTGATGAGAAAGCTGTCACACGTGGGGCCCCGGGATCACGGCCTCTCTGCATCAAGCTCAAAGCTGTCTGACATTCGGTGCGAGCTGTCTCTCAAACTCCACCACACAGGAATTTTGGAGTGCATCCCTTCTTATGCTGTTAAACGTTGCTCCACTGTGGTCCAAATGTGAGAGGAAAATGTGATGCATTTACAGTGCACGTAAGGCTCATACTGTATGGCCGAGCTGTAAATTTACAAGAGGACAGGAGAACCCAGGTGTACAACTGTGTGTTAAGCATGTTCCTGTGCATCTAAATATACAGGCATGTTTTTTTTTCCTGTGCCAGAACACATTTTATTATGACACAACTGTACACTAATATGGATTTGCCAAAATACACAAGTTAATCCAGCCCTCTGAGCTTGTCGTCATGCAGTCTGTGAGCCTGAAGAAGTTGTTTTAAACAGACACTATGAGAAAAAAAAAAAATTCAGTGACTTCTCAAAACAGACATAGTTTTGTACAACGCGTTCTCATCTCAGTGCGTCATCACAGACGCCTTCAGACAGCGTGACAAAACGGAATTATTTGACGCTAAAGGTACCCTTCAGCATCCGCATGAACCGCCACAGTTTGCTACGTCACAGCAACACAAAGGAGTCCCTGTGGAAGAACTTTTATTATCTAAAAAACAAAATGATACACAAAAGATAAATGCACATATAACTTGTTTTAAAACCATAGGTATCATTGTTGAATGTTTTTAAATTCATAGCTTGAAGTGGCGTGAACTGTGTGTGTTCATGACATAATCAGACAAAAGACAGCATAAGCTCACACTATCAAAACACTGCTGAGCTATTAAGCTGCACTCACAAGCTTTTAATTCTCTCTTGCCAAGAGTTACACGAGAAGATTGATACCACTCTCATGTCTGTATGTTAAATGTGAAGCTACCACCAGCACCACTGGCCGCTTAGGTGTCCAAAGGTAACAAAATCCACTTACTAGCACCTCTAAAGCAAAGGAATGTTTCAAAATTTTGTGAAATATGGTTTCAGAGTTAATGAAAAGATTGATATCACTTTCGTGTCTGTATGGTAAATATAAGGAACAGCTGCTTAGCTTAGCTTAGCACAAAGACTGGTTTGTTTAATCCATACAAAAGCCAAAGTGTAGGGGTGTCCCCTAAGAGTTAAGACACCCTGGGAACATCTCTTTCTCCCTCATGTCCTGTCATCTTTCTGTGAGCCCTATCTCACAGAAAAAAAAGAAGATAAAAAGAAAAAAAAGTGCAAAAACACCAATCGCCGTTTTGCAGAGGGCTGTGTGCCGGATTATTTCTTGGCTCTGAGCAGTTGCCAAGCAGAGCCAGGCTAGCTGTTTCCCACTGTTTACATGCTAAGCTAACTGGCTACTCGGTGAAGTCTTACAGACAAGAGGGGTATCAATCTTATTATTTAACTCGCTTGGGGAAAGTTACTATTAAGCGCCCGAGCACGAAAGTGCGAGGAAGCTATTGTTTTCGCTCAGATAATTTTTTTCTCCCCGGGGAACTAATTTTTCAAGGTCTTAGGAAACTCGAAACTTCACGAAATTTTTCACACACCTCAGATTGGTGGAAAATCCAATGTTCTGCGGTGATTGTGGTCGGGCGAGGTCAGGGTGCTCAATAGCGCCCCTAAACAAACACTATGTTTTGGACAAAGTTTCTTTGATCTTCATGAGAGGTGGGGGATTATTGCTCTTATCACAAAGCACACATTTCTGCTTTTTTGTGAGATTTTGCTCAACAGGAAGTGAGGCATTTTGTGCTTTCTGCCTCAGAAAGAGCCGCCAAACTTTGCAGCCAGACTCAAACTGGTTTTGATTTGATGTCATTTTAAGAATTGAGGATTGCACATTGATTCTTTAGCGCCCCCTAAGACTTTAAAGCTGTCACATGGCTAGGGATAGTCAAACCCTCACGAACCGGGGCACCGATGAATCAACTCCCATCTCTTGGAGCCATACAACCCAACAGGAAGTCGGCCATTTTTAATTATTTTTAGAGGTTTCTCCGTTTGCAGGCTCCGTGCTTTAACAAACTCCTTCTAGAGCTTTAACCCGATCGACTTCAGATATGGGTAGCCCATTCTTAAGAGCCTTGCAATGTTGAATTGCGAAGATTTTTTTGATTGTTCAAACGGCATGGCCATGGCGAGGCGAGGCGTTGAATTTTGATGTTTCACCATGAAAAAGGAAGTAGCATGTAAATGGACTAGACATGGTCAGATCTGTCCCAAAATTCACGTCAACCGCTTACTGTCTCGCATGTCAACATCCAGTCACAGTGAAACTCCACTTAGCACATTAGCAGACAAAAATGTCCACAGGGAGGCACATAAGCTCCTCACAGCAGGTCGACCACATCGCTCTCAAAGTCCTTGTTGAATGCTGTTGCCTTGGTGAGTAATTAGTTGCCATGAAACAGGAAGCTGTTAAGGAGCTATACTCTCTCCAACCGGAAGTCAGCCAGTTTTAATGGGGTGGAGCGCCCGTTCAACGCTGCTTGCAGCTTTAATTCTTGTTTATTTTTTGTTATATCTTGTTTGTATAATCCGTACACCAACCCGCAACAAAGCTGTGTTTTGTTTTTGGTTTTTTTATGTGGGTCATGGATTCTTTCTCGGCTGAGTTTTGCTTTCACCCTGAGGTGGCCAAGCAACCAGCAGAGACTATAAACTGACATTATTATTGTTATATAAGCACACAAAATGTCAATTTATGTATTTCACAAAATACAAATAGACCTATAAAAGCCTTCCCCTCACTGTACACTCAAGTGGACTATTCAGTATCACTACTTGTCAGTTTTCCTTACCACAGCTGCCTCAGTGAGGTTCCAAAGAAATATATGTTGCTCCATCTCTGGCAGCAGCGTGCCTGGAAATAAATGTTTACCAGCTCCGGTTGCTGCTCCACAGGCATTCCCACGTGTCCTGTTACCTTCCCATGTCAGTAGAATGCTAATATACTCGTACGGCTTCATCGGACATGCAAGGAATGCCGGGGACACCAGCCTGAGCATGAGCAGGGTCCCCTCGTGGAATGTTTTCCTAGGTGTCTCTTTCTCATTCCTTCCACTGTCTTTGAGTGCAGGAGTTTAGGGGAGCTGAAGTGCACAGAAATAGTCCTACACAGTGTACAGAATGGCGCTTTTGGCCTGAATCCATTTGACCTACAGCAGTAAAACCTTCACTGCGCTTGAGTTATAAATAAACAAACACTAAACTCAGTATTTTGCTTGTTTGCTTTTGGTCATGTTTATTTTTTTGTTTATTTTAGACTTTTTTTGATTAAAATGTATCCAAGAAACATCATCTGTTGAAGGACTAGGTGCCAAAGTTTGACTTTGTTCGATACACAGTGAATATCTTTAGAACAACAGAACCACCAGTTGCCTCACGCTTTACGAACTGTGGCTGAAAGACTCCTGAGGCCCGTCATCTCTAATTTGCAGTGTTGGAAGGAAGGCTGGGGAACATCAGCAGTTTTATTGTGCGTTTACAGTCTGGCACAGAAATATGAGCTAATGACCATTACAGATCATGCTAGTTTCCATTGTCATGTCATGTCAGATACGTATTAATGCTTGACGGTGAAAACAGTCGCAGTGTGCGATGACCCCCAGATTCATACTTCTGACTCAAGGATACACACAGTACATGAAGTAGAGATTTCAAGATAATTTATAAATAGTTGACAAAACAATCTCACCACAAGATCTACTTAGTCGGTCCTTCGGGGCTTAAATTACACACTCAGAGTTTTCCCAGTTGTCATGGAAAAGTTGATGTTCATATTTCCATGTTTCTGAGCACTTTTTGTCCAAGTTGGCATGAAAGCTGAGATTGACAAGTGAGTTGAGCAAACTTAACAATCCCACCACGAGGTCTGTTTTAGTAGCTGTTCTGGAGCTTTCGATTGCACACGAATCAGTTGAAATTTTCTGGACCAAAGATCTGATTTCAGAAATGCGACAGTGACGCCATTGTTTAAGGTGTCCGGGTGGATCTCACACTTTACAATGTGTGTTATGTCTTATTCATGTTAATCATTAATCATATCTGGCTACTGTGAAAGTAATTATTTGATTCACAAACCGAAGGATGTCCTGTTGTAGTTGGTTTGGGATGACTACATGTCACCTGACCAGGGTCTACGTGCGTACCCACGCCGCACGTCGCCGTTGTTACAAGTTGGCTCCTGCTCGCAACAAAGAGGAAGCTCACGTAAACATAAACGTAATGGTTTTATTGTATTTAACGAAAGATAAACATAAGCTTCAAAGCAAAGGGGAGAATCAGTAGCATCAGGAGTTACGACGAGTTGCGACGGTCAGATATATTGATTCACCGTGTTACAGCCGCCGTTTTGGCCGCTAGTAAAAGTTACTTCAAAGCGCTGGGGTACTTCCGGTCGGCTCACCGACATTACGAAGCTACCCGGCCGACCAATCACAGAGCTTACGGTCCGCGTCAACTCGACGTGTAGTTACATTTTGAGGAGGTGCACGTCAGGTCTACGCCGTGGATTTAAATTCCGCTTAAGAAATGAATTATACTTTATACTTAATGTAGTTGTTTTATTCAATAAGTTTTTTTTTGTGCACCAGAAAATCACCTGTTGGGTACATATCTGTAGCAACAAGTTGTATAATGTCAGTTACCTATTAAGTATACACAAGTAAATCAAGGTAATACGTAAACAGGTAATTTGAAAGTAACATAATGAATGAAGGTTTTTTTCCCCATTAGGTAGCTTTTTATTCTAAAGTCTATTTCGATGGATTCTCCAAAACTAAATATAGTGCCAATTTAAATATATATTGTACATGAGTTATTTGCATAACTGTTTTTTGTGATGTGATTTTTGCTCGTCAGATTGCTTCCTAAGAGAAAGACACACCACTCTTTGTCTTGTTATTTGGCAAAAACACACTGTGGTTTTCATCCCTGAGTGTAGGAAACATGATGTGTGTCTTTTTCTAGGGTCTTTGGATTTAGACGGTGCAGAACACATTTACCACAATTACTTTGTTAACTACAGCTGATAAAATCTTTCAGGGATGTTTTTTTAACGTCAGCCAGGGAAACTGAAGATCGCCAACTAAAAATGAAAACCCTAATGTTTATTATTCCCTGTATTTTCGATCCTTGTACAGTTTTATCCCCATGACCAAGGCCATTATAGCCTTGTATCTGCTAAAACCTTCAGCTGTCTCAAGTATTCTGATTCTAACCTGGGAAATTCAAATCCTCTGGTAGCGTATTAACATAATAACCCTTACAAGAGTTCTATAAAGTTATGAAAATACTGTCCCTGAAGTCCTATTTAGGCCGTATAATGTTTTTCATGACACAGCCAAAATGTGTTTTATTCACATTTATGTTTATTCTGGGGTTAACATATCATCAGAGCAGAATCACAGGAATAACCGTTTATCATATTAAAGACAGATCAGCAGAGAGAAGGTGAAAATGCAGCAGCAGAGATGAGGATAAAGGCCACAGCTTGACGTTTCTGTGCATGTGTGTGTGCACAGTATCAAGTGTGTTTGTAACATACCATTTAAACTGTGTTTAAGTTGACTATAAATATAATATAAATTTCTCATTCTACCAAGTACAATTCATCCATCAGTGCCTGACACAGTTTACATCTTGGAAGTGACTGAACTCCGCTATTGTCTAAAAAAACTGCTGACTCAATCGGTCAGCGTTACTCAACACAACAGTGAACACAGACATTGTTCTTTGTCCCGGAGCAACATAATTAAAACGAAGCAAATTCAAGTCTCTTGAAAGTAAGTCAATTTTAGGTACATTTAGGCATAAACAAGGAAAGTGCATGGTTGGGGATTTCCAAGCTGTTCTTTTCCCATCACTGCTAAGAAAGGGCGAACTTTCCGCTGGAGACGTGTCCCCCTCACATTTCAAAATACTAACATTGTCACCCTGGCTTATTATATAGATTTCATATATATATTTTTATTTGACTTTCTTACCAAAATCTCTCTCAACGTTGTTCTCTTACTGTCCTTTGAGCTGATCTGAGCTTATAAAAATGTTGCTGCCCCACCAAGCTAAAGGACGTTGGGGCTGTGAGAAAGACGTGCGGATACTAATCAGGGCTGAAAGAAGGTAATACAAAAGTTTGCTTGTGCAATATTTTTATTTACAGGTAAATACTAGAAGTGAGCATCAGTCAAAGACAATTCATTAATTCACGGTGACCTTATAAAAACATCATATATGCGCTCACCAGATCTTTGACAATACCTCACTGTGTCAGTGCACCATCTGGGAAATAGGGCACACCGGTAGTTTTCTGGCCTGTGAAGGAGAACCTTAACGACTTCAATTTTAATATCAACAACTCCGCTATCTGGTGCAGGAATAGAACCACAACATCTGGAAAATGTAATGAAAACAAACACATGAACCATGTCAGTGAATGCTTACATGCTGAGTGCCAAGATGCTTTTTTAGCCACTTTATATGTCAGTTACCACAAACAATTACCAAAGTTTCTCATGCTGTATGGTATTTAAAATATTAAATACATCAACTGGAGTCACAAAAGGAAAAGCAATAAATAGATGTACTTGTTAAGACCTTTCAGTGACCTCAGCATTATTGTTAACGCACTCTTCAGCTGGATTTTAAGCAGCGCGTGGCCTGAAGGCAGACGGGAGCCTGGATTAAGTGTGAGGAGGTTTGGAAAGGAAAGTCTTATGGACTACGGAGACTAAGCCAGAACCCATGAGATGACATCCTGCCAAACTTGTCAAACCTGCATATGTGGGACGAGACAGGAACCCCTGCCTGACAGGGCATCTGCAGATCTTGAAAAGTCTTAAAAAGCACTGAATCCACTTCCCTGAAGCTACATTTAATTTACAGAGATCTTGAATATTTTCTCTTGCCGTCTGTAGAGAGTCACATTAGTTAGAACATTTTTTAAATGTGGTTCCAATCTATCAGGAGACGTTATGCATCAATAAACTGCAAGTGAGACTGGTTCGACAGTGGATTGTACTGCAGCGGGCCCTTCTTATTCAGCACCAGTAGAGCTGCAGCAAACGCTATTGTTAAGTGTAAACACATGAAACCCGATGCTGGCAGGCTTCTTGGGAGGACAAGCTTATGAAAACATATTGTACCCAAAATAAAATCTGAAAACTTACAGACTTGGGGTGAAAATTAAATGAAGTGGATAACAACAAGTTTCTCAGTTTGCCGGGTTCTGAATCAGTTTCTGAGATCCCTATTTTAAAGAAATGGTTATGACCAATGAAACACACATAATGAACATTAGGGAGTATCCAACCACACCTGTTGTGTGCTCAAATGGTACTAAAACGATGCTATAAGCAGTGCTTGAAGTGGGCCGGGACGCCCCGACACGCAGTACCGCCACCTCGACATTTTACTCTGTGGCGTAGCGGGACTCTTTTGCTTTCTGGCACTTCTCACAAGCTGCACTTCCCTCCTCTGCCGTCTCTATTTCAGGTTCTCTGGGCGCTACGTGACGCTCACCCGTTCTTGCCTGCCTGCTTATCTCAGCTGGGAGACAGAGCAGGGAGAAGAGAAGCTCGCGACCAATCACAGCCTGGATGGGGCGGGACGTTTATAAATATTGAAAGATAGGTGTCATTTCCACTGGGGACGCTGGGGACGGGTCAGAATCTGAATGTCTCCATCACTTTTTGAAAGCTTTTGTTAAAACTGTTCTGAAAAACAGCAACAAGAAATGTAAAGATAACAAATGAAGCTACGCACAATAAGAAAACATGCAACTGAAATATAGAAGAAACAAATTCATTGTCCAAAAGCTGATTACTGAATTATATTCCATTATATTTTTAAATTTTCATTTGTCACCTGCCACCTTAATTTAGTTTGCTTTCATATAAATAAAGACATTTCGACCCACTGACATATTTCAGCATTGAATGTTTATTCAAAATACTGTTAAAATATCTTCTCATCTTGTTCTCGTGACCCAAATGTGCCGTCACAGCCCTAATCTGAGGCCTGATGTCTTCACCACTTTACAACACAAAGTGACGCCACAATCAGCAAATCTTTAAAATGTTGGACTCGTTGTTCTGCATGAATGATTATGATTATGACAAGTTAACAAATCAGAGCCTAACAAGACAATAATTTAATGAATGACAGACAGGCAGACTTTATAAATAAAGTCTGAGCTGTAAATATATTAATATTTCACTAACATTTTGTCCATCCATCGTCAACCGCGCATCCTGCGCGCAGGGTCACCGGGGGGTGGAGCCTATCCCAGCTGACATCGGGCGAAAGGCGGGTACAAACCTGGACAGGTCGCCAGTCCATCGCAGGGCCACACGTAGACAAACATCCATGCACACACTCACACCTGAGGGTCCCCACGCAGACGTGGGAAGAACAAGCAAACTACACCCAGAAAGGCCGGACCGCCGTGCCGCCCCGTTCTCCTTTGTATTTAATGTTATAATATTTACTAGTTTCACCTCGAGGTTGAGGATAGTGCCGGATTAAAGCACTGGCTAAGAGACTGGCAAACCTGAAAGTGATGTGGTGATTTATCATTTACTTTTCAGCTAGACACATTAGTAACTTATTATAACAGCTGTGCCAAACCCAGTTGTGCATGAAGAAGAGGAGAGGTAACGCAGTCTGTCATATGGACGCCTGGTCATTGGTTTCACTTTTAAATAAACTGGGTACCCCTTCAGACGATTTTTTCATCCCTGCAAGCAGAATGTCAGGTCACTGTCAGGTGACATATTATGGAGAGCGACAAAATCTGTGTAGGAAGGTGATCAAACAAACACTAGACATTCACCCAGAAGGCCGGTGTTCAACTGTGATCTCTTATTATGTATGTAGCTTACGGTTAGTTAAGGAACTTTTAACCCAAACCATGAACTTTTCCCAAACCTAACCAAGTAGTTTTGGTGCCTAAACCTAACCAAACTGCGGCCGTTTCACAACGTTAACTGTGCTTCCTCAGCGTTAAATGTGGTTTCTGCGCCAGCTCAGGAAGCTCAACCTGCCCAAGGAGCTGCTGATCCACTTCTACACAGCCGTCGTCCAGTCTGTCCTCTGCACCTCCATCGCTGTCTGGTTTGGATCTGACACCAAAGAGGACAGGAGCAGACCACAACGGACATTCAGGACTGCAGAGAAGATCAACCTGCCCTCCATTCAGGACTTCAGGAAACATCACTGCAGATCCATCTCACCCCCGGACACAACCTGAACCCAGCTTCTCCCCTCTGGGAGGCGCTACAGAGCACTGTACGCCAAAACCAACAGACTCAGGAACAGTTTCTTCCCACAAGCCGTCACTCTGATGAACAGCTGACTCACAGTGTCAGGAACAACTCCTGTGCAATAATCCAGTAACTGTGTCTCTAATCAGCCGCCTGTTTGCTGGTTACCACTTATTACTTATTCATCATTCTCTATTTCAGAGCTGTTCATATTGTATATTGTATGTACAAACCGACTCCTCCTCCATGTTTGTGTATATGTGCCTGTATATCACATCCAACATGTACATAATGGTAATAATAATTTACTCCTGCATCCTTTGCACTCTGCTCATCGCACTATTGTCTCAATCTATTTTGTTTTTGTTTATAGTGTATGTGTTCTCTATACTGTAGCCTGTGTCTTATTTTATTACTGTATGATTGTATAAGTCAGCACAAAGTGAGTGAAATTCCTCGTGTGCGTACACACACCTGGCAATAAAGCTGATTCTGATTGTTTTCAGTCTAACTGGATGTTGCTTATTTCTTAATGCTGACTTTACTGGTTGTTAACTTGACCGTAGAAGCCAAGCTAAAGGAGTACCAAGTGTGTTAAAAACTGACACCAAGGGGTCTTGAACAGGCGTCCATATGTGTCGACTTGGGAGGGAGAATTTGTTGGGAGAAGAGGGACCAAACCTGCCTCAGGTTGTCCTGCAGGTTCACAGATGATGATGATGGTGATGATGCTGTGGACAATCATTTGACTATTTACATCACAGTAAAAGGAGGTTGTGATTCTCTGCACATTTCTAGCCGTGGCATCACTTACCAAGATAGCAGCATAATATAATAAATCGGTGCTTGGTTACGTCCTCGCGTGACTCGAGAGCCGACGAGAGGAGTAACAAATATAAATGAAAATGGAGTCTAAAGAAACAGGAAACAGATTATGTGCAAACAAATAGATATATTTATTAACAAACGAAGCTCAAAGACAAACAGAAGAGACACAAAGACAAAGAACTAGACTACTTAACAAAAAGTGGTGATATAGGTTTTAACTAAAACACAGAACTAGCAACTTAAATAAAAACACACGTAACGTATGCGAGCCCACAGCTCCACCTCTGCTGCACCCAAGCAGCTGACTGGTCAGCAGCCTCACACGCTGACCTCTTGATCCCAGCCACGTACTTGCTGCTCTCTCCTTTGCGCTCTTAATCCTCCAGGTACTGGTTGGGGAATCAGGTGCAGCTGCAGCCCATCAGTGGTTGCAGCTGCAAGGCAGAAGGGGGAAGGCAGGTCCTGGAGAACTACAGAGGCCTGTACCACGAAGCAGGATTTGAGCTTATCCAGGTAACTTCGGGGTTAATCCGGGGTTTTCAGTACCACGAAGGTGGTTCACTTCTTACCGGGGTAGATCTCCGTGGTAACTTATGCTGAACGGCCAACCTGCTCCGGAGCAGGTTATGTTCCAGATAAGAGATCAACTCTATGAAAACGCCGCCTACTGACCAATCAGCTCTCTAGAAAATGACATCACCATCTGTAGGAAATCCCGCAGACTGTTTTAGCCAATAGGCTGCTTTATGTTTGCAGCCGTGATGTGGAGAAACTCTTGGCTATGGCGATCCTACAGAGACTGATTTAAAAGCCTCAGGCTAATGTTGCCTACAGGTTTTTACAGTACAGCAGGATCAGCCTACTTACTGCCTTTAAATGTCTTTAAGATTTTTTATTTGCTCCCAGTCCGTTTCACTTTATTTGTCTTATGTGATGCTGAATATTATGAGCAGCTTGGTAGGGATGTTGAAAACTAAATTTTAATATGAACGTAGTCTGTCTATTTAGGTTAGTGTAGCTTTCTAAGGCCGACTACAGAGACTGTAGTCATGTTTGAATGTTTGAAACACTTCTGAGTGTGTTAAATAAATGAATCTCATTTTTGAAGTGGTGAAAAGTTTTTTAAAGTGAGGGAGAACGGCCCGAGTCTTTTAATGTGAAACGCCGACACACAGGCGAGCTGAAAGAATAAGGCTGATAAGAACACTTTTTATCAACGCATTATTATAGACTACGTCTGTTCAGTTCAGTTTCAGTTCAGTTTCAGTATTTCTGTAGTGTTACAGTTTAATCCACGATCGTAAAATATGACGCTCTGCTGACAGTGGACCTGTTCATGTCTGTGATTGGTCATCTGCTGCTAACTCCGCCTCTTTTATGTGAACGAGCTCCCGGCTGGATCGGGAAACCCTGGGTTACTTTACCGAGTTGATAACCAGCTTCGTGGTGCCGCTTATCCCGACCGCGATTGTTAGGTTTAGTGAAGCCAGATAACGAAAACATATCCTGGGTTTGTTGAACTCGCTTGGTGGTGCAGGACCCATGGAGAAAACACAGTACACAGGGCTCTGGGGCCGTAACAGTCTCACTTCAGCACTCCACTCCATCTCACAGCGATTGTTGGTGATCTTTAGCCCTTTCAAATAGCTTTTACATACATACAAAGCTGAAAACTGGCCATTGTCAGAGACCAGCAGAGAGAGAATGGAACAACTTAATGAGCGCCAACTAATCCTCAGCCGAGGCTTGACCTGCTTTAATTTTACCATCTCGTCTTATTGCTGTTGCTCCCTTCCTTCCACTGTGAATTTCCCTCCCACCCACTTACCTCCCTTTCTTCCTTCCTTCCTCCCTTCCTCTCCCAATTAGACGTATTTACTTCCCAAATCCTAATCTCTAAAACATCGGCAGAGGCTTTAACCGTGGCTCCCTCGAGGCAGCTCCGCTCCTCCCAGCCCCGCTCTATCTCTTCTGCTTCACTTCTGCCTTTTGTTGTGCCTGATGAGGTCATGTTCGAACCATTTTTCTCTGGGACTTGGTGTGATACAAGCCCAAACAGAGGAGAGCCAAACCTCTGTTCACACATGAGATCAAGATAGTTGGAGGCATGTTTCCACAGATTACCCCCGGGTCTCCGTCTGTGTAGGTGTGTCTGCGTTTGTGAGAGTCAGAGATATACTCACGAGACCTGATCATTAGCTTGTTATTATAATGACGATAATGATAATGGGAATGTAATAACTCTTTCATTAGATACTGTTTTGCAAACCCAATTGTTTCAGGAGAAAGGAATCCTAAACATACTGTAAGGGCCTTAATTAAAGAAATATAGTTCTTGGTTATGTGGGATTCCATTTGGGGGACGCAGAGCACCTCATACAACATCTCCATAATTGCTGCTAGTTAATTTGTTTCTGTTGATTGCTTTATTTTCTCTCAGTGTCATTATTGCAGTAGAGGTTTGTGAGGTGGGAGGAGTTGTTTCAGGCGGCCCTGGCTCTGGACCTGACCCTCCCGTTTGAATCAGCTACAGATAAGATAAGCAACTTTGTTAGAAAATGTCCCAAACAATGTGAAAATCTAATTGCAAGACAATTAAAACTTGCTTTGTGTTGTCCACCACAATAAAATAAAAATAAAAACAAGCCTTGGTTACTTCTTGTTCCATGGTGATGCAAGTCAGGTGCAGATTGATATGAAAAGTCTGCACTAATTTACCATTCAGCAGATTGCAACTTGTGCTGAAAGGTGTAGTCCATTCATTTATAGTCATTAAGAATTTGAGCTGGATCCAGGTCTTTTTTTCTTCTTCTTCTGTTTACTTCCTGTCTACAGAGTGCTGAAGTTAAATTCACTTCAACTGGAAATAACTCACCTGAGTTCAAATATGAACAAAACATTTGCCCCTGTATGTATTGGTGTTTTGTGTGTGTGTGTGTGTGTGTGTGTGTGGTTAACTCTTCTTAAATGTGTTGTCAGACACAACCTCTGTCTGAGTGAGCGGTGTCGGCGAACGGTCCTTTTCCTTTTTTAACCACAGAAGGGTACAAGAAATGTCGCATGCTGAAGTCAAACCGACTGTGATGTTGCTTGAATTGACCTGTTCATCCAGTCGGTGGGTCCACAAACATTTTCTTGTGCAGAACTAGGATAGTAAAACGCGCTAACTCTGTACTGACTGCTTTGTGTCTGTTCTCAGATGTGGAGCGGTGAGAGGGGAAGATGGTTTCTCAGGACGGACGGAGGTATTGAATTTCAGGACTATTCACTACTCAGTGATAACTAAATCTTTAAAAGAAACTGATCCCAGATCATCCATCCATCCATCGTCAACCGCTTATCTCGTGTACAGGGTCGCGGGGGGCTGAAGCCAATCCCAGCTGACATTGGGGGAAAGGCGGGGTACACCCTGGACAGGTCGCCAGTCCATCGCAGGACCACACATGGGCTGTGTTGGGCTAAACTGCTGTCTCAGCAGGTGTCTAACAGGACAGCGAGGCCTCGAGTGCTGTTCCAACGATCTCTTCCTGTCTCCTGAGACGCCTTCAAGTTGCCCCAGTAACGGTCGGTTTTGAAGGCAGCATCGATGGTGACTTGATGCCGAGTATTACCCATAAAGCAGTGCGGCTGCGGCCGCTGGAGCTTTTAAAACTGGTCAAGATGGCGGACAAACAAGCCGAATTTGTACACAAATATACGTTTTTAAAAGTTTTTTGCAGTTTTCTCACTTCGATTTTTGAAAATCTAGCGAGAACTAAACACTGAACTATAATATCAGCCCGTGATGGAAACCAGCCAAGTTTGTTCAGTCTGATTTCTGAGGTGTCTGTTAGCAGTTTGGCTTTTCAATAGCTAGTTAGCTTATGCTAAGGCTAGGGTCTCTTCTGACAGCCAGAAGAGACGCAACAGGCTGTTAGAAACTAATGTAAACAGAGCTGCCTTCACTTCAAAGTGATGCTGTCTGTTACGGTATTGAGGCAGCGAGGCAGCTGGAGTCTGCCATGGACAGACAGACTCACACTCACACCTAAGGACAATTTAGAGACGCCAATCAACCTAGTCTGCATGTCTTTGGATGGTGGGAGGAAGCCGGAGCAGAACCCACGAGGGGAACATTCAAACTCCACACAGAAAGGTTGGGGCAACCGGGGTTTGAACCCACAACCTTCTTGCTGTGAGGCAAAAGATATTAATCTTTTACTATCCAGTTTACCTGTGATGACAGATGGCCTGTAGCCTGTGTAAGACGGCTACAACAAGCCTTGGACAACAGAATTTTGCATCACTCGAATCAGCTTTTAGTCCCTGTGAATGATAATTCACAGTTCAAAAAGCTCACCAAGGTACGAATACTTCCCTTCCTACGGGCATGATGGATGCTGGGCGTGTCTCTTTAGTAGTCCTGAATCTCCGTGCATTCTCTTGTCCCACTTAGAGCAATGGATCGGCATCAGGGGCCATAACTTGCGCATCGCCTGTAGCCGCTATCTGCCCTGTGTCGAGGTCTGATTCACCACAGACGTTGGGCTAATGATATTACAGTGCAAACATGCCAATAATATTTTGCATCTGATTGCAGCTTTGCCCTTGTTTTACAGAAATTATTTTGCTTATCACTTTTGGCCCCAATCTATATTTCTGATCTTTTAATTAATTCCCCATGTGCTGTCAAGACCTCGACTGCTGCTCTCCCGGTGGTTCCTAATTCCAGACTAAAAAACAAAGGCGACAGAGCGTTGACATTAGGCGCTCCAGACTTTGGAGCGACCTTCCAGAGAAGATAAGGATGACTGGGTCTATAGCTTCATTCAAGTCTCTTCTTAAATCCTCTCTTACCTTCCCACACATTTGTCTTACTGTGTTGTTTTATTGTTTTGTTTGTATTGCTGTGTTTGATGTTTTATTGCTTATTCTATTGATGGTGCTATTGTTCTAAGTGCTTTTATGATTACAGTAAAAATTAATAGACCGGGCTTTTATTTGCTTCAATCACTGAACTCACCCTGCCTTTATTTGGTACCAGCGTCTCTTTGGGACAGGCCTTTAGTTCCAAACCCACAAAAGTCTTCCTCAGCAAAGACGGGAAATAGGCTACAATCGAATTGTTCATTTCAAGCAATAAAAAATATATTACTTGTATAAAAAGTATAATATCTCAATTATTTATTTGATCTAGCACGGCCACCCTAAGAAATCGGGGGCCACTGGGGCGACCACCCATTTACTATTATGTAACCCCTTGAAAGGTGAATAGCAGCATACACTTGTTCTATTATGTTCTATTAGGCTCTGTCCCTTTAAGAGGGTAACCTCTGACCCTGAGCTGTAACACTCTATGATGAGGCCTCCGATTCGTCCATGTAGATGGCAATCATGTCTTTAAACTTGTGATTGGTTAAGGGGCGGGGCTAACAGGCAGAGCGGAGCGGAGTGAACCGGTTTGTGTTTTCTGTGGAGGCAGCGACGAGCGGCAGAAGAAAGAAAAGTGTAGTTTAATTAATGAACAGAGACAGTTAGCAGCCTGGCTGGTTTATAATAAGTTTGTCTCACTGCTACACAGTTTTGTGTGTTGTACTGTGTGTGAGAGCTAATAGTCTGCAGATAGCAACAGGTTAGCATCATCGCTAACAGCAAGCTAACGAACACCGGAGCCCCGTGACAGCGCCGCGAGCGACCGGCTGTTAACGTCATGCTTCGAGGGAGACCGACCTGTGGCTGAGTTCATCTTCTTCTTTCTGAGAGGATTAAAAAACATGAGGACAGCAGGGAGCCACCTGGACGATGCTGTGAAACTGGGCCCAACAGGGGCCCCCGAGCGGCACAGCAAACACTGAGGGGCCACAACGGGTCCGGGGACCGTGTGAAAAACCTCAGAGCCATCCGGAAGTTTGCCCAGAGGAGGAAAACCCGTCCTGCCGCCTCTCTGTGGTGAGTGAAAGCATCTTTTCTCATCCCGACTCTGCTGCTGGTCCCTGGTTGATCGGTTGAGACCAGGCTCCGGATTACAGTTGTTGGCACATAGCCGCTTTCATACTGCCTTATTATTCGGGATTATTAGGCCAATATGCCGGGTCGCTGCCCTGTATGAAAGGTGCTGGGAACGGGATCTATGCTGGCGGACATTCTTACCGTTTTGATAGCAGGATCTCTGGATCCCTGAAACCTGGTCTGTGTGAGTCCTTGTTGACTTCCGCGGTGTTGAGCTCACTGCTCTCTGCTTACGGCCCTGTTTGGTCTGAGCTTGGATGTGTCGGCTTAAATAATGCGTTCTTAATTTAGGTTTGTGACAGTGTCACTGCACTCCTCTCTCTCTCTCTCGTTTTGTGGAGCCACGCTGTTTGTTAACGTGTTAAACACAGTATCAAGACAGAGTGTTGTAGTTTTACTGGTATCTATGTTTTGAAATGGTTGGTTCCATTTTTACATATAACCATGAGTTGGCTTGTTCCCAGTAAATGTTTTGTTCCTCCCCGTCAACACACTCCTACATATAAACACTGTATTTGTCTCTTTAAGGAAAATGTCGACTAGCCTATTTAAAGAACAATTAATTGCCTAACACATACAGATAACACATTAAACAGGATTTTTATGGATTGTTAACTGAACTGGTTTTAGTCTACAGACATAAACAATTTTAACTGTAGAATAAGAAACCAAATTAATTCAGTCTGTTTATTTTTACATAGTATTCAACTAGTCTATATACTGAATAATAGAATTCTTGGAATTCAGTTATGGCCCCAGGATTTTCAGTGGCCCCATCTGGCCACCCTTAGGAAAATATTCTAGGGGCGCCACCGGGCTGAGTCCGCTGACATGATGATAATAATTTAAACAGAGGCTTCGTCATTTATAGCTTGTTGTATTGTTACTATATTTGCAGCTGCATCCTGACCTGTGATGTGCTGCTGGCTCGTGTTTATTGTAGGTCAGTTTACTTGAGGCTGTTACAGGTGAACTTGTGGGTTTTACTAATCTTTATTAATATAAAGGGAAACACACAATTCAGTTGGCAGGTGACGATTCCAAATATGATAGAATAAAATGCAGTAAAGCTCTCAGGCTCTCTGTTTCTCCTGCAGATGAACCTTCACAAGGTTACAAGGTTGTTTATTTGTCATTAGCCTATACAGCAGTCAAACAAAAGCTTTTCTCCTCACGTTCGCCTGTCAAAGGCTACATGGGGCTTCTTAACCCTTTTTTTGGCCAGAAACCATTGCTGCCCTATGATTTTGTTTTTCTCTGTGTGTTTTGACTTTTCTGGGGGTTTTTGGCCCCTGACAGGCTGCAGGATCCACTTGAAGCGTCTTGCTTTACGTTTGCGGGTCCTGCACGTCTGAATGGCTGAATGTTTCGACCGTACCATTTTCACAATAACAGCGGGGAGTGGCTTATCACATCACAAGTATGAAATATGTTTTATTCATAATAATAAATTGATTTATCATGTATATACATCTGAAAGGTTTTGTTATACATATAAGACAATAAGTAATGCCATTTAACCTGTTGGGACAGGCGCCTTTTTCCAGAATAAACGGCTAAAATAACAAACCCAAAATGAATCAGGAATAACTCCTCAGCCATTTGACTTAGATGCAAAATTCTGGTCTCCTTCGAAAAGTCAGAAGCTAAGGAATATAAATCCATTGTATATTAATATTGTAGGAGCCAAATGTGGTGTTTTGTGCGTGTAGATATTGGGGGTTGTTTCCTGTTTGTACATTGGGTGTCGCTCTAATATTACCTGGGGTCAAGGTATAGGTAGCATCCAAACCGTTGGAGGCAGGAGTTTTCTGACCCGGAAGGGCAAAAGGTTTTTGACCGCTGTGGCGCCTTGGCGCTGAAACCTTTGTTCAACAGTCTATTGTATGTATGGATATGGTTTTGCCGTTGAAACTGGATGGGCTTAATGGACATTTACTCTGCACGGTAAAACAAATAAATTTATTAACCAGCAACACAACAAAGCCTGGAGATTCTTAAATGATACAGTAGTATGGTAACAGAAAGACAAGGCTCCTGGGCTAAACCACCTCAGTAGCTCTCAGTATTACACTGAGCTACTACAAATATACTTATTTTATTATTACAGACTACATGGAGATGCAATAAAGAAAAAATCTGATATTTTCATCCTCGCCTGGTTAAAAAAAGCTATATTTTAATGCAATAAACCATGAAAACCATCCTAAGGAAGCTTTTAATCCAACTGAATATCTTCTAATACACCTAGAATGCAACTGTAACTGTAAATCTGATTAAAACAAACTAAAATACAACAGTTATCATACAACATTTTCAAATATACCAGGCGAATGTCCATATTTTGGCAATATTTACTGTTAAACTGTCAATCCGGCTTGAGCAGACCTTTCATTTGGTACCCTGCATATCTATATATCTCCAACAGATCGGCCACAAATTGGCGACAAACACCGTGTGTTCTCAGACGGCATGTTTGCTCTCTGCAGAAATGTCGAGAGCAGGCAAGCAGCTCGCAGGTGTTGCGCAATAATCAAGATGGCGTCCGCTTAGACTCGGAACAACAACATCGGCGGGTTTTGGAGTTAAAACGGCAGGGAAAAAAATTTCAATCAGTAATTTCGCCCAGAGCACCGTTGCCCCTGGTACCGGGGGCGTCTGTTTTCAACACCATAGACCTTTGCATGGACCCCCCATGGGCCTCGGGCCGGGGGCGTCTGCACCCTTTGAGCACCCCTGCTGGCGGGCCTGGACAACAGCATCCGCACGAGGAGGGAAGATTTATCACACAGATTAACGTGTCCACGTTAACGTGGTGAACTCACGTTGTGTCGTTGACCAATGGCAAGCCGTCTTGACACTGCTGACCTTTAAGAAGACGGTGGGCCAGAGAGCTGAAGATAGAGAAAGCCACTGGAGCCAGTGACTTCGATTTAACCTCGTCTGCAGCAGTAAAAACTGTTCCACAAAAGAGCAGTTGTTTGAAGGCAGGAGTTGATGATCTTTTGAATAAACTGTGTGAATTTGTTTGATGCCCATTCAGTAAGCTGGCCTATTAATGCCGCCAAATCGTTTTCAACGCGACACACTGGCCAGTCTTAGACTTGTAACTTGCTCGTCTATCCCGGCGCACACACATTAAAGCAGACTGCTCCCTGTTGTTGTGCCCTTCTCCTCCACTCCCACATCCCACAAGGCCACTCAGTGGGACTCATAAACACTTGCTAACACATGTAGTTCTTGAATGAAGTGCAAAGTCACTGCCTGTGAGTTATAGGTGTGTTTTTTTTCTCTGTGGCTGCCTATTACATTTCATCAAGTCTTTACTGTGGTTATTTGCTGTGACTCTTTTCTTCAACATAAGGAATTAGGAGAAAGGGTTTGGCATCTTTACATCTTGCCTGTCTCCGAGATGAATGCATAGGTTGCATAAAATTAATAGAAAGACGTATTTGCTTTGTTGGCATTTCTAACAAGCTGTAGCATGTAATGAAGCTGTAGAATAATGCTGTAGGCGTATTAATTTTCTATCCATTCAACCGTCCAGTTTTGAGCCAGCTGTCCCGATTAGGGTTGCGGTGGTAACAGTAAATATTTAGATATTTGCTATCCAAACCCAATGATTGGTGGAATAATGTCAGCAGCACCAACTTCTGATTTATATTCCTTTACATGTGTAACCATGGAAACTGCAGTTTTGTGTATCAGCCTCAACACGTGTTGCTGGTTTTGTTTTGGTTTCCGCTCGGGGGGGCAAATGAAGCACATCTCAACAGCTGAAGGCCTCGGCTGCAGAGCAAAATGAAGAGGTGAGGATGAGTGAGGAAGGTGCTTAACAGAAATGAGACACTAGAATCCCTCCAACCTCTACTCACCTTGAGCTCGAGGACTTCGACGGATAAAAAAAAAAGGTTATGCAGGCTCTGTGCTGTCTGCACGCCGTCTTCTATTCAGCTAGAGGCTTCGTCATGCGGCCCCTGCTTGTTCTGGTTTATTTTTTTGGATCTGACATCGGGAGTCTTGGAAGCTGCGGAGATTAAAAATGCATGCCCCCGCCTGTCTCGAGTAAGAGCAAATGCATGTTAGCAGCGCAACTTCATTTCACTTTAGGCGATCACCATTTTCATATCACTGACACTTAACACATTAATGAGACGTTGGAAGCAATTGGGTGATGTGGATGACTGCATGGGTGTTACGCCTCCCCTTAAATCCCTGGTGTGGTGCTTGGCGGAGGCTTCAGACAGCGCCTGTCACGTCATGTTGAAAGCCTGTGTGTCGGCGGGTGGTCCACCGGTGTGTTTGGGGTCAAACGGAGATCTGGACTGTCATCTCTCTGCCTACAGTGACTCTCCAAGACTCAGCCGGGACTTCACTGAGCTTACTGTAGGGCCCGACACGAGGTAATTGTGAAACGATGTCGCTGCCATCCAAATTTTAGTGATTGTTCGGGGAAGTTAAATATTCAGGAGGCAGACATGAACTCATTTTTTATTTACTATTTACAATCTACTTAGTCAGGAAATATGGCAAAGACCACCAGACTACTTTCTGTACAATAGAGAAAGAGACTTAATCACTTCATGTTTCAGGTGGCCATATCATGATATCATACAACCAGTGAATGATCTGCTGGGGTGAGAAAGCGGTGATCAGTAACAGGTGAGGGAGCGGCGGGAATGACAGCTCGTGAAGACGACGAAAAGTCGTAATCCATCAGTACGATTCACCCATCTGTTATTGTTGCAGCTAAACTTGCAAAGTGCAGAAGTTACTCATTTTTTTTGGCAGTGACCAGCTCAGGCGCACTACCTCCAGTCTGAACTCGAGTAGAGCTGATTATGATTTGCATGTAGCATGGAGAAACCAAGAGAGATCACAATCTAGCCAATGGAGACACATCTGTGTGGTTATGTGTAAATCAAAATGTCTTGAATCTCATCTGGATTTTATCCACATATGAGACACTTGAAATAACAAATGTAAAAGGGCCCGGAGAGACGAGGCTGAAAAGGGCTGGGTCTAGGATTGTTTTATAATATTACATCAAAGGGTGCAATAAAAAATACATTTGGACATGAGGACTGAGCTATGCACTGAAAGAGCTGAAAAAGAAACTTGGTATTCTCCAGCAGAGGAGGGTTATTTGTCAGGTTGGCACTTCAGTGCAGACAGCACATATCTCCATGTCAGCAGTGGCAGTGTTTGTTTTGGATACTATCCGTATTAAATAGACGTGTCCAGCAGCCAGTTTTTCTCGACAATTAGTGACATGTAAGAATTTTTTTGGCACCACGTCAGCTGGTTTGTTTTTGTAGCCTCGAAGGAAAAAGGCAGACAGATTTTCAGTGCAAAGTTTCACCCTTTGTGTGAGCTAATCCCTACACCAGCACAGTTGCTCCGTCTCACTGCTACATCAGTCGTAACTCAACACACCCAATAAAAAAGGGCTCTGCTAATGTTTAAAGGCGCTGTCTGGAGACAATGGTAATATAATACCAGCAGTAACATGGACGCTGGCATTACTGGCAGCGGTGCCAGCAGGGATAAACTGCCTCATAACCACTGGGAAGAGCCGTTCAACTCAAGGACTGGCAAAAGGATGTTGCTTCTGACCATAGGGCGGAGGGTGGAAACCATGCAGGAATTTAAGTCAGTAAACTGGACAGCGGTATGCTATTTAATGGCAGTGCCCCTGAGGAATCCAAGGGTGATGGTCAAGAAAAGAATGCAGAGGTTGTGCCAAGGAGCCTCGGTGGCGGCGAGGTTTCCGCACCGCAAAGCTCGCGAGGCATGTACACAGATATGCCTCTTGGGGGTGAACGCAACCTCCCATCCCTTTGCTTGGTCATATATTCAATCGTTGGGTGCTGTAAATGTTCTGGTGATCACACCAGAAATATAGTAGTATCACAAAACATACACACCCACACCCAAAGGCCCATGTGCAAATGTGTTTTCATGTTTTCTTTCAGTGTGAGGGAAATGACTGCAAGGTTACTCTGAAATCACACACACTTAAATGATGTCACCAGCTTTGAAGGTTTTCCCTTTAAAGCGGCATTAACCAATTTTTTTTTACAATAAAGATGTTGTGATGTGAAAGCAGCGTGAGTCGGGCTCATCACACTGACCCTACGGAGAATTAGGTAGATTTATTGTCAAAATATAACAGGTTGTATAATGAAACTGACTTTTGTAACTCTGCAACCTGCATTCTGGTGGTGTAGCAGCAGAAACTCCTATATTTCTTCCCAGAAGGCAGCAGGGCGAACAGGCTGTGGCTGGGGGGGTGCTGTCCTTTAGTATCCTTTGGGCTCTGTAGGCACCTCACCGACATCGCTGATGCTCAGTGAGATGGGTACCCATGATCCTCTGAGCAGTTTAAATCACCCGCTGCAGAGCCCTCTGCTCCTGCACTGCGAAAACTGAGAAAACAAGAAAAAAGCATTTAAATTGGGGGAAAATGACTTAAAATAACCCAAATTATCTGCCAACAGAACGAGAATATTTCACTTGCTACTTAAGGCCAAAAAAACTTGAAACAAGTGAAATTCTCTGACATAAAAGCCGCCTGGTAAGAAGAAATATCTTGTCAGACAAAAAACAAGTATAGTTGCCTTCAAGATAATTAATCTGACTAAGATTTCTGCAGTTTTTGCAGTGTGGGCCGTGCACATCCCATGCCAGTTGGTGATGTTTCCAGTCAGGATGCTTTTAATGCTCCTCTGTAAAAGCTGAGAAGAACTTGGCGTGGGAATTTGGCCTCCTTAAGCTTCCTCAAGAAATACTGTGGTTTCTGAGCTTTCTTCACCAGCCTGGAGATGTGAGACGACCATGTCAGCTTCTCTGCTATATATATATATGTATATAAATAGACTTTTCACAGTGTTTAACCACATGACCAGTGTTTGAATAGGCCTACGTTTGTGCTTACAACTGTTCTGAAGACATCGCAGCATTATAAACAGTGACATGTTCAATTACTGAGTTACAGACTAAATGTTCCTTTAAACAGGGGTTTGATTTCTTGGGAAATTAACAACACAGTCAATCAACAAAGTAATTTGTAATTTCCACCTGTTGGACTGACCTGATGTTGTTACTATATGCTGTGGCAGCAAAAGAAAACCCTGTCGGCACGTTGTTTGGATGGAATAGAGACACAGGAGCTTTGTTCTTTGACTCTCACGTGTAACATTTGGGTGATCCGACATTCTCAGCGCTCCAGCTGTTGCATGTGTTGGATGGAGGTCTGCCTCTCTGATAGAGCTGCTTAAATAAAGACTGACGGTCTTCAGTCTTCATTTACAGATTTTGCATTGATAATTCTTTTGCTACACAGCTGAGCTGTAAGTTTATGGAGGACGGATTCTGACATAAAGGGGAATAAAATAAATGCTCAATAAATAAAGAAGGATCCAATTAGATGCACAAAAAGTACAGTAAATAAATAAATGTTGGCAGTAATTAAATTAAACAATGAGACACCTGACTTGTTGATGTTTGAGTCTATCTTTGTTGTCTGACTGATCCACCAATAGGTGATAAGTTCACCCCTTGAGACACGACCCCTCCTCATTTGCATAATGAGGCAGAAACGCATAGAGAAACGTAGCAAGCAGAGATATATATATAAAACCAATGTGGAAATATATAGTGTAAAAATGCAAAGGAAGAATTAAACAGACAAAAATATTAAAACACATAAAAAAATAAATAATTAATAAATAAAGCTGAAGATTATAACAAACAGTAAATAATGAGGTAATTATTACAAAGGTGAATAAATAAAGAAGCTAATTAAGAGATATATACAAATTAGCTTTATTGACATGAATGTGTAACAATACATCAGAACAATCAACGCCATACATTTCATTAAACAAATAATTAAAGCGTAAAGTAATCAAAGCGTGTGTGTTAAAAGAAAATAAAAAATAAAATAAATAAATAAAACGGTAAGTGTGTGTGTGTGTGTGTGTGTGTTAAAAAAATAAATTAATAAATTAAACTAAATTAAAAGTTTAATAAAATAACTTGTATAATTTAATTACTGCCTATATTTAATTATTTACTGTATTTTTTGTGCATTTAATCAGATGCTTATTTATTTATTGAGCATTTATTTATTTCTGAAATTCTCTGTCCTCCATATAAGTTGCCATTTCAGCGTGAAAAGCAATTCAAAGAAACCGTTAAACAGCTGAATTCTGATAATAATGACGCCGATCTGAGCTGGCAGGTGTTCGGTAGCATTAAAGAGGTTTGGAGAAGCTCTTTCAGAAGAACACGCCTGGTAGAAAGTTCAGGTCCCTGCAGATCTGTTTTATCTCGTGAGATTATGTCCTGTGAGTCAGCAGTTCTGATCCTGACCCCAGCTGGACCTGACTCATAAGGAACAGGAATTATATGGTTTTCCTGTCATCCTGTCTCCGCAGAGACCCATTCAGAAAATACGTCACAGGATGGGCCGAGCGAGCGCGTCCAAACACACCTCCGCTAACACAGGACATCCCCGGGTGACCTCGGAGTCTTATCAAAATAACTCAAACGGTGACCTGTTCTGTCACATGGGCACGGTGTAATTGCTGGATGATATCATTGTTTCTAAAAGCTAATACAGAGAAGAGCATCTGAGCGTTTGAGGATCCTGCTGCCTTGTTAACATTAAATGAAAATTTAACTGTTTATGGACATGTTTTGCAAACAGCATCTAACGCAATAGCCTGTGCAGCGAAAGCAGCACCTCAGCAGAGCAGCAGCTTCAGGCGTCCATCGCTGTCTACACAGGAAGCATTCAGGCACATTATTGAGTGCAGGTCGCCCACGTTTTGGCAGCACTCGCAGCCCAACATACAATCACTGTAGTTACACCTGTAAACAGAAGAAAATAGACTTTGAGCACAACAACACGTTTAGGTATGTATAGCGTGAGTGAATGTGAGACATTGTCTGGCCAGTATAGACAGCTGTATTGATTGAAACAGAAGTGTATCTGTCAGATGTTAACTTAGAGACACCGCTGAAGTGTCTCCTGTGTAGACAAGCCACAAACTTCAAGCCTCTGGGTGGCAGCTGTGGTTTATAGACATCTGTGAGCCAGTGTTGCCAGGAGATGCGCTATCAACTTCTCTTATAGAGTGTGAAAGAGTCCACACAGCGTTAGCTGTCAATCAAGAGTTTACAACGTTCGACATTTGTGAGGAGCCCTCATGCTTTTATGTATATTTTTAATAGTTCTTTACTATAAAGACGTTTTTTTTAAGATTCTTCTGTGGGGAAATATCAGAAATACTCCTTTTCTTCCCGGCTGGCAGGAGGGGCATGTTGACGTGTGTGTCTGATGGACAGAATGAGAGACAGAGTAAACCTGCTTAGACCGTCATGAGCAGACGGCGTGCTGTTAGTGGTTAAGGACCACATCAGCATCTAATGCCTCGTGCAGACTACACGGCTTATCGTCTCGTGACGGGAGTCTTGAGGTTGCTGTCGCGTTCACACTACGCCACTGATAGTCACCTGACAGCTGGTCTCCAAACCATGTTTTGACAAGAAAACACACGTGAAATGTGAAACAGGAAATGACGCGATCCTGCATAGGAAACAGCTGTTGTTCGTTATTTAAAGATAGGAATTATAAAAACAAAGAATCTGGGTGAAAGGATGGATTAGCACGCGCAGGTAGCAGTGATCGTCTGAGCTGCAGAGAGCTGCAGGGGAGTAAAAAGGGTTTTACAGTGAAAAAGTAGCCGCCTGCTCTCATTGGCTGGATGTGGATGTCAAGTCGGCCGACCCCTCCAGATATTTGGTGTGCTAGATATCTGACAGGCATCGGCGATCTGTCAGAAATGTGTCGGGGAGCTGTTTCGATGCATCGTATTGTCGTTCACACGTAACGACTGGCGACCGCTGATTTGCCCCAATCACAGCCTGACGGTCGCCGAGCGAGTGTAGTATGAACTAGGCTTAAGTGGAAGGGCTGCCAGTCTATAGGCACCTCAAAACATACTCCGAGGGCTACGATGTGATCAGAAAATGATGTTCGATGCATCAAAATGTTTTATTTCTATACATGTAACTACTTGCTGCAATTAAAAACAACACATTTGTGGGGCAGCCTGCTGGTAGAGTGCATGTCCACCCCTCTCTCTCCTGTCTATCTCTTCAGCTGTCATAATCAAATAAAGGCGAAATGATCCCAATATAACAGATGAATTTACCTGTATTACCTCTTTTATTTTTTAGTTTTGTACACTGCACAAGCACCTGTTGCTGGTTGGCTGCGACAGTGTTGTGTGGCGACGTCCACACCACCTGGTTTGTCACCACTTTTTTTAGAGCACACACAAAACGCAGAGCTAGTGAGGAAATATTTGTTGAATTTAACAACAAATGTACTGGATTACAGCGCTTACTATCCCTTTAAGAGATTATTGCAAAGTAATATTAGTGCCCGTCCACGCAGATAAATGCACAGATGAAACGACATTATCGACATTGTTAGGTAGAACCAAAAATAGACCCGTCCTGGAGAACACTTATGTTGGAGCACAGTTAATTATAATGGCAATTTTGACCAAATAAGTACAGAAATCCAAACAAACTGCAAAGGTATAAAGTAATATTAAAATTAAAATTAGTAATGAGGAAATATAAAGAGTGTACGAATATAAATTCTTAGGTGTTACAATACATCATAAACTATGCTGGAAATCACATATAAATAATCTAAAGACAAACATGTCTAAATCCATTGCAATGCTAAATAGAATAAAACATATTTGTGAATGAGAAATCATTATATAAATTGTGTTGTTCGCTCATAGTTCCATACATTACTTATTGTGTGGGGTCATACATATAAAACTTATACAAATTCAATATTTATGCTACAAAAGAAAACTATGAACCAACAAATATATTATTTATTAATTCACGAGCTTTAAAATTTGTTGATTTTAGTTGACCTTTATACTGCCCAGGTCGTGTATAAAGTCCATAAGAATTTAGTTCCGAATTGTGTTCAGAGGCTGTTTGAAATTAGAGAAAGTCAGTACAAATTAAGAGGAATGTATTAGGGATGGGACGATTACCGGTTTCACGATAAACCACGATAAAACGTCCTGGCGGTTAGTATTATCGTTTAAAATTGAATTATCATAAAAACCGTGTTTGATTATCGTGATTTTGAAAACTCGCAGTAAATCCCATCCAGCCAGAATCAGTCTGACGCAGCCAGCGAGCATGCAACGTCGCGTGCGAGAACGAGAGACATGGCGGAAGGCAGTGTCAGTGATCAGGAGATTTTTCAGCCATCCAAGAGGACAAAATACCAAATTACTATCGGTCGGTAATTTATTTGCGCTTTTAAAGCTGGTTTCCGTCCAGAAACAGCGGCGATTCGTGTCCAGTATAGACCGTTCGGTAGCCGCCATCTTGCCGGTGGCCTCACGGAAGCCGTTAGGTTCATTTAGTTTCGCCGCTACCTCAAATTCTCTCATAGAAGAAGAGCATGTTCGGTAGAGGCGGACTTTATCGGTCTCTGCTGGCGAACCGTAGCAGGTACAACCTCATGCAATATAGCATTTTTTAGAGGAGAATCAGACGTCAGTCTGAGCATCAGTTCTTTTTGAATATTTCCATCTCTTTTTAACAAAACCGTGATAATATTGATAACCGTGATAACTTTGGTCACTATAATCGTGATATGAAATTTTCATACCGTCCCATCCCTAGAATGTATGTTTAAAAAAGTGAGAGCAAGAGCTAATATAAAAAATAGATGTATATCTGTTAAAGGGGTAAACCTGTGGAAGAATTGTGACAAGGAATTAAAGTTGTGTACTTCACTCTGTAATTTTAAGAAAATGTTTAAAAACAAGGTGAAAAATAATTATATAACTCAATACGATTAATTTATGTACGCTCTATGTCAAATATTGAAATAATATCTGAGATGTGTACCACTGTAATCATGTATGAACATATTGGGGGGGAAAGGATTATTTTTTTCTATGTAACTGTACGTTTATTTTGAATGGATTAAATTCAGAGAGAAAAGTGACGCTCATTAGATAATTATGTAAAAAGGGTAGGCTTAATAAGCAAAGGCTTCAGTCTACACCTTTTTCGGTTGTTATGCATGTAAATAGTGTTTTATTTTCATTGTTTTCCTCTTTTGTTTTGGAAAATTATGTGAGGACTGAAATAAATGTTGATGACTGATATAGTGTATATACTGGTTGAATGGCCAAAATGTAATTTTAGTGTGATTTTAACCCAGTTACTGGCAGCAAGCCTCCATCTGCTCTCTGCTGCTTCTAAATACGCAGCAGATCTTGGAGTTACCCTTTTGTTTTGGCTCATCTAGCTCCCTCTGACACTGTGGCCTTAACTTGCTGTTGCAAAATGGTATATTGCGTTACTAAACATCCTCAGAGGGTATAATTACAAGATAATTATATTGCATTACATCAAGACCAACCCAGTGTGTAATTGAAGTTGAACCAGAATACAAACAGCTAAACAAGCTTTCCAATCCTTATCACAACAGAAATCCTCTAATTAGATTTACCGTAACCTGATACTCTGAGGTATTTTCTTTTCGTTACAGTGGTGCACAACCTTTGCACGCCCCTCACCCCTCCACCTCTGCACATATACACACCCGCTCGCATACACCTATTCTGCTCTTGTGGGACCCCTGCACCGCAAATGACAAGGTTAGACTAACAAACTTTTAGTAAAGTAAACATCCCCTCCGCACAATCACTTCCTGCTCCTGTCCTATGATTAAATTAACTGGAGATTTGCCTTTGTGATTTCAGCAGTTTCCCACTGTGGGCGGCAAAAGGACAGCCTCGCAACACACCCTGCCGACTGTTTCCCTCGCTCAAGAAAGCTCTGCATACTTCTGTTTTTCAAACGGACTGGATCTGGTTTTGCTTTTTTGAATAAAACAAACGTGAAAAAAAAATCAGGAAAATAGCTGAATCACGGTTCAACTGAGACTCCTACTGTGAGGAACCACATGGATAGGTCTGCTTATGCAATAAAGTAAGAAACTGAGCATCTGTATTGTTCATGAAAATACACTATGAAACTGTATCCTCCTTAAGATACTAACCGCAACAGCCAGAGCGGTGGGGCACACTACTCCATTCTCATCCAAACAAGATGTTTTTGATTGTCAGAGGGGGGATGTATAAATATATTGTGCTGAACTGTTGTTAACCAAGGTTAACCAAGGCTGCTCTGGTTTTATTGTAAAACTGAGCCTTTTAAAACATTGGAATTATATAAAACTGATAACCTTCAAGTGACTATGTTAAACTCACTGATATGAATCCCATTAAAGTCGCACAGTCACAAATCACAAATGTGTTTGAGAAACAAATCCACTTCAAAATCTGTTCAGCATTTAACACCAACTATCCTGAGGACCCCGATTTGGATAAGGAAAAAACATTTCTCAGTGAGAAACAAGAGCGGCAGGATGTAAAATACGGTGTCATGTAGAGAGCTGCTTTGGGATTGGGATCAACACAATATATTGATTCACTGTGTTACAGCCGCCGTTTTGGCCGCTAGTAAAAGTTACTTCAAACCGCTGGGTTACTTCCGCTCGGCTCGGAGGCATTGTGAGGCTACCCAGCCGACCAATCACAGAGCTTACGGTCCGCGTCGACTCGACGTGTAGTTAGATTTTTGAGGAGGTGCAAGTCGGGTGACGGCGTAGCCTCTGCGTAGAGTGGCGTTATAATAGGCCACTACTGGGTGACAGCCTAAGTAGAGTAGCTAATATTACTTTTTTAAGGAGTAGGTCTGTAACCTATCCTAAGTAACTAGTAGGTAACATTATTTGTGAGTAACTTGCCCAACACTGAGTTACTGACAATAAGGATAAATTGGGAATAATTAGGTTTTTGCTTGTTAGAGGCTGTGTCTAATATTTACTTGACTTTGTTACCTATTGATCACTCATGTAGCCTGTTTATACACACTTTGCTTTATGAATTGTTGCTTTTTAAGTCGTCCTTATGTTAAAGGTTTTGACACGTTATAAATTAATTTCTTGTCAGTGGTTGTGACAGGGTTTAGGCTACATAAAAGGCCTTTTCACACGGGTCGCTCCGCGATCCTCATGAACAGACAGGCAAACGAGCGCTCCGCAAGGTAACCGTGGCTACGGCTTCTGCGTGACTGGCGCGATCCCGTTCAACTGTCGCGGTCGCTGGGCGGTAGAGTAACACTATCTCTGAAGAACATGGTCGATGGTGGTGAGGATCGAGGACAACAGCTCCGTATTTCGTTAACGTCACGTCCGCTTTTGAGTGATCCGGTCAAATCTAAATAATCTGACCCCGCCCACGTGTTTGTTGTCACTCGGGAATATGTCGCATTACAAATGCTAAGACACTTTAAGGATTGTGCTGCTGTCTCCGTTTGAATCATTTGAGGACACACCACACCTTTTATTCGTACAGAATGGATTTTATAAAAAAACTCTGAGCTTGTGAATAAAATCAGAAACAGTTTATTGAAGGAACAGTTTTTTTTCTTCTATTTAAAGGTGCAAGAGACAGTAAAAATCGGGTGCAGCTATGACCTCTAAAGAGCGTCTGATTTGTGTTTATCACTGAATTGGGTAGTTTTTCTCTACCTTAAATATTTTGGCAATAAGCAAACATACTAAAGTAAAGTTTACAGTTCATTGTCCTGTGGCTTCTGCCTCTTTTGTGCAGCTTGAGTGAAAGTGCAGCATGCAGAATGAATGTTGGGAGGTGCATGACCACGCACAGTGATACCTGGCTGAAGAAGCCTGATGACGTCAAGTTTTGGTGTGAGCACCTTCGTTTCTTGCATAAAGAGCTGAATCAATCACATCTTATTCCGACAGCTCAGCAGACTGGATAATATTATATTTGTTTAAGATTTGTCGTGTTTAGCTTCACACTTTGATTGACGCTATCGCATCCTCGTTTCACTGTGCTGCTAAAGGCGACCATGAGAGCCGGGAAACAAATTTGCCGAGCGACGAGGGGAGGGCTGTGGGAGAGTGACCCAAAAATCAAGAGCGGGAGGGTCGGACCCGCAGGAGGAACAGCAACTCAAACGGAGGAAGAGAATACTAGAGGGGCTGAGACAGTAAGAGAAATGATGGGTGAACAGGGATGGTTAAGGAAGAAAGGTTCTGGCCTGGGAACACCAGCTTCCCTGCAGACCCCGAGTTTGGCTGCTTCGCTCGAGATGACTTCACATATCGCACCTGAATACACAGATTTACACACAAGCCTGGACGGAGCTTCTGAGCCTGAATATTCGACACACTGCCTACTGACATCACTGCAGCTGGTGTGAATTTAGCAGAACTCAGCCTAGGGCCGCCTCTCAGCAACCCACCTCCACTATATGCACACACAAACACCTAAACACACACAACTCTCTCACACTCTTTTTATTTTTATTTTTTTGGTCTCTTCTTTTGAGCTGATTGGAACAGCTCCCCACAGCTTGGCATGGAGGCTGATCTTCTGTGATCTATTTAATGTGAGAAAACACGGTTTCACCAGGAGATCATTCAGCCCTGTTATGTCAACCACACACTTCACTGCCTGCAGGCGAAAGGCTGTGTATCACATCTTTTTTATTTAATCCCAAACTTTTCCTGGCAATTTGATTACATGCATTTTTCTCCTTAGACTTCCCTTCCTAGACTTCCCTCCCTTATATATTTTATATTCAGTTTATATTCAGTGACCGGTGGGAAACAGCAAAGTCAAAATTCACTCAAATTCTTCAGTTAGACCTATTTATACATTTAAAGTTAAACTAACATGTTACTGCAAATCCCCCCGTACATTCCTTTTCAAATTGCAAACTGACTGGTCATTTACAAAAACATCAAATTGGAGACGTAACTGAGCTTCGACTGACTGACGTCATTGTCAGCAGCTGATTCGGGTACATCATCCAGCAAGTTCAGGCAAAAAAAAAACATTTAAAAAAGTAATTTTAAAAATATTCAGCGTGTGAAAGCAGGCAGACATAAACTGTGCCTTAGAACAGTGGTTCTCAAAGTGGGGTCCGGGGACCCCCAAGGGTCCTTATGGTGGTTCCAGGGGGTCCTCAGCACTGTAATTCCATCCATAAGTATCCTGATTTTCTGTCACAGGTTTCATACACTTTCTGTAATACAACATCTACCGATCTAAACCAATCAAACAAAACAATCACTTTTTCACCCCTCAAAGCCCTGTAGGCCTCCTGGACTCAGAGGCGACCCCTCCCGCCCCAGACACAAACAGTTTTAGACATTCCCTCGTACCCCTACCCCTTTACACTGTCAGCATTTCGCAACACTATCTAATTATCAAACTAATGATGTGGGTGGATGCCACTTTTCCTTGATTTTAAGGTATTACACTAGTAAAATGTACATTTACTTCAACCGTCTATATTTGTTAGAATCACTACTTTAAAAAAAAGATCACCACTAAAAATTAAAATCCTTATCATTTGTGCCGTTGTGTTGTACAGCATCCTGAACTTATCACTACTTGGACATGTAATATACTGAAATCACTCACTAAAAAGCATTGGCAGGGCACATGTGCTTAGTTTATAAACAAACTTTATTTCCCTCGCTCTGTCAGACATTTTCCACTGCAGGGATGGATGGTTATAATGAGAGTTCCAGCGTCCAGCTATTTTTAAGGTTGGAGACAGCCTGTTATTGCGTTGGAGGTAGCGAGGGCCTTTGGGGTGGTGGATTAGTCCACAGACCTGCACACCAGACTTTATGGGTCTGAAAATAACTGTCCTACCTAGCCCTCCCACTGCTCCCCCCCGGGTAATCACAAAGTGCAGCCATCCATAAATGAATGTGGTATCTGCTTAAACTGTCATCTCACCAATATTAGGTGAACCCAAGTTCAAGTATCTACGTCAAGAACTGAGGAAAACAGATCAGATGTCTAAAAGCATCGTCCCTTTCTGAGAATCTCTAAATTGGATATGTTCATTCATGCCTCACTGCTAGGCGCTGCAGACCGTTCTCATCTCAGGACGTCCGATACCAACGCTTTCAGAAAAAGAGACAAAGCGTACTTATTTGATGCTGAAGGTACCTTCACAGTGTTTCCTATACGTTCATTTATCTGTGACGGCCCGCCACAATATCAACGCTGACCGCCACAGATGGATTTTCGATTTTTTTTTTTACTAGGCGTATTTAAAATCGTATTTGATTGCAGAGCGCCGTTGGGCCCCATGACAAAAAAATCAAATTGGACCCCCTTTGACTGCAACTAAACACCATCACTGAAGAGCGTGTTGAGGCAGGACCAAACCATTTCATGCAGAAACGGGGGGGTCGGTCGGTCAATATGAAGGTTTACTTTTTTGTGAATGGGGATTTTTAACTTTTACTGCCAAAAACAAGTAAAAACAAAAAGATCAGTCATTTTATTATTAGATTACTCAATGATGATGGTTTATATAATGTATAATATAATATAATTTGATACTACTTTATAATTATTTTTTGGAGCCCCTGTCAGCCAGGGGCCCTTGGAATTGTCCTAACTTTTCCCCCCTATACGGCGCCCATGTCTGTGGGAAACACTGTGTGTCTATGCTAGCTCTCTATGCTATGCTAGCTTGCTAGCTCCGTTCGTGTTAAAGGTGTTGACAGCCCCCCCGAAGCCCCCTTCCCTTACCATAACCATCAGAAATGTGTGCGCGCCCAAACCAAAGTCAGTGACTTTACACGTGTCGACCTGCTAACAGGTCACAGCTAGCAGGTACTGTTAGCCTCCTTTGTGTTGCTGAGGCGTAGCAAACTGTGGCGTTTCATGCAGACGCTGAAAGATACCTTTAGCGGCAAATAATCACGCTGTCTGGAGACGTTGCGTTGGCTTACAACAGAAAGAAGGTGTCAAGCGTCAGTACTCCAAGTGTGTTTCAGGACCAGGCGAACAGTTCACCAGGAAGCTTCTTCCATATTCTTCTTCTGCCAGGAAGTTAGTAGTTATCTTGACTTTTCACAGGAGGATAGGAGCCGACAACATGAGCAGCTAGCGTGTACAGGGGTCTTAGTGACAGCAGTGATGGTGAAGATCTTTTTCTTACTCCCCAGCTGCTCAATCAGAGAGGCCCTGAACATGATGTGGGAGATGAAGGAGACACGCAAAGGCCTCTGCTACAAGACCGGCCTGCTTTCCCTACCAGCAGATATTGGTTGGTACCTCATGGCTCTGCCGTCCGGTATCATGCACACAAACATAGAGCCCTTTACTCTACAACACAAGTGCTCACCCTGAGGGAGTTGCAGCGTGAGGCACATCTCCTCACCTGGTTACCATCAGAGGTTGTTTATCTTTCAGTATGACAGAAACGTTACAGCCGGGCCCAGTTTACCAGATGATCACGTCATGATCAATGCACGCACTCGTATAACTGAAGTTACATGCACATAACTTTTATTTTACCTTGTCTCATTACTGAGATTTTATCATTGTGATGGGAAGCAGTGAGCAGAAGGTTTACTGTGGGCATGTCTTTGCTAATGTGACTGAAAAGGAGGACTTTTTTCTTTCTCAGTGTTGTCTTCTATTTATCTCCTGAGCTGTTCTGTAGCTTATTAATGCACATCTTTAAATCCACGGTAACACTGCGAAACAGCACCAGCAATGCAGAAGAGTATTTTTATACTGCAGTAGTGAGGAGCACTGTCACTTTTCAGAAAAAGTGAGACAGAAATAAACATGCATGAATATAGGAAGGCCAACAGAGGCATAAAATCAGTGAAGTTATACCATCACAAAATAAATGTAAGTAAAAGCTTAATACAAATATCTTGGCAGAGAAGAAGCTACTTGAAACGTATGGCATTTGATTATGTGCTGAAAACCACATGACTGAACGTGCATCGCTCTCAATTGAGGCGTCAGCTAAACACTGATGGTTCTATAATTCATCTAGATTTGCAAACAGCGGTGCACTAAGGCAGAGGATTGCTTCTACAGTCTCTCCAGCAGGCGTTGTCAGAACGTTCACAAAGGATGATGGGAGAACAGGAAACCAGCAGGGCTCTGATACAGTCCCTTTGAAATCTTTCCAGCTGCCTCGTTGTGCCGATGGCCATCACACGGGGTTGCAACAAAGGCCGTGCTTCTGTGTGTCCTCGCAGGAAACGGCACCTGCTGTTTCTCATTTCAGATGTCATTCACCGGCTGGATTGAGAACCCACCCCATTACTTCAGCTCTTTTTGGGAACGCCTCGGAGTTTGACCCCAAGTCACTTTAATTAGGTTGTTAGGTGCCACACGAGCTAACAACGGCCATACGCGCCAACTGTAAATGAGTCATCAAAAGAGATGAACTGTTATGAAATGAATTAGACCCCTTCATCCTGCGCTTAATCAAATCAAGTCCACAGGGCCTCCTTAAGTTTGTTTAACTCCTCATATAAACAACATAACAGTACAATTACAATCACGTCCGGCTTATTACCTTGAAAACTAATCACCAGGCTGCGTTTTCTGCCATCCGTGATGGGAATGAGATTCTACGAGTTTATATGTGGAAATGGGAATTTAAACAAACATGATTGACTAAAGACTCTCTGCTCTTGAGATGTGTTTAGCATTTAATGTTACTGTCAGTGATATCTTCCACCTGCAAACCCAGCATAGTGTAAACGCAGCTGAAGGCTGAATACCTCCACGCTGTAGAGTGCACTGGGCTAGGTGTGCAGTAAAATAGCGTAAGTATAGTTGGTGAAGTAGACTGCACCATTAAGCAACTTTTAGAGCAATCGTGCAGGGCAACGTTGTCGTCAGTGGTAATGAGTAAAGATTACTACCGTAATCCCCTTCACCCACCACTCCACCACTCCACCACCCGCCGCTATCCATTTAAAACATAGTTGGACTTGTCTCTAGAAACATTGCTCAAAAAGTTGCTCAGTGTATCATCGCCCTAAGAGTCTCCAGCCATGCTAGCAGCTCCATGACGCTTTACTACACAACGTTGCTTTGAGCTAAATGCTAACAACAGCATGATAACGTGCTTACAGTGACAACACTGAAGCTCATGATACACAGAGCAACTTTTAGATTTCTCATTGCCGCTCCTAAAACAACTGTGCTAATTAGACAAATAAATACATCCGTGCCCTCTTCTCCCCTCAACTGTCTCAATCTGTCTTCATGCTGAAGTGAAGAAGTTGTATCTCAACTCATCCAAGACTCCCGTCGCACTCCTCGCTTCACTGCACTGGCCTCCAATCAAATTTAGCGGTGAACTTCAAATCCTTTTCATTACCTAACAGGCTTTACACAACTTGGCTCCACCTTGTATCAGTGAATTGCTGATCCCTTACAAGTCCACTAATCCCCCCCGTGGTCCTCGGCGCAAGGTCTCTTAGTTGCACTGCGGTCAAACATTTGGAATCCATGTGAGCAGGTTTTACTGCGGGTCAGGAGAACTTAGGGACTGACATTTGCTAAGAGACATTTTAATGATTCGTAATTTGTTTTCAGGTTTATTCCAAAATGTTGTCCTTTTATATCATCATCAGCTGATTGCACTTGCTATAACTTACAAACACTATAAATATTACAAACACTGTGGTTTATTCATGTTCCACGTGTACTAAACAATATGCAGCTCAAATGATGATGGTTTCCAAAGCTAATGCAGGCTGTCTATGATGTTTGACACCTTTTAAAATAAACAATAAGCCATTAACTAAAAAGAATCGTCTCATTAATGGTCAAGCAGACATGTGCTGCATGTTCAGAGCGTACATGTGCGCAACAGATCTGCTCTTGTCCTACTTCGGCAGGAAGCCGGAGGAAATCTGACGAGCAGAGAAGAGGGAGATGCTTACATCACTGGAAAATGAGCGGTGTGAAGCTGTTTAACAATTTCATAATTTCATAAACAGACAAGATAATCCTTTACAGCACAAGGTAATCAGCTCCCAAACCGACCGCGCAGTTCATCGTTGAGCAAGAGGAATGTCAGACAAACACAGGTGGTTTCCATTCCAACTTTCCGGCTGAGCAGAGGAACAGAATTTCTTCTATCTTTCTTAGCAGTGAAGGAGCTAAAGGCACAAACTGTATCTGAGAGCACGATTAAATTAAGGAAGGGAAAGCGTAGTTTTCAAATGCATATCTAGTATTTGATGGTATCTGCAGCCTACTGTTGTGTTTCATAGTTTAACTTTTCTTGTGGAAGTGAAAGTTCAACGTTCTAATCAGCAATGCAGAAGGGGCAGCAAGATAACTGCTTCACAAGTCGCCTGGCATCGATTGTGTTATTTTAAAATATATTGAGCAGGGCGCACAAGGTCTCTCGATTTAAAATGGGAAACAAAACAATGGAGCTCTGAAACAAGAGATAGCTTTGCTTACTGGTTACTATGGCGGCAGAGGAAGCAGCCTCCGCTCGAGCAGGAGACCCCGGCGGCACGGACCCACGTGAAGGAGTCGCTGTCTGTTTGCGTTAGTAATTGGTTAGCTAATCATAACAAGCTATTAATCTGGCGTTACAATATGTATTTCCTTCCCCACAATGTATTTTCAAGGGTTGCTGGCGACATCTGCCGCGTGAGCAGCCTGTGAATTACTTTTGCAGAAGCCGAAACGTCCTGACAACAATCTGGTTCCTTCCCGTTAAAACATAAAATGAACAAGTCTCCAAAGAGTCACATTGCAGTTGGTTTGACTTTTCTCTGGCAGATGAAGGTATCGGAACGAGGAGTGGAACATTGGTTGATTAAAGCCAGTGCTCTCCTAGTGATGAAGCGAGCAGGTGGGTGATAATACCATGGAAATGAATCCTTGTGATGGACTTCACTGTATATATATATCATTAAATATGCATCTGCTGAGAATTTCAGCGACACTAAACATAGATCTAAGTGTATGGATGGTACAAAACTTTCCCCCAGTGCACTGCTTAGAAGAGAAACACTTTACTGTAACTTTATTTAGACGTTGTACAGTCATACAGAAATGAAAGGATAAAAAATTCATACCGTAGCTGTATAGGATCTACTGAAAGTTTGATGTTTTCTCACATCACTGAGAAAGTATTATATCAGCAGGATATACAGGCTCCAGATTATGAGATATAACATTACAACCCTCAGCTTATTCGTCCCCATTTCATCCCCACATTTTTACTTAGACCATAGTAGGGGGCTCTAACAGAAGATTAGCGAACACTGGTGGATATACCCGCAAAATGCAAATGGAAAATTCATGTCTGAATCTGGTATCGCCCCATCCACGCTGCACACCTCTGTGAAGCGAGGAGGCCCAGCTAGAAACGGCAACCAACCATTTTTATCCGCACCAAACACACATCAATCACCAAGCATGAGCTCGTATCACAACATGGCTGCACTTCTGAGCATCCAGTTATCTCTAATCGCAACGTATCCTGATGTCCAGTTTCTCAAACCAAAGCTAATCCCCCCCCTGAGATCAGCTGCATAGCTCACGTCACTCAAATCACCAGAATTACAGACTAATTAGCTGGATAAAACATTTACAATTACAACCGCTGACTTATTTTTTCCATTTCTTGCCCAAAAATCTGCTGATTTGTTGCTAAAAATATCTTCAAATATCGTCATCTTGATTATTGTGCAACACCTGGGAGCCGTGCCCGCCGTCTCCCGCCTTTTTCTGCAGGAGAAGCGCCGCTTTGGTGCACACGGTGTTTTTCGCAGGCTGGTAGCCGACTCGTAGGTGCTACATAGTCACCCAGGGAATCAAATGAAAGGTCCGCTTAATTCAGACTGATTGATGCCCCATTCTCAGGTTATATGCCCTAAAGCATGAGAGTGCTTTTGGTCACATGAATGTTGATGAATAGTTACTGTTTTTATAAATATTTTGATGTTTCGGAAGCTTTCTGTTGTTTGGAACATGGCTGTATGGACAGAAATAGTGTTTGAAAGATAACTCCCAATAAAAGTCAACATTTTTACAGTAAATATTTTCAAAAGATGAACATTTGCTGGGTATATTTTAAAATAAATTGTATGATACAATTGTATTAACAATAACCGTTGTATATTAGTTGATTTTTTAAATCAAATTTACAGTTACAATTATATTCCAGGTGTATTAAAAGACATTCAGATGCATTATAATCTATTTGATGATGGTTTATTGCATTAAAAGTTTAGCTTTTTTACCAGGCGAGGATTAGAATATATTTATCTTTGTTAAATAAAATAAATATGTTAATTTACAATGGATTTACATTCCAGAATTATACATCTAGGCCAAATGGTTGAGGAGTTAATCCTGATTTATTTATTTTAGCTATATATTTCTAGAAGAAGGTGTCTGTTTCCAACAGGTTAACCTGATTGGAAAGCTGAAAATCACAAAAAAAGTGATTTGCTGAGGTGGGGAAGCAGCTGTATTGATAAACAAAATGCGAAAGCATTGGAAACAGACTTAAAAATCATGACATGCATGTGGTTTCAGATACAGTGTCAGAACTGAGACCTTTTCACATTTAGTTAGTTTAATGTTTTAAATTACAATTCTGGCCAAATCTTACACTTTGTACCTTTGAACATCCACTAAAGCTTCCACTCCGCTGGACGGACGAAAAATGTATCTGTGTGGAACAATGAGGAGCCCGTAACCTTCCTCAAATGAATACATGAAACAAACAGAAATGTCATTCCACACAGGTTTCTACATCATTTCTGAGGTTTGGATGGTGCTCTTTTAATGATGTCATTAGGTGCGATCGTGTAACCGTAGGCGCCGTGCTCTGAAAACTGCAGCCCCGGGGTTTTAGTGTCATGTGACAAAGTGACGCTTTGCAGCGCCAAATTTCAAACCCGCATGCTTTATGCTAAGTGCCGCATGCATCAAGTTAAATCAACTTTGCGATGCCCTGAATGACCTCAAACACACCTATTTGTTGCATTCTCTTCTTCTGCGATGTTTAAATGGCACCTGACCAGAGAATAAGAATTAGAATTAGGCCCCGTGTCCACCAAAGCGTTTTTTTCCAGCTGAAAACGCCACCTGCTGTTCTGAAAACGCCTAGCTGCCACCGCTACGGTGCGTTTTGGAGCCGCAGTGATTTTTTTCGAGACCCTGTGGTTGCTATGATACATAATTTCCGTGGAGGCGATGTGCTGCAAGTAGAGTAGCCCCGGAAGGGCTCTGGAGTAGCCTACTTAATTTACTGAATGTAAAAATGTCACCACAAAGTACGTAGGCCTACTTGCTCTGGCCCTCGCTCTGCATCAAAAGAAGGCTGAAACATGAGAGTACAGACTTTTCCGTACGTGTGTTCATGAGATTTTGCGGGCGAGGAAACACCTCGGCGAGTAGGCACATCGTTTCGTTCAAGATCGGATGTACTCGGTGCGATGTTTGTCCCGCCTCTCCTGCACCGTGATTGGACTGCTGGGTAAAAAGTGACAGTGGACGAGCGCAGCGTTTTCCCCAAAGTTGAACATTTTTCAACGCTTGGAGCCCGGTGCGAAAAAGACGCTCAGCGCCTCGTCACGCTCCTGCCGTTTTTACCAGCTTGGAAAAACGCGCCGCTCCCATTGGAATGAATTGAAAAAAGACGCTGGCGTCAGAAAAAAACGCTTTGGTGGACACGGGGTCTTAGCGCCACGAACTGTTTATCTTCAAGCACCCGACCACTTATATTCGTGTAGCAGCAGAGGAGCCATTCATTTTCTTTGTCTTTTGCAATTTTTTCTAGAAATTCTGTTCGTATTTGTGCTAAATTTGGAGGGAAATGTCGTCAGTGTATGCCCATGTGTTAGCTTTAGATCATTCCTTATCTCCATGCTGGTTCTGAAATAATCCTTTCCCAACTTCCATCCTTTGGTGCAAAAGGCTGCAGCTGAAGCTACCATCAGGCTTTGTTGCAGATGTCATGTAGAAGCCATTTTCCCCTTGGAATAATTTCCCCATGTGCTTCCCATAGAACAGGGGTTAGGTCTTAGGTGATGTCATGGTTAGGTGTAGCTAAGGTCGGGTTAACGGAAGGGAAATCACAATCAATGGTGAAACAGATTTCCAGATAACAAACCAATATGCAACTACTCTGCTCTCACTTAAAGTAAAACTACTTTTACATAATACATTTTACAGTGTAGTGACATTAGAAGCGGTTTGCTTCATGGCCAGAATGGACAGCAGGAATGATTATTTCAAGCAATTACTCTTTCAGTGTACAGACGGCCCTTTGAGTTTTCTGATAAGACAGACTTTAACAAATTAGAACCTGTCCTTCAAAGACACAGGCCACTGACAGTTAATTAAAATGTCCTCTGCTTATTAGTCTTTGTCATAGTAGGAAGAAAACGTAACTCACAATCATAATACCAGCAAATCTGCGTTCAGTCATTGCAAAATATTTATTTGCAATCACTTAAAGCAGGTTTTTGCTGGTATTACGGTCGGCTTTTCGAGGAGACAACCAAAGACAGGACTTATTTGAGTAAATATCAGAGTTTCACAAACAGACCTAATTAGGAGCTTCTCTTACTAAAACGATAAGATCTCTTGTTATACTCCCCAGCTAGATTAATGTAGCTGGCAGTGTTTCGCGGCAGTTTAGTTACACAAACCTCTGTTCCTGCTCCAACTTAATTAGAGGGGGAAGGGGTCAGAATTTTCTGATTAAAACAAAGCCTTTGCCAGGATTGCCGGTCTTACATCATGAAAGTATTACGCAGCAGAGAAGCCTTTGGAGGGATTCAACTGGATTTAAAAGTATGAAATCCAAACTCAGTCTCACATCCTTGGCAAGAAATTGAGAATTAGTTTGTATCTCTTTGTCTTACATCACCGTCTACAGTGGATCCAGATATCTGTTCCCATTCCAATCGAGTGGCATCAACAACCACGAACCAAATAATAACACATCGCTTTAAGGTTGCCATGTTATTTGTTAAAGCATTTTACATATTAAGTATGCTAAGGAGGATATAATTGTATTGACCTTAATGATGAGTGAAAAGGGGAGCTGTTCCTTTCTTATTTAGCTACTTATAGTCAAGAATAAGATGATGAATTAATGATTGTAATGTATTTTTTTAGCCAATTAAATAATGTTCTTCTTTTTGTAAGAGAAACATTTGACTACTGAAAATTACCCAGATGTAAGTCTTTAACACACACAGCACACAGTACATTAAAGTTGCATAATATATGTGCATACTATAGTTGCATTGCACTTGTTGGTTTCACAGACAACTGGCACCACATTAACCTTTCCCATGATGCTACACACAAGCACCCTTTCAGCGACAGTGACAACATGCAATACCGCAAACAGAATGCAGCCAAGTGAGACTAATACAGGACCACAATGGCACATCATCAGCAGCAACAACTTTATAAAAGAAAGCGCTGTGATTGGCTGCACTTGCACAGCAAACCGTGTTCTCCGATTTTCCGATCGGATTTCCCCCACCGAGCATGGTAACAACATGTTCCACCAAGGACGACAAAACAAATCAAAATAAAAGAAGACACAAAACAAAACCCCCAATAACAGTCGTTTTTGGACGCGTTCCCAAAAACTGTTATCAGCCTCCCAGTTTTCACACACTTAAGCCCCAGCCAGCCAGGCCCCGTCACTCGCCATCTTGTCCTGAGTGCTGAGAGGCCCATGCTTCTGGTTTCCAAAATAAGTCATCAACAGGAGCCTCTCTGTGGGACGAGACAAAGGGAGGCTGATAGGAGCCCAGAGCTCTCACATTATGGCCCCCAAACAGCTGAAGACAACCGCAACAGGCTGAAACTCTGCCGGACTATAGCATCTGAATGGGGATGTTGGACTCTTAAAGCACTTCTAACCATGAAAAAGCCTTTAAATGCTTTGCATCAGGCCAAATCAAGTACAGTACATTTTGTTCCCAAAAATCCTTGCCCCCCCCTCAACTGCAAATACTTCCATACGTAGCTTGTTTACGCTGTTGATAGTTCAAAAACGCTGTGAGTGGCATTCCCGACTCCTCTTACAGTGTACATCACTAAGATAAAACGTACAAAGGTGGTGTTTGACTAATCTGAGACCTGATATTCACTGAAGATGATATATCTTTCCTGTTACAGCAAGGGTATAGGAACATGTAGGGACGGGGATCGTTCATTTTTATTGGTATTGATAGCATTTCCTAGACTGCTTAATGATCCCAGTCTTCATCTATACCGCTATCGATACTTTTCTATAATTTGGTGGAAAGACGAGACCCAGCGGCGACCGGAGTCGGTGGTGGTCCAACTCGAAAACAGTTGAACGGACTGCATTTTTCCTTTCATTGAAGCGCAACGTTGAGATGCTTTAGCATGTTTAGACTCACAGCAACCAATTGACCAAATGAGAAATGAAGCGAACGAGGGCGTGAGGTAGGCCTGCACGATGTGAGCAGAATCTGCCACGTGCAGTAACATTGTTTAATATCGTGACGACAATATGACTTGCGATAAATTAACAAATAATGAGGTGTGCGTATTAGCCGCCCGGTTGATTTTAAATTCATTACAGAATACTGAATATTTAAAATAAAACTAAATGTTTCTAGAGCAGCAACATTAACATTTACAGCCACTATATAAACTCAAAATCTGATATCACAACACGGAGTGAGGTTTAGAAAGAATGAGGAACTCAGACATGAGTCAGACCTCAGTCCTTCCTCCTCCTCCTCCTGCCACCTGGTACTTTCGTGTCATCTGCACGGGGTGCCAAGCGAGCTGAGTTGAGCGGAGGCCATACCAAAAGGTGATGTGAAACACTTTGCCAAGAGTTTAGGAAAAGAAGAACGTGTGTGTCGGTAGAGGTGGAACTATTTCAGAGACCGATTTGTGAAGGCGAAGAAGAATCTGAAGGGAAGGAGCGCTGCAGCAGGCGATAATGTTTCTGTTCCCCCCCAGTGTTTCCTTCATGGACAGGCTGTCTCACTTTGTGAAAGTAATGTGAATCAGACTTATTGGACACCATTATGACGCACGGTGAAGAGCCATATTCTCTCATATCAGAGCCATGTATTTGACAGTTTGTGACGCACTGGGAATCCCTTTTCCGTCGTAGTTCGACTTCTTGGGGGAAGCCCTGCAGCATCAGAGTCAAAAACGAACCTTTACAACCTTATCAGAGCTAATGATAGTGGTAGTACATTTTAACACGTCACTTTTAGCACTCCATAGTATAAAATGTAATTTCCCAATAACAGAAACGTGGCTAATGAAAATGCTGTGTGGTTAGTAACTCTGGAAAACCAGTGAGCAAAAAAGTTCATGTCAAGCTCTGGGTGTTTGACTCCTTTGTCTCCAGGGTTTCCTGTGCCTCTCGTGTTTTGTGGATTTTGCTTTTCCTTTGGGCATTTGGATTATTCTGTACTTTTGGACGTTGTTTATTTCCCAGACTGTCTGCTTGTTCACGCTTGTTACTCCCCTTGTGTAAATAAATATCACATAAGAGACCTTCATGTACTCATGTCTGCATTTGGGCCCTAAGACACCTGTTTCAATGCCGGCTGGTAACACAACATTGTGGGCTGCAGTCAGTTCGTAGTTTTCAGTCAGGCTTGTCGCTTCCTCGATTAGAGCGACCAACCAGCGTTTGAGCAACGCAAAAGTAACAAACTCCTGCACGTTGAATGCAGTTCACGGCATTTGCGCTGCTATAGTCACTAGACCTCGTGGGAGCGAGCCTTGATCATTGTCCTAAGCTCACGCAGTCTACCGGAGGCAGTTTGTGTTTGATTGACGGCGCTGTTTTTATTCCCCGATCTATCAAGCTCGCGAAAGTCAGCCAGTTATCTCCGATGCACCTTTTGACTACCAGTTGTACAGCGTATACCTGGGCGGCCCGCTCGAGTAAAGCCTGTGTGTGGGAAACACTATATGGAATATAATTCAGTAATCAGCTTTTGGACAATGAATTTGTTTCTTCTATATTTCAGTTGCATGTTTTCTTATTGTGCGTAGCTTCATTTGTTATCTTAACATTTCTTCTTGTTGTTTTTCTGAACATTTTTAACAAAAGCTTTCAAAAAGTGATGGCGATATTCTGATTCTGACCCGTCCCCAGCGTCCCCAGTGGAAATGACACCTATCTGTCAATATTTTTAAATGTCCCGCCCTATCCAGGCTGTGATTGGTCGGTTCACCAAAAACTGACATTGACAAGCCACTTTCTGCGCACGGCTGCTTGAAAGGCATCTGGCGTCTCTTCTCTCTCCTCTAATCTCACCGACTGAGATTAGCAGGCAGGCGGGAAACGGTGAGTCCCAGAGAACCTGAACCGGGATGGGCAGAGGAGGGAAGTGCAGCTTAGGAGAAGTGCCAGAACGCAACAAAGAGTCCCGGTACGCCACAGAGTAAAATGTCGAGGTGGCGGTCCTGCATACCGGCGCCACTTCAAGCACCGGATTAGTTCAACGTCAAGCTGGTAAAAATAATAGTTACCTTGCCGTGGAAATTTACCTGAGTCCAGCATTTTGTGTGATGCTGTCTCCGGTGTGTCGGTCTCTGTTTTGGCTTGCTCATTAGTTGGAACATACGCACATGAACACGCTTGGGAGGGTGGTGGTTTCAATCCGACGCCGCACCGCTAGACACCATTGAAAACTACTCATGGCCCTTTTTAAATGGACTTTGGATGAAATAATTTTTGCACATTTTTGGTAGTTTTACGATCTGCGAGTGCATCAGCCCCCATTTTATACAATAGACAAGTGTTGACATAAGCATGACAATTGCAAAGCTCTTTATCAGAGATGGGGTAGATAACCTGATGTTTGCTAAACCAACCAGTTAGCATCCTTGATCCTTTGGTCTTTTGTAAAAATCCTACTGTTTAAAAGCACTTCAGATAAAGCACAACTTTCCTCTTCGTGGTGCTTGTTGAAGTGTGTTTTCCACTGAGGAATGGGTTTATATTTGCCCCATTGCAACCAGACCAAAAAATAAATAAAAAATCAAATGCCACCATCGGGTGTTTTCCGCCCTCCAGCCTCAAGGGGCAGAAATGATCCAATTACAGCTTGGTGCACCACAGTGAGACGAAGAAGTTGCTGCACTACAAATTAGGGGCGTCCAGATCCGATCACGAGATCGGAAATCGGGCCCGATCACATTGTTTCAGACTCGATCGGAATCGGACGTTACCTCCCGATCAGGACTCGGATGTATATATATATGTATACATAGATGTGCTTTGCAAACACTGTAGGGCAAATACACTGTAGGCCACATAGCAGGGCAAAGCCCCAGAAAATGATGTCATCCCCTAAGAACCTAATCCATGACCAGGATGTTGAAGGATCTTCCTCTCCTCCTTCATTTGCACCAGAGTAAAATAAACAAGGGCCATGGCTGAACCCAACGAGAAGAAACAGACAGATTATTTATCTCTAAGCAGGATGACCTGAAATGAACCGCTTAAAGAATCCCTGACTCAATCAAGGGTACTTCCAAGGACAGTGAGGACTGCATTCCTCCTGTGCACACAAACAGAGCCATCAAAGTTTGCTCAAACAATAAAAGGTTATTTTTCACCAAGCAGGAATCTTTACCAGGGATCACGGTTTACCAGATCCGATCACGAGGTCGGAAATCGGGCCCGATCACGTTGTTTCAGATCAGAATCGGACGTTACCTCCTGATCAGGACTTGGATATAAATGTGTGTGTATGTATATATATATATATATATAGATATATATAGATATATAGATATAGATATATATAGATATATGACATATATAGATATATAGATAATAGATCATCTATATATAGATATAGATATAGATATAGATATAATATATATATAGATATATATATAGATAGATGTGCTTTGCAAACACTGTGGCACTTTTATTTTTTTTATTTGGTTACATGCCTTTGCATGACTTTTTTTATATTTACTGTTGCACTAAAGTCCAAAAGTGAAGAATTTATGTTATTTATTACTTGATTGTTGAAGCTGCCTCACAGAAGTGCTCTGTTTGTTAACAGAATGTTAAAATAAGGTGAATTAAATAAAAAATAAGGAACATCCTAGATCTGTTTTTTCACTCTTCTTTATTCTTTTTTTAAATATTATAGAAGTATCGGATCGGGACTCGGTATCGGTAGATACTCAAAATCAAATGACTCAAGGGCAAAAAAACCTGATCTGGACATCCCTACTACAAATCTAACTTTGACAAATGGTATATATTTTTCATTTTTACGAGAAAATTATGACTAATAACTTTCTATGGGAACCATCCTCGACAGTTTTCCGTACAGTATATGTCAGATGGAATATGTCCTATCTTTCTCTGTCCTATCAGCATTTGAAACACAAGACTCAAAAGCATTTTGTAACTGACCTTCGAAATGCAATTCAAAACACTAGAAAATGTTGATGAGCCTTTCTGGAAGAGAATCTGCCTTCTTCCACCGTCAGTGCGTTTAGTTTGGCAGCCAAAAGGAAACACTCTTGGAGACAAAGTGGGACGAGCAGTCAAGAAAAGCAGAGTAAAGGCACCTCAGAGAGGAAGCCAGATGCAGCCAGATAGAAGGGGAAGAAGGGGATGGATGGTGCAGAGTGAAGAAAGAGACGAGGAGGAATGGCGAACGCTGAAGAAATCTCAGAACGGCTGCTTGGAGAGAAAGAGCAGCTCCTCTCACCAAGCGCCTATTTGCTCTGGTACAAATCACTGCTAGGCCCAGAAGGCCCAGAGGGGAAAGCACTTTTCTTCACCTCATCGTCAGGCCTTGGAATCCCGTTCCACTTTTCCAGATGGCTTCAACAGCAGCAGCAGACTGAGCAGGTCCTGCTTCCACTGACCCGCCCAGATATCCCATCTGTCCAACCCAAGCAACCCAGTCACTACTGGCTGCAACCGTTCGGGACTGGGAACTTAATCCCAGTGCCTCGCTTGAGACCAATTTGTGAGGTGGTTTGATAGAAATCCCTACCCCCATCTCTGGCCCTCGTTCTCCTGTACCCAGCAAATAGCCTAATTGATTTATGGTTAACCAAGGAGGCAAGGAGTGGGGGCATAATTAAAGTTTTTCACTTCTCTGTTGGCCTGAACGAAGATATAAAGTGCTGAAATGTAACACAGCCAAAGTAACCTGCTGTATACTTGATAGGATTTTACCCTTTATCCTTTTATGGAAGGTGTAGGGCCAAAAATGTTATCACAATAAAGATTTCATATATATATATATATATATATATATATATATGCACGAGTAAAATTAAGTAAAAACTTTTTTTCTGTCCTTTTTCCAAATTCTGATCACCTTGTAGAACTAATGTGTACTCTTATGTTTGTGGAACCGGGTCATGAGAGAAGTTATTACTTCCTGACTGACCCACTACATAAGGAAACTAGTGTGTCACAAATGCCTAATTGAGACATCTCCCTCTCTGCATGCAAGGACATTTGAGACTACTTATTGAGGCTTGCAAGGCTCTAGGAGCACTTTCAGTTTCCACCAGCTGAAAAGGACTTTCCAGAGAGATAGAAGCAGCCTAGAAAGCACAGCCAAGTCAGAGCCAGGTTTTGGACTCCAGGCCAAAAAATTCCCTCCCAGCTGCTTCAACCAAGCAATATGCAGACCCAGGTGTTCGGGCGAGATTTGAAACCCAAACCCAGCAGTTTAACTGTTCCACAATCCCCAATCCAACATCTTCCCTCTGTTTACCCCTCCGCAGTGCTCCTTACCCCATATCTGTTTTTTCTGGCTTACACAAAGTGGTCCTTAAATTGCAAATAGTTGATGCATATCTCAGTACAGTGTGCACTAGTTCACAGGTGTTTGATTCAAAAGAACAGAACTTCTGGGTGAATGAAGTGAGCTGAATCACTTCCTGAAACGATCTGTTCATTTCTCAGTCGGTTCAGTGGAGCTCTTAGTCACTTACTTGGGAACGTGCAGGGATACACTCACTCAGTGAGTGAATGATTCATGTCATTTGTTTGCAGGATGAATGGAATTCACAGCCGATCACAGGTCACTAAAATTTAGCTGCAGTAAGTCAACAACAGTGGTGTTGGGCTGCAACCCAGATATATGACATTATATGCATAAGCTGATATTTAACATGTGCGCAGTGCCTCACACACACACTTACACAGACACTGTACTGTTTGGGAAAATTGATTGCATTAGATAGTATTAAAGAGTGCATAAACAAAATTGCTTTATCTGAACTCATTAGATTTTGAACACATTTATGAGCTAGCTTGTGTTTCGGTGTCTCCGTCGTTCTGCAATTACACCGCCAAACTCTAGTCGGCAGTAGCGCTGCAGCGTCCACTGTGTTGACTTTTGTCGGCAGAGCAGACTAACTTCCAGTTTAGTCCTCCAAGAACGTGAATGGGAGTAAAATTGTATACGTGCAGACTTTTTAAATGTTATCGACCAAACATATCGTGACGGTCAAACATATCGATCCACCGTGGTTCAGCCGCCGATTAGGCCGCCAGTAAAATCTACTCCAAAGCACGGGGCGCTTCCTGTCGGCTCGGAGGCATTGAGAGGCTACCCAGCCGACCAATCACAGTTCTTACTAGTGATGTCCCGATCAGGTTTTTTTGCCCTCGAGTCCGCGTCATTTGATTTTGAGTATCTACCGATACCGAGTCCCGATCCGATACTTTTTAAAAAAAGAATAAAGAAGAGTGAAAAAACAGGTCCAGGATGTTCCTTATTTTTTATTTAATTCACCTTATTTTAACATTCAACAACTCTGTTAACAAACAGAGCACTTCTGTGAGGTAGCTTCAACAATCAAGTAATAAATAACATAAATACTTCACTTTTGGACTTTAGTGCAACAGTAAATATAAAAAGAAGTCTAAGATAAAAACAAACAGCACCTCAACTTAAAATACCTGGCAGGCATGTAAACAAATACAAAAATAAAAGTGCCACAGTGTTTGCAAAGCAAATCTATATATACATTTATATCCGAGTCCTGATCGGGAGGTAACGTCCGATTCTGATCGAGTCTGAAACAACGTGATCGGGCCCGATTTCAGATCTTGTGATCGGATCTGGACATCCCTAGTTCGTACGGTCCGTGTCGACTCGACGTGTAGTTACATTTTGAGAAGGGACACGTCAGGCTACGCCGTAGATGATGGAGTAGGGTTAGGGTTCAGTTTGACGCAGAAGTATAAATTGCACCTTTCACTGCAGGGGAATTGTGATTCACTCACTGAAAGTACACAGTGAGCGTGAGCCCTGACTGAGTCACTAAGCCCACCTCTCTCCCTCCTTTCAATGTCTTGGAGTAGGACCAATTTTTTTTTCTTTGGTTTGCGTTCATAGCCTTTTTTGATAGGCGATGATATGCAGCAAAGGGCTGCTGCAGTTAGAACTCAGGGGTGAGCTACCAGGCATCCCTGTGCCAAATATTTTATTTAATAATTACGTGTTGCAAAAATGTACGTGCTGTATATAATAGGTAATTTCTATCATTGGCTTATCCTTTACGAAGGACCGTCTCAGTTCACGAAGTGAGCTGAACTGAACGTTAGGGCCACTGAGTGATTCAGTGAACAAATCTTGTGTTCTTTAATCTTAGTAACTGTATTTTTTTAGCATTTATCTTCGATCATGACATGCTTGGTGGAAGCATTTTGTCTGTGTGTGACAGTTTTAAAATGCTGCAGGTAGTCTTATTTCATTATTTATTTATTTAATTAATCGTGTTATTTTTATACCACTCTTCAGCTTGTCATAGATGCATCTTTCAATCGTTTTATCACGGAAGTAAAACAAAAGGAAAACACCTTACCAGGAAAAACGTGATTCCTACTTTCTAAAGCAAGAGACCGTTTTCATAGAAGACATATTGACATGTCAGAGTAGGTAAAGCACAGGTGTAAAGTCTCAATGAGTCGTTCTGTGGCAAAAACTCTTTAAGACAACCTGAGAGCAGTACATCTGAGCACCACACCAACATACAGCTGAGAGACCGCTGATCAGTCCGTCCAGGATTTCACAACATTTAACACAAATTCAACAAATCCTTGGGAATTCAGCAACTTGCAACTTTGACCAATAACCAAAACTTTTTCCGCAAATTTGACCTATTATCCCGGTTTGAAAGCTCACTTCCTTGTTCCGCTTCCAAGTCACAGACCAACGTTTCTCACTTGCAGACAAAAAAAGGACCGTAAAAACAGTAACCAGATGTTCTTTACCAAAGGGGAGGTAAACTGTTTTGCGAAAAACGTGCAGAATTGTGGTCGTACATGAAGGAAGTTGTCTATTGACACTTCCACTGCAAAAAGTGGAAAAAAGTTTGCCACTGCAAACATACATGGAGAGTGGCAGAAACACTTGGAGGACGTCAAACAAGTGAAATCACTGTGCAAGTCCTGAAAGAGTTGAGCTAAGCTGGTTTAAATATGCAGGATTAGGGTCAGGGTTAGGCCTGCAAAATCCTGGAGGTATTGTTTAATGATTCAACTATAATTCTAAAGTCAAAAATATCACATCCAACTGCAAGTTTTCACATATTCCCACAGTTTCACTGCAAAATAACAGCGTTCAAACATCGCAACTTTCATCGCAATTATTTAGAAAAGCTGCAGCAACAATCACAAAAAAAATAGATCAGTGAAATCTAAGAGGGATGAAGCCATCGCCTACACACATACACATTCAACCCCCCAGCTTCATTGTGTAGGTTACATAGCAAAACCTTCAAAGCCATGAAGAGCATTGAGGGGATGCCAAACATAACAACGTGAAAATAAATATATTCATCCATCCCAATCCAAAACAAGAGTAAATAATGTGGTGAGCACATTTAATTAAATATAGCATCGATCACATACAGTGTATACCCTGGCCAAGAAGACAGTAATAAATGTGATAACCCCATTGATATTCATTGGTAAATTAAATCATTAATTTGCTATACTAAAACACAGCTGCCTGTCAGTAGCTAACAACACTGTGCCCCTCCCTAACTGATAATGCAAAGGAATCCATTAATTCATGCAGACGAATTAAGTAATTCCAGAGCACGAATTAATAATTCATATACAATACATTTAATTAGGAATTAGCTGTCATGTGCTGGACTAGGGACGTAGTAAAATCTATGTGTATATGTGTGTATGAAGGGGGGGAATTAGGTTAATGAGAAAAGTTCACACAAAGTCCAACCTCCCCGATTCCATCTTCAGCTTGTAACACAAAGGCCGGCAGAGTCCACATGCAGTTGCAGGGAAGAAAGACGAGGTGACAGGTTCAAAAGTTCAGGCGCTGCTTTAGACTCGCTTTGCATGCCACTACCATTCGGCACACCCTGATACTTTGAAAATGTCAGGGGGGAATCTCATCTACTGTTCTGCATCAAGCTCTGGGTGGCAAGACTCTCCACAGGGGAATACCAAAATGGGAATAAGAGGAGAGGGGGGGGGGGCTGTCCCTTCCATGTACTCCTTGATGAATTTGTAAAACCGATCTACGGTGTCTCACTGGAGACAAGTTGTGGCATGGCCCCCCTTTTCAGATGCGCTAATCTCTGAATGGTTGTTATCATCACATGAGATACCATGAAATCAGTTCCTTCACCTGTGACCTTAATTCTGAGGGATATTTAGTTTTCACAATAGGAAAATAAAATCAATAAAATTGTCAAGAAAGGGCCCTCGCCACTGCGTCGTTATTGGGCTCTGAATTTTCATGCGTTTTGGACACTGCACAAAGGAGAGCAGGAGAAATGTCACTTCCTGCGTCCCCTACGTGGCACCTACAGGCATTAATTACACGTCCTGTTCCAGTATGTCAAGTGTGGACCACACAAAATTTCATGGGACTCAACTTGTCATACAAGGTTTAGTTTCTGTTGCCAGTAAGTGAGACTTTAACTCCATGCTGGCATGTAGATGTCCTCCTGGAAAATGATTGGACAATGGACGCTCAAGTTACAACAACTTCCTGTTTCATCGCCACGGCGTTTGATGGCTCAAGCTTCAGTATTTAGCATCATCAACGCCTTGCGACTGACCACTATGGATCTGGTCAACCTGCTAAGGAAAAGCATAAAACATGTCATTTTCTGTTGCCAGTAAAGTGACACAGTTCATATAAGATAATATAAGGCTGATTGTCCCCGAAGGCAAATTTGTTTTGGACTCTGTCCGTTCTGCAGCTTTACAAAGAGAACACAAAATACAGAAATAAACATTTGTCAACACGTACACTCATGCAACACAACACAGCTCTCATACACATTAGACAGGTACCTATATAGTAACTAAGCACATTTACTCCTTCCAATACATTTATTTAGGGGCGTTATCGAGCCATTAAGCCTCATCCATGTGCAAGACTAATATCAGATGTAAATATTATGGCAATTCTGGGGGTTAGAAAAATAGTTAGAATACTCAGGCCCTGCATATAAAATTTTCAGCGTAGAGCTTCTTTGTACACTATAATTTTCTTATACCTTACAGTAAGACCTGGCTACCGACTGAATTCCTTCAATTCTAACGACTGCTGAAAAATGTTTTAATACCTAAGGAGTCAATCTCATCAGTAGAAAAAACATTAACAAATTAGCTCTCCCCCTTTTTTATAAAAGATAAAATGTGTCTCTGACTAAAATATGAAATACTTATTCAATATTTTTAAGTGAATGGTATTTTTTTAAACATTTTAATCAGTTTTACGCATTTTACAGAGAAAATTAATCAATTAACTGCACTTAAGAAGGGGATTGTGACATTATAGAAAAAAATTATGAGATCATTATTTCCAGAAATCCAAAGGAAAAGCAAATACATTGTAAATAAAACATGTATATTACTGAGAACTTGTAAAAACTGTTAAGCATGTAAAGGAAATGAATTCATTTTTAAAAAAATTATGGTCGCACCGCATGACATTTTGTACCCACAAACAGTTTATGTAGCTGAAAACACACTAAAATCCTTATACGTCATTGACCCCTTATCAGATTTCTGAATTGGTAACATTTAAATGTTATATATCTATATGTGGGAATTAGATGGAGAGATAGAGCAAGCAAGCAAAGGGAAGCGACCAGCCTGAGGTTTCCAGTACTGTGCACCTCTCAGCACGGACGGCCTTGCCACGTCATGGAGCTGTTGCCGTGTGGCGGGTCGGGATCCTTGGCCGGTCTCCTTGCCTGCAGTGGCTCCCTGCCCACCCGTTCACTTTGAATTATCTCAAGTCAAACACACACTGAGGAAGTCCAGGAGCAAGTCACCTAAAACTTCTAACTCTCCTCTTTGGTCACCTTGAATGAGTCACACAAAGCTCTCATCCTGGTCGGCATAAAGTTTAGGATTATCAGACAGTTTTGCGTCACATTTTTCCTCATTTTAAAAGGTGGCGATTTCCTGAAGTTTCCATTTTTCAGATTTCTATATAAGACTGTCTCAGTTCTCTCTGGTTGGATGAACATTATGTGGCTCTTAAAGAAGAATGTTGGAGTAAAACTTTTATGTTGATTTATGATGTGATGTGTAACTTGACATTTTTACCGCAGTGCTACTGTCAGAGCGCCATGGTCATTAGACAACAAATTCGGTTCAGTCAGTCAGGCTTGCAACACTCGTCTATGTCTAAGTCCATGTGTTCTGGTTTATCTAACCCACAAGTTCCAACTTTGTAGAATCTGCAGGTGATTAAAAACATGTTGTAATTGGGCAAAAAAGTCTGACTTGGGCAAGTAATTGCTGATGCACTTACGTAGCAGTAAAGTTGTCTTCATGTGTTTTTATGTGTCTATGGCTTCAGTCTACATTGAAAAAAATTATAAACGCAACACTTTAGTTTTTGCCAGCATTGATCGTGAGCTGAACTCAAAGATCTAAGACTTTCTCTATGTACACAAAAGGCCTATTTCTCTTAAATATTGTTCACAAATCTGTCAAAATCTGTGTTCGTGAGCACTTCTCCTTTACTGAGATAATCCATCCACCTCACAGGTGGATGCTGATCAGACAGCATGGGGATTGCACAGGTGTGCCTTAGGCTGGCCACAATAAAAGGCCTTAGGCTGGCCACAATAAAAGGCCTTAGGCTGGCCACAATAAAAGGCCTTAGGCTGGCCACAATAAAAGGCCTTAGGCTGGCCACAATAAAAGGCCTTAGGCTGGCCTTAGGCTGGCCTTAGGCCGGCCACGACATATCTTAAGAGAGAGACCTGTATTGATTCTTGGGTCTGTTACCCTCATTCCGCATGGAGCTTGGTTACTCGTGAGGCAAAGAGTATAAATCCAAAAATACCACGTGATCCTATCATTTACAACAGTATTAGGATATGGCATGATATGTCTAAATAACTGCGAAGGAAAAATGTCTCTCATAAGCCAAAATCCTGAATTTCCTGCAGGTGTCAGCTCATCCATGTTTCTTTTGTGGCGGGATAAAGGAATTCATGTTATTGGCGATTTACTTAAAGATAATACTCCTTCCAGCTACTACAGGAAACATTTAATATTCTCAAACGTTATTTTTTTGGGTACCTACAGTTAGACACTTTGGGCCTTCTCAGATGCATCCTTCCCTACAACTTTACAGTGATGTGGAGAGATTTTATTTTAGAACGCCAGAACAGAAAACAGCATCATTTTACTCTCTTCTTGGTCTCTCTGCCACATATAACTTACCTAATGTCTCTCACAGGTGGGAAAGGGATTTGAACAACGAATATATCGAGGATGATTGGCAGGCAACTATATGTCTGATCATCTACATGCAACAGGCTGAGGGAGACTCAGGACAAGATATTTCATAGGTTGTACAATACCCCCGTTAAATAAGATCAATTTCCCCTTTGTGTACCAAGTGCAATCTGGAAAGAGGGACGTACTTTCATTGTTTTTGGAAAAGTAAGCTGATCACCAGATTCTCAAAGGTAGCCGGTGGGATATTTAAAATGAAAATTCAGAAGGACCCACAGGTTTTCCTTCTAGGTCTTCCCTCCAGGGACTCGCATCTCCCTGCATCACATTTTAAGCTGCTTGAAAAACTCCTGCTAATCGCTGGTTGTGTATTTTACAAAATTGGGTCAAAGCTTCTCCTTATGTTGCCCTGTGGTATAGTGAGATCTTTAATAGTCTCCCTCATGAGAGGTCGCAAGCAGCTGTGAAGGGAAAGGATGAACTATTTCTGAAGGTCTGGACTCCCTTCTTAGATTACGTACCTGTGACACTCCGATACTAATGGGCAGACAGTTTTCTGAGGGAAATAATAATAATGATAAAAGTCACTGAAAGAGTTTGAAAACTTTGCCCCAGAATAAGGTTTAAAAAGGGTTTCTCCCTCACCGGACTCTGCTTGGGGCCAACAGAATGTTTTCATTCATCAGTGCTGGTTCAGTGGAAGCTCACATAGTCATTGTTATAGTTATCATTCTATTTGTGGACAACCCTTAAGGCCTACTGTCATCGATACCTTTCACTCATTCCTAGGCTCACTAACACACAGACACACACTCCTAAGCTCATCTTTAAAAAGATCAAATTCAAAGCAAGTCTTAACGTGCAACAGTTTTTCAAATTTTATACATTTTGAAAAGACACGACAGGAGCAAAACATCACCACCCTCCAGAGCAGAGTCCTTTTTTATTGTCTGTACATGCAACCAATTGAGAGGAAAACACATTATTAATAACTCCCCATATTGTTTTGTTGACAGCAAAGAGTTCTGAGAAACGAACACTATTTTAAGTGCTTTGGTATGCGGTCGGAAGGCCAATTGGACTGTATGTGTCATATGCTGAAATCAAGCAGCTGCAAAATTACAGTAGCGTGCCCTCACCGCAACCAACTGGAGCTGTGCAATTAATCAGAGGTTAACCCCACAACCCCACAAAACTTGTGCATAATCTCTAATTTGCGTACCTTCCCGCTTTAAATGCACAAACACACAAAGATTGAGACACTGAAGCCTCAAACAGCGACACAGACTGGAAGTGCTCCCAAAAAGAATGTGGGTAAACATGCCCTATAAGTAGATGTCACATGTTCTATAAGTAGACCTCAGTACACCAAGGCATCTAATAAAAATGTTTTGGAAGATGTCATGCAGAACATAATAACTCCAGGGGAGGGATCTGTTATTTTTGCATACTTTGGATTTACTGATAATTGTTATGAAAGACCTTTCGGCCCAGCAACAGATTCATAAGTAAGGTGCAGATTTATAAACTGTCTTAGCATGTGGGTTTGCTTGTCAGACTCGTCACACGCGAATCCCAGCACTAATCATTTCTAATAGCTTTGTTATCTTCCTGTATTCTTAGCCCTCTCACTCTAAGGCAGGAAACTGCTGGACAACACCCCGTCTCTGCATACAAAGCATCTGAAATCAACATTAACATGTGTCGTGTGTGCTGTGAGGAAGGAGACAAGCAATTGGATTGTGTTCCTGTTCAGGTCAAATAAGGCGATATTATCATATTAAACTAATGTAACTTTCACTTTCCTGTCACTTTTATACTACAGGCGAAGATGACATAACCTGTTCTGTTGCCATAGTTACACCGTTTCAGGTGACCTAAACATGAACATTTTATTGTAAATTCTAATAGACACAAACTGACAAATCAATTAATGTCAATTATGTCTCCAACCAAGGTACGAGATTTAGGTTTTAGAGACTAGACTGTAGCACGAGTATATTTGTTATAAAACAGGATGCTGGCTGTTACAGTGCAACAGCTCCGGATCGTTAGGAATTACATCCGGGCTGAAGGATCCAGCACGTCACGATTTACATCCATTTACATCCATTACGCTTTGAATACTGTTGAAAACAGGCACCATTTTCCAGAAAAAACGCCTAAAATAACAAACCCAAAATGAATCAGGAATATCTCCTCAACCATTTGGCCTACATGCATAATTCTGGCCTCTGAAAAGTCAGAAGCTAAGGAATATAAATCCATTGTATATTAATATATTTATTTGACTTTTACAGACTACATGGAGATGCAATAAAACAAAAATATATTTTCATCCACGCCTGGTAAAAAAAAAGAAGCTATATTTTAATGCAATAACCGTCAAAACCATCATGAGGAAGCTTTTAATCCAACTGAATATCTTCTAATACACCTGAAATGCAACTGTAACTGTAAATCTGATGAAAATAAACTAATATACAACAGTTATCATACAACATTTTCAAATATACCAGGCGAATGTCCATATTTTGCCAATATTTACTGTTTAAATGTTGACTTTTATTGGTAGATATCTTTAAAACACTTTTTCTTTCCATACAACCAAGTTCTAAATGACAAAACATTGAAATATTGATAAAAGCAGGAGTATTCCTCAACGTTCCTGTCACCAAAAGCACTCCCACGCTTTACAGGCCTGTAGACTGAGAACGGAACATCCCATGGGGGGGGGGCATCGATCGAGCCGGATTCAGCAGACCTTTCATTTGGTACCCTGCATGTCTATATATCTCCTACGAGTCGGCCACAAAATGGCAAAAAACAGTTTGTTCTCAAGCGGCATGTTTCCTCTCTGCAGAAAAAGACAACAGCAGGCAGGCAGCTCGCAGGTATTGCGCAATAATCAAGATGGCACCTGCTTAGACTAGGAGCAACAACATCGCCGAGTTAAAAAAAAAATTTCAATCAACAATTTCGCCCAGATCACTGTTACCCCGGATACCGGGGGCGTCTGTTTTTTAACATTAAAACCACAATGAATTCAATTTGTAATAGCAACTGCTGAAGTGGAGCCGATTTTTTTTTTAATGTATTAAACGAAAATGGAAAATAAACCCCAGCTAAACAAACTTTATTTTTTCAGAAAGACCAATCAAGGAAATGCTGAATGAGAGATTTGCATGTGCAGAAGCTGGTGGTTACTGAGGCTGGCACGGACATAATTGCAATTGTGACACCATTGTTTACATGTCAGCATGCTAGCCTTTGCTAATTAGCAACAGCCACACCGCTAAAGTTTACACTTTGACCACACGTTTTCATCCACTATACTTTGTTGACGTTAGCCCCTCGGAAGACTTTCAGCACATTTAAGCACATTAAATATTGCTTGTGCGTTTCGGCTTTTGCAGTAAAGATTCCTGCTTGGTGAAAAATAACCTTTTATTGTTTGAGCAAACTTTGATGGCTCTGTTTGTGTGCACAGGAGGAATGCAGTCCTCACTGTCCTTGGAAGTACCCTTGATTGAGTCAGGGATTCTTTAAGCGGTTCATTTCAGGTCATCCTGCTTAGAGATAAATAATCTGTCTGTTTCTTCTCGTTGGGTTCAGCCATGGCCCTTGTTTATTTTACTCGGGTGCAAATGAAGGAGGAGAGGAAGAACCTTCAACATCCTGGTCATGGATTAGGTTCTTAGGGGATGACATCATTTTCTGGGGCTTTGCCCTGCTATGTAGCATTGTGCTGTCCTTGGATAAGGGAAAGCTCTGGCAAGGATACATACAAGTGACAAACAATATCAGTCTGGAACAGAGAATGCCACCTCTCAAATTTTCCTCTGAGCCCACAGCACAGGAGGACAGCAGACTGTAAAAACATACTAATTTATTTCCCCCACATGACTTTATTTCTGAAACCAGAAATAGTTTCCTGATGTTTTTTTTTATCATCGTTCATGGACAATTTGCATATACCTGGATATCTCATTTACCAGAGGATTAGTTCTAACATTGGCGTTGCATTCAAAGACTTATAAGATGATACTAAAAGCTGATGAAGGTAAACTTACTGGATCTGAATAAAACCACCACTTAGTTTTATATAAACAACCACTGCTTTAATAAATAGCTGAAAAAATAATGGTTTTGTTACATATACAAACACAAAGAAGGTTAATCAGTGACATGGAATTTAGTCACCGATATCATTCCATACTTTTCACTGTCCCACTTTTCATTTACCCCTTTGAGCTTCCCTGTACAAATACATCATTTTACTTTTGGCCACTTAACAGCCAACAGACACAAAGATCTACTGCCTTCTGGTTTCCCACATCAGGGAGCTCATGGATATTACCAGAGGAAGAGCAACATCAGGCTATCTGCAATTGCAGGATTAGTTTTAAGCCATCAGTGAAGTCCAGTTGTGCAGAGCTGTGTGTGTTTCACTGTCAGTATTTAGCAAGACGTAGCTAATGAGACAACATTCCCTCGTGAAATGAACTTTCAACCTGCAGATGGTACCGAGTCAAGAGTTTGACTGAAGTTTAAAGTATGTGTAGTTGACATCATTCCAGAGTTTTAGCTTTACTTTGCTGCTCCTAAGCTGTGGGAAGGTTTTTACAGTGAGCTCAGAAAAGTAAACTAGTGCTTCATGTCCTCTTTAAATTTAACTGCTGACTTTCATGCATGATGTTTCAGCAAATACCTACGAACTCTAATAGGTGGTAGATCATTCCCTATGAAGTTGTCTTAATTGTTCTTGTTCATAATTACTAGGGCTGCAACAACTAATCGACGTACTCGCCAAAAATCGATTATTAAATTCGTTGCCAATGAATTTAATAATCGATTCGTTCATGACGTCCTCGGGCCGTAGAGACACCGTCAGCTTAACGGAGTAAAGTGATGTGAACGTTAAAGTTACTAAAACAACATCAGAGCTGCAGAAACACCTTCACAACCTAAAACCTCCAGAGTGTGGCAGCGTTTCACTCTTCACTCAGCCAGAAAGGTCTGAGCTCTCCTGGAAACACCGGAGCATCTGAAGAGGAGGCGTCGAACGGCGGGACTCGTCTCGGTGAGCTAGTTAGCGAGCTAGCTTCACGTTAAAGCCGTGTTACTTCACGTTATGAGCTGAAACGTTTTCTATGCAGTTGGTCAATTTGATTGACCACAGTAACGGTGCTGAGAGCAGCACATTAATTATGATGCACAACGGCGACGTTCACGTTCCAGATGTGCTCTGACTTTACGATCATAAACGCTGCATCGCTCATGACGAGGTTCCCAACTGGAGAACGTGTTGCTGCCGAGTGCCAAGATCAGACAACACGGGACAGTTTCTCTTTCTAAAGAAGAGGAAACAGTTCTCCTGTCTGTGCGTGAGGCGGCTAATCCGCCCAAAACTCCTTTAAAAAAATCACGGAGTTTTGTGAGTTGTTGAGTTTGGGGAAACTATATTTGTTGTGAAACGCTGTCGACTACAAAATCGTTATTATTGATCCCGTCTTGTAAACTCGGCAAATGAAATGCAAAAGATTAATTTTTGAAATCAGTATTTATTTTATTTTTTTGACTGTTAATTAGCACACGGCTAAAATAACCTCAGGTTTAATTTAAAGGCTAACAGCTAAATGAGAGGCATTGAGTCATTTTGCAATTCATAATCCGAATAGTCGATTATTCGTTTCAATAATCGACAGATTAATGGACTATCAAAATAGTCGTTAGTTGCAGCCCTAATAATTACTTTATTCCAGTGAGTAGAAGCAAATGAGCAGTGTTTAACATTTAAACACATCCACTGAGATCCTTATGCACATTTTGCAAAGTTGAAGCATTTCATTTTTCAGAATGCTATAGATGCTCTACTTTCTCTCACTGCTTTATCAAAACAAATAAGGGGAATTACCAAATTGAGAAAAAAACAAAAATCCGCATTATTCCTCCTCTGATCTTTATCCTGATTTGTGATGTTTGATTATTCTTCACCTCTTTTTAAGCAGTGGCTGACTAAGATTGAAGATAAAGGTGTTTTACAAAAGCAGCCAGAGAAGGAAGATGACATCATTACACAGGTCTGCACTTTCTCTTCACACATCTGAAACGTCTTTCTTTAACAAAACAGTGAGTTATTTCATTCACTGTTTCTAATAAAAAAAAAAAATCATTTTGTGTTTTGTAGGTGTTACAAACCACAGAGAACAGCAGCATGCTTGGACTAACTGATGTAATTGTTGACATTCTTGTCACTCAACATAATCTTATTAATGGCCTATTTAGCTAACCTAAAGTAAAAACATGCTTGCTAGCTGTTAGTGCCTTGTGCAATGATGGAAAGTAAAAGGCAATGTCATATAACATTTTACATTAATGTAGCTGCAGCGGAAACTGGATAATAATGTGCAATATAACCCCTTGGTTTAAAGCTACATTAAACAATATGTTTTATATTAATTCAAATGACCTCCAGTCTGCCACTCTGTGCCAAGACAGCGGCGTAGTAATCTGAGCCCGAGGCATTTTGTAGGGGTTAGCAAACCAAACCAGGTGGTGAAACGCCTGTGAAACTTTGACTTACATTTGACAAGTGGTCAGAATAAGGATGCCAGTGTTGTTCTGTTTCTGCATTATTTGCAAGCATGTTGCCCGCAGTGACAGAATAAGCTGAAGGCTGGTTGCTATGTATGTTTCTAAATCTTCTACCATTTAGTGGTCAAAGCCCCTTTAATGCAGCTTTCTTTCCATGAGCAATGAATCTACGTTGTTTGTATTTTATGTGGTAATGTGACGTTAATCTGTCTCATAATCTGTGCTATAATGTCACTGTTTTACTGCAAGTACACTCTCTGTGTGGGGCCCCTGACTAGCACAGTCCAAAAGCTGTGACATGACTCGGGAGGGTATGGCTTGGCTTTTCTGGAGCTGTTTTCGGCAAGAATGTGGGAATGCTGACCTTGACTGGTGATATACACGACTTGGCAATAGAAGAAGCACAGTGGACCGAAGACACTGACTGAAGGCTTGGGGAAGAGACTGCCCATTTCCCTGCAGGAGATCGCTGAGATCGGAAGGTGTCGGGGAGGACAACATCCACCCCGGGGTGCAGAAGGCTTCAGTTGTTGTCAGCTGTCATTGCTGAAGCACTTTACAATACCGAATGAGTGTCCACGGACTCTATGTGCTCCAATGATCGGACCGCTCTGCCCTGGGAAAGCTTGGCCAGGCTGCAGGGCAGGAGGCTCCTGCTTTTCATTGGATTTAGGCGAATTGGGACTTGTATACCGGAGAGGTTATGGGAGTTTTCCCATCCAGTCTGCATGCATTTGATGTAGTCTTGGTGAAGCTTTAAGGTTGGTGTAAGTGCCACTTGTGGGAGTTTCTGCAGGAGGTGGTCACCACCTGTTCTGTATGCATGGCCAGAATTTCAAGGCACTGCTAAGGTCTGAGATCACTAGCATACTTTACAGTTTGCTTCACAATTTGTTTGCAAATGACATTGTTTTAATATTCAGGCTGTTAAATCCACTGTGCTATGGTCAGCGATCCTGTTTTATGCAGGCTGTGCTGGTGTGTTGTGGTTCTTTCAACATCACATGACTTTTGATGAATTTCTTTGCTTACTGTTTGTTTTGTGGGTTTGATTTTCTTACAAAGCTGATGGCAGATTGGCTTAATGTCCAAAACCTTGTAATTAGAAGCAGTATTTTGCAGTTCCCAATGAATACAGACTTCCTAGCAGTGGTGGTTATTATTCATGAATGCTGCTTTTGTTAAAAGAAAGCGTTTTTAATCAAAACGTTGTTATCAGAAGGGGAAATCATAAGTAACTTTAGGAAATGAAGGTTTAATGTTGGATGTCTTACTGGCCCCTAATTAAAGTGGAACTTGCATGCTGTGAAGTGCAGTAGTGCAAAATTCAAAGGAGCCAAGTTAAACCGCAATACTTGTGGTTGAAACATCTGCATTTGTTTGCATACGGGTGCTACTTATAACCATTTATTTGATATGCAACAGTATATTTAAGGATTTATATTTGGTCAATTCTGGATCAATCTCTGTTGTGGAAAACACACTGTGGCTATGAACCTCTTCCAAACAAGGGAGGGGAGTTCTGGAATTGTAATTGCATGTGTGCTGCGCCCGACCAAACACATAAGAACTCACATAAATTCAAAATTGAAGCTCAACACATGGCAGATGATGAACTATCGCTTCCAAATCTAACTTCATTAACAAATGATCGTCGTGTTTAATTCCAGGCAGGAACAGGGCGACTTCACTCCCAGGCTCTCGCTGCTGCAGCAAACGCAGGAAGAAGTGTGTGTCTGCATGTGTGTGCATGTTGGTGTCTGAGTGTATGTGTTGTGTGTGTTGAGATGGAGATAGAGGGAGCAGACAGCATTCGCTCAAGAGGTCACAGATGTGAGAGGAGAAAGTGCGCACTCAGCTTTTCCCAGGGAGGGGGACGAGTGGTTAGACAGTTGGAGAGTTAGAAGATGCAGGTGGTGCCGCTGAACGTGCCGGTAAGCAGCAAACCTGACAAGTCTAATCAGGTCTCATCTGGCTGCGCTACAATTTCATGGCTGTTTGAACCAAGTGGGCCATTCCTCAGATCTTCGGTGGAGGATTTTATCTAGGCATCTTGAAGCTATGTAGAGAAAAAGGGTTCTCTGGGGTGATTGTAGTGTGTGCAAGAGATATCATTTCTACAATGATGACTCAAGCCCTTTTGAGCACAGAACAGTACAATATAATAAGTAAAGCCATCAGGGACAAGGTAACAAGCCGCTAACACTGTGTGATAAATTGGACTTTTAAAGATAAAAAAACAAATGGCATGTCATATGAAATATTTTTTTGATATTAAAAAGGGTGAAGTTAAATATCTGACTGAAGTTAAATATCTGAATATCATTTCATCTGAATATCTGAGTACAAAGACGCAGGGGAATAAACAGCATTTGCCATAAAACACTTAGCTGTTTATGGCAAATGCTGCTACACTTTGTAATTTAACTAAAGAACTTTTATTGTTTACTTTTTCTGTCTGACTTTGGCACATTATCAGCTGCTCATCTCCATTGCAGCCTCATTTTTACGTTCACTTTTTATCACTGGAACTATTTTCTGACATGCAGAAGAGGATTAGGGCCACGTGTGAATTTTTTTTTTTTTTGAATTCTGGGATTAAAGTCAGAATTCTGAGATTGAAGTCAGAATTCTGAAAAAAAGTCAGAAAAAAGTTTGGTTAAAGTCAGAATTCTGAAAAAAAGTCTGAATTCTGAGATTAAAGTCTGAATTCTGAGATTAAAGTCAGAATTCTGGAAAAAAAAGTCAGAAAAAAGTTTGGTTAAACTCAGAATTCTGAAAAAAAGTCTGAATTCTGAGATTAAAGTCAGAATTCTGAAAAAAAGTCTGAATTCTGAGATTAAAGTCAGAATTCTGAAAAAAAAAGTCAGAAAAAAGTTTGGTTAAACTCAGAATTCTGAAAAAAAGTCTGAATTCTGAGATTAAAGTCAGAATTCTGGAAAAAAAAGTTAGAAAAAAGTTTGGTTAAACTCAGAATTCTGAAAAAAAGTCTGAATTCTGAGATTAAAGTCAGAATTCTGAAAAAAAGTCTGAATTCTGAGATTAAAGTCAGAATTCTGGAAAAAAAAGTCAGAAAAAAGTTTGGTTAAACTCAGAATTCTGAAAAAAAGTCTGAATTCTGAGATTAAAGTCAGAATTCTGGAAAAAAAAAAGTCAGAAAAAAGTTTGGTTAAAGTCAGAAGTCTGACTTTTTTCTCAGAACTCAAAAACTTTTTCACATGTGGCCCTAATCCTCTTCCGCACTGACATGTGCTCACCACCAGAAGACCTTGTTTACTGTTGACTGCACTGAACAGTGTTTTTGCAGCATGATTCAGGCCAAATTTAAGACGTGTGGGTAAAAAAACTGTAAACAGCGTTTACAGTGTAAACTGATGTGCTTCCTTTAAAAAAAAGTCTTCAGCCAGGATCTAAAAAAATATTATGAAAACTTTTCATTCTGGCTTTTAAACATTTCCAGCCTCTGGTTAATGTTAAATTGTGTGTGTCTGGGTTAACACTGAACAAGACCAAGAAACACCAAGACAGATCAGCAGAGAAAGAAATGTGCATTTTTAGTGAAAGCAGAGCCACATTTTTCCCGTTAACCAGTCACGGTGACCCAACACAAAATAATGAGGGGCAGGGCTCCGCATCAGGGTCAAGAAACTAATATTCCAAATGTTCTCCTCGCTGGCAACAACCAGCGCTTATGAACTACTACATGATCGATAGCCGTGCTACTGATCAACATAAATCAGAAACAGGCCTCCGAAGGGTGAACTAACACCAGTAGAAATCCCCTTAAAGACCACTGATGAAATAACAAGCTGAGTGGTTTCAGTTTATTCCATTTCTTACCGCTGCCTGAAAAACTGCACGTAGCACAATATGTAATTCTGTTGTGTTTGTTTTTTCAAACCAATTTGAACCTCCAAATGACAATTTCCTGGAACAACCTTTGTCTGTCTGTCCACATGCAAAGTCTGATTCCTGGTATAGTAAAGTCACTGACTGGTCATAGCAGCCCCCACGCAACCATCTGAATTATGTGTTTAACTGAGAATTACGTGAATGATGTGCTCTACATGTTTGCTTTTTTTTTTTTATACTTGATTTGACCACTTTGGATTATTGCTGAGGTTTGACTGGTCATCGTCTAAGCTCCCAAAAACTGACCCCAGCAACATGAACCGGTTGACTTCAACTGTTCAAGGGCCTTTTGTTTAGTTTGACAAACCTCATTCATTTATGGAGGTCAGCTCAATACATTTTGCACAAATTCAGATTCTCCCTGAACTTTAGCAAACCAGACAAGGAATTAATTGTCGGCTTGTGCAACTCCAGCCTGTCGATAAAGTATTCTGCGTCTCTGATGAGTTCGTAAGTGAGTGCATAAGTACTCTCCTCATGTGTTTGCACTAAAATTTCATGACCTTGCCTCCCCCGTGTAATCTTCCAACAACCTTCTGACATCCTCGATAAAAAGTTCATGTGGGAATGCAAGTAACTCCAAAGGCCCATTTTCATTGCTGCCCAGGACCACACCCAAATCTGTAAGGCTGTAAATGCTACGTTCCTGCAAGCCGAGCGGAATAGAGGTGCAAGTCACAGGTTCTTCTCAAGCACAGCGTTTGGCTCCTTCTAGGGAAAATATTTGCAATATTTCATGACATGTCATTAAATAATGATGTCCACACAGTGTAGCTAAGCGCACACAAGAGGACCAGAGAAAAGGTGTGTTCTTGGCAAAAATCTGATTTCAAAAACAAATACCTTTCTCCCTGTGCACATTCTGCAAAAGAAAGGGTGGCTGTAACATCACAGATTTAAAGAACTATACTCAAAATGCTAGAACTAACAATCCCGAAGGTCCCGATGCTGGTTCAACAATCAGCAAATCCATAATGAAAACATGAGCAATAAAAAACAGCTGCATGATGGAGATGACAAAGACTGTAGTAGTTTTGAATTTTGAGTTTGAATCTTAGAAATTGACCTGTTTCTACAGCTTGAAAATGTATGATCTGAACTTGTACATTTCGAGCATCTCGACATGGTCACCCAACCCGTTCTCACTCCCCGACTCATCACATATGGACGCATTAGACCAGACCGACCTCATCTCAGGGCGTCCAATACCAGCGTTTTCAGAAAAAGTGACAAAGCGTAGATATTTGACGCTATAGGTGCCCTTCAACGTCTGTGTTTGGATGAGACGCTTTGGGGCATCTCGTACAGAGTGGAAGTGCTAGTTAGCTAGCTACGTTTATGTTGAAGGTGTTGACAGCCCCCCACAGCCCCCTACCCTTAACGTAACTATCAGAAATGTTTGTATGTTATCTTCTGACATGTAGCTACGGAGCTACATCGAGCCCCCGGAACGGCGCCGGGCTGAAACATTCCTAGGTCGTCGTATACCGACGCTTTATCACACCACCTCGGCGTCTCACACAAATGGCAGCCTTCATCTGACGGAGAGGGTGGCGCATCTGATGACCTGGGAATGAGACCGGACTGGCTGTAAAGGGATTTTGGCGTCGTGGCCTCACGTAGCATTGCAGCTTCCCGCAGGTCATGTGACAAACACACACTGGCCCAAAAGGCATTTTCCTCATACACAGTCACTGGAAAAGGAGCAGCTACGTCACGACCTTGGATTTGAGTGTGGTGTTGGTTGTTAAATGTCCATTTCTGTTTTACCCTGTGCTTGTGTCGTCTTGTTTAGGTTTTGTTAGTTGGTCATTGCTTCCTTGTTCTCTGTTGTAGTTAATTACTTACATCCTTGTGTTGTCAGTAGCTTCACTTCCTGTTTTATTTTGTAATCATTGGTATTGGGTGTTTTTGTCTAGCTTTGTTTCCTGTTTGCTTATGTGTATCACCTGTGAGTAATTACCCTGCCTGCTGGTGTGTGTGGTGTGTCCCAGTTTAACCCTTTCATGCATGAATTATGACAGCCTCTGTCACGGATGTGTTTTTATGGCTCTTTAGGCATGAAAAATAAAATTAGAATTTCATTTTTCAAGGAGTTTTGTCCACTAAGGTGGACGTAAGGTTTTAACTGAAAAAATATTTATTTAACAAACCAATAAATAAATTGATATATTATCTAATAAATAATGCTGTTAAACTAATGTGGTCACATATTTTAACATATTCTAATACTGTTTAATGCAATGCAAATACGTTTACTCCTCAGAACCCTCTTTGTCAGCATGTCACGTAATGGAACTAATCTGCACAAAATATTGTTTTTGTTACTAAAACTCCAAGTGTAACATAAATCCATTGATTTACATCCAAAAAAAGTTTCTGTGCTTGAAGTATTTTCAAGAAAAACAAAGTCTCAGTTAATTGTAGTTGAAATAAAGCCAGCGGTGCATAAAGTCCAAGTTAGTGGACAGATGATTAATCGTAATTTCCTCCCAACACAAAATCAATACTTGGAAAGTTTAACAATTGTATTTCTCCTTAGTTGTTACCATATTTTATTTACCTGCAGGGTTTCTCCTATAATTGGAGGAATGGCAAGATTTATCTGAGCTGCTCTGTTTTCCCGAACGTCTGTCAGCCATCTTGGTTTTGACGAATTTAAGTTGCACTTACAACGGCTATCCAGAGGGTGGCAGTGTGTGGGATGACACACCAGCGTCCACTGTAGTGGCTGATGTGCAACTAGACGGATCAGAACCTCTGCCCATTCAAGTAAATGGCCTTTGAATAGCTGTCCGCTGTAGTGAACAGTACGCACGAGTGTCCTGCCTAGTGCTCTGTTTTCCCTGGGTTTCTGGGTTGTTCCTTTGTGTTGGATTGCCTTTTGCTGGATTTACCTTTTTTAATGACTTTTATGAGAGTCACTAACCCTGTGAAATGATTCTTTGTATCAGAATATGATGCATTTGGTTTAATAACATTTGGAAAGTCCAAAGGAGCCGTGTGATTAAATTATTTTATCCCAATCACGTGTGCGAAGAATGACGGCGTTTTCTTTCTACATAGCTACCTGGCTAAATCAAACCAAAACGTGGCCACGTTAAGTGTGGATAAGATTAACGAAGCTGTAGCTACAGGTTGTTGTAAAAAGGACTTGCAGAAACAAAAAACATTGAGGCTGATTGTTAAGGCTAAATATAGGTATGTAGCAGATTCGTGTTGTGGAGTAAAGTTAAGTTATTAGTGTCACATTGCTGCTTTATGTTTTTGTTTGTTTGTTTACATGGCTGTTCATTGATGATATATTTCAAGAAAGAGCTGCATTTTCATTTTATCTGAACTCATGACTGAACTAATTAACCAACTAAAAACATTATGCAATGCACTGTGTTGGAGGTCCCCTTTAAATCAGTGTTTGTGTGATCGCTACCTTCTCAAACCTCCAACAATCAACAGTTTATGAAGGTGACATCATTATACAACAAGCTAAAGGAACTCATTAATGCCAGCAAAGCCGCATGATATGCTGAAAAGGACAGGACAGGGTTTACGAGGCAGTGAAGAGAGGGCTGAAAGGCCTGTTAAAATGTGACTCGTCCAGATAAGTAATTGCTGCTGATTTTCCCAAAGACATAACATCATAAAAACAGCATCCATTTAAAACTGACTCTGTGTGAGCACACACACACACACAACACACACACACACACACACACACACTACCTAATATGAACAATATGAGAAAGTTAAATCTGAGTTTGCAGCACTTTTATACTGTACACCAGGTGGTCTCCTCAATATAAAAGTGAGATAAATGGAGGTGTGCAATGTGTTGTGACTCAAAACAGCTGCAAAATCCTGCTCAGTGAAGAAGAGTGGACTTGCATCTTCAAAACCAAAGTTTTGCAGCTTTGGATAAAGCATAAATTCACGTTCTCTCTTACTTGTTCGCGATACATATTTATCTATATATGATTTTTTTCCCACTATGTACCACTATGCTGTGGTCAGAAAGAAGCCACTAGCATATTTATTGTGTTAATTTGGCGGTAATGCTCTGTGCGGTTGCCATTCACCATTAAAAAGAAGAAGAAGAAGCGGTCAAATGTTGTGATCGCCAGTTCTGGTAAGTGCACAACAGCTGTGTTTGATTTGAGACGACACTACCCTGTCGAAATTCACACTCTACACTAGTAAGTAGCCTACATACTATGTGATTGTGTACTAACGGAATTATCCAATTTAGACACCGCATGTGTCTGAACACCAGTGGGCGGCTGAGGTAGAGCTGGGTTGGTCGTTAATCGGTAGGTCGGCGGTTCAATCCCCGCTCCCCCAGGCTGCGCGGTCGAAGCGTCCTTGGGCAAGACACTGAACCTCGACTGTCCCTGGCGGCTGTTCCGCCAGTGTATGAATGTGTGTGAATGTTAGTTCCGTTTGAGCACTTAGGCTCAGTGAGTGAATGTGTGTGTGAATGGTGAATGCAGATGTAGTGTGTAAAAGCGCTTTGAGTAGTCGAAAAGACTAGAAAGGCGCTATACAAGTACGGAGCATTTACATTTAATGATGTCATGAAAATGTATGATGGTTACAACCAAGCGGGAAGCTTCCGGTCTGCAACATGAAGCCGATGCTGAAGTCCCTGAAAGCTGCATTCTATTGAAAATCCAGCAGGGGGCGACTCTTCTGGTTGCAACAAAGAAGTCTCCATTAGAAATAATGGGAAAATGTTTCTCCTTCTCAGCTGAATAATTACCCCAGTAAACACTTTCCTGATGAGTTTATGGTCTCAGTCGCTAGTTTCAAGTCTTCTTCAACACAGCATGATGTTCATTTAGTAAATTATGGTCCCGTTTATTTTAAAATAGACCACAAAGCAGAGAATGTTTCAGGGCGGGATTGTCTGTGATTGACAAGTCGTTACCATGGCAACCTGTCAACCAGGCTAGAGCCGACTCGTACCCTCGGCGCCGTTGAAAAAGCTTATTAGGAGTCGGCTGTTCACTTTCTCTGGTGAGAACATTTAGTTTTCAGACTGTTGTTCTCTGGACAAACTTATCAGCCTGTTAAAATGACAGTTAACCTGAGTTACAGCTGCACCTAGCTAAGCTAGCTAGCTAGCTCCACACACGGCCGTTAGCTCCGCCGTATCGTCACTTCCGGCTTCCTGGTTGCAAAAACTCAACATGGCGGCCCTATCGGCCAAACTCGAGGCTTCAAAACGGCGGCCCACAAACCAACGGGTGACGTCACCATGACTACGTCCATTTCTTATATACAGTCTATGGTTACCATGCACCAAAAATGTATAAAAAACACATGCAGACACATTTAGAAACAATACTCACCGAGTCCAAAAATTAAGAAAAATGAGAAGATCAAAACAACTTTCATGTTTGTCCATTATTTGGGATGCTGAGCACAAAGCCTGGAAATAGAGGCAATTTCAGGGTTTTGTCAAGCTTTTTAATGAAATTCTGTTCTGCCGAGGAGGTTATGATTTGTCAGACATTTGTTTGTCTGTGAACAGTATTACAGGAAAAACTACTGGCCCGATTTTCCTTAAACTTGGTGAAAGAGTGCAGCATGTCCATACTACACCCTTTCACCGAGGAAGAACCAATTACATGTGGGAGTGGATTCGAATCGTGTGGCAGATGTAAAAAATTATTTTTCCCTTTGATAAGATCACAAGATAGGTCAATTGTAACACCAGTGTTTACAGCAAAATGAACTGAATTTGTGGCTTAAGTAAAATGAATGGTGTGCTGGGACTGAACATTCAACAAAACTTACCTCAAACCGTACCACCGTAGAAAGAAATGCAGCAGGCCTTTATCATATAGGCCAGCAGGGATGTGATTTATCCAGGTTAATCTGGAATTCAGAATTTTCCAGGAAATGCGCTCCACTGCCATATCACACCACTCACACATAGTATTTTGCTCCTGCCAACCTCAATAGCCAGAGGAAGAAAACCATTTCTTAATTGTGCAACTTTGGCGATGCTGTAACATAGCAATTAGAGTAAATACAACTAGATGCATGAAGTAATTTGGATCATTAAAGACCTCAAACTGTGGGCTGAAAAGTGTCATATACTTGGCGTGAAGAACAGATTATATCATTTGTTTCTATTTGTATCTTTGGAACACAGTGGATGGAATTTAGTTTTTAAGAGTTTTCAAATTTGTGCTGTGACTCCTGACGAACATCTCCTTATAGTTAATGTACCTCGCAGCTGGTCACAGAGGTGCTGTGCTCGTGACGATGCTAGAATGTTTCTGCATCAAACAAAAAGCAACACGTCCTCATACCTAAACGACAACATAGGTTGATTTTTAAGTGTCCCAAAATGACTTATAAGACCGTTTCCAAAACAACATAAATTTCAGTATGCCATTATAACCGTTTCCCAAAACTAAATGTGCAAGTTTTGGCAAGTACCAGTCCAGCGGGCTTCCTGGACCTTCAGTATGATGATGTCCTGTGATGTTTCACATGTGGATTATGTGTAACAGCCTCGTTCAGTTTAGGCCCGTAATCCAAAAGCTATCTTGAATAGACTGCAGACCGTAGCAGGAACTCAGCTGCTTTCGGGCTCCTAACTAGGACAGAGTAAATATGATACATATCACTTCCTATGTTAGCATCATGTGCTGCAGTAGAACAGTCTGCTTAATGTTAGTGAATGTACCATGCTTAGCACAGAGAACGTAGGCCCTCTGAGTACAGACTGATTTGAAAAGCTGATGCATGAGTTCGTGCGAGAAAACACGCTTTGGTAGGACATCAGGGCCTTAGGCAACAAAATCCACTTGGTTGGGCTTGGTAGAAAGTGACAGTCTACTAAACTGCTATTTCATTTAAATTGAACATGTTCGACTCGTGAGCATCAACCTCGCCGCTCCTGGAGTTGGAAGTCCTGAGTTCACTTCACTTGTCCAACCTACCTATATGCCTTATGGGGCAGCACAAGTCTCTGAGAGTTCATATAAATATATAATATATATTTATTCATATAAAGAGGAATCCTTCTTTGGTTCTAGAGAGATTAGAAAAGATAAATGTACTGTCTCGTGTTCAGGTTACTCTAATTTCTCATCAACTTTTGATGTAGACGTAGCTTTTACAGGTCAAAAATCGTTTGTTATTCTCTCTTCTTCTTCTGTTCTTCGTGTTCTGTCCGCTTCAACAGGCCTTACTGGAGGATCCGATGATGGATGGGAATGAACAGCAGATATGGACAAAATGCCTCATGCTGCAGTCTGTTTCTAGTAAAAGTTTTAAGAGTATGTCCTCTCCCTCATTCATGTTATGTCAAGTGACTCGACACAAACCCACCCCCCCCAAAAATCAGTCATGTTGCACCTCTGGAAGGAGGTGGCCTAAAATGACTGGAAACATGGGCAAAAATCACAGCTCGCAGATGACATTTTCACGAGTGGTCTGGGAAAAATCGTTTGGGTTCTTCATTCTTAGAATTTTTTTTTTTTAAACCCAATAAACTGAGCCACATCTGTATTTTTTGTTATGACAGTGTTGTGTTACATGAACATTGACAATTAGACCACAAGAGTAAACAGCGAACATTCGCTTCAGGTTCAGCAGCATAATATGGGATTATAAATTAGTGGTGGCGATGACTGGTAGACAGGGATGTCTCTTTGGGAGAATTTAAGAAACTTTTCCTGCTTTTCTTGAGCTGGCGATCTTCAAAAGCTTCCCATGTGCGTCTAAGTCTTCTTCCAAATGAGTGGGAAGCTTTATATTAACACAGAAGGGTGGATCAGAAGGCCTGCACAGCCATGCTCTCACCACACAGCAATTCAGACTTTAAGTGCAACAACACTCAGTGTTTCACTGTGGTCTAACGGGGGAAAGCCTTGAGAGTCCAGTGAGTCTTAACATGGTCCCCGGTTAACAGTTGTCGATGACATGCAGAATATTTGACTTTGTCGCTCCCCTGCTGTCCCTGAGCTTTGTGTCCTCCAGCCCCTTCCTCAGTGACAGCTTGTTAATTCTTGCAGGCTGGTTCCACATTGCCACACCATCGGTCTAACACAAAAACAGCGAGGCATTGTTCAACCTGAGGGACGTTTTGGAAGTCTGTGTGTGGGCTAGTTAGCTAGCTCAGCCTTGTACCCTCTCTTTTTAGCAACATCTACAAGTTGTGATCATTAGTCTTTTGTATTGTACTTTTCTAAAGTAAAGCGACGCTATGACGTTGGCTTAACGGCCGAACTGTAGCCAGGTGCTTTGTCAGGCTCCGTTGCCACATTGTGGTGGACATAAATCTTAAACAATAGCCCTTTTTTAGTCACATCCCCAGAACTGTAACCCTATGAATCACTGTGGCTTTTTCTTGTCCTTCGAGGCGTTGTTTGGGTACAAGGAATTCAGGCCTTGGCACTTCGTTTTTGAACAAAAGCTGACGCTTCAGATTAGGTTTGCATTACCATTTCTGCTTATCACAATGCTACCCTCCCAACCCCTCCGTCATTTCTCGATAATGGCGATCTTGTCTCCACCTGTTTATCTTTGCTCCATCGCTTGATTTGCTCTCAGTCTGGTATGCACAATGCGTCGTCGTGCACGCAGCGAGCCAGGCAATCAGGACACAGCCTCTATCCAGCTGATGCCAAGACTAATTCACACTCCAAGATGTCAGCTCCAAACCTTATTTACTGCCTGCTATTCTAATGACACATGCCTTTTTGGCTTCTATTCAAGGACTCGCAGTATGTATAAGCAGTCCACTCTGAAACGTAGAAGTGTTCTGGCTCAAGTGAGGTTGCATCTTATGAAAAAATACGCTGTCACCATTACAGATAACTGCACAGAAGAAATCGTTCAGACTGAATGGATTAGTGGTAAACCTAAATGTCTACAAAATAGGCTCGTGACCAGATGTTTGCCGCAGAGAACACCCAGAACTGTGATCAAAGTGAGCGGGAGCGAGGCTGCGGTGGGGCACTGCGGCAGAAATGTTGCGGCCTAGAATCACAATAAGCAAAACGCAGGGCAACTCGCTTGTTTAACATCTTTTAGTCATGATGAAATACTTCTCATAAGTATCGAGTCAAGTGAGCACGCTGTGACTCTCATCAGATCACACATTTCACATTTATGCTTGGCCACAGGCTGCTCTGCATGAGTTCTAACATAGACCTACGCAGACAATATAACTATTTAAAGTGCCAGCCAGCATTTAAGAAGTAATGGCTCAGATGACATGGCATGACAGGTCTTCTCTTCTTTATTGCCAGGATTTATTTGCCTTACAGTTAAAGGCCTTTGTTTTTTTGTTGTTGTTGTTTTGGTTTTTGTGTGTGTGCGTGAAATGCGATCGCTGCAGAACGAACTAAAACACATTTGAGCAATCCCAAAGGGGAAACGCTGGGCCCTGCCCGTATTTCTTCGAGGCAGTTTTCCCGAGGGAGGACATGTGAGAATGCACAACTTCACTTCAATGAAAGACAGCATGGTTTCTCGCCCCGCTTCGGCGAGATGCAGACGCGTGCTCTCCTAAAACAATACCGAGGAGCAGTCAGCTTCGTTTACCGTGATAAAGAAAAACACAGCCTTTTCTCTTAAGCTCCGGTGGGTGAGTACTCTTCAGAGGATGTTGTAGTACATATTTCCACTCAGTGTTTCCATTACTAATTCTTATGACTTACAGTGGTTCAAGGGTGTCAGTGTTGTCATCTGCTTGGCAGTGACGAGGACTGGGCCTTATCGCCACGCTACTCTGTCTCTATGTATGTCCAAATATCCGTTCCCGTCTGCCTGCATCTCTTTGTTTTTCACTCGATCATGTTTTCTTACAGCGTACAGCGCCTGCGCTCGTCATCGTACCCACGGGGGAGTATCAGGCTTCTAACCTCATTGAGGTGTAACTTCTGCCTGAACCAAGAGGATCCTGCTTCCGTCAGTAGGAAACAAAAGTGTTGGAGCCATTAGGAGAACTGCTGTTGTAAAGTGTTGTAAATCACCGTAGAATTAGTTGACGTCACAGTTTTCTCTGCATTCCTGTGAGCCAAAGCCCAGAAACTGTAACCATCCTCGGAGTTTTGAACTTAATTTGATTAGGAACCAATCATCTGCCGCTTAGAAGTTACAGTTTCATCATTCATGTCTGCCTTGTTACCTAACTCTCTAACCTTATTCCAAAATTAGCCATTGTGAACATAATGTTTGGAAAAATCTATCCATGGGAGGTGATGGCTCAGTGGATAAAACACATGCCTTTGGTGTGAGAGACCCGGGTTCGAATCCACTGTGTCCCTGAGTAAGACACTTAACCCTTCGTTGCTCCAGAGGTGTGCGACCTCTGACCTATATAGCTGACAACGTCAACGAAGTGAAACGCTAATTAATTTTTTTACCAATGCACCCGGACTTTTGGAATTTATGCAAATCATGGCAGCCGACCAGTTTAGCTGCGTCTTTACAGTCATTTCATTTTTACTAATATTTCTCTCTCATTCTCTTTTTTATTTTAATGCACTATATTGATTGAGATTTAAAATGTTTTTTTTTCTGGTGCAATTGCAGCTGCTGTTAAAGCAACTCAGTGAAAGGTCTAAAACCACCATGGAATTGATTCTAACAAGTATTGCAGAGCAAAGTCTGATATATCTTAGTGAAACACACACATATTAATCTGCAGCTGAAAATATTCCCCCACAAAAACACTATTTATTACTTTTTCAGAAACTTTTGCTCAAAGTACACTGGCCAGCTGTTTTAGTAAGGAGACCTATGATGAATAAGGAGATTTAGGACTTCAGTAGGGATCAATGGGCTTGGGCCAGAGTGCCTCAGACATGGAAGGGAAGCTGGAAAACAGATTTGGTGCAATTGCTTTTGAGTGGTCTTTGCTGACAATAACAAAAATCTAAAATAGCGCCAGTCTTATCATTCAAGGTTAGTGGGACAGTATGGGACTGTATTTTCTCTGCTGTGCTGCTTCTGTGTGGTCTGTCACAGCAGAATGTGTCCCTGAACAGTCTGGAGGCAAAGGTTATGCAAATATAAACACAACTTAGTGTACTAAGGGAACTTCCCCTTTAATAATCCTAAAGTTTGAATGTAAATTTGAATATGGTTTGAATATGCGTAATTTGTTAAAAACAGAAATCTGAGCTGGTTTATTCTCATGGCTTCACATTGGTTTGTTGTATTATTTGTCTTTTGGACAACCATGAAAACATGTCTTTTTAATACATTTTGCTTGGGGGCAGGGGCCTTCTGAAACTTTGGGTCCACCTTACACTATTACACTAAGTTTCCAAAACAATGTAATGTAGATGTGGTTGTAGGCTAAATGTGAAAGACGACCGTCGTATCATATTTTGTTAATCTGAGTCCGACAAGGTTGGGAAGAGGCCAAAAGCATTGTTGGAGTGCTGTTGGTGCTATCAGGTAAAACCTTTGAAAAAACAACAATCATGTTTTTTTTTACTGCATCAGTGTGTTACATTTAATGAAAAATCATCTCCATCAAAATCAATGCATGAAATAATTACGGTGCATTAGCACACGTGGGTGTCAATGTGGAACAATGTAAAAAAAATAATCACCCACCACAACAGGGACGTTCAAAACCCAAGCGCCTCTGGCATTTCGGACTCCCGTTGGCTGTGAGTGTGCCAAAGAGTGTGTTTACTGGGGATAGGGTGAACAATCGTGTTGAATAACCTCTCTGGTTTCCCATCCTGTTTGTGAAAATGGTTTCTTGACCTTTTCTTTATAAAATAAAGAATGACAGTTCATTGTTTCAGTATACGACTGACCTCTGATGTAAATTAAAATAAAACTGTCTATTTTTGGAAGCAGTATGTTGTTGCTTTTCATGCGTTGCTGGTGGTCATTTTCTCATTTATTTGAATTATCCATGCCTTTTGGTAATTTATTTCAGACAGTAATGGATTTCAATGTGCCAACTGTGCTGGATATGTGCATCAGGGTTCATGAATCTGCTGATGCGTCTGACAGTCATATTCAATAAACATAATAGTATATCAAAAATAATAACAAAATTGTAATGAGGGGGAAAAACTGAGAGGAAAAAAGAAAAGCTTTGTCTTATATTTTGCAATGTTGCCACTATCGGAATACAGCGCGTATCGTGTTCTCGTTCTGTGGCGTGATTTATCACATTTAGCTCCACACAATAAAAGACTGGTTTGCGTAGACACATTTGCCGTCAGATGCAGAAACACAATCCTGGAATGTCTGACCTGGTGTGAGGAACAAGAGACATGACACATACCAAAGTACCTTTCCCCCAAACCTACAGCGCATGGACCTTACCGATGGACCATGCACGTTCAGTAAGCACTGAAGCATACAGTGTGGGGAAAGGGAATGAAAGCTAGATCTGGAAAAAGGGAGTGGGGTCTGTTTTACCTTTCTATGCTCAGTTGCATGGTACATGAGCATTATCAGATTGAGATTACCATCCATCCCCAGCTGTTCCCTTTTACACTGGCCCCCACACCCCCCTCTACTATCAACTGTACTGCCATCAACCATCCCATTCCTTTCTGTTCTTTCCCTTAACTGAAAAAGCAGAGAAGCAGAAAGGGCCAATGTTTTCAGCGATGTGTTGGCTTATCGTCATGGCTCAATCTCTCTATCCTAACAACACGCCGAAAAGATTGTATCCAGAGCGTGTTGAAGCCTGTTCTTTGAATTTTACTCGAAATGAGAGGATGGCTCCTCCTTGTCAAATGACCTCACAATAAAATGGTGCGTCCCTTTTTCTTTTCAGATGCTTAAGAAAATATTCTAAGAGGCTGCCCACTGCAGAGCCAACAGGGTGGAGCTTAGCCTAATCCAGCTCCACCTGTAGGTCCAGGTAAAGTCCTTATAGGCAAGTCATGGCACTCGGCAGCCATCTTGGCAGCGTCTCCAGGCAGCTGTTTCGGACTAACCTTAAGACCAGGCTCCTATTCTTAATGAATGGAGAGAGCCAGGGCTCCACTTATGGTCATCGGGACATTAAAACTACATGCAGCAGAAAAATCTAATGAAACTTGCTGAAAAAGTTTGATGACTTTGCCCCAAAATAACGTTTAAAAAGCCTTTTTCCCGACCGGTTGTACTTCTACTACGCATCTGCAGTAGAAGTATAACAGATCCTTATGTCAGTGAAACCACACAATTGGCTAAAATAGGTTTCCTGCGTTGGCTGTTAAAAGCAGACGATTGGCTTTCTAGCAGGAGGGGCGGGATAACCACCATCTTTGCCATTACAGGCGTTCCCCATACAGTTGTATTGAGGATGTGATTGAGTGGCGTGTCTCCTCTATAAAACGTCTCTAGTCCAACTTCCAGGTCTGAAAACAGTGCAAAAAACTGCAGTTCATTGAATGGCCACTTGAGGCTGGCCCCAAAAGAAAGTCAATCCCCACCGACACCCAGGTTAAAATGGTTAAAACTTTACAGCCGAAATAAACATTTTTACAGACTGGTACCAAAAAAAGTTTTATTCTCTAACTTCTCTGTTGGGTATACAGAAGGAGCTGGTTGTACAACTGCTGCTGGCTTCTCATGACCCGCCCTACTCTGCTTCTGATTGGCTAGTAGTCCTTGACTAGGAACTGTGCGTGTGCAACTCCCAACAAAGATCATTTAGAGACAAGATGTATCACTCCGTAGCTAAAACGAAGCCTTCAGCACAGGGTGAAAAGAGGAGCTGCAGCAATGTGCAGTCTGACAAAAATATGGTGTTTTTTGAAAATGAAACCATGTAAACCTGTTCTGGTACAACCTCTAAATAAGATTTTGAACCTGAAAATGAGCATAATACAGAGCAATTGAGCAATTTCAGGTTTTAACAGCTTATCAACCACAGTTAAAGAGAGAGAAAGCTAAACAGAAATCACCACCGAGTTAACTGAGAATTTTAGCGTCTGCTTGAAATTCACAGTTTGGGAATACAATCCCAATTTGGGGAATCAAAAAAGTTGAGAATGTTAATAATCCTGATGTAGGAACAAATCTTTGCTGTAGAGGCGTGAACTCACTGATAATGTCACTGCATGGATCCCCATTAGATGGTAAGTTTCAGTCTGTGGTTAAAACTGATTTGAGATGGATGCTGTAACATGTTATGAAGTTTCAGATCACGTATGTTATGACGGGTATTGGGGTTTCCATCCGCATGAGTTGAAATAAGGGAACAATACCGGTTTTTGGAAAAGGAGAAAACCACATAAGTATAATAGCAGTGAAATAAATGGAGACTATTCTCTCCTCAACAGTGTCTGGTGAAGTTTGTTGAAAGGCCTTTGCAGCCTTGCAACTGCTCGGTGTTAAGTGTTTCTGCGCTGTGGTTTTACTGCATGACTCCCAGGTGCAAATGCAATATAATTGTATCAATGTGAATAATGCAGGATGTTGCTGGAAAGCACCGTGCATGCTCAGCAAGCCCTCCGTGAATACATTTAGATTTTTTTTTTTTAACAAATTAAATCAGGAGAATTTGGATCAGCCTTGTAAAACTTTTACTGCGTGCATCACATCATCCAAAAACGACCCAGTAAGAATGTGGAGCGTATCCAAAAAACCATGAAGGTTTTCGTTACTGTGAAAAGAGAAAGAGTAATAAACTACACACACACACTCTCGCATGTGAATTTTGGAGTTATTGTTTATCAAAACTTGATCTTAGCCAGAGGGAAAACCAATCAGATTATTCATGAGTAAATATCATTAGCATGTCATCGTGATATGTCTCCCATCTTGGTCATATCATTAAGGCTAATCAGATTAGCATGATTGCGTCATTACCTCAGCGTACCTGCGCATCATTTCACTCGATGAAATGCTCTATGAAACTCCCCACACATGGAACATCTTACCATAGCAAAGACAGTGGAATATGCTTATACTTAGCAGGCATGAGATACTGTTATTACCTCATGCTGGCTTCTCACACACAAAAAACACTCTCTCACACAGACACACATTCAGGTCATACACACATTTTAACTGTCAACTTTCATTATTACTTGTATGTATTTGTTTCTTGCAGAAAACATATCGAAGTTTTGAATGTAATAAAAACATTGGTTTGAGTTGTTTTAGTGTTTTGCAGTGCTTTTTTTTAAAAAGAAAAATTGGACCACTGAAAAGGACGAAATGAAAGTGATGCAAATATAGGATGGAAACTCCATGCTTAAAGTCATTCGTGACATTTGATTAGGCTCCATGTGGCTTGATTTGCCATGGCCCTGAATGCATGGAAAGAGACAAAATAAACCTGGTTTCCTCGTTATTCCTGTTACAACTGCCGCAGAGAAATACGTGTATTACCATCAGGGAAGCAGCCCACTCCTCAACCATCACTGGATCAATTTAAAAAGAAGAAATCTTCCCAAAAGAAATCCCACAGAAATGCGACGTTTAGGGAACAATAAAAAGACAACAAAGTAATTTTGTAGAAAAATACTGAAAGAAGGAAGCGTGTCAGCGGTTTTTGTTGGAGTGGCTCATCACATCTTGTTGTGGCTTGCCAACATTGCAGCGCCTGAGGTGCTGTGAGCCTGTCACGAGAGCAGCAGATAGTGGCACACATGTAACTGGATCTGCATGGCACAGAGTCTGCAAGCACTGCCGCTGCTGGGTGAAAACATGCATCTGGGACAGCGTGTTTTTTTAGGAATGAGAAAAGAATGCCTCTGTTTCTTCACTAAAAGGACGCGTGGCTTTGGAGAGAAAGTTCAACAGGTAATCTCAAACCCTAAAATACCGTGAAAACAACTCTTACCTATTATACAGTGTAGATACTGCTGTGCGAATTTGGATCATCAACCAAGTATATGTCAATATCTGGTAAAATATTATGACAACACCTAAGATTTGTAGACTAGAGCTCTGTATCTACTTAAGCACAGCACATAGAAACAGCTGGTTCCTATAAAACCAACTGTAAAGCTTCATTTGTTCAGTTTCATTTTGAGGTTTAAAGATTGCATTGAGTACAAATACATAAATGTCATTTCATAAAGCAGCAAAGAAAAACAAAACAACAACCTTACTTGACCATGCTGGCTGAGAAATGCAGCAACATTTGCAGGACATGGCTGCTGTGTATCTTCCGGCCTTCTGTTTCCCAAAACGGTACTTTAACCATGCGTTCTGGCAGTCCTTGCCGACTCATAAAGTTGGAAAAACATCATATAACAACGTTTAGCAGGTGTTTGCATCTAGGTCACTGGTAAATACATTACATTAGCTGGACCAATGAAAATGCCACTGCAAGAGATAAATAATGGAAGACAGACCGGTACCAGCAGCCCGGATATGCTGTTAAAGGCTAAATACGCTAACCTGAAACAGTGACACTTGTCTGTCAAACTCTGCGATCTAAAGCCCTAGTTTATCGCTTTATTACCCATATTTAAGACTTTTTGTTGTCAAGTACCTCCTGAAAGCACCGTCAGAGCTTTTGTCCTCAATCACAAAAGCTTTATATTCTTTATTTATCTTTATATTCTCCGAGGCCATATTTTCTTCCTTATATGATGTTTGCCAAAGCCATTTTTTTCTTACTTTAAATGCATCATTGTTTAGAGCTATGATTTCTTGCTAGCCTAGTCTATCTGGTGGATAGCAGCGTATCTTAGTGTGTTACTGCCACCTGAAGATTAGCAGGACTGCGTATCGTGGCCTCCTATGCACATTCTGTTGCGCTTGCAAGAGATAAACATAACAGAGATCCGCTCGTAGAAAAATGGCTCCACGGGGCTACTATTAGAGTTCAAGCGCTCCATAGGGAACCTTTTTCAGACACATTCGTCACAGCAGGCTACCCCTAAAATGGGAGGGGCCTAAAGAATGACAACAAGCTAAATGTAGTCCAAAGCCAAACTCAATAAACAATAAAATGATTAGTTTGGATAAGAAAGCAAACCTGTCCTCTTATAGCAGAAGATGCAGTTTTCCATTCCCAAAATCAGTGAAATCAGCGAACAGTATTTCACCAGGGAGGAATAAGCAAAGATAAAAAGATCCTACATATTCACAGTGAATCCCAGAATGTGCTAATGAATTCAAATTTAAATCACGACAAATTAAATTGGCCAATTTTGCAGAGGCGCTAAGAAAGATCCACACTGTGCATTTGGATCCCACTCAGATGAAAGACACGAAGCAGAACGATTTATACATGGAAAATATGTTTGTTTAAATTGTGACAGCAAAGCGTTCAGCAGGCTGTTTACGTGTTCTGACTGACGTGTGCGCCCTCCTGTGCCTAAAACCCAAAGGACCCAATACGCTGACCTACTAAAATATTACACTTGTTATTGCACAAGACCTACTGTATATCAGATTACAACTCAACAAACTCAAAGAAATTTAAAAAAAAACCATTAGTCCATTAACCTGGCCAACATTGCTGGGGGTCCCACATGTGCAACAGGTGAACCCTGAAGCAATCCTTTCCTTTCTTTCTCCGCAATTTAAGTCTGCCAATCAACAGGCAAACAAAACAAGATAACTAGGTTTGTACGCCACTCAAGCTTTTCACATTTGTTGTGCTACACAGGGCCGGATTAACCCGTTAGCGTGCCTAGGGACAAAAATCTGTTGCCGAGCCCCAATTCAGTTCAAGTTTATTTTTAGTAGACTACAAATGTATGTAAGTATATGCACTATGGTATTGTAACTAAATAAATTTAAAGTAGATATTAATAGAGAGAAAAGGGCCTAAAGATTATGCACCAATGCAAAAGTTACCTTAAATCCCTTTTTCTGTCAGTTGAATAAATTAAATTCTGGGGCCCTGGGCAGTTGCCTGATTTGCCTGGTTGGTAATCCAGCCGTCATGGGGCTGAACATCTAAAATGAAAATGTATTTACTTTTCCTCCTCGGACTGCACAATGTTTTCTATTACAATATGGAAGAGTAGGCAAACACTGAAATCATCAGGGCTTTGTTGTGTCAATGACAAACATTTGCTTAAGATTTATGCTGCTCACATTTCATTTATAAAGCAGTGTAGCCTACTGCTGCCCACCATGTGAAAAAAAAACATTCAGGTTTTCATTGAAACAGGAAATTTTCATGTCAGAACAAAATATTTTTCTCATTATCATAAGATACTTGCATGTGGGCAAGTCAAGTCCTTGTTTTTTCCCGCATGTATGTCCAAAAACAATCATATGTGACTAATAAAATACATAAGACACTGTCAGTGACTTGTTTACATGATTTGATTTAGTTTTCTTTGCTTGGGATGGTTAATTCTACTACTAGTAAACAAAGTATATGGTATTGTCTCAAGTGTAAGGACATCTTCCATATCATTTGTCCATGTTCACCTGGAGGGACCCTGTGGTTACAAGTACTAGTCCTGGATTGAATCAGAATCAGAAGGAGCTTTATTGCCAAGTAGTGTTTTACACATACGAGGAATTTGCTTTGGTGAGAAGGTTTTTTTAGCAGACAAACATGCAGTTGACATAAATAAATGTAGAAATATAGATATGTGGAATAAACAAATGCAAGCTATGTAAGAATAATAAAGAATAGAGAAAAATTAAACAACTATTTACAGAGACACAACAATGTGGCAGATATTTACATGTGCATTATTCTGGTCTATGCTGTGCAGATGTATTGCAACAGAAGAGAATATTGTGTACATAAATATAGATATTCACAATATAAAAATATAGAACAGCAACAAATATGTGCAATGTGCCAGGTTTGTGCATGATATGAAATGAAGTAAAAATTTAGACGTGCAAAGACATTTTTCTTATTTGAAAGGGGGGGGGGTGTCAGTGGGGGGTCCCAGCCTTGTTAATGAGGCTAGCTGCAGTCAGGAAAAAGCTGTTTTTGTGGCGAGAGGTTTTGGTCCTGATGGACCGCAGCCTCCTGCCAGAGGGGAGAGTCTGCAACAGTTTGTGTCAGATGGTGACGGAGGAGGTGAAGATGGACTCATTGATGGCGGTGTAGAAGTGCATCATCAATGTCTTTGGCAGGCTGAACTTCTTCAGCTGCCGCAGGAAGTCCATCATCTGCTGGGCCTTCTTGGTGAGGGAGGTGATGTTCAGCTCCCACTTGAGGTCCTGGGAGATGATGGTGCCCAGGAAGCGGAAGGAGTCCACAGTGGCGACTGCGTAGTCACCCAGGATGATGGGGGAGGGTGGGGCTGGGCTCTTTCTAAAATCTACAATAATCTCCAATGTCTTCAGAGAGTTGAGCTCCAGACTGTTCTGCTGCACCAGGTTACCGGATGGTCGATCTCCCTCCTGTAGGCGGACTCATCCCCACCTGAGATGAGCCCAATAAGGGTGGTGTCATCCGCAAACTTCAGGAGCTTGACGGACTGTTGACTGGAGGTGCAGCTGTTGGTGTACAGGGGGAAGCGCAGAGGGGAAAGAACGCAGCTCTGGAAGAAAGTCTGTGATCCACCTGCAGTTCGAGTCAGGCACGCTCAGCTGAGACAGCTTGTCCTGCAGCATGATGGGGTTGAAATCAGAGCTGAAACCCACAAAGTAGGTTCCCTGGGTTCCCTGGGAGTCCAGGTGCTGGAGGATGTAGTGAAGGGCCATGTTTACTGCTTCATCTGCAGACTTGTTGGCTCTGTAGTTGAACTGCAGGGGGTCCAGGAGAGGGTGTGTGATGGATCCAGATTGTCCACGCTATAAACTCTGGTAAAAGCGTCTGACAGCGGGCTCTCTCAACAAGTTAACAGCGGAGAAAACGTGCCGTGTGAAATGGTACAATCAAAAGAGCACTCTAAGCTACTTCTAAAATAAAAAAATGATGTTCACTGAAAATCTAAAAAAACAAAGAAAAAGAAAACAGGATAGTTAAAGTTACAGTGCAGTTATCAATCTACAGTTTTAAATTTGATTTAATTAAACGCAGTGGTGTCACCAGTCTTGTCTTGTCATTCATCTTCACAGTCTCCTGTTAAAGTGCTTTGTGTTTTCCCCCGGGTATGAAATGTGCTCCATGAATAAAGCTTTCCTTCCCTAAGATTCCATATTTTCAAAAATTGACTACAGTCAACATGTGATATGTTGTTGTGTACCAAGGCTAAATGAAACCATTTTTTGCTCTTTTAAAACAATGAACAGATGGAAGTGTACAAAAAACATAAATAGTTGAAGAAAACTGATTACTGGACACACACACTCACACTTGGGATCTTTGTGGGGACATCTCATTGACATAATGCATTTCCTTGCCCCTTACCCTAAACCTAACCTTAATCCCAAATCATAACATGAAGCCTAAAACCTTAAAACCTAAAAGTCTTAACCCTCAAACAGCCCACTAAACTTATGCTGCGTTCCATTTACCTCTGAAGTCGGAGGTTGGAGCTGGGACGTCGCACCCGAGTTGACGGCGTTACAGTTAACAAGTCGGAAAACCTCGCTCGGCCAGCTGTTCGTTTACTAGCCAGGTTAGCTATTGATATGCCGGTTGATTAAAAAAACGCACTGTGCGGTATTTACCGACACTAAACACTGTAGCACACGTCCACAGACAGCTGTTGGACAGCACTGTGTGTACGAACATTTATATGAGTCACAAGTACACAGAAGTGCTAAACAGTATAAACTACAGCTTTCAGTAACTGTTGATACCCCGACAGCCATCTTGGATCACAAAGTCGGGGGTAGTGCGGTGGCCCCGACTTTACTTCAGGGGGCGTTCCAGTTAAAAGTTCCAACCTGTAAGTTGGAAATTCCGACTTCCCATGTCAAATGAAACGGACTATTAGTCCCTCGTTTTGGTCCCCACAAAGCTTGTTGTGTAGTAAATCCCAGATTTTGGACCCCATGAATATAGTAAAACAAAAACACACACACACACACAGGAACCTGTCACTTAGCTTTCTGTAGTTAACAGAAAGCTAAGTGACACTTTCATAAATGAAGATATCATAGCTAGAGCTTTTTATGCATGCAGATGCATTGGTGCAGACGGAGGCTTGTCTGTGTTACATTTTCAGGTCCATAATTGTAAGAACAGGATTTTGGATAACTCACTTTTAAGCAGATATAAATCTGAACATTTTGCACCTCAAAATGAAAGTCCTCTGAAAGTCTTCAGTCCTCTGAGCAAAAGGTAAATGTTTCTGATAAAGCAGCACCTACAGTTGACAGCTTCCCTTACTGCTGATCTATGGTCTGCCCCAGACCACAGGAACAGATGTTCTACAGGTTGCCCCTCGCTGAATGGGACCTATTGTTGGGGATTAAAACGGAGCAAGTGTCCACACCAGGTCACGGGGTCGGGTTGGGCAAACGGCACCAGGTTTGACAAGTCTTGACCTTTTAAATGAGCGCAATGTGATACAATGCACGGGTCAGCAGTCACATGCTGAAAGCAGGCCCACATGTGGACGAAGACCCTCCGACCCCCCCACCTTCTAAACAAAGCCCAGGCCCCGTGACGTGTGGCAACTGAGTCTCTGCTGGGATAACAACCCCCTGAGGCTTCTGGGTAATTAGGGGACCCAATCAAGCAAGCCTGAGGCCTGGACTAAGGATTGCAAGGAGACTAGCTTTGACCAGGGACGTCTTATTCATCTTTGATGTAGATTTACAGAAGACATGCTTTAGTTTAACTTTTAAGTTATTAATGGATAAATACTTTACCAGCCCGCGTCATTACTGCAGTTTGATAATGAGTCCATTTTTCTTAAGAGACATGTATTTGGCTTCCACCGATTAAAAATTGCTGCGTTGTGTGATTTCAAGCACTGGCCCCGCTCAACGTTCCTAAAGTTGAAATGTAAAAAATCTTCCATTCCCATATGAATTCATTCAGGTGGAATGATATTTACCACTAATTGGGGACTCCGAGATGACGTATGATCAATGTTTGGTGTCTTGTGACAAATCTATTGCGTTGGTCAAAAGCTGAAGTAGAGCAGATGCACTGTGGAGAGTCCAAAATAGCCCCACCACACTGGAGGCTTTTCTGACTTAATAATGTCAACACCAGAGCCCTCACAAAACCAGATGGAGCCACTTTATTTGTTGGACTGATTGCACCTACTCAAGTTTATCTCCAGCCGGCAGAGAGAGCAAGACGCAAGAGATGTCTGGTCCAGTCAATGTTGTAATTTATGAAGTGCTTTTAAAGCCAGGCTTGCCGCAGAGTTCTGTGTAACAAAGCACGTGAACGCATGATAACAACATCAGAGAACACATGCATAAATTTTAACATATGAGGCCACTTCTCTTTCTCTCTCTTCCCTTCTCTCTCGCTTTTGCTCTGAGTGGAAACACGTGAACGAATGTCTTTTAAGTGGCACAAATATCAGGGAGGAACTGATATGTTTCACCAAGAATGTAACATACAGTATATTTAATTTTTGTCTTTTTCTTTCCTTGTTATGAACAAGCTACAAGAGTTAAATGCATCGAAGCATTAATGTTAATCCAACAGTGACGGGAGCCAAGTCATTTTTCTTCTGATAGTTTAAGTACATTTTGTTTAAAAATAAAGATTAATCCGAGCTGACCCAGAAAAAAACCATAGAAGAAGTCAAGTCAGCCGTAAAGCTAATGAGGGTGTGGTGTCCTGCGCCGCTGAGGACATAGAGGGGCTCGCTTTTAGCTCGTAAAAAGAAATGTAGAGTGGCCCGTCGATGTAGGGTGGTCACGAGAAGCATGTAAATAAACTTATTATTTTCATTGACAGCTCTCCAAACCTACGAAAACATCTAGTTGACAATCGATAATCCATCCATCCATCGTCACCCGCTTATCCTGCGTACAGGGTAGCGGGTGCCAATCGAATCTAATCTTCAGGGGGGGGAAAATCACTTTATCTTGTAATGGGACGTCACACCGTCTCTGCTATGTAAAACATGGTCTCCCTCCACAACCTTGTCTAGCACTCTTTCTTACTTTTGAAGGTAGCCTGTAAAGCCTGCTCTCAGTTATTTAATACAGCGAAGTGGCTACACAGGCAGCTAGTTCAAAAATTAAAATTAAAAAAGGGTATTTGTACCGACTCCATCCAACCCAACCACCTGACTGTACAATTTAATGCTTCATTCATTGAAAAAGGTGTTGCCTCTGAACATAATCCAGACAGTTTAGTTTCGTACTATATAAACGTGGTTTCATCGGTGTGTGGAATCCTGCTGAACTTGACCAGGACACCCTCAGTCTAGTCTCCAGCTCAAGGTGGGACTGTCTTTTTAGGGGGAGGGGACAGTACTCGCCTACTGGGACACTCAGGTATGCAAAAACTATTATCTTTCCACTTTTCCTCTCCATCCAAAATTAGGGAAGAAATGTTTGTGTTGTGAAGACCTGTAGGCCTTTTCCATATGTTAGAGCAGTATTGAGTGGAACTCCTGCAAACAGTAATGCCTTTTATCTGCATGCTTTATTTCCTATCAGATGTTTAATTAATTAAAGGAAAGCAATTGTGGACAGGAGGGGGAAATGAATTCCACAGTGGAGGTCATCTGGAAGTTCAGTAATTAGAAGTATAACCGCAGACCCTCTCTAGTCTCTAATGGGTTAGGATGAGTTTATTTAGCTTGAACTAAATCCTAAATCATGTCATATTTCAGCAGTGTGAAACCCAGCTACTTCATCATGCCTTAATTATTGTGTGAGGAAGAGGATCTTCTACTCGAAGAGGAATGCTGAACTCAGTGCAGAAGTCAATTGTGCTTGGTATTAAGTCCTTAAGACACATGATCCAGTGGATACTTTGTGCCTGTACAAACACAGTGGTTGGATCTGCTTACACAGAACGAAAGTCACTGCCAATCCCATCAGACTCACACAATATATCTCCCTCTTCCTCTCTCTCTCTTTCTGTCATCGCTGAGTCTCTGTCGTCACTTTCATGGTGTATTGCTGCGTGAAGAACTATTTTACACCCTCATTTTGACTCTTAAAGCCAAGGGAAGGCTCACTGTTCCCTCCTGTTTACTTCATATTTATTGACAGTATTGCACTGAGGCCAAGTGAAAAGAAAAGCGAAACTTCCGTCCTTGTTTACGAAAACAATAAACCAGGTCCAGGTACACGGCTCCTGCACATGTCGAAGGTCTCCTTTTTATAAAACAGCGTGGCTCTGCGCTGCCAGAGGCTTCCTTGTAAGCTGGTTTTGAAAATGAATGCCTGTATGTTTTGGTTTTGACCCGCTGAATAATTTACTATGTAATTATATACTTTACAAAAGCCTCTGTGTCCACTCGGGCCCATTTGGGATTCTCTGTAGCATTGCAGTCACAACCAGAGCCTTGACCAAATCAAAACTCAAACCCACTCTCTAATCAAAAAAAACTGGAAAAAACACACATCCAGAGGCAAAGTTTTATGTCTGCAGTTTGCTAAATACCCATGCACCAACAATTGGGGTGTAATTTCTGATTTGCAGCTGAGCCAGCCACGTTTATTTATTTTCTCTTCTTCCAAATGAGCCACTGCAAAACTGCACTCGGCGGAGACGCTGCAGTCTGCACAGCGCATGTCCCATCATTGCCGTTGGCCGGGATTCGCTGAGACAAATGACAATACACTGCAGCAAAGTTATCGCTGTGGCTGATGGGAAGCACACGGTAACTTGAGAAAAAACAGGGATAAACTGTGCAGTGTGGTCATTGTCACGCAGGTTTAAAGGTGATTGAAAAAAATAAGGACGGCAAAAATTATCCAGAGACTGATGCATCTTATATGTTAAAATATGGCACAAGCATGTTCCCAACATGGATCTGGAATGCCTCATTAAAACAATTGTTCGGATCATATCACCTCTGACGCACAAATCACAAACGCACCGGTGTTACTGCTCTCGATCAACAGAAACACATGCAGGCTGTCACTAAGCCACTTGGCTTTTGAAAATTGGGTCTGTGGTTAATTTGTCAGGACATTGTGTAAACCTGTGTGAACTGACCGAGTTATCCATTGTAAAACGGAGGGCTTGTGTACACAGGGTGGGCGGCTCGATCATGTGATCGATTAACGTAAAGAGAATAGTCTCTTAATGCCTAACGTTTGCCAAATCACTCACTGCTAAAGAAAATATATTCAGAACCCTATTTGCAATGTTTGAAACGTATAAAACATGATTATCTACTTGGTATAATATAAAATATAAAGCCTGGTATTACTTAGTATCAGATTAGAACCAAGTTTTGTGGAATTGTCCTCCTCCTGTGTAAAGTCTCTGGTACTAAACTTTATTTCTTTGCCTTCTGCGTATTTTACTTTATATCCAACACATCATCTCTGCGCTGCAGATGCAGCCTGGTGCCATCAAAAGGCGATTTCTTAAGTCGTGGTATTCTGCTCATTTTTGGCTTTTGGCGTGTCATTTCACGCCGTTTAGACTACATCGACTTCTATTGTGCAGAAACGGCACGTCATTTCACGCTGTTCAGTCCCGGCGTGAAATGACATGCGAAAGGCTTAAAATGCGCCGACGTGGCACGCCGAAACGTCCTTAAAAGGAGGTGCTATTTACACGCCGCTCCATGATATCACGTTGGGAGATGTTAAAGAGGTAAGACTGAGAGTAGGAGAAAACCCAGTGCTGCCTACAGGTCAGACAGACAAGGCTCGGGTATCATTTAATAGTAATCAGCCCACTGACCCCCCCCCCCATTTCCCTCCTGAGTGAAGCACAGAGCTTCTGAATGTGCTGCTTCATTGGAGTTGTGCCGAGCTCTAACACCTCCTCCCCCAAGCCAAGGATGGTGAATGTTCAAGTTATTAACCAAACATTTTGCACAGCTCTTTCATGACACTACTTTGAGCACACACAGATAGGTGGTTTAGATAAAACCGGGCAGTTGGAACCTCTTAAAGGTGACCTGCTGTGAGGGTGTCAATTATTTTTAAACTCATCCTGTGCAGCCAAACCCTCAGCACTTTATTTCAAAGTTTCTAAAGATCCCACATATACCTGGCTGAAGTTGGGGAAAGACATCTAGAGTCTCTTAATTTGATGGAATGTTACAGCAATAAAAACAGTTTATCAGTGTAAAACATGGCTTCAATGAGGAGCTGAAACAAGCTGATACAGAATATATATGCAAGAAGTTTAATCCATATTTTCATGTGTTTAGAATTGCATGTCCAAGGCATCATTTGGAAAGCTGTCATGTAAAGGACACACAACATGACGGAAGCAGTCTTAGTCGTGTTATGGCTCCGTGGACGGCAACATCAGTCGCTCTATCAATGCTGTTAATCTAAGATGGAAAATCACCATAGCTTTGGGAGCCATTGTTAGCATGTTGCCATGCTAGCATTAGCACTTAGCTCAAAGCACCACTCTGCCAAAGTGCAATCCCACAGAGCTGCTAGCAAGGCTGTAAACTAAATCGTGTTTTGTCTAAAATTTTGTTCAATGTTATTTTGATTCATTTTCTCACACTGTCTCTTTTCCCTTTGCCTGACCAGACCGTTCTCATCTCAGGGCCTACAATTGGCGTCCAGTTGTCTCCCATGTCTCCCACAGACGTTAAAGGTACCCTTCAGCGTCTGTGGGAGACGCCTCTATGAGACTGGTCTGGAGCGAGCTACGTTCCTGTTAAAGGTGTTGACAGCCCCCCGAAGCCCCTAACTCACTTACTTTATGCGTGTCGACTGGCTAACCCTACAGCTGTGCACGTCAGCCTCATGGCCGATGTGCTAACAGGTAGGGTTAGCCTCTTCTGTGTTGCTGGGACATAGCAAACGGTGGCTTTCCATACGGAGGCTTATGCCCTTCCATCGAAGGTTGAGGTCAAAGGTAACTGGACTTGGTAGAAGATACTAGAAGACGTTTCGTCCCTCATCCAAGAGACTTCTTCTATTCTGACTGACTGGTAGGGAAACTCGGGTATTTAACCTCTGGGATCGTTAGCTAGGTTACCGCTGGTTCGTTAGCGCTCCTGGCTGTGGTAATGACAGTCGTCATGGTTGTTAGAGCCACCCGTGGCCAAGTCTGAACGACCATCGCTGGCATCTTCGCCTGAGGCCAAGAGGAAATGCTTGTTTAATGTCAATGTCAAATTTATTTCTATAGCACATTTAAAAACAACAGCAACAGCTGACCAAAGAGCTGAACAGAGTCGATGTCAAATACATAAATAACAAGCATAAAAATTACTACAACCAAAGTGAAACAAAACAACAACACTTTAAAACATCAGAAAACAGGTTAACAAAGGTTAAAAGCTACTGCAAAAAGGTGCGTCTTAAGCAGCGATTTAAACGTTTGTAGGGTCTTTGCAGCTTTAATATGTATGGAGAGGTTGTTCCATAGGATGGGGCCCCCACTGCAAAGGCTCTATCGCCCTTATTAGTGATGAAAGGATCGCATTGGGACAAAACGTCTTCTAGTTTCTTCAGCCAAGTCCAGTTGCCCTTCACCTCAACCTTCGTTGGATAACTATGACCCGGATCACTGAGAACCTTCACAGACTTCAGTTATGACACACTGAGATGAGAACGCGTTTGCTTGACTTTAAAGGTGCACCGTATTAGCAACGCAATGTCATCTCAGTGCGTCATACCTGATGCTTTCAGACAGCTTATTTGACACTAAAGGTTCCCTTCACCTCCGTTTGCTACGTAGCAGCAACACAAACCCACAGCCCATATGCTAGCAGGTCCGGTTAGCTGGTTGACGTGCAAATAGTCAGTGACTTAGGTTTAGATACTAAAATTTCTGATGGTTGTGGTAAGGGTTGAGGCTTTGGGGGCTGTCAACACCGCATGAACGTATATAGCTAGCACTTCCGGTCTGTACGGGATGGCCCAGAGTGTCTCAGACAGACGCTTCTGGAAGCATCTCATAGAGAGCGTTAGTATTGGACGCCGTGAGATGAGAATGGGCTGGTGTTAGATATGACCAGAATTTTAGTTTAAAACATTTTTAAAAAATGAAATAATATAATCAGCAGAATGTGAAAAAGTAAGACAAGTTTATTTGTAAAGCACATTTCAACAACAAGGCAATTCAAAGTGCTTTACATCAAATAGAAAAGCAACACAGGGAAATTGAAAAAAAACCGAATTGAAATATAATTTGAAAAGTGAAATAGAAAGTAAAAATATTCTGACATCCATTTTCCTTATTAAACACAAACATACAAATGCACACCTTCCGAATTCAAGTTTCTCTCTTTATTGAACTAAGACTAGGTTAAAGCTTCATCAAACCGTCATGATTAATCTTTAAACTGGTCAGAATCCTGGTTGGAATCGCTGTAAATCACCTCAGGACAGTGTTCCTGGTCATCAAACTGGCCTCCATCAGTCTCGGAGGCTGTGTTCCGGCCATAGACTGTATATAAGAAATGGACGTAGTCATGGTGACGTCACCCGTTGGTTTGTGGACCGCCGTTTTGAAGCCTCGAGTTTGGCCGATAGGGCGCCGCCACGTCGAGGTTTTGCAACCAGGAAGCTCCCGGAAGTGACGATACGGTGGAGCTAACGGGTGTGTGCGGAGCTAGCTAGCTAGCTTAGCTAGGTGCAGCTGTAACTCAGGTTAACTGTCATTTTAACAGGCTGATAAGTTTGTCCAGAGAACAACAGTCTGAAAACTAAATGTTCTCACCAGAGAAAGTGAACAGCCGACTCCTAATAAGCTTTTATTTACAGCGCCGAGGGTACGAGTCGGCTCTAGTCTGATTGATAAGTCGCCATGGTAACGACTTGTCAATCACAGATAATCCCGCCCTGAAACATTCTCTGCTTTGTGGTCTATTTTAAAATAAACGGGACCATAATTTACTAAATGAACATCATGCTGTGTTGAAGAAGACTTGAAACTAGCGACTGAGACCATAAACTCATCAGGAAAGTGTTTACTGGGGTAATTATTCAGCTGAGAAGGAGAAACATTTTCCCATTATTTCTAATGGAGCCGGACTTCTTTTTGCAGCCAGAAGAGTCGCCCCCTGCTGGATTTTCAACAGAATGCAGCTTTCAGGGACTTCAGCATCGGCTTCATGTTGTAGACCGGAAGCTTCCCGCTTGGTTCCGGCCCAATGGGAGACCCTGGTTGTGTTGGTTCCCCCCCTCTCCCTGGGCCTGAAAACCTCCTCCTCCCAGCAGTCCAAAGCTTCTGTGCTAGAGGCTCCAAGTTCGAGCAGAGTCAGCTAATAGGTTCGCTACTAGCCGCACAGACGACAGCAGCTACAGTTAGCAGCAGTTAGCTGCTAACTCTGGTGATGTGCTGCCCTCTCTTTGTTTGGAGTTTGAATTTGACACTTGGCCAAAATCTTGCAGTCTTACACGTTATATATCTAATTCACCTACACACACACTGAGCCTGGCATTTCCTGACTACTGTGTTAATGGGTTTGATCTGCTGTCCAGGAACTGAGGTTCGGCCTCTGCCAGCTTGGTTCTCCTGTCGTCCAGAATACACAAAGGTTGGCTCATACCTGAGCTCTATATCACTCTTCAGCTGGCACTGAAAAGGCATATAGGCACGGCCTGGATAGAAGTAGTAGGCAGGAGCTTTAACCCCACGAAGGAATGACAGGAACCTAGTTTGCTCGGGAATGTTTCCTTTTTTCCTGGACATTTTATTACAATCATTAGACTGACATTTTTATCTAAATGCATAAACACAATTGGCTGCTTGCTCTCAATTTCCAGCCTCACATTTGCTGTTGGCTATTTTAATAAAGCAGCACTGTTACATAATAGAATGAACAAGAAGTCATGTCAGTTTTGACATTTTGTTTTTGTTAAATTCTTAATTTCAGTTCAGCACTTCTTAAATCCTGATCATTATTGAGGATTTTGCATTTTGCTGTGTAATGAAGCTGTTTTGCCTTCCATACTTTCTTGACATGTTGCCAGTAGAGGAATTTAGTTTCATTTCTAGCAGAGGAATTCTAATGTTGATCTTAGCGTAAGACACTCTGGATAAGAGCATTAGCTAAATACCTAAACTGACAAATTGTAGACGTTGTTTGGAAGTGTTTAAAGAATACTTGCGGAGTACTTGATGTAAAAATTCAAATATTTGTAAGTATGATTAGTCACTTTTAACCTGGCCTGCCGCCTCCAGGCACACGCATATTCCCATGCGCACACATTAACAAAAAGGAATTGCTTTTGTCAAGTTGATTGCGTAAGGTGGCCTGTCAATTACAAGCATGAGGAATAAGATGGGGAAATACGCAGGAGGCAAAAAGAAATGTAGCCTTAAGTAAATCATCTTTGGGGTTGAAGGAGTAACACAGCAGGGAGGAGAAACCGCAAATACATCACCTTTTAACAAAACCCAGCGTTAGACATTTCAGGCTAAAGGTTTGGCCAGGGACCAGGGCACAAAGCAAAACCATCCCATGTTGCTCACACACTCATCTCAGTCTCTCTTTGGCTTCGTGCACATGTTTGAATGGGCTTTGTTTTGGAAATGCTTTAGGCCAAGCATACGTTAATAGACTATAAAAAACTACCACTTGTGTAAGGTTTTAGACTTCACAGCCAGCTTATCTCAATCTGCAGAGTTTCCATCACAGCGCTCAGATAAGCCTTCACACCGTCTCCTGTTACAAGATCATGCAGGTCTTCTCATGGCCACATTAAGGCGATGCAACTTTAATGGAAACCCGCAGGGCGCTCGTCAGCACGGAGTCCACGGTGCTGTTGACAATGCCTCTATAGCAACACTGTCAATAGGGAGATGCAATCCAAGTGGGGACAAGTTGAATGTTTGTCACTATTTAGTGCATTAACAGCTTTGTGCATGTTTCCAAAAGTCCAGGAGTGACCTGAGAATATACCACATTTGTGAGATTTATTCTTTTTTCTCTCAGAAGTGAGTTGGGAATTACTTTCTTGGAGCCAACGCACATATACAGCTTAAAACCACCTACTTTTCTTCCCAGTCATTTACAAAATTGAGTTTTTTGTCTGTTGATGTGGATTTCCAGTGTTTCAAGGCTGATACTGATATCGGTGTTTTTGTATCAGAGCTGTCAGTAGCTCACATTTTGCATTGATATTCAATACAGTTCATTAAAATTTGACCACAGCCGTTGCCTCAAAAAAGTCAATATTTTTTATTCTTGACAGTGAATAAAAGACTGAAACAGCATTTAAACCATAATAAGATATTAAAGAGCTCCAGCGAAACCCAGAAAAATGAAATAATTCTAGGTTTGGTGGTTCCACTGCTTTCACAAAGAATAATGCCAACCTTGTGCATTATTTCTGTAAATCAAAGCTCTTTATGAGCCCAGAATATTAGTGAAATTTCTTCCTTCCTTCCTTTTATTCTTACCTTCTACCACTTACAAGCCCTCGTGTCTTTCTTACACTTGCACAAAGCTGACTCCACGGCCCAGTTTAAAAGACTAAATGCAGCCTGCTAACAGGTTCATTCCTGGAGCCGTGCTGTCTGGTCTCATCACATACACACAACAACACCTTTCAGTATGTCCTTGGAAATGGGACTGTTTGTATGCCCAGGAGTGTTTGTGTATCACGCACTTCTCTTGTGTATATAGAAAGTGACGACTTGATGAAGTGGAACAAAAAAACAAACAAAACAAAACTACAAGCTGCATTCTTTTCCATCCATGCAAGGACGTAAAACACAAATACACCTGCCCACACAAACACACACACAATTAACAGCGAATTTGAACACGTAAACACAAAAGCGGCGTCTCTTTCGCACACAGATTTAAGACACAGCGAGTGCATCACACACGAACACACATTTGTTCTCATGGCACACACCGTATGTATGCAGACGTTTGTGTGTCCTGCTAAGCCCTGTGCAAACCTGTTGCTATGTAGTTAATAAAAAGCTGATGAATATATGCATTATGTGCCTTAAAGCTGAGGTTTTCGGTTTTCGGGGATCAAACAGGTTCAGTGAAAAAGTATTACAGCAAAAAGTATTACATTAGTTATAAAAAGGAGATCACAGAATAGCATATGTAGCATACAGTAGTGTTGGTACTTTTTTCCCATTTTAGCAGAGTCAGGCACCAATGCACGCCGCAGGACCGACCTATTTTTATGTATTTAGTGTAGTCTGAAATTATGTGTGTGTGTAGAGGAGCTTTCCCAAACTTTGTCTGCAGGACGGTCCAAAGTTTCAGATAAATGTGGCTCTATGTGTCATGCTAACTTTGCACCTACCTCCTCCTCCGTTGTAGAGATTTGCGGAAATGAGGACTCGTGCAAAACAATGTAACTCAGCAACCTGGTCTCACCCCAAGTCCTCAAATACTGGATATATAGAAAGAGTGTAGCTGTCATCAGCTGGTTAGTTTAAGTTCAGTTCATTATGTCAATTTAATGTAAGAATAATAAAAAAAAACACATTTTATTTAGCAAGTTGAATATAATTAAGAGCATGCACGTAACAATAAGATAACATAACATGTAACGGAACTAATAGTCTTGTGTCACAGTGCGGTCGGGTCATTAGGTAGTGGCACTCTATTAGCATTAGAGGGAGAACGCCTCACCGATCCGACGGAGGATGATGTCTGTAGCTCTACTGCTGTTTAAAGATGTTTAGAGATTTGGTAAATAAAGAAGATGAAGCTGGACGGTTCCTTTTATTCCCCTTGAGTTAACGCGGCCAATGAGGTATGCAAGTTCATGTGTACGGTTACGTTGTGTTTGTATTGTAACTACAGCTAATATATTGGTAGAGTCCCATGTGATAATAACATGATAGCATTGTAAATGCAAGCTTAACAGTTTCTAGCCTGCAAAGGGATGCTTTGTAAGCTATTTTGTGTTCGTGAAAGATTTATTTTTGTGATTATTCTCTATGAGAATGCTTTGTATTTTATTAGACTCACTTTATGATTTGTGTATTTTATTTTGTCTAGTTCTCACAGCATGCTTGATTACCTGAATGTCGGAATAAATGCCTGTAACCAAAGGAACGCCTTGTGGATGGATGGACGGACGGACGGACGGATGAATGGATGGATGGACGGACGAATGGATGGACGGACGGATGGATGGACGGACGGATGGATGGACGGACGGATGGATGGATGGATGGACGGACGAATGGATGGACGGACGGATGGATGGACGGACGGATGGATGGACGGACGGACGGACGAATGGATGGATGGACGGACGGACGAATGGATGGACGGACGAATGGATGAACGGACGAATGGATGGACGGACGGATGGATGGACGAACGGATGGATGGACGGACGGACGAATGGATGGACGGACGGATGGATGGACGAACGGATGGATGGACGGACGGACGAATGGATGGACGGACGGATGGATGGATGGATGGACGGACGAATGGATGGACGGACGGATGGATGGATGGATGGATGGACGGACGAATGGATGGGCGGATCGGATGGATGGAGCGGACGGATGGATGGAGCGGACGGACGGAGCGAATGGATGGATGGACGGACGGAGCGAATGGATGGACGGACGAATGGATGAACGGACGAATGGATGGACGGACGGATGGATGGACGAACGGATGGATGGACGGACGGACGAATGGATGGACGGACGGATGGATGGACGAACGGACGAATGGATGGACGGACGGATGGATGGACGGACGGACGAATGGATGGACGGACGGATGGATGGACGAACGGATGGATGGATGGATGGACGGACGGATGGATGGACGGACGGACGAATGGATGGACGGACGGACGGATGGATGGACGGACGGACGGACGGACAAATGGATGGATGGACGGACGGACGGACGGACGGACGGACGAACTGGACGGACGACGGACGACGGACGGATGGACGGACGGACGGACGGACGGATGACGGGACAAACATAAGGACTTTAACGCAGGACACTGCTGTATTTATTATCGCTAACTTAACCTCAGAGCCCTGCGCGTCCTGAAATGACGCAGGAGGAGAACCTACAGCATCATATTATGAAAGCGTCTTTATTTGACAGCGTGTTGCTGGGATCAGCTGCACGAGCCTCCTACAGCTTTCCAGACACACATGTTTTTTACATGAATCATTTTAAACGCTTCTTTCTGAGTCTTGAAACCACACCCATCAGTGATGTCACATTGCACCCAACTTGTTTCCAGCTGGAACAGCAACAACACTGATATAACTTGATTTATTAAATAAAAAAAGCCACCTCTGGCATGGCTTTCACTCCCCCATCTTGTTTCCCCTTTGATCCCCGCAGATATCCAACAGAACGTCAAAATGATGTAACTAATACTGCTCAGCACTTTCTCGGTTTGGAGCGCGAGCAGAGCTTTAAGGCTCTGTTGCTGAGATGTGTTGCGATGCTGGCTGCTCACTTGGACTTGGACATTGTTGAGCAGCTGAAAATGCCAGTATCTGAGTAGGAGGAGTATGAGAAACTTTAGTGCCTGGTGATGAGCCTTTTTGCATTAAGATCTGGCTTTTTGTGTTTTTAGCACCAAATAATTTGCACTTTGGTGCAGCATAAAACATAGTTATTGTTCCTCCAAGTCAGAAAGATGCGTGAACAGAGGGAGGAGCGGATGTACTCACAGATCTTTGGGGAATTAGGATTTGCACTGAGCAAAGGATGAGAACAGAGAAAAAGACATTGTGCCCCTTCAGTGAGGATAATATTGTATGTTTGTACCGGGAGCATATTTTCCTTGTAATTTATCATCCCCTCTCTTCATCCATCGCCACATGCCCGGCTGAGATTTGGTGGATGCATCATTAATCCACACCGCTTTACTCGCTTAATCCTGTTCATTATCACTGCTCGGGTTTGGCCAGAGTAGCTTAGATTTATGTCTTAGTTTGCTCTTTCTGGGTTTTGCCGCCCCTGTTGGTTTTGGAGGGAACACTGACTCACCACAGTCCTTGTTCGGGAGCTGGCTGGTGACAAGTTGAACCGTCACAATTCACTGTGCGCTCAGTTTCTGAGGCCGCTGTGTTAATTTGTTACCCTTTTTTTTTTTTTTTGTCAGGACGCGTCCATGTGTGACTGACAATATTTCGGTCAGGAGGTTTACGGCTGAACGCAAAAGATGGGAAGTGATACATGGAGCCATGTAAGGGAAAAGCCATCAGGGGGAAAAACTGTCCAGATATGTAAACGGCGGTTATGGAGCCCTTTCAACATCCGCTGTAAACCAAGGTTTAAACAATCATGGCTGAATTGAAGTGAAGGAAACACTAAACATGTGTCATACTAACGTTGTGGTTAAAACAAATCACATTTATGAGAGCTATTCCAAAGAAAATTAGAAATGCCCATGTGAATTCAGTTTCGTAAGATTATGTAATTAGTCACTAATCCCACTGTAAAATAAATACTTACATAGCTCTTAGCTCTTTTAGATTCATGTGTGCAAATACAGACTCTAGTTCTATATTGTGACATTACAGCTCTGATGGCATAATCTCTCAGTAAGTGCTGTCATTTCTGTGAAATCTTAAGCATATGCAAGAGGACATGTGAGTGAGCTCCTCTGCAGAGTTTAGCATTGTTAGCAGCGCCTTCTAGTGGCCAACTGCAAGACTGACATGAGTAAATCTCTCCTCCTCGGATCCTCAGCCTGCCAGTGCAGAAAAAGGTAAAATCCTGCTCAGTTTGGGTAATGACTGCGGCGGTTTATCAAGCAGTAGGTGAAAACGGGAAGGATACAGCTTCCCGACACTTCTGCTGTTGCTGAAGGAAGAGAGATCCGCCCTGGAAGCTGCAGAGATGGAAAATAACAGCCCCGGCTGCATATGTGGTGCTAGCAGAGCGCACCATGAAGCAATCAGGCATTATTCTGCATACAGGCTATAAAATAATAGCGCCCAGTTGCACTTAAGCTGTCAGGCTGATGCCTCAAATCTGAAGAGTTCGTGACATCTTTCCCCCTTTCTTCTGTTTCCCCTTTTCCTTCTCCGCAAATGAGTCTCTCTCTAAATATGCTGTAGATGTAGCCTATAGGTCTATAGGCTCGGGCGCGTGTGTGTGAAAGAGACAGAGGTGGGGGAGGGGAGGCTGTGGTGGATTTTTCCTTCAGGCTCCATTTCTAACACAAATGGTGTCCCGTGGAAGCAACAGGTGCAGGCTTTAAAGGTGACTTACAGACCGGAGCAGCGACTCCTGCAGTGTTGTCTAAACAAACAAACACGCTAAAATACTGACTGCAAGTCCACTTTGCTGTTCCATCCCTGATCCCTGACAGGCCCAAGTGAACGACTTAGTCCTAAACGTGCATGTTTAGCCAGCGTAGCGCACAAACTCTGTTCTTTCTGTTGCTGTTTGACAAACTGTTTCTTCAAAGCAACACTTTGCTGCAGCTGCGTCCGACTTTTCCTTACCGGGGATATTCCATTCAACCCCCGACAATGAGGCACTCATGACTCAATAGGGGGCTACCAGTGATTTATTTTTTTTTATGGCCATGGAAGAAAAATGATGTAAGAAAATGATTTTTCCTTTAGACTTGAATAAAAGTTTCTGTACGCTTCACTTAATGATCTTAAAGAGGCTTTGTGATCTTGGACAATTTGTTTCTTAACCTCCAGGAGAATTATCTCACCCGCGGAAAGAAAAAGGAGGAAAGAGTTTGAGAGTGAGGCTGCGCTGCTGCTCGGTTAGTTGACAGTGTTGATCTTGCGCGCTGTGACGCTCCTTCGGGGCGCATTTGAAGCCGCAGACAGCGGACGGCTGCGGGTTTTCGAGGAGCGCTGTGCTGAAATGTTTTGATGAGGGTTGCGTTGCTTTCTGGTGTTGCCTCTTGCACCTCGGCATCAGTTCAGCCTTCAGGGTGAAGAGCGATCCTCCTGCTGCTGAAAAAAAAAAATGTTTGGCCGCCTGCCAAGCCGTGGAACAAGTGCGCCTCCCTTCCCTGCTGTTTAGCGTATTCATAGTTAGGGGTTTGGGCTCGGCTGTTTTTAAAAAGGCAAGGCAGCTCTCAAGTTGATCAGTCTGCTCAGGAAACTTGTGGTGGAGAAAGTACTGGAGTCCAAACTGAAGGGGAGAGAAGTTGAGATTTTGTGCAAAGTATTGCTTTGCCCCAGCAGAGGAAACTATCTCGGGACACATTGCAGATATATTTTAAATTGTTCACTTGAACTCTTGGTGCGGTGCACGGCGCAAAGCTGCAATTCATGTTTTTTAAATAGATAGCAACACTCTTGGATAAAGACTCTTGGCTTTAGCTTTAAAAATCGGATTATCTGACTGAGGCATTGTGCTCATTAGACCAGTCTTCTTCTCCCCCCCCCCTCCTCCTCCTCCTCTCCGCATTTGAGGTTTATGCTATAACTGAAGAGAACGCCAACAATGTTTCTGAGTTTTTGCCTCTTGGTGACATTTATCTTGAGGCTGTCCGGGTGCTTGGGCTCATTCGTGCCGTGCGAGCCTTGTGATGAGAAGGCGCTGTCCATGTGCCCTCCGGTCCCGGTCGGCTGCCAGCTGGTCAAGGAGCCGGGCTGCGGCTGCTGCCTAACATGCGCCCTGTCTGAGGGGCAGGCGTGCGGCGTTTACACCGGGACATGCACCCAGGGCCTCCGCTGCCTGCCGAGGAGCGGGGAGGAGAAACCCCTGCACGCCCTTCTCCACGGCAGGGGAGTGTGCACCAACGAGAAAGGATACAAACCTGCTCACCCGCCCATAGGTAAGACGCGCACCGGCCGGCTGACTAAATGCATGCTTGGGACCTAACTTTAAAAATGTCAATGTGCAGACAGGGCTCTCTGGATCAGTGTGTGACGGTGCCTTGTCCCATGTGGGGATCCGCTGTGTGCTGCGATGTCTAAATGAAAACCAAACAGAGTGTGTTCCGCGACAAATCCAGCCGTTTAAGTACATTAAATGACATTAGTGATGATGTCCCTCCTCATCCAGGCGGTCCAGGTGGTTCCCATTCCCAGTGTTGTAGAACATGAGTACCGGTACCACCGCTCTCTGACAGAGCGTTTGTTTGACAGATGGTTCGAGGTGCCAACTGATTAGCTTTTATCCACCGCCTCGATGGCTGCAGGGGCTCATTCCTCTTCTTCTCCTCCCCGGGTCTTTCTTTCCTCCCGGGTTACGCACGCACGCACCTCGGTGTTCACAGGCTCCTCGTCCAGCTGTAGTGACACTGCCGTGTTATTGTGCGCGCACATTGTGAATCTTCACGGTGATAAACAGCCCACAGAAGGCGAACCAACGCTTCGGTCTGTGTTAACCTGACGCGGGCGGCTCTGCGCTCCGCTGCGGTAAACGCACGCGGCTGGTTGGAGCTTCCAGTGCGGGACAGCTGAGCTGTCAAACTGCGGTCCAGTGCCCCTTTCTTTGCAATATTTACACCTGAAGGCAGCGCGATCACACTAATCTCTCCAAGGAGTGTTTCACCGTCTCTTCCGAAGTTTTGACGCAAAGAAATTCTCAACCAAAAACGTTATGAAAAGGGGTCTGCGCTCTACATGACAAGGCTCAGTAAGAGGGGAAATGTGGGAACCCGTAAAGTGGAGCTTGTTCTGCAAATTGCCCCCTTTAATAACCACTAATGTAACAAGTGTCTGTCAAAACCCTCTATTTTCCACCCTGACGCCAGAGCGCGTTACGACTTTTATGTCTTTCATTTCTGCCTGTTTTGCGCCTTTCCAATAATCATTCACACCTGATCCGTCCAGGCATGAAGGGGAAAAAGCACAGTGTATAGATGATATGGGGAGGAATGAGGCGCCGCTCCATCAGCGGAAGATAGATAGATTTAGGTCTGCAGGCTACTCCTGGCGTTGTGTTTACAGTCGGATTACCGCTAAATCTGTGTGCGTGAGAGAGAGACACACAGAGATAATCACACAGAGAGAAGGAGAGTTGAGCCAATAGCCTTGAATGATTTAAGACATTTCATGGTTTAGCAGAGAGGTTCGCTGTCACTCAGAATTTTAGCAGCTTGTCAACAACTAGATAAGTAGGTGGTAACCACAAAGGTTTTGGCTGCACGCCTCATTCTGTAAAACAGGCGACCGCTGGGCTCATTTTGGCCGCTTGCCCCAGTGAGCCGCCCTCACCTTTTCTTCTTAATGACATTAGAGCAGAAAGCGCTTTGAGCGCCATTTTGCTAAAAATACCAGCAAAACTTATGTTTGTAAAGCTGAGACACAGCAGAGGCGGGCCATCGGGTCTGCGTGTGTGTTTGCGCTCATGTGCACATGGGCGGGGCAGCGTGGGCGTCTGGGAGCGGATTGTGTGTGGTTGTTGTGAGTGATGACACCTCAGGCAGCCTTGTCTCACTCTGGCTTTGCGCGCACACACACACGCACACAGAACCTGGCTCCTTTGTTGGCCCGCAGAGGTAATCAGAGCATCTTTTCCTGCCTCTGGCGATGCATTCATTGCATGGGCGCTCAGTCACAATGCAGTGATTCAGCAGAATGCCTCTGGCTCCCTCTTTCCTCTGAAGGGCCTTCTGTCAAACAGCTCAGCCCGATCGGTGGCGGTGAGGTGAGCTCCTGGTTTCCTGTGGTGTGGGGTTGCAGCTGTCTCGTGTGCTGTACCAGCTGAGCAAAGCAAACACAGGGAGGGGGAGCTCAAGTGTCAGGAGCCCATGGGAGCTGCAGCCTACTAAATATTGACCGGGGCAGCCAAACAATGGCAAAGAGGAATATTTGCTACCCTACAGCCCCCCCTCCCCTCCCCTTCTCTGTACTCTTCATGTAAAAAAAGAAAAAGATTCCTGGCCATCTTTCTGCCCCAGCGGTGCATCAACTCACATTTTGCTCTCGCACTGTGATCCCAGGGGTTGCTCGGATTGTAAGGCACAGGAGGAGCTGTGTGCTTCGGGGGCACTCGGGCTTTGTTAGCCCCCCTACGGGTGAATCAGACTCTGGAAAGCTTGCCAACAGATATGACTTCATGGCAGCCGGCCCCCCTTGTCCTTCAAGCTCCTGAAAGGCCCTATGTTTTAACAGATTGCTCTTTGCCAAGAAACAAAAGATGATTAGGGAGGGGTTCCAAATCCAGGATACTCCACACACACACGCACACTCACACGCACACTCACGCACACACAAAGCTAGAAATACTATGTCTCTTGTTCGCATAGCAACAAGAAACCCGGTGCCTTTACAGACAACTTTAATACTTTTCATTTGCCTTAATTGGCTCTTTGCAGTTTTAACCTGTTGCCAGACAGAGTTATTTCAGCCACAGCGACATTTGGAAGAGTTAGTGATTTTTCACGAGTCCTTGTCCTTGATATTCACAATCATGAGTAATGAAGCGACCGCAGACTTCTGATGCGTAACGTTTGCCAGAGAACGTCACATACGTACGGTCACCCTGCGGCCGTCTCGTTTCTAAGCACCGTGCAGAATCACTTGTCATCACACACTTTTAGAAAGCTATTCAGCTTTGAGAATCAGCATCTGCTTTTCCCATGTCCGCCGACGCAGCTGGTTATTGGGTCGAAGCTGGGAAACCAAAGCGAGCGGCAAAGCGCTGATTCTCTCTGACGGCGCACTCGGACTAATGACAACCAGCCGCCGTACTCCGCCCGCTACGTCAGATATAGCTCCGGTCACGTGCGGTCCCGGCTGCCCCCGCGGCTTCGCGATGGGCTCGTGCGAAAGGAAAGACTGTATGCGGCTTTCCGTCCGTCTCACCTTGAACATCTGAGACAGCGCAGTGAAAGCCTAGCATGCTGCAACTGATCTGTTGCAGGTGCTCGGGAGAATTAGTTGAAAGGTCATTTTGTCAAGATGTCACACGAGGACTTCAAGGAAAAGGCGCAGAATTCCGAGGAAATGAAGAGAAGCCGGTTTCTTGGATTCGACATTGATACTGTTGATGTAGGTTTTGATGTACAGTTTGATCACAGGGACAGTCCACAGCACGGGGTGTGAACCTCTTTGGCACACCTGCCTGATTTCTCCCTATAAAACTTTACAGTGGTATTTGTGCAGCTTTTGGTCACTGACACCAACCTGCTGGTGGCAACAGCTGCGAAAGAAATCAGCGCTCACTGTAGTGGTCTGAGGATGTGATTCAAAAAAAAAAGAGGCAGGGGCTGGGCTTTAAAACGACCTCACATGCGTTTACCCCTGACCTGTGCACTGTAATCTCACCTCCAACACCTGGTTACCTGCTAACGTGGTGCCAGAAAGGACCAAAATTCATCCTATTTTGTCTACAGAGGAGTTTTTCCAAATTCCCATCTGCCAGCAGGACAAAAAACTAGGCCTCTTAAGTTTCTCTGGATCTGGAAAACAACAGAAGCTCCAGTGACTTCTCTGAAATGCTCGTGTGAATGTGAGACAGGTAAACCTTATATGGGCCCCTGTCCTGGTAGGTAAGGCCATCGTTGGCATTGAAATGTGCTTTCTCCTAATTAACTTAACAATTATTGAAATTCTGATTTTTTGATTCTTACTTTCGAGAGAAGAAAAACCTTTCAAAAGAAGACGTTACATCCAATAGTTTACCTATCGTGTTACATAACAGGCTCTCCGCCCACCGGGATGTTTCTTTACGTGGTGTTTGGACATCGGCTTCGTGCGGTTCATCCGGGAGCGCTCCACTCTCGCCAAAATAGCTGCTTCTGCCACTGGGGACTTAGAACATCGTCACACCCAGCAATTGTGCTGCGGTGACGGTGACCCAAAAAAAGAGGTTGCGTCCGTCCATGTGGCTTGTTGAAAACCCAAACTCAGATGTAGGATGAGACCTCAGACCAAAATTAGGAATGTAGAGTGGAAGAGCCGTGCGCCCTGCTGCGGTGATGCACTTTCTGCACGGACTCTGCAACACGGACGGGGCGGAAGCTGTAAACAGGTCAGAAAGTTTGCTTACCTTCTGCAGCATTTCCCTCTTGGAAAGATTGTGTCTCCCCCCTCATAAGTCCTGTTTTGCAATTTATGATCCTTGAATTGTTCTTGTTGCTATTTATACCGTGCATTCAGAAAAGCAGGAAACTTTTTGATTGCAGTGAACATACTCTGTGTGCACAATACCATGGGAAGCGTTATTTCCTGCATTTTCAGAGGCGGTTTGAGAACACGCATCGGGGTCCGACTACAGAAATTCCATCAAATCAACAGGACATATGGGTCAAAACATGATTCCCTTCCACTTGGCGGTCAAACAAACTTCTCTGGAATGGAGCCTTTTCGGTCTCAGACATCTCATGTAATCAGGCTTTGTGTGCAGAGGTCGTGTCTTATTGGCTTTTCGGATCAAAACCACTATCACCGTGAAAATGCAGCTGTGCCATAATTGTTTACTCCTCTGATACCAAACTTGTCATTTTATCTGATGAGAAGAGTTCCAGCAAGTGGTAACTGTGCCACACATTTGAAAAGCCTCCGTGACCCAGATATCTTTTGTCATCCGGACCTTTTTAACTTTTGTGCAGCCTCAGTGACCTGCACAACTCCACCGGTTTGTTCACACCTCCCTTTCTGCTCTAGAAACTCCCGGGGTTATCAGGCCGCGGCCTTGCTTTCAAATATTAAGTAGCGGAGGCAGTCTGAGGCTGAAGGATGGTTTACTAACGTCGTGCTTTATGTGTCACCGGCCCTCAGGCTAATTTATCTCTACATTATCTAGTCCTACCCCCTGTTGAGATTAAACAGCGCTTCTATTCACCACTCTTACATCTTGTAAAGATGTAATTTCAGACGCAGCGAGCGACTTAATCAAAGGCGGGACGTAACAAACGTGGTGTAATGCTGGGAAATCCAAGAGAGGTGGGAGAATGTATTGTCCTGGCTTTTTTTTTTTTTTGCTATCTAAATGGTATTATTGTGGTCTTAAAGATCCAGAGGAGACGGGGGTAGCTTATCTTTCATGCTTGGGCTGTTGCCCGTAAGAAACTTGGGATATTCATGAAGCATAATTGTGTGCAGATGTTAATTTTTAAACAGAGAAGTATCAGGTGCACCTCCTTTGGCCAGTCTGCTCCTCTCGTCCTAATGAAATCTTTAGCTGGAGCAGAGAGAGAGAGAGAGAGAGAGAGAGAGAGATAGCAGCACAGCTTTGGGCTCGGCTGAATGGAAGAGCTGCACATGACTCGGCTCGCTTGGCTCCGGTCCAGCGTCTTGGCTGAGTTTCAGGAGTTAAACACAGACCCTCTAAGCCTCCTTTACAAGCTGGGTACCCTGAGCATGGAAAAACTGAGTTTTTGTGGCTGCGCCGGAGAGCCCACTTCAGAAACGATGAATTTGGTGATTTTGTGAGTGGAGGAGAAAAGAAGTCAGACGCTATTGTCTCTACAAAAGCTACATGTTTTTGTAAAATGCAGACAAAAAGCCTTTTTCAATCCCATGTGTGTAACACCGGCCTCTAAAGAGCCTTTTTTTTTTTTAAAGTGACTGACTTGTAAGGTGAATATAATTGATGTGCCATGGCTCAGACCTCTCTTAGTCTGGCCATTTATATGCTCAAATGAGATTACACATGAGACAAGAATGCACGTTCAAAAAAAAAAGCACAGACCTTATTTTCAGCAGCATGTTTCAAAGCCAAATACGTGGCATTTTAATCAAGCGCCCTGAGAAATTATTGGAGTGTGCAGCAGTAATAAGGAGTTTTTCCACAGGGTCACATACATGGTGTACATGGGCTTGTTTGACGTATGTATTTATAGCAAGTAATAGCCTGGTAGTCTGAGCGGGGAGACACAAGGACATATCTAAACACAAACCAAGGCCTGCCAAGTCATGAGTTGTGAGATTAATTTCAAAGAGACGGCAGAGCAGCACAGAAGCCAAAGACCCAATTCTGGTAATCACCCCCCCCCTCTCTCTCTTCCCCTCCCAGAGACTCCAGACGCTCACGCTGTGTCAGCCTCTTTGAACATCAGTTTCTCAGAGCTCGTGTCCTTCTTACGTCTCGCCGCCTTTCTCTACGGCGGCTGCGTACGAACGGGCCGGTCGGGGAAGTTACGGCAACTTGTTTCCGACCGATTCCCTCGGGGGGCCCGATACAAGCAGGGAAGTTGATTTGTCGTTCGGCAGCCTGCAGTCGGCAGCCAACATTCCTCTCCGGTTCAGCGCGTCTGGCCCTGCGCACCACGGCGGGTTTCCTTGTCAGATAAATATAACCAGGGTCATCCACTGGCACCATCGCCTCAGCCAGTTGGGGCCTGGCAAAGTCCCCACAATAACTCTGTACTTATGGTACAGCTAAGCCAGGAGGGGGTGGGGTGGGGTGTGGGGGGGGGCTAAGGGCTTCTTTCTGTGGCCTCAAAGAACCTCTGGCTGGGGGTCCAGGCTTAAGAGGCTGAGCCCCAAAGATAGGAGACAGGGGGGGAGGAGGTGAGGGGTCTAGGTTAAGGATAAAAGACCTCAACCTGTGAACGTCCCATCAAGAGAGACATTCAGATCCCTGAGACTCTAGTGCCCCCTTGGGGAGCTGAAACTACGTCGAAGAAGTGCACAAAATGTAACAGTAACATACAAGCTTTTCTACGAGCCTGGATTTTCCTCAGCTTGACATTTGAATCAGTTTAATGTTGCTGTAAAGTTACGACGCCCTGAGGCCTTAGTCCCTGTCCAGATAGCGAGTTAGCAAATTTTCCAGGCACAGTGTAGGCAGCCACGCAACATGTGAGGTTGTTTTCCCGAGTTGTGTGTGCTCACAAATATGTGCTGCCTGGTGTCTGTGTGCCTCTGCGTGACTTTTCGACTGACTCTAAGACCACCGCGTCTCGGTGATATATTAAGGGCATTAAAAGACTTGGCGTGCGTCGACAGTTGTCTCTTGTTTGCGTAGATGCAGCTCAGCTTGAACTCGTTTTAGCGTGGCTTTCCTTGAACTGTTGGCGGGAGAGAATAAGGGGTTTGGGGAGGTGGACTTGGGCGAGAAAGGATGAGTTTAAGCTCTTGTGTTTTGTGTGGGAGTTCATCAGCTGTTGATCTGAGCTCCGGCCTCCCCTCCTCTATAAACAAATGGGAAACAGTTGTTGGCGCAGACCCCGGGAAAAGCACCTGGTATTGTACTTATGTGCTTCTGGACTAACAAGCTGCATAACTTCACATTTATTATTTATGCAGACTGCAAATGAAAATGTATTAATTAGTATTATATTATAGGTGCAGATTCTGAAGACTGAAACCTTTGTTCCTTTACAGGGACATTTTGTATTCCTGCATTTTATGTTCCAGCTCAATCCAACTACTTTCAGATTAAATAAACATGTGAAACATTTTAGTTTTTCTTTTCTTTCAGCTCTTTTTTTTTAGTTCAAGGCCGAATTTAATGTTTATTTTCAGTCACGCAGCTCTGATCAGTCTCACGTTTAGCTGCTCTGATAAACCCTCTGCAGCTTCATGCGCAGCACCACGCGGCAGACAAAGCGGCTGGAGACCAAAAACACTTATAATGAGAGTGAATATTTTACTTATATTTGCCCCATGGACAGAAATGCCACGTCCATAACAACTTTATCAGGTAAAAATGTTACAGCTTTGTTCTGAGTCGAAGCTTTAATTCTTTTCATTTATTTCAGATCCTCTCAAACTTCCCTTAATTTGCAGCACAGATACAGATTCACATAATGTGACAAACGCATTTCTCACATTATGTTTTACTCTAAAACAAACAAGCTGTCGCACATCGCCAATTAAGAAATGAACCGCACACACGTGTGACATTAATTGACCGCATGTTTTCATTTGTCTTCCGGTTCAGATCGAGAGTCTCGAGAACACGAGGACGCCCTAACCACAGAGATTACAGAGGAGCTGCAGCCGGCTAAAGTGCCACTCCTTCCCAAAGACATTGTGAACAGTAAAAAAGTCCACGCGGTGCGCAAGGAGCAGAAGAGGAAGCTCGGCAAGCAGCGCTCCATGGGCTCCACCATGGACTACTCCCCTCTGCCCATCGACAAGCATGAGCCTGAATTTGTAAGTGCATTTCTGACTTCGGTGACTCCTAGTGGTAGTAAAGGTCTCTCCCTTTGCACAGCCTTCGACCAGCTGAACACTTTCTGAACCCAGAAGGACCTCTAATGACTGTGTCGCTTGTCTTTCTCCAAAGGGTCCGTGCAGGAGAAAACTGGATGGGATCATTCAGGGAATGAAAGACACTTCTCGTGTAATGGCTCTGTCCTTGTACCTGCCCAACTGTGACAGAAAAGGATTCTTCAAACGCAAGCAGGTGAGTTTGCATTGACAAAGTAAATCCCAGTACTGCACTGAAAAAATCTGTGGTGAAACCACTTTATTTTGAAATCGCAGTAAATTCACTCGTAAAGTAAATCTTTCACGTCGTCTTTAACTTTGGGGAACTCTGACAGGTGAATTCGCCCCCCAGTGCTGACCTTTGAGGGAATGGAGAGAGTCCAAAGTGTTAACATAGTTTATTAGCTGTGCTGCACCAACCGTTATTATCCTTTTGAAAACAGGCACCTTTTTCCAGGAAAAACGGCTAAAATAACAAACCCAAAATGAATCAGGAATAACTCCTCAACCATTTGGCCTAGATGCATCATTCTGGTCTCCTTTGAAAAGTCAGACGCTGAGGAATATAAATCATTGTGTATTAATATATTTATTTTACTATTACAGATTAAATGGAGATGAAATAAAGAAAAAATCTGATATTTTCATCCTCGCCTGGTAAAAAAAGCTATATTTTAATGCAATAAACCATCAAAAGGAAGCTTTTAATGCCACTGAATATCTTCTAATACACCAATACAACATTTTCAAAAATACCAGGCGAATGTCCATATTTACTGTTAAAATGTTGACTTTTATTGGTAGATATCTTTAAAACACTTTTTCTGTCCGTACAGCCAAGATCCAAATTGACAAGACATTGAAATATTGATAAAAACTGGAGTTTTCGTCCACATTCCTGTCACCAGAAGCCCTCCCAGGCTTTACAGGCCTGTAGACTGAGAACGGGGGCATCAGTCGATCCGGCTTGAGCCGACCTTGTCTTGTCTATATATCTCCAACGGGTCGGACGCAAAACACCGTGTGTTTTAAAGCGGCACGTTTCCTCTCTGCAGAGAGCAGGCAGGCGGCGAATCAATCAGTAATTTCGCCCAGAGCACCGTTGCCCCCGGTAACGGGGGCGTCTGTTTTCAACAGGTTTTAGTTATAGTTGTGAGACAGGAGTCGAAGATACCAGTTTGTCTTTTGAATAAACTATGTGACCTATTAGTGAGCTAACCGGCTTGTCACTAGGCAACAGTTAGCGTGAGAGCTGCAGCAGTTACGTCCGTTTTCATCAGAACTATAACCTTGCTTTGTTGCCCACAGTGCAAGCCATCTCGCGGCCGCAAACGAGGCATCTGTTGGTGTGTGGACAAGTATGGCGTCCAGCTCCCCGGCACAGTCTACAGCGGAGGGGACATTCAATGCAAAGACCTGGAGAGCAGCAACAACGAGTGAAGAGGGGGGGTCGACCCCCACCCCTCCCTCCACCCCTAACCACCACCACGTGACCCAGGGCCCACGCCTCCTCTCTGAATCACACCTGTTTGCTCCGCACCTCCGTTCGCTTCAAGATTTTTGTTTTTTTTTCAAATTGAAAAAAAAAAAAAAGGAAGTAGAAAAAAAATCCAAACGAAAGGACAGACTGAAAAAAAAAAGACACCTGTAATTCTTTTTTCTTTTCTTTTCTGTCGTTGACCAAGCACTCATGTCCGAATGAGGGGAAACAGTCCCGGAAGATTTACCCTGACTATTTGCTCGTGGGATCCCTCGTATGCGGCGGGGCCCCCCGGCTGCAGATCAGCGAAAACACATGCACACAATGGATATGTTGTTTTTATAGAAGCTAGGCGTTTCAACACACTTTGTATGATGTCAAATTTAACACAAAAACATTGCGACGACAAAAAGGTATCAGGCACATCGATTGGAAACGGGTCGGTTTTAGGCGGTGGACCATGACGCCACTGTGGGACTGACAATTGGCAGAGTAATCAGATTTTATTTTTCAAAATAAAAGAAACAACAGATAGGGATATGCTGTAACAGTTGACTCTATCTGGGTATGTGGTTCTGTCAGAGCACTTATGAACAGGGGGAACCTGCTTAGACAAAATGATGTGTGCGTTTGTGCGTGGATGCGTGTATGCGTACAGCGCGAGTGTGTGCGGTGTGTGTCGGCCCGTGTTGGAGTGAACCTACTGCAAAAAAATAACGTCCTTTTTTTCCTTTCTCTTTTGTTTGAATTTTGTCACGACGAGTATTGCTAGCGCTTGAAGTGGTCTCGGGGGGCCGGCCTTCTCCATAAGCAATGTAAAGTATGTCTCGGGACACGGAGCGTTTGGAAAGAAAAGAGTTAAGCAGATCACCCGGATGAACCTATGTTAAGTGGCTCTTCGACAATGTAGCTAGCCTGATATGCCAACTGTGCCTATTTAAACAGACACTGCCACGCAGGGCGACACAGAGCATAGAGAGCACTGACTCTACCGATGAAATAAAGAAAAGTGTTTTCAGCTTATGTGACGGGTTTGACTTCAATCTGCATAAGCGAACTTGCCTGTCAGGCCGGTCGCTTCTCTGACTCACTTGTGTGAAGTGTAGTTTTGTACGGTTTTGTTTGTGCTGTTTTCTTTGCCTTCAGTGAAGTAAAGGCCGCCCACTTTTGAGCCATGTTCCTTTATCAAGTGGTTTCCCCTCAGTTACTGCTACTACAGTGTAACCATGGTGTATTACTTTTAAATATAGTTATTGAATGTTGTTTTCCTGTAGAAACATAGTATGACAACAATGTAATTGTGCTTGGAAAAAAAAAAAAGAAGAAAAAAAAAGATTCTAGCCTGTAAAGAATTCGAATAGGTCCTTGTAGCCTGTCAGGAGAGAGACCTAGAGTCATGTGACTACAGGGCAGTCAAAGAAGCTAACCCTCTGAAAATCCTCTGCTTACACGCCCTCGATGCAAAGGTTCTCTACCGACGTCTAAGGGGAGCGTGAACAAAACTAAAGGTTACAGGTTATAACAGGGTCATTTAAGTAGAGTTGTTCTCTCTCTGTGTGCAAGTCACAGTGCCTTCCTACATGCAAATACATTTAAATAATGACGTGAAAGTGACATGGATATCATACGGGGCAATTTCCTTTCACATACCCCCCCACCCACCCCCACCCCTGATACTTTATACAGCGGTCAAGAGGTCTTAGGTTTAGTTCTTACTAAGAGAAGAACAATGAATGTGGCAGGTCCTGTAAATGGTTGCAAATCCATTTTGAATCTCCGCCTGCACCTCGGGGGCGATTCTGGACAAGGATGATGCGTGAGGCGCTGCTGCGTAACCTCAGTCAGTCAAACCTCCATCTCCTCTTTCCTCGACAACCAATAAGCTAAGATTCTTGCATTTTCACGTGAATGCCAATGTATGTATGATTGCCAGACAGGGGGAAGCCGAAGGATGTCGATGGAGGTAAATCAACCGTTTTCCTTCGCTGCAAACAAAAGAGAAATGACGTGCGCATCCTAAAACGGCTTCCGGGTCGGGAATACATTATCAAGGCTCCTTGCCCCACTTCCAACACCAAATCCCCACTACCACTTTCGAAACAAAAGCAGCTTGCACTTATTTCAGTTACTTATTATTGACATTGACACCCAACGACGTCCTAAGATGTGGTATCATGAAGTTAGTGGAACACAAAAAAAAGCAAAAAAAAAAAAACAGCCACAAAAGCTAAATGTTGTGTTATTTTTTTGTGCTTACCTTTTAAAAGGTGGTGCTATGAGGTAATATTTGTTGACAGGGGCTGTGCGGCCCACGCCTGGATCCTCCAGCACAGCAGCATCTTTTAGGGAAAACTAGATTGAAAGTAACACACAGCTAGAGACGTTCTCATGGCCAACTGCACAGAGATGAGGGACGAAGAGGAAAGAGGAAGAGTGAGCGCCATGGGCGGTGGTCATAATCAGGGCCTAGCCACTTCCCCCGATACGGGGTCACCAATTGCATGACATTAGACACAGTTAGCAGGACAGTTAACAGGAGTCATGGAAATCTGGGGAATGCAAAACTGGAACTAGAAGCAAAATATCAAGTTTCACCTTATGTTACACTCTTGAGTCAAAAAACAAAACATCTGGGACCATTTACTGTCTCAGTCTGGATCAATCAGCGTTCTAGGTGTTTTGTTTCTTTCGTTTGGTTTGCAGGTCGAGGTTCTTCCTGTTCCCCGCACCTGTTCGCGAGCGGTGACTTCCTCAGGTTTCACGTCTCCTACTTGGTTGAAACTCATATTCGTTCATTTCATCCTTCAGTAGGACAGTAACCACAGTACAGCTTTTTTTCTGAATACATAACACTTTCTGGATGTAGCGAAACAGTACAATTGGTTTGCATAATTTGGTGTTCACTGGCTTGTGAAATAGACCCATCGGTGGCAAGATGATAGTGGGAAATAAAATGGTCAGTATTTGGAACTACATAAAACAAATAAGAAAAAAAAAAGACAAAAAATCTCAAATTATTAAAGTGAATATCACTGTGTAATATTTATTCAACTTGTAATTTATGTACTCTTTTAACCTTTGTCTTTTTTGTTATGACAAAGCATTTATTTAAATAAAGTTATGTATTCATTTAAGCACTCTGGTGAGGTTTTCATTTCCACTGTTGCCTTTTTAAGGGGAGCAAGTAGCCACTAAACCGGCTTGAAAGGTCCAGTTTGATGTGGAATCATACTGATAGTAAGCGCTGACTAATCTCCAAGGCACGAGCTGATAAACCTCTTAGACATAAGTCTGAGACACCCAGGCTAGCCCACAAGGATCCCATGAAGCATGCAGGATGTGACTTTATAAAGCCTCGCCCGAGGGCCAGTCACCTGGTTTTCAACACCATAGTCAAAAAGATTGCACAGGAACAAGGAAGTCATTTAACATGAGTTTGAACTTCAAGGGGGGGATAACATCTAGCGGGACCAGCTCGCTATTCAAACAACTGGGAAGAAGGGATTTGTAGCCTGGAGGAGACTTCATCGTGTTATGGAAAGCCTACCTTTATCACCATTTAAAGGCAGAATGGACTCCCCGGGGACACGCCCATTCACATGCAGCTCAACATTAAGCGCGTGCACAAGGTGTGGAGAGGATATGAGATGGAGAACAGCTACAGATGGTCTGGAACATAAAGCAAGAACTGGTTCAGTGACGCCGTAGTAATTCTAAGGTGCTGCACTTTTGATATTCACGCTCGCACAGCCACATTATTTGTCATAAAAAAACAAACGGTGGAATCACTTGGTTACAATAAAGTTCAGATTTAATCCACAAATCAAGTGCAGTCATATCAGCTCCCCATCACCACTTTGTTTACAGTCCTACAGCCAGACACCGGTGAGGATGAAATATGGAAGGGGTCTACGGATCGTGGCCTGCTTCTCCCCGCAGAGGGGCGTCTGCTCATTTTAATTCCCTCACGGATTCCAGGAAGTGACAGAATGGGTCTTTTCTTTTTTTTGGGGGGGGCCACCAAAGCCTTTCCTCCCTGGGGACCTTAGGACGTTGACCAACTCCAGATGTGGGTGACTGAAGCAGGGCATGAAAGGGTGGAGGGCTCCAGCAGTTCCTGCACAGCACGCAGGATCAAGGCGGCCGTGGAGGCTGCGGTGGTGCGTCTGTCTGTCTGTGTGTGTGTGAGCACGTAGCAGGGAGGGCGCAGACTTTGACTTCAGGGAGGAGGAAACATGTGTTGAAGATTTGATTTGTGAGGCAGTGAACATGACAATTACTATTTGCCTTCAAAGAAAATGACAACTGCACTTAGGGCTTCAAAGCATTTATGCCCCTTTTATTAGATAATTAGACCAACAACGTTGGGTAGCTTCATCTAACGTCAACGCACGCACCTCGCTCCGCCCCAAAACTGCTGTGCCGAGCATTTCGAAACTCAGAGAGTTTTGCATGCTCTTAATATGCAGTAATGTGATGATCGGTGCTGTAAAATCACACGCAATAGATTTGGAGATGCTTTCACTTGCTTGTGCGTCAATTTGCCTGCGGCTCATATCATTAAACGTGACTTTTAGAAATGATGATGGGGCATTTAAAAACATAAGCGTACAAATGGCACGCAGATGTTTACACTGCGTAATTGGGATCTGGGCAAATCACCGCTTGCGCTCTTGTATAACGCTATCTCTCTCTTAAAGAGGTAATGGTGGTTCTTTTCATCACCGGGATGCAGACGAAAGGAGATCTGAAAGAATGTGCAGCGGCTGGGAGTAAATCACACGACTTACTGGTGGAATCCCTCCAATGCCGGTGGTAGACAAGTGTCTGCTAGTATTCATCCAAGCCCTTTCATCACCGACGGACTTAGACCCGGAATCCCAAATAGAGGGTTCTTAAGCTTGGATCGGATGTGACTGTGAGAACCACAACTGCATGTTAAGTAAACCAACTTTGAGATTAAGACTGAACATCCTACAAATCATAAAAGGAGCATATTAAAGCCGAATTATAATGCTCCTGCTCAGACAGGGGCAAGTCCTGCATTTCACCAGTGCTGTTTATATAAGGGAGGGGGGGCATGTCACGAGATTTAGGCAATTTAAACCAGTAATCTGACATTTCAAGGTTTACAGCTTGTAGTTCTGTCCATTGGCTCTATTAGCCATAGTAACTGCTGAGATCTCAGGATGCAGCTACATCGCTGAAAACAGGTCTGACCGCGTAGAAACACAAGCGGTCCACAAACCGTCCGGCTTTCCGGTTCAACTTTGAGCTACAGCTCTCAAATCACTTGTGGTTCGTCCTGCCTATTTTTAGCCAGAGACCCCAGCAATTCATTTTGTGAGAGACGCGCTGGCTGGTTCTACTGAAGATGTAGCTTTACATAAAGTTTTTTAAGCTTACAGTTGGTAGCATGGCGTGTGTTTGTGTTTCCAGGCCGGATAAACACACACACACACACACATATTAGCTTTAAGATATTAGCTTGATCAATATTTCTTCTTGCCCCTTTTGCACAGTGCAAATATGCAAATGCGTAACCACATCTGGACAGAGTCAAGGCGCCGTTACTCTCAGACTATAGTAAGCCCAGTCTCGTGGTCCACGTGCCACCATTACAATGCATATTGTAAGGGTTTTTTTTAAATCACTCTCTCTACAAAGCTGCAACATAACACCTCTGTCCTGGGTCCATATTTGAAGGTAAATGTTTCATCGGAGTGCCGTGCCATTTGACGGTGGACAAAACAACAATTATTTTGTTAACATTCAACAGGTTCAGCTTCTGTGAGTCTTAGAAACAGGCTCACCATCAACATATCAAGGGAAGTTGTTGAATGCTAACAAAAGAAATACTAGCCTGAAAGTAGGGCAGATCTTCGGCTCTCTAGGCCAATACACGCACATTTTGCACATACACACAGACACAATCACGTAAGCGCACACACATACTCACCCCCACTCTTATTCCCACTGCTAAACTACCCTCCTCAGCCCATTGTGCCTGATCTATCAAACCCAAAACAAAAGACACTTGTTTTGATTTTGTTTTCAGAAAAGGCCAGCTTAAAACTACCATTAAATGCGGGGAACGACCCGAGGACGCCCGGGATCCGCGGGCGACACCAAGCCAAGCTGTCAAACCTTTAAAGGAAACTTCCTGCCAAACCCCCCCAAAAAAAAACAGCATTAATAAAACGATATAAAAAGAAGTTAGAAGAAAGAAAACAGCATGTCACAAAAGCTGAACAAAGCTGTAAAGTTGTTGTTTCTGGAGCTGCTCGGCTCACTGGCACATGTATAAGGTTACAAGGGCCAGTCAGGAGAGTCTCATATGATCCTCATTTGGCCGCAGCTTCAAAGACGTATTTCTTTACACTCAAGTCTTGAATCAGTTTGATCACAAATGGTGACTTTAGTCTGATGACTTTTTCAGCCATGCATAAAATGTTTACATATGAAAACTGTGTGTGTGTCCTAACTGCTGCCTGTATCTCGATCAGTCCGTGTAAAGTCCAGCAGAAAAGACTTTTTCTGCACAGATGATCACTGATCAAGAGGCAGGTATCTTTGATCTGCCAGCGCAGGATTATTGGGATTACTGCTGCTGTTGTTTCCTCGCAACAAACTGCCGGAATATATCTCTCTGCCGCGGCTCACCGAGGACATACTGTCCGTGGAAACACGGTGGGAGTTTGGAGCACTTGGTTTGGGTAACTCACACTGTTGTAGCCTCACGTTGGCTTCAGCTGAACCTGACAAGCATTTTTGCAGGAAATTATCTTTACACTGATGTTTTTACTTTGCTTTTATGATCTTACATGTAACACTTTGAGGTTTTTCTTTAATGTAAAGTGCATTAGAAATAAATTTATTATTGTTCCACTTTTTTTTTTTTTTTACAGTGTAGTCTTGCAAGGAAGGTGACTCGAGTGTGGAGAGGAGGAAAGACTACAGGGACCAATAACTCTTTTAACCCACATAGTGAGCTCTGCATTATGTAGCTTGTGTTACACTTTTAAAGCTCTCGGTCCACTCAGGCCGGTATCAGTGATTTACACCAACAAAACACACACACACGCCACGTTTTAAAATCCCTGGGAGGGATATAGCGTATCGTCACGTCATTTACCTGCGAGTCACGAGAACGTTAACCTTCGCTTTGACTTAACGAGGGCCGGTCCACATGTCAGAAGGTTATGAAACTACTGCGGCTGCTGAATATTCCCCTTACTGTGTGTTTTTGCAGTGGCAACAGTCCAGGTCATCCCGCGCTCATGATCAGGGGCCTGGCTGCTCCTGCGCAGCCTGTAAAGGTGAGACAATACTTATCAAAGTTAGAGACACAGCCATGATGGTCCCGATATCCAGTTCTGTCAGGGGGCATTCAGATTCATTCATAGCACCCGTGTGTTAAGACTTCACATTGGTTACCTTTGTTTAGACCCTGATCTGCAGCACAAAGATACGTGCGTGCATTTGCGCACTTGGGATTGGTTTATTCATAGACACCTTTACCCACTTAGTATCACATTTGTCAATGTCAGCCCCACTTCCTAATCCCTCCTCATTTCAACACTTCATTAGTAACCCCTGTAACACACACACATCCACGCTCATGCACAAACACACACACACTCAGCAGTGACAGGAATAGTGATGCCACACAGCAGTTTCCAGCGTTATTACTGTAAGTGCAATTTTTATTTAGTGACACTTATTTGGAGTTGACAAGTGTTGATGGGAAAACTGCTGACAAACAGCAGCTCGTTGCAGCTGGGCGTGGATTCATAGAAACACTTGGATGGTGTCGGATTTTACATTTAGAGTTAAACCGACACGATGCGTTTACCGGGAAACGTCATGAAAATGGAAATACAGAGAACAAACAACCTCGGACTCCTTCTCGCTGAATGTCAGAGCAAAACGGTTAAAACTGTGGGGAGCAAAGTTGAATCAACAGGGACAAGTTACAAGATATAAATCAGTGAAACGTATGAGTGTGATGAAACTCTGAATTAGTATTTACTCATGAAAACAAGGTTCCACGTGTTGGCACTAAAATGGCTTCTAGTTTGCGCTCAGGCATCTTTGACATGTCAAAGGATTCCAAGGAGCGCCCGTAAAAGTCTTTCACCTCAGCTCAAGAAAACCAGAAGCTTGTGTGCTTGTCTAAAAGTGTGCGTTCACAGTGGCAGCCTCGCTCCATCATTGGCAGAGCATCAAATGTGGCATGAGTTTCCCCCGACTGAGGCTAGAAGGGATCCAGTGACACTGTGAGAATTCAAAAAGCCTTCGACACACAGTTTCTTCCACAGTTTTTCCTTTAAAGAATCATGAAATTACACCGAATCGTGTCTGAAGTTCATGTCAGCTTATTCCCATGTGACCATAATATAAGCATGCGAAACATTTTTATTTATTGGTTCGTGTAACAGTGACATTGGAGCCCACAACCTCACTGTTTGGGTGCAGGCTCACTGCTCTCATTAACCTTGCTTCCAGCCACAGCAGGCAGCAGCCGTCAGCCGGAGAGCTCTGATCAAACTGACTCAAAAAGTTAGCGACTGGCTTTTTTTAACAGCTAAAAAGCCAGATGTTTTTTCTCAAGAGTCGGTGGAGATCAAAAGGAAGTTAAAACAAAAATGAATACAGGACTTACTTTTGTCAAGAGGTCAAAAACACAACTCTGAACGCGGCTGACGTTGCTGCACGTCTGCTGGAGCGGGCAGCTGTTTGTGGCGTTAACAGCTTGTTCTGCTGCCAAACAAGTCAATGAAGGCAGCTTTAAATGATGGAGCTGGCATTATTCTTTATATACAGCATATTTTTATGTCCACAAATCCCACAAATTGGCAGAAAGCAAAAACAAATAGATCCTACTGGCTGGTCTCGTCTGTGTAGCTTAAACCTGATCCGACATATTCCTCTACTGATGCACAGTGTGGCGTAGTTACAATGAGGAAGGGCTCTGCAGTTTGAGTCAATCAGACATAAACTGGCCATAAATACTTCCAAGCACAGCAAATAATCCGTATCTTTCAGTAACATTTGCTAAAACTACAGAGCCCAGCTGTTTCAGGACATTATCAACTAAAAAAACAAACTAGAGAAGGTTTTTTTTGTGGGATTTGTGGACAATAGTTTGAACTTTAAACATAGTGTGAATTAAAAGAGTCAAAGCCTTCAAACATAGGGACGTCTTTACATGTCAGAATAAGTCTTGACCCCACCCCGTCGCCAGATGTCCTGGTCAGTGCTGGTGAGACGTAGCTTCGGTGGGCATCGCTCTGAGCTTCTCCTGGAACTGGCTACAGTTGGGATCCCCTCTTACTTTAGGCGTCGCTGGAATCTGGACCCCGGTTAAGGGGTCAACGCACCAGCACTCACCCCGCTGGCCGTGGGTGGACATGTTGCACTGGAAAGAGGGAAGAAAAACACAAACTAGACAAGATGGAAAACACTGGAAAAAAAAGGGAGGGAGGGGGGTAAAGAAGCACAGCGGGAAGTAGGGGGGCGCGTTAATGAAGCACAGCGGCGTGAGATGTGTGTGCGGGGGCGTGTTTGTGTGCGTGTGTGTACTTGTGGATCTTCTGGTGGGGTGGTGGTGGTGGTTTGGTTTGGGTGGGACAACACTCACCCAATAACAGCCCATCCTCAGGTCATACCCCCTGCTCACAACCCACAACCACACACACACACACACACAGGCATGCCAGTAGACCAGCCCCCCCGCAGAGCCCCCCTCTACTCAGAAATGAGGTCGTAATTGAAGTGGACACAGTTTACACCGCGCACGCGGGGCAGCCACGGAGGGGACGGTGAAAATAATGAAGTGCTGGAGGTGGGGAAGGGCGGGGGAAGGGGGGCGAAGACTTTCCATTTTCTTCCTTGGATGAGAAAGAACAAAAAAAGTGACAGTTACAGTAATTACCCCGCGACAAGGAGGGACAACTCCAAAAGGGAGCCGAGTGTTGAGGAGGTACAGTGTTCCTCCCTGGGAACCAAGGACTCCAGGCCGAAACAATGCTGTTGTTTGTGACCAGTGATGAAAATTGGCTCAGTTGTTGAGAGCCCTGCTTTAGGAAACTGTGGCGTCTATTCAAATCTTCTTTTCTGCTCTACTATCCTCGCAAGAAAACACTGGATATGTGACCTTGTTTGTCCTCCTCTGTCCGATTTCTATGGATGAGAAGAATTCAAATTCAAGCCCCCGGTCGGAAGCACAGTTCGTTCCTCGGCTTAACAAAAGTCTTCCCATGAAGTACGCCAAACAGTTTTATTGCCTTGTAACCTTGAGCTCAGAAGCTGTTGCCTCATTCATGATGACAACATCTCCCCACACATTTGTGCATGTGTGTGCGTGTGTTTGTCTAAGAGCAGCGTCTTTAGGAACTGTGAGTTTATTAAAAAAGAAGAAGAAGAAGGGGAGTGCGGGTAGTTTGGTTAGTGTGGAGAGGGGTGGCAGGTGTTAGTGAGGGGGAGGTTGGATTTTTTTTTGCCAGGGTGAATTTGCCAGGCTGATACAAGAGAGTTTTGTGTTTGTGTGTGTGGGTCAGTGTATGAAAGCGAAGAGAGGGGAAATCCAAAGGACGACTAAACGAAGTGATACAGTACGTACGAGAGCGAGCGTGAAAGAAAGAGTGGCGACCGAACTAAAATGCACGTGTAGCCACAATTAACTGCACTGATACTGGTCAACAAAACCTCTTCCCATCGCGGCGGTCACAATAATCCTGTTTAATCCTGTTTACAACAGCAACCAACGTAATTTGAAACACGACGACATCCGCGACCGGCCAATCACAGCGCAGTATAGGTCTCGCTCTAACAGCAGGAACCTACTGACTCCGGCTACCGCCATGATTTTGATGCGTCCTCAGCGCGGCGTCAAAGTCGTTCACTTCGACTGCATTTCCCACAAGGAGCATTTGAGAATCAGAGCGTTTCGCCTGCCTGATTTTTGTTGTTTGATTTGGTAATCAGTGTTTGCATTTTGTGCTTCTACTACGATTAAGTAGGCTACGCAGTTAAATGATTTCCTTCTGTGTCCGTTTTAACCGTGTGTATTGTTGTTTTACGATTAGGTGTTTTATTTTGAAAAGTGACTGGATTCTCTCTGCTGTTCTGTGTCTGACTTCCTGCCTGGTTCGATCTGCTCTGTGCTGCTTGACGCGGCTTCCTTCAAAAAAATAGACCTGCTACCTTTTCTCTGCGGAGCGGAGAGCCGCTTCCGGGACGCTGCTGAGGCCGCGATGGGCCCCGGCAACCGGCCGTCGCCAGCGGACTTGTGGGGTAACTGAGGTCCGACACTTATTATTTGATGTGTTTTTTTGTTTTATTGCCAGAAACCGAAGAAGAAAGAGGAGGCAGCTTGATGTGGCACCGCTGGCATCTTGTCAGTTGCAATATTCTGCGCTTTATTCTGGATTTGTTGTTCCTAAATAAAAGGTTTGTCACAGTAAATCCGATGATTGTGAGAGTCAACCTTTTTTTCATTAATGCTAAAGAAGTTGCCTTTACATCCAAAGGCCTAAAGATCTGTTGATCTTAACCGAAGACTGTTCGTTCATTGCAGACATTGACAATGAATTTAAATGTGTAGCTGTTCACAAAGTTCACAGTGTGTAGCCTGAGGAAGAAGCCTTGTCTTATAGCAGACGTCACCTTAGCCATCATCGCAACAATTGCCCCCCCTGAGAGATTTGGAGCCGCCACTGGTCACGATATGATATCATCACGATTTTAAACATATTGCGATATACTGCAATTTATTACCTTTTTTCAGACTTCCCCAAGTGTCCCCAAAGGAAAACTCTTGTTCTCGTGGACTGAAAAAGCAACTGATTTTATTATTCTAGTACCAAAAAGTAAAATTCTCATGTACAGTTCATATAACAAAAGATCAATACATGACCTCCGTGTATACAATATTGCCACGGAAAATATCGCGATACTATGCCTGTATCGATCTCCTCCCCCCAACGATGTAACTTCCTACTGATTGCAGGGGCGTAGGAGCGACTTTGAACCTGGGAGGGACGCTAAAATGCCAGGATGTTTCGGGTGCATGCCCCCAAGATACTATACAGCATGTCTACTAGCTATCCATACAACTTACAAGCTCGTCCTCCTCAGTCTTTTCTAGTCCTGCAACCTCTGTCCTCTTCCTCTTAAAACACAGTAGGATGCTCATCTCTGTGTGAACATTTTGACTACTTTAGTTTATTGACACGTAGCAGAGACACATCTCAGGACGCAAGTTTTTAATGTCAAGAATGGTCACAGGCGGGGGACAAAACCTGGCCCGGGGATTTATCCCTGGTCAGCTCACTCCCCAGACAAAGCATTTGTATGGGGCCTCTGGGTCTTTAGGGACCTTTATTCCTGCATTCATGAGAATTCTTTTCAAAACTAGAAACACCTCTCTAACTCTCCTAAAGTAAAGTACTTTCAGCAGAGTCGGCTGAGCCGATGCTTTGGGCTGTGCTCTCACCTCTGCTCTCTGTCTGATGTTCACCATGTCAGCGCTTGTACCGGGGTTGCTGGCCATTGGTGGACAGAGTATTAAATATCTTTACTCAAGTAAAAGTACAATTACTCCTATATAAAAAAAAAAATTCAATCAAGTAGAAGAAAAAAATGTCAAAACTACTCAAGTAAAAGCATATTTAACAATATATTTTATCTGCTGTGCAACAGGTTATTTCTAGGGAATGCAATTTGCTTTGCTCATTGAATATCTGTAATTTCTGCAAACAATTATTTTAATTTTTAAATCTACATGAGAGTATTGACAAGATCATTTTATAATATCACGCTTGCTGCCCAGCCAACTACTAAAACTATGTTTTATTATGGACATGTAGCCAACCAAACCGCTTGCTTTGCAAAAGCACATCCAGCCAGTACAATCTGATTACCAGAGATGGGGACTCGAGTTACAGACTCGGACTCGAGTGCGACCTAAAGCGTAATTTATACTGTCAAATCTACGCAGAGGCTACGGCGTCGCCTGACGTGCACCTCCTCAAAAATGTAACTACACGTCCAGTCCGTAAGCTCTGTGATTGGTCGGCTGGGTAGCCTCGCAATGCCTCCGAGCCGACTTTGAAGTAACTTTTACTAGCAGCCAAAATGGCGTCTGTAATACAGTGAATCAATATATTTGACCGTCGCAACCCGACATTTGAAAAGGCTGCACCAGCCGCACGTTTACAATTTTACCCCCATTTACATTAGCGGAGCGAAGTTAGCCTGCTCGGCCGGCAAAAGTCAACACGGTGGACGCTGCAGCGCTACTGCCGACTAGTGTTTGGGGGTGTAATCGCAGAATGACGGACACACCTACGCACAAGTATAAATGCACGGCTACGTGCGCAGCCTGCGGCGTAGGGACGCACGAAGACCCTACGCAGGAGGATAAATCGGCCTTGAGTCGCGCACACAGCGACTTCAGACTCGACTTTGAGGTGCGGGACTCGTGAACAATGTTTATTTTAGGAAATGTCTTATGAGCTCGCCGTTATTCCCTTCCTCTGTTACCTATAACCTGCCTACGTAACACGTAGCATCAGCTGCGCGCGGCCGCACATGAGAGAGGACAACAAACAGCTGCTGAGCCGTTCATCATAAACTTTGGCTTTAAAACTTCATAAAACAAGACCCAAATAAAGAAGAGCTGAACGCTAAATATGTTAGCAACACGTGCTGTACAAACATGTTTAGCTCAGCATTGGCCAGCTAACGTTAGCTTGCTTCTGCTTCTGCTACGACTTGCGAGAGGTTTACTCCGACTGTTGTTCGTTCTGAAAAGACGAATGAGCTTTTGTTTACTTGCCAAACTTCTGGCAGTTGATTAATGTAATCATTTACGTCCCACTGGCTGCCATCACGTTAATTATTACCGTTGGCTGGAAAGAGGTTACATGTTTATTGTTGAGCATATAACCTTACAGTTTTATTTAGCACGGCTTAGCGAAGGGTCAGTTGCTCTCTATGGCAGTGGTCAGCAATAGCCAGAACCGGCCCCACCAGCAAGCCTGCGGCCAGATTGCTTTGATAGCAGAAATATAAAAAATAAATTGATGGCGGCTGGTGCTGAAACAGATCTCAGTCATGACAGCTACAGTTACTCACACAATCACTTTCACTTAAGTGATTGTGCCTCTAAAATAAAAGCGCAAGAACGTCAGCAATGCTTTATGTCGAGTTTATTGGGAGCTTATACTTTGAAAAGTTCTGAAGGACATTCAAAAGGGTGTCTGGCTTTCTTGAAAAACCTCTGAAAAAGCCGTCAGTAAACGTGCGATTGGATTCCTCTGAATTTCCTCAGGAAACGAAAATAAGGGTCCAAATTTTTATGAATGTGGATTAAACGCTGGAACCGCCACAGGCTGCAGCACACGCTTTATTGTGAGCGTGTGCAAAAGTCTCCTTTTATTCAATGTGCCTAATAAGGGAGAAAAAAAAATATCCACAGTAAGTTTAAATCCATCTTACAACCTTTCCTTACGGGAGTCCCACTGAGCTAAACGTGCACGATATGAAATTACTTGACTTTGTTTTGGCCCGCCATGTAACGGCCGAGCCCTGCTCTACGGGCTCAAACACGCCACAACCAGCTGGCCGAAACCTTAACGCGTGATGTCACACCAGGAGCTTTGTGGCCAATTTTGTGACATTCCTGCAAGTTTCCACCCATTGAGAGCGGCCACTTTGCATTTCAGTGTATATTTAATGTTAAAATATGATAAATTAGTTCCCTGAAGAGTTCGTATGAAACAACCACCATCTGAGCTGAATAATGGAATTTGAATGAATGATAAGCAGAGATCTTATTTCCAGTCTCAGGTGCCAAATTCAGACAAACAACTCTCTCTCTCACTCCATTACCGAGACACAGTTTATAGAGTTTTACATGTGCGTCACTTTATAGACATTTTCCTAACATACTGCACTGGGTGCCTCTGGAAACTTGACCAGCAGATAATATAATTATCTGTAGGTTTGAATGATGCTTGTGTCAACAACGTGCACTTGTCGTCTGGGCGTTTTGTTTCTACCAATCTTGAGATTTTTGATTAAGTTGACACAATTATCCAGAAACTAAAATGAACTCCTTCATTGATTCACTTGCTGTGAGATGCAGTTTGAAGCACTAGAAAAAGCTAACTAATAAGCTTTTTTCTTTTCCATAAATATTTGTTGTTAATTATATTTGAGATGTTTTAATTTCTTGAAATATTTTGCAGTCTTGTTGGATGAACCATCCTGTCCTGTATCTGCACTGCACGTACATTTCCTCCATTTTGGGGGGAGATCTGTCAGTGTTCTTACTCAATAACCGTTTAGTTCAGCTAAAGTTGTGTGATGGGAGACCAGTGCCTCTGTCCATGGCTCACCTGTTTGGGGTTGTACAGTCCATGTTTGTCACAGTTTGGAAACTTGAGCCCATACAGGTTCTCCAGCGGGCCTCTGTTATCCTCAGAGGTAATTTTGGAGATCTCCTCTAAGACCTTGTTCAGCTCCTGCTGACAGGCACTCTGTAAGGACGAGGCAGGACAAAGTTATAAATACCGAAACTAATAATCACAATAACTATTTAGCGCTTACTGAAGCAGATGTGCAAATACATTTACAGAAAAGTCAAGAAAAAAGTCAATTAGATAGAATGACTAGGAGACAAGAAATACAGTACGGATAAGTTTCACTTGAGTTTGAGTCTGTCCAAGAGAAAGAACGGAGAAATAAAAACACTTCTCTGTGTAAAAATCACAAATACACACATTTATAGGTAACATTTTCATGAGGTGCAGTTAGGCAAGCAGAAAGTTCAGCCTGTATTAGTGATGTGAGTCTGGTGGAGTGGAACACGAGTGGCTAGACTGCTTAACTCAGCCGGTGGCCACGGCTACACACACACAAACCTGTGCAGACACATGTTCATACACCTACAGAAATACCGTGCACGCACATACACACACACACACACACACACACACACACGTATCATGTATCCACGCGTACATGCAAACACAGACACGCACTCACACACAAAGTGTATCAGGCTGCCAGTGGGATCAAAGTGGTCCAGTCTTATGATTAGTTGGCTCAGGATGAGAGAGAAGGGCAGGGGGAGGCGCAGTCTGCCACAAACCTTATCAAACATCTGAACATATGGATGAAAAGTTCTTTCTCTCTCTCTAGCTATGTTGTTCACACTTTGTTTTCAGTCTTTGACTCCTAGGAGCTTGTCCCGCTCTCTCTCTCTCTTAATGAGGACACACATTAACGTGCAACTCAGTCCACGCTCCCTCCGGTTTCACAGCTGTCGAACTGCCCTCACATTAAAAGATAAGTTGCACGTACGCTCGTTTGTCTCATTTTCACGCTCGTGGCTTTTAGCCCCAATTCAATCGCTTGGGTTAACGTTTAGTACAGCTCTCAGTTAATGAAGCCACAGAAGGCTTCATTAACTTTTTTTCCACTTGTGCAGTAGTACGCTCTGTAAGTAATCTGTAAGCACACTTAGATGTGTAAAAGTGGTGAAATTCCACTTTAAGATTATCTGTTTTAATGACAAGTACTCACATCAAAAATTTACTTTAAATTGACTTTTTTACCATTGAAACATTTTGTGTACTTGTTGCTTTCCATGATCAAAAATGGAAATAAAAGGTCTTAATTTAGCTTGATTACCATATATTTATTTGTTTTATTTTAATTTTTGAATGATTTATTTTTTTAAAAACACACACACACACACACACACACACACTTACTGTTTTATTTATTTAATTTTTAATATATTTTAATTTTTTTAACACACATACACACACACAAGCTTACTGTTTTAATTATTTTATTTTTTTAAATTTTTAATATATTTTATTTTTTCTAACACACACACACTTACGGTTTTATTTATTTATTTTTTAAATTTTTAATATATTTTAATTTTTTTAACACACACACACACACACACACACTTACTGTTTTATTTTTATTTTTTTTTATTTTTAATATATTTTAATTTTTTTAACACACACACGCTTACTGTTTAATTTATTTTATTTAAAAAAATTCTAACACATACGCTTACTGTTTTATTTATTTATTTAATTTTTAATATATTTTTATTTTAACACACACACACACATTATTTTATTTATTTATTTTTTTAATTTTTAACATATTTAAATTGTTCTAAACACACACACACACACATTATTTTATTTATTTATTTAATTTAATTTTTAACATATTTAAATTTTTCCACACACACTTTAATTACTTGTTTAATGAAATGTATGGGGTTGATTGTTCTTATGTAGTTTGTATGATGCTTTGGCAATATTGTTGTTACACATTCATGCCAATAAAGCTAATTTGAACTTGAATTTGAATGTATATTTTTTATTAAGTAGAGAATCAGGTATAATGAGGCCAAAGGCTAAGAAAAAAAAATATTACAGTGAAAACACATAAATGTGTCTAAAAGAGACTTTTAATTATCTAAAACAAATGCGTATATACACGAGGCACAAATCTAACATGACCCCAGACAGTGAAGCATGCATTACAGTAATTGACCTCACATGACCACCCACAACGGAGTCCATCCATGCTTGACACCAGCTGTCTGAAATCCTCCCCCTGCCCAGCTGCACCACTCGTTTTAGTGCATTCTGTCTTTTGTTGCTTCTAATGGTCGGGACAATTGTTTTGTCCACCCCGCTTATGATTTTTTGTTTTATTTTGTTTTGTTTTGCTGCAAGCGAGAGAGTCAAGCGAGGGAGAAAACGAACAAATGCACATAATTGTTTGCCATGTCGAGACATATATGGACCTCCACACGCGCGGCCCCCGAGGGCCCAAGCTCATTTGCATGAAACAGAAAGAATTTGTTTGTACGCCACCCCAATAAGGGTTTTCCAGGAATTGTTTTTTAATTTTGTCGAGACTGTGAAATGTTGAGTGAGTGGTAAAGAATAGGGGGCCGGGAGCTTTAATCTATAGACAGCATTAAACTGCCAACACGAATTCCACTGTGGCGAGCAAAACAATATGTATTTTCATCACAAAGATGCTCATTATGAGCAATTACTGAAGCTGAGATGACTCCGTCTGGATGCAGCTAACGTTGCTTACAGAACGTTGAACATAATTGCGAATGCTTCCATAAAAGCGCAAAGGTACTTTAGTAGAAAACACTCTCCATATTAGTCTGAAGTCAGTCAGAAATATAGAGTTTAAATTTCAGTTCAAACACGAGGCCTGCATTTTCTAACAAAGCTGTACAGTATATAGCTGTAAGCTAACTAGCACAGCATTTTGGAAGAAGCATTTTAAAATATAACATCGTATTATCCTTGTTGCGTGTTGTTTTCTTATTTTATATCAGTATATCATTACTGCAATATGTTTTGCGAATCTGACGTTGAGACAGTGCCCTCATGCTTCCAAGTGATTTGCTGTCATGAATTCGTGGTGCTTTCAGCGGCCGCAATCCATTCTTTGTGAATTTGCCCAACAGAAATGAAAAAGATGCCGTCATTGAATGCATTTTGTGTCAAAAGCAGTGAAAAGTGATCCACACTCTTCATCTATTGTCCTGACTGTGTGATGTTGTGGGGACAAATAATATAGGAACTCATCTCCTGGGGACAAAATTCTGGTCCCTGTTTGTAATCCATAAAAGTTAAGGGGTTGAAACATTAGCTATTAGCACTAAAAAAAGGGAAAGTCCAGCTAAGGCTGAAGGGAATGTCATGGTTTCAGCCGGTGTGTGGTCATAAACAAAGCATTGGACATATTGACCTGGTGACCCCGCCAGGTGAAAGGGTCAGGGGATCACCAAAGTGATTACAATCCATTCCAAGGGAAACATGGGAATGTAAGCAGATGTCATGACAATCCATTCAACAGTTTATTTTGAATCAGAAAGGTCAACCTGCCAATTGCACTAAAATAAAAGCCAACCAGAGTTACTGAGACACAGTGTCTTGGTAACATATGTAAAGTCAGGGGATCAACAAAGTTGTTAGCGTTCGTCCTCTGCTGCACTTAAATATCTGCACCAATGTCATGGCGATCCATCCAATAGTAGTCAGGACATTTCCATAAATAAGGAATACATCAACCTGATGGTGGCGCTGGAGGAAAAGCCAGAAAGTGCTTATTTTTTTGAGGTCCATGAATGTCTGTGCCAAGTTCTGAGCGAAAGAGATCCCAGAGGAGGGCACTGCTGTAGCAGACAGCGGTGCTCTCACACACTGTTGACCTTGTGTCGCTGCTTGCTTGCTAAGGACAATTTAGAGCCACCAGTCAACCTAGTCCACTTGTCTTTGGACGGTGGGAGGAAGCCGGAGCGCCCGGAGAGAAGAAGCACACTCCACACAGAAAGGTTTGAACCCACGACTTTGTTGCTGTAAGGTGACAGCGCTAACCACACCGCACAAACAAATCCTGGTGTTGTAAATATATTTATTTTCAGAATAAAGGCAGACATCTATTGCTTCATTTCAGATGCAGTGTGTGAATCTTCATGTGTGAGCAGCGTGAAATGCTTTAAACGGCCCACATGATAGTAAAAAAAAAGGTTATTTTACTCAAAGTAGTGTCCATTTTACAACTTTGCTTGGAGATGTAGAGTAAGCGACACGTTGTGAGGAAGTTAAGAAGGCTGAGTTCTTACCTGAGGCTTATTCTGGGCTCGAGGGTCTTCTAGCTGATTTGTCTTCATCTTGGTTTTGCGCTCATTCTGGTGCTGTTTGATGGCGGACTCCTGCCAAAACCAAGCATCAATGGCAGGTCTTTTGATGAGGGGACTCTCAGTCCCGCGCACCTCTACAACCAGACAAGCACACAAACCGTTAATCTGCAACATCTGTACATTAAAGGTCTTTTCGAAAACAGACTTTGTCTGTTTGTGTATCAACCTTTCGGTGCACTTTCTGTTTTTTAATCCTATTGTAATATTTAGTACATTGGAGGTTCACAGAAACGCTTCTACTGAGTCACCTCTTTCTTTAGCAACATGTGTCCCGTCTCTCGGGGAAGCAGTTAATGGACAGATGTTACACACACAGAAAACTACCTCATCTTCGCTGCTTTCTAAAATACTCACATCATCTGCATTTACAGTATCTATTCTTTAATCTCAGGCTGCTTTTAAAAGCCAACATTTCTTCTAATAACAGGCCCTTTAACAAGTCATCTTAATCCTGGAATTAGAAGACTAAGTCATTCTGTGTCCTCGAGGCATCCTGTGTCGCTCATACCTCATGCCGCTAATTCTATACTGGACAGTCAGGCGTTGCAATTGCTGTAATTACTATGGCGACAGTGTGAACATTCCCGCTAAGATCTTTTCTGTGAAACAGCTACAGAGCGACATCCAACCACTTAGGTCTCTAACACAAGGCTTATCATGCAGTTTGCACAGGTCCCCTCTGAGCAGTGGGGGTCACGCTGAGTGCGCTTCCTGCTGCTTGTTTTACCAAAGCGCGTTCATCGTTTGTTGGACACGAGAGAGACAAAGCAAACAAGTTAATTCAGAACAGACACAGACAGAATGTCAGTCCCAAAAGTGTGTAAAACGCAAATATATGGAGGGGTTAACATATTTATCCGTGTAGCTATCGACATTACAGACATAATGATCCGAGATTGTCTGACACGCTCAACAATAAAACAGACGAGGGCGGTGACTAAATTATAGAGCTGAGCTCGACTGCTAGTCATAGGTGGTGAGTCCAGACTCGTGAGGGAGCACTTCTGACGGATGCTTTTCATGCTGAGTAAGGATATTTTGTTGGATATCTAACCTACCTGCCAGAGGCTGTGTGTGTGTTAGAGAGTTCATGTGTGTCTGTAATCTGCGCTGTAAAAACAACAGCTGAACTCTGAGGTTGTAAATCATGACTGAGAGGGAAAGGCCCCCCAGTGAATCATCAGAGCTCCGTGCACATGCAATGACAAGCGTTTCTGTGTGTGTTCACATGCACGCTGCCTCGCCCACACGCCTGTGGTGTCAGCCCGTGTTGGTGGCGTCCACACGTTGCAGCTCTATCTTTATACTTGAGTTTGCCGTTGATAAATAAACAATACAAGTCTTGTTAACAAATGAAGGGATTCACGCCACAGAAACGGCAGAGGGCTTCTAATCAGAAACGAATACAGCCGTCGTTGAGTTTTAAGCATTTTGAGTATTTTTTTTATGTCTGTGACATATTCCACACGTGCTGCTCAGTAAGTAATTGTGGCTTCTTACACGCCACATTCAGCATTTAAACATTCATATAAACATTTTAGAAGCTTTTTTTTTTCTTCAATTTGAGAAAATGAGATTTGTCCTCACTGCAGTTTTTAGCACAGGTAAATTTGTAGGAACTATATTTGTGCTACTTGTCCACACAAGTTACAACGTATGTTATTTCCCCCTACTTATTGCATGTTGGGTTAAAAAGGAGGACGGCTTTATGTATATGTCCCATATTGTACATGACTATCAGCCACCAGTTTTATATCCAGGGTCCAGATCTAGCCTGTTTAAGCCTGTGCTGAAACTCTGAACCTGAGGTTGTAGTACCATAGATTCAATACAAGTAATGCATGTGTAGAGAAGGGCGAGAGCAATCACCATAACCAGATTCGAACGCAGGTCTACGGGGTACCAAACACGCAACTTTGACCGCAACGCCAAAGAGCCGGGCTCATTGGTATGGCAGTCCAAGCGCAATCTCAACCGTAGTGACGGTACTCTGTCCCAGCATGCTTTATTCCTAAAATGATGCAGGGTTAAAGCGTCCATCTCCAGGTGATGTACCGTAGTGTGGACTGCATGATGACCAAGTGACTCAGTATTTTGCTTTGCAAGCAGTTGCGCCTGAGTAGTGATCATTTTTTCTGTATCTAAAGTAAAACTTGGTCTTCAACATGTACAATAAGTACAGTTGAGTCTGATGGGAGTCGTCATTAGTTTTACAGGTATTGTCATAAACAAAGTAGTGGACAAATGGAAATTTTGACCTGGTGATGCAGCCAGTTTAAAGGTGAGCTGATTATAATCCTTTCATATTGTAATCCGCTTATCGCTTATCACTTATCGCGAGGGGCGCTGAAGCCAATCCCAGCTGACATTGGGCGAAAGGCGAGGTACATCCTGGACAGGGAGCTGATTATAATTCAGAGTAATTTGCTTAGATAAATGAAACTTTGCTGGTGGCACTATATGTTAAGTCAAGGGATCACCGAAGTTGTTCGTCCTCCAAAAGGACTCTGCGGCACTTAAATATATGCACCAATGTCATGGCCATCCATCCAACAGTCAGGAAAGCAGTCAACATGATGGTGCAGCTGGACGAGAAGCCAGGGAATCCACAAAGTCAAGAGTTCTTATTCTCTGGGGGCCTTGGAAATGTCTGCGCCAAATCTAAGGGACATCCCATCATATATTTGATGAGAAATCTCACTCTGAACCAAAGTGGTGGATTGAACCAACATCGAGCGTAGATTCTAACATCCTTATTCCTTTGGATGATTCTGTTTGACTGCAGTCATTTAGTGAAACTTTTCCCAATTTGAAAATCCAATTAGAAGTGTAACACTTTCCCCAGGCAAACAGTTAAAACTATGAAGCCACAAATAAGACCTTAAAATGTGAATACTTCAAATTATATTCACTACAGTGTGCGAGCAATGGCTAAAAGTCACAGGCTCCAACCTCCAGCTGAGCACACAAGCCTAGAATTTTTGTTCCAAGTTATGTTAAGATATTCACAAACAGTGGAAGAATCTCTTGCATGAGAGCTTCTGCAGAACACATTAAAAATATTCAAGAGAGAGAGCTTGGCATTTATAATTTAAATATGCTGCTGCTCTGAAAAAACTAACAACGTGGCGAAAAGTGATACAGTTTTCTTTACCCCTGGCAAAACTCGCTGCACAGGAATGTTAAAAAGCTCACCGAAGCGCAAAGAGCGACAGGTTTTAAAGGTGTAAAAAACGCCGATGTATGTCTACAGCTGTGTTTTCTATAGACACGTATAGGAACTCATGACATGTTCCAGGGAGAAAAAAAACAACAACACGTCTTTAGCCAACAGCTGTCATCTAAATACTGTGTTGTTGAATTTGTCTTTAGTGCCATAGAAACTACCTGTCTCGAGCTGTTGGGAGTGTTGGCTTTGGGTATTGCCTTTGAGCAATGCTTTCATAGTTCTCTCATAGCACAGAATGAGTAATGTCTTTCCGTAGTTGCTCAGCATTAATGTATTTGCCTTGTTATTGTATACAGTGAAGCCGTGTCTCAAACTTCACTGTGCATGCACGGCCAAGAACGTGGCCTTAACAGTACTTCAAACCATTGTCAGTGTAAATGGTTCCTCTCAGGGCTCGGCCACTTCAAACACTTTACAGCTGGCAAATGCACAAAAAGCAATTGAATCATGAAGAAGGTTTTGCTTAGCCAGAGATCCCCTTCAAACCTTTTACGGTTAGCTATTTCTTTCAACTCTTGAGGTTGCACGTGGCCTTTGTGTGTCATCCTAACCAAATGAAGTTGCCTTTGTAGTTTGAAGGGAAAACTGTTGCCACTTGGTGCTCCGACGGTGTCAGACTTGCAGGCACTTTGAGGTCAAGGTTAGAAAATGTACGTAATAGAGAGGCTCCGATCAGTATGTTATGGACCCGTCAACGATTGCTGAAAGCAGTATCGGACGATACCAAACAATCACCGGGCCTATTTGAAGCCTTTTATTTATCATGTAGCATGATACAGTATACTGTTTATTTATTTAATTAGCCTAAAAACAATGTATTAAGTATGAAAATGAACAGATGATAAAGTATCATGTTTGTTTTATTGCCAGGAAACATGGGCAACAAATTCCCCTTTATCTGTCTTAGAGACTTAAACCACAGCAGCCTTTACCTGATTACTGTGATCAGCTTAACAAATGCAGCTTTACCGTGGAATAAACTACAAAACAAAACAAACAGCATCTTTAAGAATTTACTTCAACTATAAAAACTGCAACAAAAAAGGCTGTAGCCAGAATATTTAGGAGATAAAGGAGCTCGGGCATCCTGAGTGCGTGTCTCTTTACAATATATCACACACAAAGTTAATTGTTTAACACTTGTGGTGTAAATTTTACTTAGATTTCTTTACTTTAAAATGCTTTAATCAATATTGCTAACATGGTTTTAACAATGGAAAATGTGTAATATGAAAGGAGTCGCCTGTACAGACCCCCACAGTGGATTGTCACCCAACTCTGTAGTTCCCCCTTTATTGGAGGGGAGGGGCATAAACTGCTGGTGAACAGACAAAGCATTAGCAGCTAAAGAGATTCACTATTTCTAAGCAGTTGGTGGACTTGGGTCTGCATTACATCCTGCAACACCTCGCCTCTCCAGGGACAGGAGTCAGCAGGTGAGGCTGGGGAACATCACATCCAGCACCAGGACTATCAGCACTGGTGCCCCCCAAGGGTGTGTGCTCTCCCCACTGCTCTTCTACCTCTGCACCTCAGGAGACCCGTCTGTCAAACTCCTGAAGTTCGCTGACGAAAGTCGTCGGCCTCATCCGGGACGGAGATATAAGTCCTTTCCCACGGCTAACTTGGAGCTTAACACGCTCAAAACAGTGCTGATGACCGTGGACTTCAGGAGGAGCCCCCACTGTGCCCCCCATCACCATACGGCTCGATACTGCCATATTTTATTCCGTTAAAAACCTCCGGGTCCCCGCCACTCGACTGCGGTTATGAAAGTAAGCGCATCGTGTGAATTGTACAATCCAGAGTCACATTCCTTGTATGTGCACACAAACCTGTTAATAAAGCTGATTCTGATTTTCATTTTAATTTCACCTTTATTTAACCAAAAAGAAGACTCATTGGGATTAAAAATCTCTTTTCCAAGAGCTTCCTGGCCAACACAGGCAGCAGCACAATTAACAAGGTTGCAGACATTAAACCACAAAACATATAACATAACGAAAACACAAAATTATGATAGATTTAATACTTTACAAGGTCATAAAATATCTAAAATTTCATGTATATTTACCACAAGTAATAAACTACAAGGACCGTCCAAGTGTGAACAGCCTCCATGTCATTTTAAAGTACTTTAAAAGCAACCAGTGAAACCGATAACACAGAGCTTGAATGAGAGTGAATTTTGGACTTTAGATTTACCAGGTATCCACAAATACAACTCTTAACAAATGCTAACACTGCTCTGTGTGCCTGCCAGCAAACAGGGACACCACATCAACTTCACGAAGTCATAATTTGGTCGGTTTTGGTTTACAGCTTGTTGTGTCGCTCCACAAAAGTCAATTAATGCAGGCTTGAATAAATAGCAAAACCACAGTGTGAAGTACAGCTACAAAAATGTGTATTCAGTTCGAATATTAAAAGTAAAAACTTATTATCAACAATTCCCTTTTTTAGACGTGCGTTACCGTGGATGCAGAATTTTAATGGTTGTGGAGCCAATTTAAGCTATACTGTTGTTTAGTGCATTATGCTGTAACGCTTACTTTAGTAAATGTACATTGCCTGCTGTGATAGTAAATTCTGGCTCATAGTATAATCATATTATGCAACATCAACTGTTTTAAGATCAGCACAGAGGGAGGGCTTCCTATTTACACCTCAGGGGGGAGTTTTCTCAGAACTGCAGGCACCAGCATGCAGCTCCCACCCAAAGTGATGTCTTTTGGCTTCACCTTATTCTGTTGATGTGTGCTGCATACATACTGTGTACACGTGCGCACGCACACACACATCTGCATAGAGTAATTAAAGAGCTGACACGGCGAAGTGAAGGGGCTTGTCTCGGCAGAGAATCAACTGCAGGGCAACAAGGGCAGTCCTGCCGAAAGACGGTCTGATTTTAGATTTATTGGAAATCCCTAAACAACTGGAAGAGCTGGTTACGAAACACAAATAGCTACCTTCCCATAGCGTCTCAGAGCATGACCTTAGCCTAACACTAGTTCAACACTTGAAAAAACAAACCCTCAGACATAAAACACAAGCCCTGACCCTGAACTGAACCCGGTCCCTTTTATCTACACTGAACAAAATTAGAAACGCAACACTTTTGTTTTTGCCCCCATCCATCATGAGCTGGACTCAAAGATCTAAGACTTTCCTCTATGAACACAAAAGGCCTGTTTCTCTCAAATATTGATCACAAATCTGTCAAAATCTGTGTCAGTGAGCACTTCTCCTTTGGCGAGATAATCCATCCACCTCACAGGTGTGGCATATCAAGACGCTGATCAGACAGCATGGGGATTGCACAGGTGTGCCTTAGGCTGGCCACAATAAAAGGCCTTAGGCTGGCCACAATAGAAGGCCTGGACTTTTATTGTGGTCAGCGTCAGCCAGTACCAGCACAGACCTGGTACAGATTTCTTTGGCAGGTCCCACAGACCCAGGTGAAGTACAGTTAGCCTCAACCAGTACGAGCACAGCCAGAGATGTACAGCCAGCATGACACACAAGCAGCTTAGACCCTAATGGAACAGTTGTTGCTCCACCAAATGACCCAGCAGATTGGCCCCCAGTCTTATCAGACCTCATGAGGTCTGAGTTAGTCCGCAGAGGTCTGTTCGAAACAGCACTGGAGGGTTGTAGAGGAGGACTGTTTTATGTAAAGCACTTTGACTTGCCTTGCCTAGTGAGAGCATGTGGTGTCAGGTGTGACGGTGCAGCAGCACTGTTTTTTACACTGTAAACGCTGTATTCAAACCTGTCTTGAGTGAATTTAAAAAGAAATGAGCTTTTACTTTGAAAAATTTAATGAACGACATTAAAAGAGTCTGTAGCCTGCTTGACACACCTCTGAAAGAGCCGTCAGAGAACGAGATTCCCCGAAATGTCCTCTGCCTGGAGATACTGGATGAGGATCAAACACTGATACACGTGAGATACAGTCACTGCATTATCCATTTGTTGAAAAGAGAAAAAAAATATTGTCCGCACTTGCGGATCTTCTCAACTCCGAAAACGTTTCAGTTCGTTTCACATTTTCAGTTCTTGAACAATTTTTCTAAAACTGCCAGTATTTGAAATCCACACAGTTAATTTCTTGCCTCAGAACTTGGTTGAAATGGATTTCGTGATGAAATAGCGTGTAAAAATTGTAAAACAAGTTCTGTTGTTGTCCTCTGAAGAGAAGACCGGTTGTTGTTACAGTTTAAGTGCTTTGCATTATGGGATATTTTTGGCACACTGCAGATTTTGCTTTTGTTTGCATACTATATACAACATTTAGGCCAAATCAGTACATACTACTAGTATAATAGGCGGTTTTGAATACAGCCACTGTGTCACGGGAAGTCATGTGTTATATTCTCACCCACCATCTAATAGCTGAAAATATTGCTCTGGTGCAAAACTTATTTGCCGACCCCTGCAGTATATTATTACTGCTTCTTCTTCTAACATACGTATTCAACATAGTGATGAGTGTCTGCACTGCATGAACTCTACCAGAAGAAGAACAAGAAGAACGTAGTGACGAAACGCGCTCTGCAGCGCTGTTTGTCCGTTTTCAGCTACTGTAGAAACATGACGACGCAAAGTGGCAACGTGCATGGAAGGGGGTGTCCGCGGTTACGTAGATATAAATGGCTCATTCTAAGGTAATAAAAACATAATGGATTATAATATAAGGTCTTTATAGACGACCGAAATCATTGTTATGGATTTTTTATTGCGTTTCTGTCAATCAATCCAAATTTCTCTTAGGTAAGTACATTTAGTTTAAGCGTGACTTTTACTTTGACAAACTTAGCATCCCAATAAGTATCTCAGTTAACATGAATAACATCCTCTCGTCCAGTTATAGTCACTTCTGTTTCAAAAAAAAACAAGATGGCGAGGGCCAAAATGCCACACTCGAGGCTTCAGGACGGCACAAACCCACGGGTGACGTCACAGTGACTATCTTTTTAAACGGTCTATGCTGAAAACATAATAAAAGCAACAAAAATGACTGTCAACAGGCAACAGTTGGGTCATTTACAGACAGTCTTTGTCCACCAACAACACAAGAAAAGAAAGGAGGGAGCAGGGCACACACAGAAGCACAAGGGAAGTGCAAAACAAGATTATACAGGGCAGTGGTTTCCTATTGGCTGGAGAAGGGGGTTTGTCAGTAGAGGTTGGGCGCTCTGCATAGTTTAATTAGAAAGAATCCACACATGCCCTTCTATTATCAGATGGTGGTGGAAAAGCTCCTACTGTGTGAACATGTAGCAGGCACATCTAAAAGTGTTGTTTTTTTAAGTGTAGCTACATTTGATTCTGCCTTATGAAAGTTTAACCCCCCCCCTAATATTTGAATCACTAAATGCTGCTGTAGGTTTGAAATAATGCTGTGGAATAAAAGAGTTTCAGCCTTTCGAGCACGTCAAATGAACACAGTTGTGCTGAGTACACATTGCTCAACATGCAGCACATGGGAGTTAATGCTTAATACAAATACTGTTGTATAATGATGCATCCATTTTAAATTCACTGCACAGGTTTTTGTTGTGTTTCAGTGGTTCAACTCTCACGCGGGCCCAACAGTAGCGCTCGTTTGTATTCCACAGTTTGCAGAATATACAGCAGTCTCTGGTGAGATCACCAGGACAGAAGTCAGTAAGGAGCAGTACATCAATGGACAGATTCTAGAAACACTGAGCTGATTTAGTCACAGGGTGTTTAGTTTCAAATTCGACACAGCTTGTTGCTGTTTTTCAGCAGAGGTGTTCAGCTCTCACGCAGGCCCAACAGTAGTTCTTGTTGTATTCCACGGTTTAGAAAACGTACAGCAGCTTCTGGTGAGATCACCAGAACAGATGTTGGGAAAGCAACCGCACCTCAAAGGACAGATTTTAGAAACAGTCAGCTGAGTCCATTCAGGGGGAGGCGTGAGTTAACTCGCTAAAGCATGGGGCTGTTAGCGGCTGTAACACAGTGAATCAATATATTTGACCGTTGTAACCATGAGCGAAATGCACTCGCTTAGGCTATCAGAATCTGATTCAGGTGGTCTGGTCTGGTTAACATTTGAAACGGCTACATCAGCTGCATTTATTTGTGGCGACCGTCACAATATTAATGCCGAGGCCAGCAGATAATGCAAACCGGGTGCAGCCGTGCGTCGCCAGCAACAGTCAAAGCGGTGGACTCTATGAGCGCTACTGCCGATTGAGCGTTGTGATAGAGGTGTAATCGACAGAATGCCGGACACACCCTACGCACAAGTATCAGAAATGCTAGCGGCTACAACCGTAGCCTCACGTAAATGTCTGCACGTATAGACCCTCACAGGAGGATAACATACGGCGCTTTAGGATTGCTGCATTATAAACGCTCTCTGGCATTTTTCTTGAAGCTGCATCTAAAACACATGACCTTACTCTGCTTTTTGCCCTTGGGAAGTGGCATATTGTTATTAAGAGAGCTGAGTTAATGCTAGGCACTCAGCTGGGATTTTCAAGCCTAGGATGCTGTATTTACTAGACAGGCACTTTGACCAGCTGCACCCACAGCACCGGGTGCTTTGAGCTTTTGAAAGAGTTTCATGTGAATGTTTCAATCAAATCAAATCTTTCATTCCCTTTTCAGTAAAATCAAAGCAAAGTCGCATGACTAGGCCTCCTGTGCAGCGGAGGCCTAAACACTAATCATCCCTGTGTGGGCTCGAACCAACATCCTCTCGACTTCAGTCCCTCACGAGAAACATTAAAATCATTTTCTTTGCTTAGCTCATCCACACATCACCCGACAGAAAGAATATTTCCAAGTTAGCTCCCATTGAAAAAAAAAATAGTTCAAGTGGAAACACTGAAGATGATGTGCCATTTCTAATATTACACGCTTTTCGGATTGGACGAATTTAAACCAGCTAGACTCTCAGCACAGGAGCCGCGCTTCATCAAGGGGCCCACCTGCTACCAAGTTCAAGTTTACATGACCCCAGACTCACTCGGAGAGTCCACTGAGTCCTGAATCTGCGTCGCGGCTGCCAGAGGTAATCGCTGCCGTACTAGTCAGTCGATGCTTGTGCTCACATCAGAAGCGTCTCTCAGCTCCACTGCAGAGAACACGCAGCCGGTGTATTTTTGACAGAAGCAGCACCGAGCAGATGAACCGGACAGGACGTCAGACACAGAAAGGCCACGGAGAAGGCAGTCAATTTTCAAAATAAAATACACGCGCACACCCGATCGTATATCAACAATAAATTTTTATTTGTTGTTGTTTTTATTTTATTTAAAATTTAAAATAAAAAAAATAAAAAAATGTTTTTACCTTATTATTTAGAATTTAAAATAAAATAAAAATAAAATAAAATGTTTTTACTTTAGTATTTCAAATTTTAAAAAAATAAATAAATAAAATATTTTTATTTTATTATCTTAAATCTAAAATATACAAATTAACTACGTAACCTACTTAAAAAACAAGCCCTAATCACCAAATCAACAAAATCTAAACATGTCAGCAAAATCAGGCAAGCAAAACGCTCTTATTCTGAAAAGCTCCCTGTGGGATATGCACCCGTGCAGATAACGGGTCACAGAGAGCTGTGTTGATCGATTATTACTCCCACCAGTACCACATCCGCCCCCCCTACCCAGCCAGGGCCCTGGGTCGGCCACCCCCATGCACCCACGCTTCCTCCGCTTATGATTCAAACCTTGGATTTTTTTTCCCATTCATGTGTAAGAACATTTGATCTATTAATTGCTGTCAGGAGGTAAATAGACTAGAACACATTTAACCCAAATATGCCTCTTACATAAATTGCCCTGTGTTTTTTTGTTTTGAACTCTGCACTGTTTACTCAGGCCGTCACGCTGTTTGCTTCAGTTTAGACAGACAGGTGAGAAAAAACGCCGTTTGAACTCAGGTTTACACCAAATAACCACAATCAAATGCTTCAAACTGTCTCTGTTCTCTTTCAAGTGAACAGCAGTGTGGTTATTTAGCAGTGAGAATGTAACCCAAACCGACTACAGGAAACAACCCCAAAATGTACATTTTAATGGTTACAAAGGAGACAGATGTTGACATCTGATAGCCAGCAGTTGCTCATGCTCGAAAAGCCAAGCATAACACAGTGAACTGAGGGCAGTCTGATCATGTGATGCTCATTTTCTTTATGTGTTCTAACAGCAAAGTCGGTAAATCACAGCAGCGAGCGGAGGTCCATACCGTGAGCTGAAGTTACACAGACTGGAGTCGGGTTTGTTTTTACTGCCCTTTCCCAACAAAACAAATGAGGATTCCCGGTGAGTCTTTTATTGTCTGAAACGTTTCAGTCCAAGAACTTACCAAATACATTCCTCGGAGAGTTCACCAAAGATATCATGATTGAGAAATAAAGGTTGCACCTGTTACCATGGAGATCTGCAAAGTTCCCAACATTATTCTCAACATCAGTCTGCGGTGTGCATCTTCCATATTTACATGTTAAAACGTCCAGAATTCAATAAGTTTTTCATTTTCAAATGTGCATCAAATCGCTTTGAGGATCTGCGGGTCACAGTCATGTTACGGGTTCACAGGAGGGACACTGCTTGTTTGCGCTCACAGATGTGGGGCCTGCCAAACACATTGCATATGTCAACATTCATTTTTAGGAATCAATAGTGACTCTTTGTCCTTAATAACTATAATGTGGGAGAGCAAAGCTTAACATTTGCGTCCCTGCAGGATTTCTGGGAAGTTATTGTGACCAAATATGTTTGATGTAGTTGCGGTTTTTCTGACATAAAAACAGTCCTGCAGTAAAAAAATACTGTTCAGACTCGGTGCATAGCTTCTCTGTGAAGGGTTTTACTTTCAGGTGATCGTTTTGATATCACGCCCAGGTATGATGACAGGTCAAAACTAACTGAGTGATGCTGGCACACTAATAAAATATAACCTCTCAACATTTTAACGGCCCGAGAGCCGTCAGGTCCTGGCAGCAGCTTTCTGTATGTGCACACAGCTGCTGTTGATAACTTCATTCTCATGTGATCCACAGTTTGAAAGCTAAAATCCTCGTGATTCCACCAATTCAAACAATTTCAAGATACAATCACCACATCGGGTAAAATCAGCGCCTCTGTCAGACCAGCCAGTACAATCAAAATTGATGCCACTCACATCCCAGAGACTGCTGCCGCATCGTTTCAGGTTTGCCGGCAGACGTGGCTCGAATGTCATTATAACCGCGATAACTCCGATTTGGATGTAAACAACTACGATATCTTGTATTCAAATTAGCGGCTGAACTCTGACCTTTCGACTGACAGCTAATCCGATCCAACAGGAGCTCACGTGTCCTTTCACAGCCTACAGCAGCCAATGAGAGCCCGAGCTGTCAGGAAGGGCCAGCCCCTATTATTTCCTGGGTAGGCGGAGCCAATTGCAACCAATTGTGTAGCCAATAAAATGCTGAAAATAATGATATCCAGCTTTAAGCGGGAAGTTCATGATCTACCAACAAAAAACCACATCTGCATGGAGCTACCGGCTGATACGGAGCGACGCAGCAGCAGCCTACAAAAAATACACTAAGACATACACTCAGAAAAACCTGCTTAAAATAGTCTTTTTCATGGTATTGGTATAAAATTTAAACTTGTACTAGGTAAGGCTTTATGCTGTGGCCCTACAGTTTCCAGCTAATACATTCCAGCTGTAGTTGTCTGCATGCATTTGTTAGCCAGCATTTTCAAGTGGAAAATGAAAAATATATTCGTTTTAGGATGTTTAAACTTATATTAATCGATTCCAGTAGCACCTACAGTGATTCTGACTTTTGGGTCAGACAGTCCAGAGTGTCCCAAACCATGCATTTACTCCAAATGGTTCAAGAACTACATTCAGTTTACTTTGGAAATGCCTTGAAGAGGCGTTTTGCGTGAATTTTACAGGACTGTTAGGAGGTTGACTGACTCCCTGCGATGCCTTTCGCCCGATGTCAGCTGGGATCGGCGCCAGCGACCCTGTACACAGGATAAAAAGGTTGACTATGGATGGAAGGATGTTACACATCCTAATGAATACTGGACGGGTTTGTTTTAAATTACAGTATCCAAGTACTAAGTACTAAGTACTGCGTAGACTAAGGCTGCAAACTAACACCTCTAATCTGCATTAATTGATTTTAATGCCTAACAAAGCAACAGACAGCATCACTTTTCTTTATGATACACGTTAGCAAACAGTTGCCAATTTGCACAACTAACAAGCAAACAGCAAATTTAGCGTTCACAGGAAGTTCAAAGGAAGTTCACAGGAAGCTAAAACGCTCTGCAGAGCTGACGGAGCTGCAGAGTCCAGAGAATACTCTCTGGTCCGATTAAGCCCTTTCACATTACACTGATCTGGTCAGTTGTTAATATAGATATTAGTGCAGCTTTAACTTCCCGCCCTTAATACATTTTCTTGATTGAACTTACCATTTGTAGCATGGTGTTCCAGCCCTATAGTAAGATCCAACTCCACTTTTTCTCCACATCGTCCTAAACCCTGGATGAGCTGTTGCAAAGGTAATTCAGCCTCCGTGCTCGGGTAGCACCTTTGGCCACTGGAGCACCTCGGTGTGTAGACGCCGCAAAGCTCCCCCTCCTGCCGTGCACACACTGGGCAGCAGCCGCAGACCGGCTCCCTCACTATTTCTGTACATCCTGCTGAGACTGTGGGACACGCAGCCAGATGCTCCGCGGTACAGCTTGGGCATCGGAAAGCCAAATCCCCAAGTAAGATTCCAGGCAAGGTAAAGTATGCAAACAGCAACCCATAAGTCAAGTGTATGACCATTCTATCGTTGTCTAGGTTTATTAGTGACTACTGGAAGTCAAAATGAACCCTGGGAGATAACAGAATGAACCTCAGGATCCTCAGTGAACTCTGTGTGGGTAAATATTGCAATGCAGCCGACAGGGTCCTATCTGCACTCATATTACTGTCAGACTGTATATGAAAAACAACAGAGCCCATTACTTTAACTAGGGCTGAACGATTGTGGAAAATAATCTAATTGTGATTTTTTTTTTTTATACCAATAGTGCGATTGCAATTTAATATGCGATTAATTGTCACCTGTATTATTGAAAATGGACAAGTAGTAAATCAGTGTATAGTTTAGACCAACACAATACTTGACAGATTAAACATACACTGTTCTTTCTTAGAGGTCAGGCCTGTGTCATTATGAAATTAGGTGATGCATGAATTATTATTATTATAATTATTATTAGCAATGGTGGAGAAGAAATATCCAATTTTAATAATATGAGAAACAAATCTGGTTTATGTGTAAGGGGGTTTACACATGTTCTCATTTGTACACAATAACCTTTATTATTTATTAGGGCTGGACAATAAAATAACAATTATCGCAATATAATTTTTTCAATAATAATATAACAAATGTTCAATAAACGTTTGATTTGATTCACTTGAATCACACGAAGTAGGACTGAATTTTTTATTAAGATGTGTATTTTGTTGAGGAAAGAGGAGAATAAAAAAAGCTTTTACTTAATTTTACTCGTGCATATTTGTTGACAAAGATTTTATCATAGTTGTTTTGAATGTTCTCCCTCAGATTTGTGAAGTGATCCACTCAAATGTTTGTCATGTTCTGACCATAGGTTCCATCAGGTTTCTTCAACTTTCACCGAGGAGCAAAAATCAGCCTTGAAACTAAAAGAAATAACGATTATATACTTATCGTGATAATTATCAATATCAAAAGATACAAAACTTTTTATCGTGATAACATATTTGTCCGTATCGTCCAGCCCTGACCCATATATTTTTCTAATATGTATACTCTAATTCAATATAAGATTAACAAAGAGACATAAGGTGGACAGGATTTTTTCCCTATTTTTTATTTCACTACAGTGCCAACAAACACAAATACAACATGCACCCTCCCTTAAAAAACAAAGTCCTACTCAAAGCAAACCATAGAAAACCAGATTTATCCTGGAAAATATGAAAGTTAGTGCTGAGTGTCTGTGATGTGACCCTTTCATTTGCTGCATGTCAGCTGGCACTCAGTTAAAGGTGAGGCCGGGGGGGGGGTGGTTGTCAACATAATGTGCTGTTTTACCAAATGAACCGTGAAAACCCAAGTGATCAAGGCCCTTAGCCTCAAACTTGTACCCTATGAAGAAGAGACGGTTGTGACACAGGCCTGAACTCATTGCTGTGTTTCTTTACTCTGCTTTAGTTTTTCAGTTCACCTTGATGTTCCTTAATTTTGCCATCCATTCCACAATATGATTAAACGTGTCATGTTTATACAGCTAGATAGTTACGAGCCACAACAGAAAATTGTGTCAAAGGAAGATGGCCACAAGCAAAAGAAGGGTGGCACATTGTGCAAGATGTGTCTGGAATGTTAAATTTAAAACCATCGACGCCGTCTATGTATTGTGTTGCAGAGATAACTTGCTAGCCCCTGTTTATTTAGTATAAGATATGCAAATACACATCTTGGATATTCTGATCAACCATTTCAAAACACAGATACCAGTAAAACAGTACCACTGTCACAACCCAGCTCAGAACAAATGAGCCTACAGGCCCGTAAGCAGAGAGCAGTGAGCTCAACACCGCTGCAGTCAACAAGGAGGCTCACACAGACCAGGTTTTAGGGATCCAGAGATCCTGCTATCAAAACGGAAAGAATGTCCGCCAGCATAGATCCGGTTCCCAGCACCTTTCATACAGGGCAGCGACCCGGCATATTGGCCTAATAATCCCGAATAATAAGGCAGTATGAAAGCGGCTATGTGCCAACAACTGTAATCCGGAGCCTGGTCTAAACCGATCAACCAGGGACCAGCAGCAGAGTCGGGATGAGAAAAGATGCTTTCACTCACCACAGAGAGGCGGCAGGACGGGTTTTCCTCCTCTGGGCAAACTTCCGGATGGCTCTGAAGTTTTTCACACGGTCCCCGGACCCGTTGTGGCCCCTCAGTGTTTGCTGTGCCGCTCGGGGGCCCCTGTTGGGCCCAGTTTCACAGCATCGTCCAGGTGGCTCCCTGCTGTCCTCATGTTTTTTTAATCCTCTCAGAAAGAAGAAGATGAACTCAGCCACAGGTCGGTCTCCCTCGAAGCATGACGTTAACAGCCGGTCGCGCGCGGCGCTGTCAGGGGCTCCGGTGTTCGTTAGCTTGCTGTTAGCGATGATGCTAACCTGTTGCTATCTGCAGACTATTAGCTCTCACACACAGTACAACACACAAAACTGTGTAGCTGTGAGACAAACTTATTATAAACCAGCCAGGCTGCTAACTGTCTCTGTTCATTAATTAAACTACACTTTTCTTTCTTCTGCCGCTCGTCGCTGCCTCCACAGAAAACACAAACCGGTTCACTCGCCGCTCTGCCTGTTAGCCCCGCCCCTTAACCAATCACAAGTTTAGAAACGTGATTGCCATCTACATGGACGAATTGGAAGCCTCCTAAAATAAACTTCATAGCAAGGGCTCTGCTCAGGGTCAGAGGTTACCCTCTTAAAGGGACAGGGCCTAATATGAGAACACTTGTGTGCTGCTTTTCAGTACAGTATATAGCGTTTTATGCTCCTTACCAGGGCAAGTTACTAGTTACTTATTATTCCTTAAAAAGTAATATTATTACTTTACTTATTACTGGGTGGTAAAAATAACTATAAAAATAACCTTACTCAACACATTACTATATTACTTGCCAGTGTTTCCCTCAGAATGACAGTGAAGGGGGTGGATTCTAACTTTGGACAGATTTGTTCAGTGGTGTTAATGAGAGAAAGAGAGAGAGAGGGAGCGAGCGAGCGAGAGGAGGTGCTACAGGAATATATGCTCCTCAATACAGCTTGATTATTATCCAAATTATAGGCTAATTATGAGAAACACTGCTTTCACTATAACACCCCCTTCACCCCGAACCAAAGCAGTCTCTGCCCGACTTTTTAACTAATAACATATTCATAACAGCAGCAAGGAGTGTGGTTTTTACAAAGCATGTAGCCTAGGCCTAAAGTTTCTTAACACCACCGGCTGAAATAAAATAAAAATTAAGCAAGTAAACCCCGACTATTGAACAGCTGTTTCTCGGCACATGTAGCCTGTTTCTCCCGACGAGCCCAGTTGCGGCTGGAGTTTCTTTCCATAGGTTAAGTTTCACGTCGCTGTGCTGCTTCAGCTGCTGCTTCAATAAATAAAATGTAGAAATGTTCGCAGTTGAAAGCTTTTTGCTGGTCGCACAGAGTTTACATTAGGCGACTGTGATCTTTGCATCTCAGACTGTGACACAATAATAGCAGCAGCTGTGGAAAGAACGCACCTTGTTCTCCTTTCTTTCTTTAGTGTTTGGCTCTCAGCGGACAAAAACGACCTGCTGCACAGTGGATTCATGCTAAGGACGGTGCGTTCAGTAACGCAGCGTTACTTGCATTAGTAACTGTAATATTATTACTGTTTTAGAAAAGTAATTAGTTACACTACTAGTTACTGGTGGCGGCAATGAGGTTGGCGGGCGTTAATGTAGGTTCTCTGAATGTAATTAATGTCTGATGTAAAAATATGTTTGTTTATATTATTTCCATAGAATTAAACTGCATTAACAGGTGGAAGGAAAATCAAAGGCTAGATATTATCAAGGCTGAAAATGCATGATGTTTTTATAAATATTTATATATACTTTATATTGTAAATATTTTATGTCAGCTGCTAAATGTGGCCACACTTTCTGTCACAACATTTGCACTAAATGTAGTACAAAAAGTAGGCTATACTGTAGGATGATTGTTGATCGCGGAGAATACACTGTTACTGCATAATGTCTCAAAATTGCAGAAGAGGATTAGGGCCACATTTTTTCAAAACTCAAATTTTTTTTCAGAATTCTGACTATAATCTCAGAATTCTGACTTTTTTCTCAGAATTCTGACTATAATCTCAGAATTCTGACTATAATCTCAGAATTCTGACTTTTTTCTCAGAATTCTGACTATAATCTCAGAATTCTGACTTTTTTCCTCAGAATTCTGACTTTTTTTCCTCAGAATTCTGACTTTTTTCTCAGAATTCTGACTATAATCTCAGAATTCTGACTTTTTCCTCAGAATTCTGACTTTTTTCTCAGAATTCTGACTTTTCTCAGAATTCTGACTATAATCTCAGAATTCTGACTTTTTTCCTCAGAATTCTGACTTTTTTCTCAGAATTCTGACTATAATCTCAGAATTCTGACTATTATCCTCAGAATTCTGACTTTTTTTCCTCAGAATTCTGACTTTTTTCTCAGAATTCTGACTATAATCTCAGAATTCTGACTCTTTCCTCAGAATTCTGACTTTTCTCAAATTCTGACTTTCTCAGAATTCTGACTATAATCTCAGAATTCTGACTATAATCTCAGAATTCTGACTTTTTTCCTCAGAATTCTGACTATAATCTCAGAATTCTGACTATAATCTCAGAATTCTGACTTTTTTCCTCAGAATTCTGACTTTTTCCTCAGAATTCTGACTTTTTCCTCAGAATTCTGACTATAATCTCAGAATTCTGACTTTTTTTCCTCAGAATTCTGACTTTTCTCAGAATTCTGACTTTTTTCTCAGAATTCTGACTATAATCTCAGAATTCTGACTATAATCTCAGAATTCTGACTTTTTTCCTCAGAATTCTGACTTTTTTCCTCAGAATTCTGACTTTTTCTCAGAATTCTGACTTTTTTTCCTCAGAATTCTGACTTTTTCTCAGAATTCTGACTATAATCTCAGAATTCTGACTTTTTTCCTCAGAATTCTGACTTTTTTTCCTCAGAATTCTGACTTTTTTCCTCAGAATTCTGACTTTTTTCTCAGAATTCTGACTATAATCTCAGAATTCTGACTTTTTTCCTCAGAATTCTGACTTTTTTCTCAGAATTCTGACTTTTTTCTCAGAATTCTGACTATAATCTCAGAATTCTGACTTTTTTCTCAGAATTCTGACTTTTTCCTCAGAATTCTGACTTTTTCCTCAGAATTCTGACTTTTTCCTCAGAATTCTAACTATAATCTCAGAATTCTGACTTTTTTCTCAGAATTCTGACTATAATCTCAGAATTCTGACTTTTTTTCCTCAGAATTCTGACTTTTTTCTCAGAATTCTGACTATAATCTCAGAATTCTGACTTTTTTCTCAGAATTCTGACTATAATCTCAGACTTCTGACTTTTCTCAGAATTCTGACTATAATCTCAGAATTCTGACTTTTTTCCTCAGAATTCTGACTTTTTTCTCAGAATTCTGACTATAATCTCAGAATTCTGACTATAATCTCAGAATTCTGACTTTTTTCCTCAGAATTCTGACTTTTTTTCCTCAGAATTCTGACTTTTTTCTCAGAATTCTGACTATAATCTCAGAATTCTGACTTTTTTCCTCAGAATTCTGACTTTTTTCTCAGAATTCTGACTTTTCTCAGAATTCTGACTATAATCTCAGAATTCTGACTATAATCTCAGAATTCTGACTTTTTTCCTCAGAATTCTGACTATAATCTCAGAATTCTGACTATAATCTCAGAATTCTGACTTTTTCCTCAGAATTCTGACTTTTTCCTCAGAATTCTGACTTTTTTTCCTCAGAATTCTGACTTTTTTTTCCTCAGAATTCTGACTTTTTTTCCTCAGAATTCTGACTTTTTTCTCAGAATTCTGACTATAATCTCAGAATTCTGACTATAATCTCAGAATTCTGACTTTTTTCCTCAGAATTCTGACTTTTTCCTCAGAATTCTGACTTTTTTCTCAGAATTCTGACTTTTTTCTCAGAATTCTGACTTTTTTCTCAGAATTCTGACTATAATCTAAGAATTCTGACTTTTTTTCCTCAGAATTCTGACTTTTTCCTCAGAATTCTGACTTTTTTCTCAGAATTCTGACTTTTTTCTCAGAATTCTGACTATAATCTCAGAATTCTGACTTTTTTTCCTCAGAATTCTGACTTTTTCCTCAGAATTCTGACTTTTTTCTCAGAATTCTGACTTTTTCCTCAGAATTCTAACTATAATCTCAGAATTCTGACTATATTCTCAGAATTCTGACTATAATCTCAGAATTCTGACTTTATTCCTCAGAATTCTGACTAAATTCTCAGAATTCTGACTATAATCTCAGACTTCTGACTTTTTTCTCAGAATTCTGATTTTAATCTCAGAATTCAAAAAAAAATTCACATGTGGCCCTAATCCTCTTCCGCAAAAAAAGAACAGACACTGCATAATCTTTATATAAATTACCATTTAAAAAGCTATGTCTTGAATCTTACAAACATTTGAAAACCATACATTCAGACTCTTTCATCAGATTAATCTTTTACAGAACATAATAGCAGATGGCAACATTAACCAATTTAGTTTTGTCGGCAGTTTAAACAACTGCAGTTTTGAATATTTCTCTTAAAAGTTAAGAACAGTGATGTCTGCTTTTATTAAAGTAGTACAGTGTAGACATCCCACATTAAAGCTGTATAACCTCACAATATCAATAAATCACAGATAAAAATAGGAGACACATTATTCTCTGACATAAATTTAAATTGAAGACCTACTAATTATTCTTATATATATATTATTGCAGGAAGTTTGCTCAATGTTAATGTGTGTGTGGCTCTTAAAAGAGCCATTTTTGGGTTTGCTTGTTGATACAGTTCAAGCTACTGTACAGGATTCATTTCTTCAAAGCACGTCTGTTACAGATTTATCCCACTGTCACTGACAGATGTGACAAATGTTATGCCTCTTCCTGCAACCTAACCCATATGTTCTATTCTTGCCCATTATCATTTTCCTTTTTGGCAGAAGTATTTTGATAACAAATCAAAAATACTCTCAATAACGGTTAAAACCTCTGCCCATATTGGCATATTTTGGTGTCCAGAAGATAAACGATACAATTTGAACCAATTAAATATGTTTGCTTTCACTTCCTTATTTGCAAGATGATGTCTTCTTTTCCATTGGTAATCCACAAAAGCTCCTTCCAGCACTCAGATGTGTTGACTTATAGAGATGCAAAAAGAAACATTTAAAACAATGACTTTTTTCCCCCTTAACTGTTGTTCTGTCACGATTCTGTCTGCTTTGAGTTTTGCTGTCTTGATCCTTGTTTTGGCTCAGTTTGAATTCTCTGCCTGTTTTGTATGTTGTTTGATTGAATGTTTGCTGTGTTTCAGTTATCCTGGTCTGCTCTGTCTGTGCTCTCGGCCTGCTCCTGACTGCTCTCTGTCTTGTTGTGAGGTTTGTCTGGATCCGCTTGATCCCCTTGATTGGTGTCACCTGCTTGCCTGTGCTCACCTGTCTGTTGTCCCGCCCTGCTCGTTGACTGTGTTTGTCATTTCTGTTCTCGCTGGTCTGCTGTTCGTCTCTTGGAGGAGTGAAATAGCAAATATTCTAACATTAAATATATATAAACCTTTATTTAAATAGGAAATGTCCCACTGAGACGCAGTCTCTGTTACAAGGTAGACATGTATAGCACAAATAAAACACAATTTTTCAACCATAAGTTGAAAAACAATACGTTACGTAAATTAAAATACAATTTTAATTTTAAATACAGATTTACACAAACTTTACAAAATATTTACATAGAAAAATACGGAGTTTAAAATATATAAAGAAACGAAATAAGGACTAAATGTAGAGCTCTACCTACCGTTAATTAAAAACAAGTACATACGTCTGTGAGAATGTCAGATATTCTTTTTTTAAAAGCAGCTAAGGAAATTAGAGCACCAATCTTAAGTCTAGACTAGAGTTCATTCCAGGACGAAGGGCCATAGTAGGACAGACTGCTCTTTCCTGCTTCAAAAATAAAAAGTAAAATGTTAGTATAATATTAATGTATTTACAGATTATATACATATATATATTGAAAAGTCTGTCTACAGACAGTTTATAGAATATTTGTAACATTTAAACATGTTGAGATTCAACAATTAAGCTGTTTCTGATATTACACCACAGTGGTTAAGGTTTGATTAAGGCTAATGTTTGTATGTATTCATTATAATTTTATAATTATAGTTTACCACCAGTACAACAGCAGTTTCATGTATGTGGGTTCTTTGCATTCATTCAATTGTTGTGCAAGAAAAATGCTCTACATTGTGGTTTAGTCTGTGATTTGTTAATGCTAAATACAAACTTGTCAATAATCCATTTATACAACAAGTTCAACATTTCAAAAGTTTGCTGTAGGCCCAGCGTGCCGACCTTTTTAATGTCCTGCCCAATCCAGGCTGTGATTGGTCGGTTCATGAAAAGTGACTTTGAGGAGCACCTTCATACACACAGCTGCATGAAAGTCACCCGAGCTTCCCCCTTTTCTCTCTCTCTCTCTCCGCCGACAGAGATTAGCAGGCAGGCGAGAATGTGAACAGGTGAGCGTCGAGCAGTGCACAGAGAACCTGATATGCAGAGGGCAGAGAAGAGGACCGGCAATGTGTGAGAAGGGCTTGTATGCAAGAAAAAAAGTCCAAGTACGCCGAAGACGTCTTTATAGACATCAGACACAGCTGAATCCCCTGGCTTACATTTATAAAAAGCATTGGTCTGATGTGCAGTGCCAGGTTTGGTCAAATAATTAGCCAGTTCTTTTGCCATTACTGCCAAAGAGTAACCATAATAACATGTAATATAAAATATAAAGATGTACACAATAATAATCCTTTACATTGCGATTGTTTTATTTTTAATCTGTGTGTGACAGTGAATTGACTAAGTTTTTCTTGGTCAATGGCGGAATCACTTTCTGCTGCCTCACAACATCAATGCGCCATAAACCTGCCTGACCCCACCTCATTTTAAGACCAACATCTACACAGGTGCACAAATGGATGCAAGTGCATTCGCTATTTAAACAACGTGGGTGCTGGACAGGAAAGCACTAACTGGGTCGGTGGGAGACTAGCAATGATACTCCCGCCATGCTGTGAGTTAGGGCCCCTTGAGTTCAGTCTTTGGGTCCCAACGTGTGCGATCATTATTGAATAGTACACTTTGTCCGAATGCTCTTTTGGGCCCGGCTACAGATAGGCGTTTTCTTCAGCTTACTCAGTCTTTAGCTCATTATTTAAGCATAAAATATATAAAGCAGATCATTTTTTTAAATGCAGAATGAGCATAATGCCTAAAATACAATCCTCCACTTACTAAACATCTGAGAGGAGGAAAAAATGAGATGGCTGGAGAACCTCTTTATAGACCAGAAACTTTCCTTTCCTCTCCTTGCTGTGTTTGGCCTACCAACGTCTCCTGAGGGCTATTTCACAAAACCTAGATAGCAGATTAAACCGGGATTTTCCAGTTATCCTGGCTGAATTTAGCCTTGACTCTGTTTCATGACAGCAGTGGCACATAAGTTACCGTGGAGATTTATTTTGCACACAACAGCGCAGCAAATTGAGGTTATTAGGTTTCAGTAACTGTATAATCCTCCAAAATTATAGTCCCACTTCCCTGGATCAATCGCTATATAGTCTATCATTTCGATGGGATCACTTGTCGGCTGAGAGCTTGGGAGACGAAAAAATGACAATGATCTATTCATGGTGCAACAAACAGTCAGTGATCACTTACTTCTAGCGCAGCAGGAATTGTGAATGGTGTGGATGTGCTTCAGGTATTGCCGTGTTGTCAGACTGGCTCACGTCAGGGTACATGGCAGTTATGTACTAATAGATATCGTGTCTTCGGACGTGTGATTTTGTTTTGAACAGAAAGCGTTCCTTGGTTTGAAGAAAAGCCCAGTGTAAAAGTGCAGTCAGATTACCGCAGCTGACGTTTCCAAGTCCTTGTGAATTCTCCTTCACATCTTTCCTTGGATTCATCACCTTTTCCGTGGAGGTCAAGTGTTTAGAAAAAGACTTGGGACATGATTGTTTTGGCCTTGACAGAAGCCGATGAGATGGCTCAGACAGACAAAGGGCATCTGGTGGACAAGTAGAGAATGGCAGGGGTTTGGGGAGGTGGGAATGTGGCTTGAGACAGAGGCACAGAGCCTTCAGTTCAGACTGCAGGCCAAAGTGACCCACATCTGATTTTTTTTTTTTGCAGTGTGAAGTGCTCAAGCCACATGGAATCTGATCTTTTCCCGTTCGGATTTGGGCCACGTTCATATGTGGCTAAAGAGTCTCTGCCATCAGAATATGATGATATACATTCACACACCGATGGAACAGCCACGGGGAGCTTTTTGGGTTTCTTTCCCGAGGATACGACACACAGACCGGGGGGTCATCAAACCACCAAACATCCGATAACTTGGACAGCCACTTTACCGCTCTGATACAGGTCAGATTTTTTGAAATACGACCTGTCAGGACAGTCAGATCATGAAAAATGTGAACAAAAAATGTCTTTCTCTTCATCCTCTTTATCATTTGCTCGTGAATTCCCTTTCTTACACTTGATAAACGTGGACGCTAACCTTTGTGGCCGCCACGTTTGCTTCCATACAACAGCAGCGTGCTGCGTGTGAAGTTGTATTAGCCCGCCTAAGTTTAACTTAAACCTATGGCAGTCCCAACTATTTCTGCCTTCCCTGGGTCAACACAACATCCAAGAAACAGGTGGTGAGTATGCACACGGACGAAAGTGACATTGTTTACTTCAATCCCAAGTACAGACACGAGTATTGCTTCTACTTCTGGAGAACCTCACAACATCCGAGATGGAAGATCTACGGAGGGAAGCGGCGTGGTTAACGTGGACCAGTACGGCACAGCGTCTGTGACCACGATGCAGGAAGGTGACAGCAGCTATCAGAGAAGTATCTGATGGTAAAACGTACAGTTGGTGTCAGATGCAGTCCTTCATCACAGTGATGTGACACTAGATCACTATGTTCAGGATTTACAGCTGACCACAGTTATTAGAAGTATCGTCCAAAACCCTAAAGCACAAATTACATGTTAGAATCAGTCACCTGCCTCAAAAGATTAAAATTGGAAAAACAAGACCAGATAGTTGAAAATGAAGTTAACAGTTTTGGAAATAGTAATCCCTTAGACTAAGTAATAATGTTACAGTAACACTGTTTACCCCAGACACAAATTCAAAATCTGTCCTTATACCTGTATGAATGTGTGTATATAAAGAATTGTGTATATTGTTTTATTTTATATGTTACCATATTTGAATATGCATTGAATTATCTGTTATGTGTGTAGAAACATGTACGGTAAGTGACTGGTGGTGAGTGGGCTTTAATAAACAAGCTACTTTAGCTGTTTAACCACAGACACCTCATGCTAACTGCCCTCTAATTATAGAATTAAACAATACAGGTTAAAATGGTGAATTCATAATTCATATCCACGTCTTGCTAACGACATAGTCTTTCTTTCCACCTTGCCTGTCACGAGGTCTCCTGTTTCGACTGCTGGCTCTCCACTGTCCATTGTCTGCCAGCTGACCGCTCCCCCTCAGACAAGTTCTCCATTTCCAGGAATCCTATACTGCCACCTTCTGCAAGTCAATAGGAAGAACTGAGCCTCCTGGACTCAAACTATCTGCCCTGACCTCATCCTGGACCGTCCTCAAACCACACCTCGCCCTCCTGGTGCGTTGGTGTTCTGTTTGATATTGAATTTATGAATTGAAACTTTTAATTAACATAAAAGGGTCTTTACATTTTGTGTCCTCAGCATTTTTCACCTATGCCAGCTAGTGTATATCATAAAAGTCTGCTGTTTCCCCATCAGCTGATAGAGAGGCAGTTCTCATGTTGCAAGCTCTTACTTGCGCGAGTAGCGAGGATTGAGGATCAAGTAACGATGCCTGACGAAGGGGAGGCGCGGGCCTGCGCCTGACGTGGCGTCCAGTGGTGGCGGCTTATCATCTCCTGGAGCTACTTCTTGTGGCCGGACATGTGAGGAGCAAGAGAAGCCCGCGCAGCCTGGCGAAAGCACCACGCAGGTGGACGATGAGCCAGAGGAGATGAGGAGGACCGGCGCTTCCAGGCCGGATGTTCTTTAGATTTGTTTGAGGAGTGAGTGAAAAAACAATGCGTTTGTCATTTGTTTATTATTTGTATCATTTATCATCATATCAATATATTTTGTTTTTGTCCTCACAGTAAAATACGTTGTGGAAGACAGACTTTAATCTGTGTTCTTAAGTTCTGTGTGTAAAACAGTAGAAATTATCAGGAATTATGTTGCCAACGTAAATATTATTTAATTAATTAATATTATAAAAAATAATGAGGTAATTGGTCTTAAATCTGGCGCCCGAGTGATTTGCAGGAACCTCTGTCCACCTGTAAACGTGCAGGTGGTTCTAAAGTATAACTGGATCAAAGTAATAATAATAATAATAATACATTTTATTTGTAACGCACTTTCCATCAAATGATCTCAAAGTGCTACAGGTTTAGGAAACATAAATAAATAAAAGAATTTAAAAAAAGCATCTAAAAGGGACCAAAAGCTTTGCAAAAAAGAAATGTCTTAAGGCTTTTTTTAAAACAGTCAGTGGATTGAGGTGCCCTCAATGTGTCAGGGAGGGCGTTCCACAGATGTGGGGCAGCAGCACAAAATTCCCGATCTCCCATTGTCCTGAGTCTGGTTCTGGGTATGTGGAGGAGGTTTGAGTGAGTGGAGCGAAGGGAGCGGGTTGTGTTTTGTGGGTTGATAAGTTCTTTGAGGTAAGGGGGGGCATGTCCATGGATGCATTGATGTGTAAGGAGGGACACCTTGTACTCAATCCTGGAGGAGATGGGAAGCCAGTGGAGAGTGAGTGGAGAATGGGGGGTAATGTGCTCATGTTTCCGCACTCTCATCAGGATCCTAGCTGCAGAGTTTTGAATGTATTGAAGCCTCTGCAGACTCTTTCTAGGAATCCCAATGAGAAGTGCGTTACAGTAGTCCAGTCTGGAGGAGACAAAGGCATGAACCAGCTTTTCGGCATCTGGGAGGGAGAGAATGGGACGGAGTGTCCTGCTGACAGACATGTCCTGGTTTCTCTGTGGTGTTTGAGGGTTTTTGGACTTTCAGTGGACCCAAAGAAGTAGATTAAGTGTACTTCTCTGTTTGTTCTCTTTTCAGAATGATTGTGACTCAGTTATTTGCTCATTAACCCCTCAGCCTGTTTTTATTTTCCATTTAACTTCAACTTTTACTGTCCTGTTTTACCCTGTTTATTATATTTTAATGTGTATTTTTTCCAATTTCCCTATGTTGCTTTTAAACTTTTTTATATTTCCCTGTTGCTTTTATGTTTTATGTAAAGCACTTTGTTGTTGTTAAAGACATCTTAGGAATTATTACTATATAACACACATACTATGTGTATGTATGTGCGTTTGTGGATATGCATTTATGTATTGTTATGGGTAAGAACCTTGAGTCTGTAATAAAGTTTTGATGATTATGATGATGATATACAATTGGTTTCCTGTTTCCTGTTGTAACCTCCACCCCCCCAATAACTATTTATAGTTATTGATGACTATGAGGAATCAGAATTTAACTCCATTCATTGAAACAGAAAAGTTGGGGTAAAAGGATTTTGACTGCTGAGGAGCAGAACAGCGTTCATGATGGTTACGTAGTGACATCTGATGTAATGATGGACTGACACAGTGATTTGCTGAAGTGCATGTTTCACCTCTTTGAGACAGGAAACTTCTCGGCCATTACACAACGACGATATTTCTTCCTCTTTCACTGACCCTCGGACGCAGGCTACGGTTTCCAGCCTTGCAGCACAGTGAGCTCACTGTACAACACGCTTCAACTTAGCTAGACTGGGAGTATGAAGTAATGTCTTTCAGGGCCGTCTATCCTCACTTTGCCTGAATCTGCCACTTGCACAACGTTACTGGATTAGAAAAAACCAATGGGGCTTCTGAAAGGTAAATATGACTTTTTCTGGACAAGTTGTAATGTTCAAACATATGAGATAAGTTCCTGACTAATTAAACTTTAAGTCTCTGGCTAGCTAGAAACAAACTGTAAGTGGAAAAGGCTTTTATGTCAGTAAATCATTACAAAAAAAGAAAATTGTGAGCTTCTGGTTTTGATTAAAGCCACTACAGAAGCCTAAGTAGCTGAATTTGAAGCACCAACTGAGCTACAACAGACTGTGGCAGACAGTAATGCGTTGCTTTGTGCGGTGACATTTCCAACTCTCAGTGGCCCAATCTCCAAAACTGACAAAAATTCCAACGCACTGACATTTTAAGGCACTAACAGTTTCCTCCCCACCCACGTATGCAGCTGCGCGGTGATGGGAGACACTTGTTCCATTGAACTGCTGGCATATCACAAGGCATTTCGCTCTCAAGCCGCTGAAGGCTGGTGAGGCCTCCTCTTCGTTAGATGTGATTTATTGAGCTCACTTGTTAATGGTGTGAAAATGTTATCGTACTGTGTTATCAGTTAGAGGCCTCCATATCTGACGGTGGTGAGAGGTGTGTAAGAAGGTGGCTACAACCGGTCAGCACTGCTGCACGTGCCTCTGGTTTACAGACAGCTTCGTTTACACAGTGCACCATTGCTCTGCTTCGCTTTTCCCTTAAGTGTTCGATCAAGACACACAGGCATGGCCAGAATAAATCTACCAACAACTCTTAAACTTTATAATTAATCAGTAATTTACCATGTTGTAAAGAAAAGTGGGTTTTCAACAGAATTGTTGTTGAGTTATGTCATTATCATGTGAGTTTGCCAATATGTGACTGTGATTGGATGCAAATCTGCACAGCATGTAACACTCCTCAACACTAGAAATGCCATGAGCGGTCATGCCGCATTCAGACCAACGGCGAATTTCCGCCTCGCGACGCTTTCCCCGCGTGAGCACATTCGCTGCAAGTGTTCACACACAACGCGAGAAGGCGATTTTAACGCGATGAGGTGAATAAACTCAACTCGCCATTACTACAACTGTATGAACCCAAAATAAACATTTTTGCTGTGATTAAACAGCAATAAACGGATCAAACTGATGCCGAAATAACGACAACATGATGCAGATTTGTTAAACATATGAATTCCTGCTTTGTCAGGTCTGTCAGCGAGACAGCAGGACAACAACTTCTAAAATGTTTGTTTTCTGAATGGAGTTTGGATCGATCAGGGCTGTGCTATGCTAACTTGGTCACAGTAAAGTACAACGACAGCTGGAATAAAGTTACAGACACATGTTTTCTGAACTCAGCAGGTAGTTCAGCCTCCTCGCTTTCCTTTCTCCAAGTAACGTCCAGCTTTGTCCCGTTTTTATATAAATATGAAGTCGTAGTCCGACAGAGCTAACGACGCTAACAACAACAGTGGAACCGGATGTGCACGAAGCTGCTGAGAAGCTGCAGTGAAGATAAATCAACGCTGAAATCACAAAAACTAAAGTGAAAAAAATATTTTATAAAAACAGTTGACTCCTCCCTCCTCTCTCAAGTAAACGGCGTAGCTGTCAGAGCCGAATCCGACCGACTGCGGGGGTTTATTTCTCCGAAGGTTGCAGCTGCTCCCTGCTCCTCTGCCCCAAGTTTAGCAGCTCTCAGCCGGCCTGCAGATTTCCAATCCCCAGCTCTGCCCGGCCCTCTGCACACAACGCTCTGAAGCCTCGGTGACGTGCGGACAATCTCAACACTGATAGGCTGTCGCGACTCAGCCTCATGCAAATTCCTTTGCCTTTGCGTCGCCGGCCCCGCCCCCTTTGCGTCGTTTCGCGCCGCTCAACAGGAAATCGCGGCTCTACGCGTCTTTGCATTGACTTTGTATGTAAACTCACCGCCCCGAACGTTCGCTTCGCTTTTGGTCTGAAAGCACCTTCAATACTATAATGTTTCTGGAGTGGTTGGTGTTTGTCAGTGATGTTTTCTGTTTTACTTTGCAGTTTGTCTGCCCCTTGTGACCTCGTCTTGTTTTTACTTCCCTCTGTATGTGTTTCACTTCTTCGTGAGTAGGTTTACCCCCCGCTGGTGTATTTAGTTGGTCTGACCCTCTCACTTGTTGCATCTTCGTTGTTCTTCATTGTTGATGGCTGTGGTCAGATTTCCATCTTCGTCTCATGTTTCTAGATTTTAGCCCTTTTTTTCCTCTTTCGCGCGTCATTTGTTTCTGGACTATGAACCCCGCTCCACCTGCTAGTCCCACCTTTTGTTGCAATAAACGTTTAGAATTTACCTGCTTCACTCCCGTGTCTGCATTTGGGCCCCAAATCCCTGTTTCCCGTAACATGAATTGTCATAGGCTATCTATCAGCGCGACTTTCAAAGCAGGGCAATACAAAGAAACTTTAGCAATGTGGGGCGCAGCGGCGAGCTCGGTTGGTGGGGCGCTCGCCACATGTACAAGGCTGAGTCCTTATCGCGGCGGTCTGGGTTCAAGGCCAGTCTGTGGCCCTTTGCTGCATGTCATCCACTTCCTCTCACTCCTTCATTTCCTGCCTATCTGTCCAATCTGAAAAAAAATATATCTCCAAAAAAAAACACCTAAGAGAGGCGGTGTGTGGGAGAAGCATTTATTGTAGACAAACACCAGGATTGATGTTTTTCTCCCTCCTTTCTAAGGCAAACGTTTACAGTACGTGACCTCTTTGTTCTGAGAAAATATTTTCCATTACTTTAAACGAGAGACACAGTCCAAGCAGCACGTGCGTCGCCTTTTTACATTTACCAAACCGTGTCTATCTGCTGTGTACTCTGTTTGCTCTGACGCTTTTACTGTTGCGCCTTCAATTTAGAGAAATGGAAACGTTTTTTTTTATGACCACTTCTCAGCATTTCTCTGCTCACAAATGCATTATGATTATATTATGTGTACGCGTTGCTTAGCAACTCCAAATGAATGGGCAATAGCTGAACAAAGTCGGCATGTTTAATTTTATACTTAAGGGGAACGACCTGATAGTGCAGTGCGGAGAGATATTTTAACTGGTCTCCTGAAAGATCCATCTTTCAAAGAGTCATTTAGTCGAGACAAACGGAATACCACAGAAAGGTGGTCACATTTTCCACAGTCAGTCATATTCCTCAGTCACGGCTATAACTCAGAGGAGAGGAGTGAAAAGGAGGCCTATATTTGGGAGGATTCTGATATCCGACACTGAACAAGACGCTGATGAGGTTGTAGGATTAACAACAAAAAAGGCCTCTATTTTTAATAAAATAGCAGCATTAGTACAAGAAAGGGTTTCTCTTGCTGTTTCTTTTCTTTGTGTGAGTTTGTTGATAAATGTGTTTAATTTCCTAAAAAGGGAACAGTTGTTTAATCATTAACCACAAACATCATTCATAGCTAGATACAAATGCACATATATCATCTTTTGGCGAAGACCTCAGGGCAAATTGTTGTCAGGAGTGTGTGTGTGAAAGAAAGAAAGAAAGAAAGTGAAAGAAAATGAATAGTTAAAAAAAGATAATACATCGAATCACCTGCTTTAGACCACACAATTCCGAACCCGACAAATTTATACTTATTCTTCCCAGATGGTAACATTTGTTCTTTCTAATAGATTTGATGACACAGATATATCTTCATAAATATCTATCGGTCACAAGTTTTGGGTGCTTGGGGAAAGCAGGCTCAGTAGATCTGTGAAAGCAGATCATCATGTACTCACTCCAAACATTCCTGCAGCAAGAACTCTGTCCAACTTAAATCAAACAGTGGCTGTACGTGAAGAGCTGGGACTGAATGTGATCCGGTAGTCACCTTACCTATGTACTGTATATAAAAGGAGATTCCCATCTCTGTGTGTGAATACCTGGCTCTGTACCACTGCTGCTTCTTGGAGAATAAGATTTGTCTTCCTGTTAAATTTCAGTTGTAGCTTGCATTGTTTACACATCAGCCACAAAAGCAATTGTACTGATTCAGTAAATGCAGATATTAGGCTTTTTATTTAAAGCTGCAGTAAAAAAAAAACAATGGATCAAATGTGAAAAGTGTGCCCACAGTCCTCTCCCCTGAATCTGCAATTTCCCTTAGTTCTATGGAACGTTTTATAATCTTTCCGCACACCATTTTGTTCAGCATTATGTTTTGGCGGACTCTCACCAAAAGCTCTAAAAACCCACTGTACGCTACCTGCGAACAGCTGATCGACAAAGTTAGCGACTAAACATAGAGGAGCATTTAGCAGATATTTCCCTCAGTAGTTGAGTTAAAAGAGAGTAAATGTCGGACTTGAAGGTCCAGTGTGTAACATTTCCATCATAAGATGCATAACTATGTTTCCAGTGGTGTGCAAAGGCCTTACATAATGAACCATTACATTTTTATTAAATGAGAATGAGCTGTTTTTATCTACAAACACCATGTTGCTCCGTCAGGTTTCTACAGTAGCCCAAAACGGACAAACTGCTGCAGAGCGCGTTTCATCACTAAGTTCTTCTTATTGAAAGATTCTGGTGGAGGAGACACTCCTCACTGCGTTGAATAGGTACATTAGAAGAAGAAGAAGAAGTAATAATAATATACAGCAGGGGTCGGCAAATTTGTTTTGCATCGGCGCAATTAGTTTTGTCTATTAGATGGTGGAGCATAATATTCAAAATGAGTCGTTCGGTTAACTCAGCTAATTCGAAAGACTTTGGACTCGACTTGGACTCGAGGTGCAGGACTCGTGAGCAATGTTCATTTTTAGGAAACGTCTGATGACCTTATTCCCCTCCCTGCGTCACCTATAACCTGCCTACGTAGCCTAGCTCAGAGACTTGACTTGGACTCTAGCTCAGAGACTTGAGACTTGACTTGGACTCTAGCTCAGAGACTTGAGACTTGACTTGGACTCTAGCTCAGAGACTTGAGACTTGACTTGGACTCTAGCTCAGAGACTTGAGACTTGACTTGGACTCTAGCTCAGTGACTTGAGACTTGACTTGGACTCTAGCTCAGTGACTTGAGACTTGACTTGGACTCTAGCTCAGAGACTTGAGACTTGACTTGGACTCCTAGCTCAGTGACTTGAGACTTGACTTGGACTCTAGCTCAGTGACTTGAGACTTGACTTGGACTCTAGCTCAGTGACTTGAGACTTGACTTGGACTCTAGCTCAGTGACTTGAGACTTGACTTGGACTCTAGCTCAGTGACTTGAGACTTGACTTGGACTCTAGCTCAGTGACTTGAGACTTGACTTGGACTCTAGCTCAGTGACTTGAGACTTGACTTGGACTCTAGCTCAGTGACTTGAGACTTGACTTGGACTCTAGCTCAGAGACATTCGGGTTTCTGTGTGTCCTCCAGGAGCTCACAGTCCGCAGACACGAGGCTCAGGTGAAGACCGTAAATTGCTTCTGGTTGAGAATATTTGACTTTCTACTTGTACGTCAGCCCCACAATAACAACCTGGCAGCCTTTGTAAGGTACCTTTTGCTCAGCGCATGTTGGATTAGCAGAATACAGTCCAGCTCTAATCTATAACACCCACCCCTCTGACCTTGAATATTATGAATTACCACATCTCATAAACACGGACATCATTCTCGAGGTACCACCATGTCGGCTTGTTGACACTGAGGCCTCTTAGTGTCTCTGAGGGACTGTGTGTGGAACGTGTCTTTGGGTAGCATGGGAACAACCGAGCTCAGCCTGGGAAAGGAAGCAGGCTGTCCGCTGCAGTTGCTCAATCCAATTAGCTCCGAGTTGCACAGATAAGAAACTGGACCAGATCACACAGAGGCTTTTTGTGACCAGTTGTGCATCTGTTAGTTCGCTGGTAAACGATTTGAGGCATCTTCAGCACAGGTTCTAAGCCAGGCGTTAACCAGGGATCCACAAGGAAGAAAATACTGACATAAGCAGCAACCTAAAAGCTGGGGTATGTGCTTACAGAGCATTTTCTCTTGGCTAATCAGTAGGTTCTTTTAAGATTTGAAACCTGCTTTCTGTGATGCATATATGATATATTGTTTGAGTACAGTGACGGATGCTTCTGTTGCATTAAGGTAAATAATATGAACAAGATTGAATCCAGTTATTTTATGCTTTTTTAAAATTTTTATCATTCCTTCATTTTCCATACGGACCTGAGAATTAACAGTATTCACAGTATATTTGTTTCTTAAAAGAACAGGCATGTGTGCTTGCTTTAACAAACAAAAAAAAGAAACCATCCTGTATCCCCTGGTAACATCTGTTTTCAGCGTCTGCCTCCCACGACATAACATAATTTGCGGGAATGTCCAGGAAGCAGATGGTCATCATGTCTGTTTTACTCAGAGCTTTTTTTCTTTGCAAACGGTGAAGCTGGATGTGAGTTGAACATGTTAACTGACTTGGAAAGTAATAGATCTTGAGGTAAATGTGAGGGTGGGTTTTTAATTTAATAAGTGGAAGATCCAACACCGGTAAGTAAGCATTTTCTCTCGCTCACGTTATGGATCATCGGATAGGAAGAAAATGAGGTATAAAAGTCATTGGTCATGCATTTAATTAATAAACTGTGGAGGAGGAAGCAGAGTGAGTGTGCCTGTGCGCCCGGACGTGACACAGTGACACATATCACAAACTGAGACAACAAACATTTCAAAAATAAAGTTTGCATAGAGAACTCATTCACCTTTTGCATGTAAAAAGGTCGATCAGGTAATGTGCAGTTTTATTGTGTGAGCTGGTTCCAAATGGCTGAGAATCCAAAAATCCTTTCCTGTGACGCATTTCATGCAGTGTCCTGACAGCTGAGTTACAGGATTATGAGAAGTAATTACTGTATTTGAATAAGATGATTTTTGTTTTCTCTTTTAAATAGATGCGGTTGACTGCATACTTGCTGGCACTTATCTGGACGGGTAAGTCAGGATTTCAGTATATCCAGGTACTTAGCTTGGTGGCAGTCGTTCCACCCCAAAAGAGAGAAATCATCAAGTGGGGTTAGAATTAAAATGATCATTATCTGAGGTTGGCACTAACGCAAGAGTGATATAAAGGTTAAAAAACATGTGATCATTGATGATACGTCAGGCTCTGTCCACACTGAGGCAGCAACATTTGAAACTTGAACTTTTTTTTCTCTCCCATCTGCAAAAAGCCAGAGTTTTTCACATGTGAAAAATTTGGGGTAACACTTTCTATGAACGTCATCGCTATAATGACTTATGCATAAATTTATGTTAAACACGATATAATGCTTATAACAGTTGTTATAATCACTTACAAACATGCATTAGGTGCTATAGCAAAGTTCATAAAGTATTATTACCTTTTGATTTAATGTTTTATAACTAATAGTCACACCAGTTTATATCAATGTGCGGCAAGAATCTCTGACTCTGTTCCACAACACATTATAACCACCGACTCTGCCTCGTTAGAAATACACTTTAGTCACCATTTAGAAATAGTGATATAAAATGGAATAAAGCTTATACTAATGTTTAATGTTATACAGCCTGTCTTTGTTTGCTTCAAGTAAAGTGTTAAAATATCTATCCCTGTATAAAATATTACAGGTGGACATAAAACCATATGAACTAATTATAAGAGCTTGTAACACGTCATTGTTTGCTTTAAGTAACGTGACACATTTTGCGCAGGAAAACAACTTTTACTTATGTTTCTTCACTTTGTGAACAATCTGTATGAATTTTGAACATTTTGCAGTTTAGCACAGAAACACAACATAATTACGTCATGGATACTCATCCTCAGGGTGGCGAGAGATCGCTCATGAGAAGACGTGTTGCCAACCAACATCATGTAAGAAGAGGCTCAGATGATCGGCGAGCATTATTTATTCATTCAGCCGTTATAGCGATGACCTTCGTAGAAAGAGTTACCAAATTTGCTTTGCCAAAACGCTCTCCGGAGTAAGAATCTGGAAATGCTGGCCTTGGTTTTAATGTGAACGGGGAAAACTGAGCTTCTGGAAGGTGACAGATTGCTCACACACATGCTAATCTTCTCAGACAGGCTCAGTACGGCAATGCAGGAGTTACTGTTTGCCTGGTTAACTGTAGGAGTTATTACTGTTACCTGCACATTCAGCAGTCTGACAGCAGGAACAGAAAAATAGTGAGTTTACTAAACAGTGTAGGTGAACGGATGTTTAACCAGCTGAAGCTCAGCAGAGTAACGGGGGCTGTGATAACACACTTTCCCACAGCCTGCTTACTGAAAGACAAGAAAGAAAAAGAGAAGAAGAAGCTGTTTTCAGTGTGGAAAAGATCTTTACTAACTAATTTAGCCACACAGGATGGAATTCGTCTCATTAAGTCAGTGAGGGATCTTCCATTAGGTCGCAGCAACTCTGCAGCCTGGTAAAAACAACAAATATGAAACTAGATCACAGGGAGAAAGGGCTCTGGTGAAACCATTATCTTCTACATTACAAAGCTGTGTGGCACATGATGCTTTTCTATGATGTAATCACAATATTAAAGGCCGAGATAGTGTTTAAGCTTTACTTTGAGCGATTTACTTTACTTTAAGGATTAATTTGTTCATTGACAACATATCTAACAGACGTAATGCGTCTGTGATGTTGGCTCCTCAGCCTGAGTTGAGTCGGACTGTTGCTCTCATTTGCTTCTACTGCTCTGCTTCGCTGTACTCCGAAGTGTTTGTTTTCTGCAGGAATGGCTGCAAAATTTGTTCCACCATGTGACCAGCGCATGTTTGATAGCAATGTTGACAACTGCCTGTCAGACTTCAACAAGAGCATGGAGACAAGTGGCTTTCAGGACAGGTGCCCGTGGCCTGCTGTGAAACCGTAAGTTTTACCTAAAATGTATTTTTGTCGTCAGTTTGCAAATGTAGGGTTCGTAAGTTATTGATGAATGAATCTGTATTAGTGGACAACTGGTCTACAGTGATCCACAGCACGCACTGAGATATAAAAACATAAATGTTAAGCTGTATGCATAAGCAAACATGTTATTACAAATGCACCATGAGTTTTTAATGTTGGAGCCTTGGCGTGCATGTGTTGCAGCACGCCGTCCCTGAGCATGCTTTGTATAGCCCACTGAGTGAAAACACAGGAAGGCTGGATGCAGCGGTACATTACGCAATTTTTATGGCTTTTTCAGTAAAGAAATGTGACCTTTAGTCATGGGAAAGTCAGATATTTTCCTGTTTCCTGGCTACATTGGGTGCCGGTCAGAGTTTCAGCTAATTACTCAACTTTTAATGAAAAAGTGCTGGACGGTTGCTGCTGGGCTCAAATTTTCAGACAGCAGTTGTTTGTTGAGACTTTAGCTCTTGCCGCACTACCCACACTAGACTTTAATTATAGCTGTAATAATCCATATTTCACCGTGTGCATCATCACAAGGAGCCCAGCTTCTTCATCAGGCTTCCAGCTGTCAGGCTCAATTTAATCTTAGTGGATGTTTTTCACTCTAAAATCTTGTAGTGACAACTGCACACGTGAGGCTGTGGTCGCTTCATCCACCCAGATTGCAGCTGACCCCTCCCTCTCGCCACGGAAACAGCTTCTTCTTTTCTGCAGCTAGCCTCATTAACAAGGCCGGGTCCCCACACCGACACCCCTTCAAATAATGCAAATGTCTCAGTACATCTAAATTTTACTTCATTTCACATCATGCACAAACCTGGCATTTTGCACATATTTGTTACTAATCGCTGTGTTTCTAAATTTTGTCAAATATATATTGAAGTACATCAAATCCTGTCCGTCTGCAACACGTCTGCACAACACAAACCTGAAATAATGCACATAAATATCTGCCACGTTGGTATTACTTTTCTCTATTCTTTCAATATTCTCATACAACTTGCATCTGTTTATTTCATATTTCTATACTTCTACATTTATTTATGTCAGCTGTATGTTTGTCTGCGTGTTGCATCTTATCACCAAAGCAAATTCCTGTGTAAAACACTGCTTGGCAATAAAGCTCCTTCTGATTCTGATTCTGAGGACGTGACATATGAAGAACTGACGGTGAAACGTAAGCTGCCTCCTAAACACAGTGTGGGTGAAGCTCGGAGTTTCTGAGGCCAGATGTTTTCGGCTCACTTCGCATTATCTCAAAATACTGAGTTTAGATATTAAAGTTGCCGCTTTAAAGGGCTGTGCCAGCCTGTTTTTTTTCACCACTTAACTTCAAATCATAATGGTACATTTGTGACCACTGTTTTACCCCAGCGTGCTCCCGTCACAGAGATGTTTTCATTACTGAAGTGAAGAAGTCTCCGATAAGAGACGAAACATCTTCGAGTATCTTTAAGCAAGTTCAGCTGATTTGAACCTTCCTTGGATGACGATGACCTGGATGACTGAGAACATGACTCAGGTTCAGTCATCTCATAATTCAGGATTTTTTTAGCTGTGTTTATAGTGACAAATAATTCCATAGAAGCTATTTCAGACTGCTGGGATCCTGGAAGACTTCTGAGAAGCGTGTTGTTTTACTGTGACATTTGGTAACCTGGAGCTGTCTTAGCTTTGGCATGACTGCATATTTAACAGGGTTTTTAATGTGTTGATGTTTTTAACTTGTTTCTATTTGGATGTTTAATGTTTGTTTTCATGTTTTTTTGTATGGGAGAAATGAATGACAAACCTTTGATTAGACTCGACCTTTCCCTCCACCTCAAGGTCCGGCAGGAACCTCTGCTGGAACTATTTTTCCATTAGGGCATTTTCTTTCACTAAGTTCCAGAAAATGGAGAAAATTAAAACATTTTAAAGTTTGGTACAACACAATGACCATGCATGCACGGTAGGCTAATGCTGTTAGCTGTAAGTGCCTTTTAATTTGAAAAGCTCCTTCACCATGTAACTGTAACTTAATAACTGAAATATTTAATTGTACATTTACATACTAATTTTACACCTAACTTGAAGTGTGTTCAGCCACAATCAGATTCTCAGACTACAGATTTGATATAAATTTCCCAAATCAGTAGCGAAATCCTCAAAACTGCCGGGAATCGTTTTGAGCCATCTTAACTCTGTCATCTGCCTTCCTCTCTTCCTCTGCAGCATCTACAACGAAGTGAAGATTTGCGTGGACAACTTGGCGACTGTGTGCCGGTGTCAGAGTCACAGAGTTCTGGTAGACAAGGTCTTCTTGGAGGTCCATCAAAAGTACTTTCCGCTCTGCGGACAGGTCCACGACCCCCCTCTCACCACTCTGATTATGCTAATAGCACCTGTTATCATTGCCACGCTCTTCATGCCGCTTCTGTGTGTCAATCTCGCCACCTGGCAAACGGAGATGCCCAGCACTTTGGGGCTCTGATGTGCAGAGCTGACAGAGGAAAATAACTATAGATAAAGAGCCTGACACTTATTCTCATAATTGAGCCCATTCGGACAGTGGCTCAGGCTAACTTTGCACTTCTGGCACAGAGAAATTGAGAAATACGCAGCAAAACAAATGAACCTTCATTTTTTAATGAATGATTGTATCTGAATCCAGCCACTAGGATTTGCTAACTTGTCGGCTAAACAAACCAGCTGCCATTTCCTCCCTTTAGCGTGTGGGCATTGCTAAAGCAGCAGGAGAGAAGGTTTGCTCAAAAAGTGTCTTATTAGAAAATTGAAGGGGACTATATGCAATTTCAAACCAGATTACACAGACAATGAATTAAATCAAATACGGGAAATGGCTCACATGGTGAGCAACGACGATTACAACCCCTGAAAGCCTTTCAGGATATTTGCCTCTGCAGAAGAAGAAGAATGCTCCATGTGAAGCAAATAGCTGGTTTGTTAGCTGGCAAATTAGTCAGGAAAACAGATTCTCATGCAGTAGCTAATCCAGGGGTCTGACTCATAGACCAGCGTTTGAAGCGATAAAACTGAAGTTTCTTTGCAGAGCTTTAGGAGGATAAAGCTGTTTGCGCCGATATAATCTTCCTGATATCTCAAAAAACAGAGGTGGCGAGTGCAAAGTTGCCAAGACCCATAGTGAGAACGGCCGAAATTATGAAAATAAGTACCACAATTTATAGACGCATGTACAGAAAAACAGAGCGTGTATATTATTCCACTGTCACAAGCAAAAAGTACAGATATTAAGTTTTGTAACATGCTTATCAAAGTGTTGTCATTTATTGTCGTGGTCATTTTGTCTTTTCAATTCTATGTCATGAGCTTCCATAATGCTGTATATCCTGTATATATCCTGCATATACACAAACGTATACTTGACAGTCTACATACTTTGCTTTGAGTGTCTGAACTTTGTGGAACTCATTATTTTGTTGCATACGGTGACCCCGATGGTCTGACACAAACAGTAAGCACCAAGGTAACGCCTGCAGTCTATGTGAGAGAATAATCTGTACTGTATTTAAACTGAGGCAGGCGGCGTTGCAGTAACTAACAACCCCTCCCCCGAAACACATTTTCACCGGGTGGACGGTTAGGTGTAGAGCAGCCAATCATTTCATTCCGTTCTGACCGAATTAAATGATTGGATGTGCTTATTAAAGGCTGCGACAGCCTTAAGGATTTTTTTTTGTTGTTGCATCGTTTGATTAATTGATGTCGGGATGTAAAGACAATTTCAACACATATAACAAAAAGAGATACTGAAAGTGGTGGGATTGTGCTGTTTGGCTTTTCCCCCTCTCCTTTATTGAGTTATACATCTTACGACCCGCCCTTCTCTGCTTCTGATTGGCTAGTAGTCCTCACCTGGGAACTGCGAATGTGCAACTCCCAACAAAGATTTTGTACAAGTAAGATGCATCACTCGGTAGCTGAAGAGCGGAGCGAACAACACAGAGCTGAAAAGAGGAGCTGCAGAAATGTGCAGTCTGAGAAAAATATGGTGTTTTTTGAACCAAACCTGTTCTGGTAAAACCCCTAATTAAGATTTTGAACCTGATAACAAGCAGAATACCACCTCTTTAAATAAACTGCCTGGCTCAGCTTTACATTTTCTAAGCCGACAAAAAAAAAAGAAGAATGATTCTGTTTGTATTTGAAACACATAATAAATATTTATTTCAGACAGAAAAATAATGTTTTACACTCTTTACAGCAATAACAAGATGGACCTGCTCTTCAAGTATCCACACGACTGTGAAGTGTCAGTGTTATGAATGCAAACACACTGCATGTCATACTTTGTCATCATCATTCATACATCAATCGATTGTTGTGCAGACCTCATGAAGACCAGCTGTGTGTCATCAAAACAACATAAAGCTCCATTAAGCAATGTTTTCAATTTCAGCTTTGAATCTGATGACTGCCTGCAACGTGAAATTGCTGTCAGTCTCACTGAGAATCAACACCCTGATCTGTGGTTCTGTGCAGTGCTGAGTGAACTCCGCCTGCCCGGCACGGCAGAGATGCTAAGCTGAGCGCCGAACCGTCCAAAGAGGAGCACGTCCTCGTTATTCTCAAGAACTATTGGACAAAGAAAACTCAATGGAAAACGCGTGAATCTCTGTTTCTGCTGGACGTGTAACAAGGCAGTTCACAGCCAGCACCTTTGACCGGTGCTTGTGACTGTGAGTTTGTTGTAAACATTGCTTTCTGTGCTTTATCGCTTTAACGCGACTTTAACAGAGCTTTAAAATAAATACTGGAAATGAATGAATGTTGTAGAAGTCGTTCCTCAATGAACATTTTAAAAGAGCGTCTCACTATGCAAGTATTAGTATTTAATTTACAGCATAGGATCTCAACAAAACGTGACAATGAAGAGCAAAATTCTGCTAAGGGACTAATCTTTTGGTATGCAGAGGAAGTAAAGAAACGTTCCTATCCATAAGATACCGTCCACTGTACCTGTTGCTCCTGAGAGAACATCACGTGAACAAGCTTCCTTATAATAGCTGATCTAGTTTCACACATATCTGCTTTATAGTAATATAATAGTCAAACCTAATACACTATTCCATATGCTAGAACTCCAGGATGGCCAGACATCTTTACTCAGACCGGTGACGATGAGAATAACACAGACAAGTCTTAGATTTGGGTGGGTGGTCTGCCCTGCTACCATGGCGGCGAAGGGCGATGAAATGAGGTGAACTGACAGGGCGGAACATTTTGGGGGTCAAAAAAAGAAATATTTTTACAACTACTCTGCGTGTTTCAACACCTAGTGCCCAGACAGGACAGCGGCAGCACCACACCCTTTATTATCTTATAAAATAACCCACAATTGCACTTTTTCTCTTGTGTAAATACTGAGAGGATGTTTTGGTACGTATACGCTCGCCGACTCCATCTTGGCTATCGTCTACGCAGCTCAACACATATTCAACAGAGGTGTGTTCTCGTCCAGCAAAGGGCAGATGGGACTCTTTTATGAAGCAGCACAGCAGATACGTAGCGCCGCTGGATTCAGATGCCAACTACTTGAGTCAAACGAGCAAATTTGTTCCCAGCTTCTCTTCAGGTCAATTTTTTTAATTTTTTGACCAGACAATCACAGTTAGTGTCCGTCTAATCTTTGTTTCTCATAGCAGTGCACTTCTTTAGTGTGTCTAATTAACTAAATATTAGCCTCTGGTGGTTTAGTATGGAAGTTAATTAATGACAAAACTATTCATCAGGCACAAAACAAATTTAAGCTTTAATTAAGCTGATAGTTAAGATGAGAGGTTGCATGGACATATTTATGGACCTAAAAGGTTCAGTTTGTAATATTTAGGAGGATCTCTTGATAGAAATGCAATATCATATATATAACTATGTTTTCGTTGCTGTGTAAGGAATTTACATATTGAACCGTTTCTACCTAAATACACCGCGGGTCCCCTTCAAAGACAGGCTGTTAGTGGACGAAGCCACACCGTGGGTTTGACCGGAGGAAATTTTACACGGTGTTTTTCGCCATTTTGTGGCCGACCCGTTGGAGATACATAGACACGCAGGTCACCAAATGAAAGGTCTGCTCAAGATGTGACCGATGATGTGGGATGTTCCGTTCTCAAGCTACAGGCCTGTAAAGCACGGGTGTGCGTTTGGTGACAAGAATGCTGATGAATATTCACTGTTTTTAATCAATATTCTAATGTTGTGTCATTTGGTTGTATGGACAAAAAAAGTGTTTTAAAGATAACTCCCTATAAAATTAACAGTAAATATTGCCATAATACGGACATTCACCTGGTATAGTTTGAAAAAGTTGCATGATAACTGTTGTATTTTAGTTTATTTTCATCAGATTTACAGTTACAGTTGCATTCCAGGTGTATTAGAAGATATTCAGTTGCATTAAAAGCTTCCTCAGGATGGTTTGACGGTTTATTGCATTAAAATATAGCTTTTTTTACCAGATGAGGATTAAAATATCAGATTTTGTCTTTATTGCATCTCCCTGTAGTCTGTAATAGTAAAATAAATATATTAATATACAATGGATTTATATTCCTCAGCTTCTGACTTTTCAAAGGAGACCAGAATTATGCATCTAGGCCTGATGGTTGAGGAGTTTGTTATTTTAGCCGTTGGATCTGGCTTACCCCCTCGGCCCCCTTACATGGAAGTTGCCATGTTATGCCGCCATGTTTCTACAGTAGGCGAAACAGACAAACTGCTGTCCGGCGTGTTTCGTCACTACGTTGAATACGCATGTGTCGGAATAATCGGAATTTTCTTTTCCTCCTTAAATGGTTAGTGTAAAAAAAAGAGGACTAAAGTTTACATGGGACATAAAGAAGTATACAAAACAGTTTACAAATATATATATAAGACACAAATATTAAAAACTTTTCCAGGGGGAGTTTATACTATATAAAGATCTTGAAGGAGGACAATGTGTTGACAGTTTTCACAGCATTATTGTTGTTGGATTTAGAAATTAAATTGATATAATGTACAGCCTCATGGAGAAAAGGTGCAAAGTTAGGTTTTTCACTGCTGACTTTACAAATGCCATTAGAATTAATACATTTATTATAAAGTACTTTTTTCTTTTCTTTGACTTTCATAAAAGCCAAAACATCCTATAATTACGGCCAATGATGAATCTGCCGAAGTCGAAGAAAGTTGACACAGGAGTCGCCGAGTTGTTGACGATCATACAAACAGAAACACGGCGGACAACACGGCCGATGGTAAGAAATTTTTGGTTCGTGCGAAATCAGGCGTTGCATATACATATTTTGCACGTGATTTGTAACATGTAGAGCGAACTAGACATCTACGTGTTGTTTACACACTATGATAATCAAACACATCTTTGCAGTAGCATCCACGCGACTTAAGATTATAGAAGATTAACACACTGAAGTCAGTTTAACAACTCAGGAAATCCGAGGAGCACGTGAATTCCAACGGATTGTTCAGCTTCCTGCCGGCGTTTACATGAAAGAGATATAAATAGGTGTAAACACAGAGAGCGTGACTTTAAAGCTAGAGGTCAGAGGAAGCCTTACTGCTCGCTTACACGGCTTATTGTTGTTTATTGTCATTCGAGGAATTAGGGACGTAATCCTTGCTCGAATCATCTTTTACCCTCAACTAGGACTTAAATTTGTTTTGTGGTCACTCAATAGCTTTGTCAACAGCATTGCTAAATTAATCAGGTGCGAAACACAGACAACCAAACATGCTTGTATACATTCAGTAACGTCATGAACATAGTGGACCAGAGTGCAACAGAAACATGTGTCATTCCAGTCTGTGTAAACCCTGAAACTTAAACATGTGGCTGAAAATGGTTGATTAACTTTGCAGCCGATTTGAAATGAAACTGTTACAGCATGGGAGTGTTAATTTCTAGCTCTAATTCCAGTGTCACTAAACACGATATTCTCTTCAGCTGACCTCATTTCCTCCATTGTATAACATATATTTTTACATTGCAAGTGTTGGATTGCCTTGACCGCTTTATGTACACAAAAGGGACAACAAACTAAAGGCTGGAATGCAATATTTACAGATTAAAGGTCAGTTTCCCCTGAGACAGAACTCTTGCGTGGCTCATAATGGAGGACATAATTATTGTGGCTGGCATCCAAAAAAATAAAATTACACTGCCAACCGTTAAAATATAGTTTGTTTTAAAGTATTTTAAGAATGTCATCATCATCATGTGCTTCACTTTTTAGCACTTTGGAGTTTGGAGAAAGTTGATTGAAGGCCTGCAGCAGTAATTATTAATTTCAGGTGAATACAAGAAAAGGTTTTTCTTCTGTTTGGTCATATTTAAATCTGCCAAACAGGGTTTCTTTTCCGGGTTGCACCTTCTTTATCCACTGCAGCAGCTACACATGTGAGGATAGAAGGTAGAGGGATCCAAATATTAATATAGACAGGGTGCAGAAACCTTTTATTTTTATATAGTATATAGTTAATCTTTCTCATCTTGTGCCTTTCAGAGAAACTGAAAGTCTAACGCAGTGGCTCTCACACATTTTCACTTCATATGAAACTGACACAAATTAGACCACGGGCCTCCATCTGAGTGGAGTTTGTCCCAGCGCCGCCCCTCTGATGGGCTTTTACGTGTTGTATTACAGAAGGTGTATGAAACCCATGACCACAGCTGTCATGGACTGGATGGACTTTCGGTAAAATCACACGCACGTCTTCCTCTTCTTCTCTTGTTATTTAATAATCAAGTCTCTTGTGAAATTGTGTGTAAATTTTAAACGGTGTGAACTGGTGTTTCTGCGCGGCAGAAGTAAGGTTTCTGAAAACGGCGTCACGGCTGAGTAGAAATTAAAATTCTATAGTTGGCTCGCAGCACAGGAGGTGAAAACTAAATCTCTGGGTATTTCAAAACAACTCTGAACACAGATGGTATATTATAATTCCAAACTCACAGCCTTGCTGTACAATGCATCATTCATACATCCTGCCAACACTCAACTGTTCCCCGATGTCACTGTTTCAGTGTGTTTGCTCAGTTTCTATGCTTTTCCAGTCCAGTGTTATTATACTATTCATGACATGTGTGAAAAATGCACCACACTATGGAAATGTTGAAGAGAAGATGAAAGAACAGACGCATAATGACATATTTTCTGTCCTAAATGTGTCACCCTACACAATTTTCTTTTTATTTTATGCTAACTCTTATAGCAGCTTAAGCTATTCGGACATGACTGAGAATCTGGCACGGCGTTAAGTCCAAAGGTCACGAAATAAATAGATACAACAAAGTAGAAAAATAAGGTCGAGACCATGTTAGCTATTTACTTATACATCCAAGGTCACACTAAGGGGGTCAGAGGGCCGGTACGCTGGGCACTAAACACCTGACAAAGTACAGTAACACCCCTCGGAGAGGCTTGCACAGCCTCTGTAGAGAGTTTGGCTTCAGGGGGAAACTACGTTTAGAGAGGAGGCTTTGTGCCAGAGAGCTCGGCTGGCAGCGGCATACGTGAACTTTTGCCCAGTGAAAGTGCTCATTACTAAAAAGTCTGTACAGAAAGGAAAAGGACTACTTAACCCCTTGTTTGCACATTATCGAAACCTATAGGCGAGGGCAGTAGGATTAAGGAACACAGCAGCTAAAGTTCAAAGGCAGAGGAATTCAGGGGAGTTCACTCGGATAATTCTGAATTTTGATGAAATCCGCTTCCTGATTCAAATGAAATGAAAGAAGATTGACCCTATTTCCCACTTTCAGGACAAAAATAAGTCTGAATCAGCTAATCTGCACTCCTGGAGGTCATTGCACTTGTGTCCAGAACCTGCAGAGGAATTAAAGGGATATATAGGATAAAAAGTTGGATAAAGTGTGTAAGTTTTTTTATACCGTCCACTTCAGGTAGGGCGCTATTTTCTGGCGTCACACAGAACAACATCTTCAAGGAGTTTAACGCAACGCCACCACCAACACGGAGATCTAACATCAGGTGTGTTCTTTTAAAAAACATGGAATAAACAAAGGTAAGAGGTGATTATCCAGCTATAGCCTTTGTATATTTTAATTACACACAATTACACACCGTTGCCAAAGCTCCGCTCGCTTTGTCTCCGTCACCCACAGAGACACTGAGGTTTCCAAAGAGGCTCGCTCTGATTGGTCGAAGCTGGAGGATTAAGAGGAGGTCATATTGGCTGGGTCCACGTTTGAATCTACACAAGCATGTGGATCTCGTTGTACTCGTCTCGTCCGTCTTCATCAAAGTTGGGAGAATCCTCGTCGCAATCCAGCTGCGAAAAAAAGACAAATTATCCTGAGTCATTTTCACTCAAAGGTCAAATTCAGGCTTTCACACCTGTTTGCTGTTCAAACAAACTCTGGTGCGGACGGAATTATTTGGACCATATCAAAAGGTGGTTCTCTGATGATAGCAGGTTGAAGTATGAATTAAAAAGCTGTTAAATCTGCTAATTATAAAAGGAAAAGTTTTTCCCTGGAAAAAGGGAAAAAGTGCCCAAGCATTCAAAAGAAAAGAATAAAAATGTAAAAATCAAAATATAAAATCTGGTACACATACTGTAAGGGTGAAGGCAAGGCAAATGTTTTTATAAACAGCAACAAGGCAGCTGACGTTAAAGGTCTAAAGCTACGGGGGGAGGAATCTGACATCGAGGAGGTAAAATTTTCAGGTTTTAACTTTATTTCAAGGTCCTCTTAAGTTTCAGGAAATCCCACAGTGCCTTGGGTTCATGAGACCTTTGGATGAACACAACACGTATGGTGGTCAAGTTAGGAACAAAGCTGTTTGTCCTAGCATTCTGGAAATGGAAGGTTTTAATCTGACAGTGATGACATGTATGGGTTTGGGGGATATAACCAAGAAAACATGGAGGCCTGCTTCAGGATGGACTGTGACTCTCTTTCTGGTCAGAACACAGAGCAAAAGGAAATATTTGCATTTCGTTTGAAAACATTTGGAGGGAGCTGTTACGATCCCAGAGGAGAAACTCATCTGTAGTTCATCTGTAGCGAGAGATAAAAACAGGCCAGCGTCCATCGAATGTTAAATTTGCTGCAAAAAAAAAAAAAAAAAAAGTATCTCGAGCCTCTGTGGGATCAGATTCAAACATTCCCCAAATGTCTCTGCTGCCCAACTTACCGCCTGGAGCTCACGTTCCTCAAAAATCCTGGAGAGGACGAGGGCGTCGCAGCGGCACCGTCATGATGAGGACGAAGGGGAACGCCAGGGAGGCCACGGTGGACTTCACAACCCACAGAGCCACGATGCACGCCAGCTGCGTGATGGTGAACATGTTCATACGCCATGTCTTCACCTGAAGCGACACACGCGGCGGTTAGTGGGCAGCAAACCAGCAGACCGTACACCGCAGTCCTGACGCACAGACATAACTAAAGACATAACTAAAGACACATTAAACGCTCCTCTGCATGAATTAAATCCTACATGTTTTTGGCTCCATCTAGTGGATCTAATGATCTGTTTAAAACATGCAAAAGCTGTCCTCTCCCTTTTCTGTGGTTTTCATGTGCCACGAAACGTGATTTAAATCTGACACCAAGTGATATCAGATCCAGAATCACCAGTTTTCAGATCCTCTTATGGTGCAGCTTCTTTTTTATTGTTGCTCAATCAAATGCCTGTTACAGTGATAAATGATAAATCCTCTTAACTAACAAGGTGACTGCAGAGAAGCACAGCGTGTGCACTAAAACTCAATAAGGAACTGTGTAGTTATGGCTGCTAACTCATAAACATAACCATTTTATGCCCTCCCACTGTTTCCCTGTGTTTGATCAGTAAGTTCAGTATTGCAGTGTTTCTCTCTCTATTGAAAATTATTATTATATTTATATATACATGTCCCACGTTAGCCTGAAGTTGAAGCATTGCGTGCTGTTTGCATGATAGAAAACACACGCCTTTGGTAGAAGTTAATTTGATGCAGCAGCACTCTGAGTTCCTCAAATCCAGCGTGTATCTTACAAAGTTAAAGGTTTTCATGATGAAATTCCCTCTTTACTGTCCCTCCTCTGCAGCTCAGCAGGGAAACACTGGGACGGGAAGCACAAAGAGGGAATTCCTAAATAATGAGATTTATCATAGTATCTTGATATATAACCTTGGAATGAATTCTCCCACAGAACAAGGTCTGGCACTTCCAGTTTGCCAGCACGAACAGGAAAGCAAAACCTGTTTCGGTGTTCATCTGGGCACCTGACTGGTGTTTTAAGACAGACGTGAAAAACTTATATAATATTCCCCCCTTCTGCTGCATCGCCGAGTGTGTTTACATTCCCTCTAGTATCCTGACTGGGTCATGGAGTGCAGCCTCTTGCAACTGTAAAACGCTGGACAACGTTCGTGTATCATGTAGACGGAGATCTTAATAATCTGGAAACAAGAGTCGAAACAAGAGTAAAAAATAAAGACCGCAGGAGAACGGCTGCCCGGCCGCCGTTACCGCTCCGCTGGGTTTGGCTCTTCTCCCCGCTAACCACTAATAATAGAAGACGAGGTCATGCGAACATTCTTGTAGCGTGTGTTACCTTGGTGACGTAGATGTGGTCGGGGTGATGCTTGGCGGGCGTGACCATGAGCGTGATGCGTTCGTACAGTTGGATGCCCGTCAGAGAGGTGACCCCCATGTACAGGAAGATGCCAAACAGCACCGCCAGAGGGATGTGGCGGAGCACGTCCGTCATCACTATGGACATACCTGATGGGCAGAAAGGGGTTTGAGTCTGTTCAAGAACCGCGGAGAGCGTTTTTCACTCAGCACGGGAACAACCCTGATGCCAGTTTCATTTATTTGAAACGGATCCGCTGTTTCCAAATAACGTTTCAATCAAACAAAAGCTCAACTATCACGATGAGTCATGAGGGTTGTTTACCCAAACTGGATCAGCCGATACTTAAGAGGGCTTTGGGAGCCCTACGCTAAGTGAAACAAGACACTCTGGTGGCAAAACAGTATTGGTCAACGTCGAGTTTAACAAAATTTCATTTGGAAAAAAACTGACTGTTTCAGTTCGTTTTGAGGACAGTTTGTAAATAAAATCATTTAAAGCCGTCGCAAACGGCTGATTCACGCTTCATGAATGTGTCGACATGCAGGAGCTGCATGTTTTCTTTCAAGACAAATGATTGGCTGTAAATTCCAGCACTGTAATAACGCTGGAGAAAAAATCCAACCCCCGCAGGGAGATAATAAAGCTGAGTAATTGCTCTGGAATCGATAAGTAGTTCAGATTCCTCTTTTTCTCCGGCTCGTTCCAGCTGCACCCTGTTGTGATTTATTTATTGTGAATTTTAATGAGGGATCTACTTTGTGGCTTTACTTCATTAATATGTAATTAAATTTATACTATAACAAGATTATGGCCCAGTCCCCAGTGGTAACTGTTGCTTTGACTGTCAAGCTTTGTCAAGGCACATATGAATTTAACGGCGATGATGGTGGCAGATTTCCAAGCATAATCTAATGGTAACTTTAAAACCCTGTGAGGTGGTTGAAAACTCTGTCCCTGGCTAACTGTTCCCAGATGATTTGTTTTGAAAGAAGAAACCTGTGAAAGAGTCCCAAGTATGTTGACAGCTGCCTACATGATACTGTGCTAAATGGCCGAGGCCGAAGGCGAAAAGGCCAGCGTCCTCACCAGCTGATGATAGATGGAGAATAGATGGAGAGAGAGCAGGGTGGAGCTGGTTGGCTCTGAACTTCAATGTTAGTCATATCAACCATTTTGCTTTACTTTGCACTGAGGATAAGGAAGGATAAGGAATAACCGATGGGTTTGACAGATGTAATGCTAATTAAGAAAATTGTGACGGAGTCGCTGCCGTGTTATTTTCCCCAAACCACAAAACAGCTGAACAGAGTTGCTGTCATTACTCTAAACACTCCGCTAGAGACACATCACACACAACACACTTACTGTTTTATTTATTTATTTTATTTTTAATATATTTTTATTTTTTTTCACACATGCGCGCACACACACACAAACTTACTGTTTTATTTATTTATTTTAATATTTTTTTTCACACACAAACTTACTGTTTAATTTATTTATTTTATTTTTAATATTTTATTTTTTTTCACACACGCGAGCACACACACACACACAAACTTACTGTTTCATTTATTTATTTTATTTTTAATATATTTTTATTTTTTTTCACACACGCGTGCACACACACACACACACACACGCTTACGGTGTGATTTATTTTATTTTTAATATATTTTTATTTTTTTTCACACATGCGCGCACACACACACACACAAACTTACTGTTTAATTTATTTATTTTATTTTTAATATATTTTTATTTTTTACACATACACACAGACATGCTTGACATTGTTTTGTTTATTTTATTTTAATTTTTATTTTTTTTTTTAACACACACACACACACACACACACACACACACACACAACACACACACTTACGGTTTTATTTATTTAAATTTTTATTATATATATTTTATACACACACACAGTTTTGTTTCATTTATTTATTTTATTTTAATTTTTAATATATTTAAATTTTCTAAAACAAACACACAACGCTTTAAATACTTTACATTAATTTCTTGTTTAATGAAATGCATGGAGTTAATTGTTCTTATGTAGTTTGTATGCTGCTTTGGCAATATTGTTGTTACACATTCATGCCAATAAAGCTATTTTGAATTGAATTGAATTGACATGCCCCTTATATTTGGAACAATGCTAAGCTGACCAGGCATGTTAACATTTGCAGCTAATGTTGGAGCAAATAAACACACTGTGCATTCCTCAGAAGTTTGTTCTTGTGTTTTTGGTTTTGTAAAAGCTGGAAAAAGAAACCACCTTCTGAAATTCTGAGACAGTGACTCCCACCCTTCCCTTTCCTCTTACCGACAAGAACAGCCACCAGAAGCCCGGTCAGCCTCTGTTCTTTCACCTCCTGGATCATGGGCTTTTCGCCGGGCGCCGTGGCTTTGCTCATGACGGTTAGGGCGTTGACGTGAGTGACGGAGCGCACAGTCGCCGCGGTGAGCCACGGCAGGCCGAAAAGAGGACAGATGGCACCGAGAGTGACGATGAGCAGAAGATCCAGGTGGAAGCCTGAGCCTTTAATCAGGCGGCGCTCCTTCTTACTGACTATCAATCTGATCGATTGAAGGGAAAATGGGAAAATATTTAAAAAGTGAAACACACAGTTTGTAAAAAGTAAACCTTTCTCTTTCACACATAGTGTTACCACTGTTCTGCACATTACGCACGAAGTGATCTGAGTTTCCATGAAAATGAGGATGAAGACGAGAAGGGCAGGTACAACAGATGCTCCCATCATCCAGGCGGGAAAAGGCTTCTTATCGCCAAAGGGACTGATGAACCAGCCTCTTTTGTCAGGGGAGGTGACTGAGAAACCTGACGGCACATTCAGTTTCTACAAGTAAATGAAAATAAAGCTAACATACTCAGAAAAGGCACTCATCTGTTGGAAGTGTAATAAAATGCACATCATCTGCTGCATGTTGCTGTGACCGAAGTTAATGACATTACAGTTACCTGAGTGTAAGTGTCAGGGATGGAGTAATCCACCAATACGGAAAGCAAAATCGAGATGGGGATGCCGAAGTCACCGATGATTCTTCTGGCCTGGAAATAAAGAGAAACCAAATGTAAATCAAGTCAAGCCAACATTCAGTTCACTTCATGCTCACGGCTGACGAGCCCAGTTTCACTTTCAGGCTTTTCAGAGCTGATGAATTGTTATGAATGAGCCTCGAGACACAGCGTTTACTATCGTATGTGTTTCGAGTTGTTAACGTGTAAATGATATGTAAGTGTAGAGTCACGTTAAAAAATGGATGCAACACACATTAAGAGATGAGGAGGAGTGTGATAAAACAAATGTTAGAAGGTGCATTTTTATCTTTGGTGAGTGTTTGCATTAAATTAAATGGATTTAAAGGACCCATGTGGAGTTTTTGACCACCGGCGGCGCTACTGAGCAGAGTTTTTAAAAGTGGACACGCTTCTCTGTTTGTTTCTTATGCACAAGCACACGGTGACATTAAACATTCCTTCCAACTCAGCTTTGCAAGTGTGGAAGAAAGAGAGCTTCCAACACGTTCGTTAAACTGTCAGAAACAAACAACGCCCGCGTGATTTTGTTCAAAAGCTCCGCATGAGACATTTAAATGATCACGGGAAGCCTGACATCTACTGTTTGAGCTGATCGTTTTCGGGGTACCTTGCCACCTAAAAACCGACTGTTTCGGAATTTCCTGAGGAAGAAAGCCACAAAGAAAGTGCCTATCATGAGGACTAGAGACAGGAGAGCAGTGTTGGGCTGGTTCAGGACGTGGTCATCCACATAATCAGCAGCTGGGGTACTGGGATACACTGCCATCAGCGGATGTTCCTTAAAAACCTGGAAACAAGAAGAGGGTGTCAGTTTATCCTCTGTCGATCAGTTGTAATAGCTACTTGTAGATGACAAGGAGAGGGTTCAAATAAAATGCGGTATTTTAAATTAAAATTAATTAACAAATAAGAAGGACACATTCTGCTGTCTTGTTGTGAAGGAATATGCACTCAGTAAGCGTTATTTACTGTCCAAACTCTTATCGGGCTCAGCTGGAGTGGTTACCTTGATGAGCTTAGAGAAAGTCTCATAGATGAAGATGAGGGAGATGAGGAAAGCAAAAATCTCCTGGGTAAAGGGTGAGATGTAGCGAACAAGAAAGCTGCCCTCCGCCGCCACGATCACCAGCACAATGAAGACGAGCCAGAAACCGATCCACACTCGACCGGTCAGGTACTCAAAGTTATGGGCCTGACAGAACTGAGTGAGAAGAGAAAGACGTGATCGAAAGACATGTTCAGGGAAAAAATATGGAACACAAAGCGGATTTGCGTTCTCAGAAGTACCTTGTAGTAGGCCTCTTCGAACACCAGCAAGGGTCCTGAGAAGCCAATGATGAGAAGGGGCTGGCCAGCAAGCAGCGAGAATATAACTCCAAGAGTTGCAGTTGACACTATTAGCTCCGTCACTCCCATCATGCCCTCTGTTTTTTCTCCTGTATGTAAAAACAGCAAAAAAAAACAACCCACATCTTCAGAGAACAGTCGTCAAAAACGTCAGTCAGATTTCTAGTTTCTCGTAGCGTCACTTTACCCAGCAGGCCTCCGAAGGTAATGGTGGGCGACAGTGCAGCAAAATAGATGAAGATGACGGCGGCGATGCACTGCGTGTCCACGGCATCCTTTAAGTCGCTGATGTAGTGTGGGTAGCGGCGGCGGATGTCGTGGATCAGGCCTCCAAAAGGGATCCCTGAGCGCTTTAACGGGTCCACCTCCTGGTCTCCCTCCTCCTCCTCCTCTGGACTCACCTCTGGGGGGTTTGTTACAGGTTCCATTACATTAAGAAAATACTAACCATCATCATCACCATAATAATACAGTGGTAAAATTTATTAAACCAGCACCAAGGCGCTATGGTTTAGTTGATCCTACATAAACTCTGCTGCTACCTTAAATACTTGGAAGAGTAAATACTCCCCAATAAATGCTCTATTCACTCCTGTTTGAATAATGCTTCCTAAAAACTGCAGTATGCAGCTATAAATATATTTGTGCGCTAAGATTGATATCTTCACTCAGAAGGCTTGGGGCTGAGGGACGGCTTTAGGGAATGTAGAAAGTATTGGGAGTTGGACTGATGAATTGTTGGGTTAGTTCTTTTCATGAGATTTGTTGCCGATATGAAGAATATAGAATAATTAAATTAAAAAACGCCCAGTTTTCGAACTACTTGGAAAAGTTTCTGTTTATCTGTCAGTGGTGCCAAGTTGTGGAATAAACTAAATAATAATGAATTAGCAATGTCCAAACATATTCTATTTTAAAAAGATGTTCAAAGAAATTATATTTCAGAGGTACAGAGAAACACAGTGCCAACAGTAACCTGGGCTTATTTGAATAATTTGTAGTATGTATAAATATTGTGGTGTATGTGAATAGAACTTTTAAATATATATTTTCATTGATTATAGTTTTTTTTTTAATCGCTGTAGACTTTTTATTTTGTAGTTATTTTTCTTAAATATGGTAGTAAGGGTATAAAGGGGTAGGAGTTTGACTTCTTCTTACCTCCTTTTTGCACATGTAAATGGGGGTTTTAAGTATTGGATAGTATGGAGTTTTACTTTGTTGTTCATTTGTTTTTACCACTATTTTTTTGTTTCATTGATTATTTTTTTAATTTTATTTACATGTTCAAAATAAAGATATCAATCAATCCCATCCCAATCCCATATGGTGCTCCGACAGGCCATGTGTAGAACTGTAAAATGTCTTTGGCATTGCCCAGTATAAAAACTATGACACTACTACAATTTAAAGGCACAATATGTAATTTTTTGGCTTATAAAATATTAAAAAATATAAGAAATCACTATATCCATGTTATATATTTTTTAAAGTTGTGTATTTACATTATCCCGACAGTTCCAATTAACTTCTAAATCCAGAGAAATTAATATTTTAATTCGAAGACACGGGCCGTGTCTTTATTTCCGTTATGTCGCCCGTCTATCACATCATATCCGCGTTTGCCTCTTCCTTCCCGCGGAACTCGGCGGAACCGCCAAACTCAAAGAGGAACACTGACAGAATAAAGGGGAACACCCGTATAAAAAAGTCGGCATTTCGGCATTCAAGCGAGCGGCGGAAAGAAGCTGAGAGAGAGGCCGACAACAGAACGATTTTTACTGTTTTCATAACGTTATTTCATCACTAAATCCATATCTGAAAAGTTTTGAGGCGAGAAGTCAACTGTGTAGATGTCGAATATCGGCAGTTTTACTATAAATGATGGCCGAATCGAAAATGTGCTCCAACGTTTTGGAGTTGTGACGCTCCGCAACCGTCAGCGGGGGGAGCTCGCGAATCAGCCCGCGGGAGAAGCTAACGAGCCGGCCTGCCAGATCAGCACACAGAGCCCTCAGACACGCAGACCACTGCAGCCAGCACGGCCGAGTGAAGACCCACAGCTGGGAGATAGTTTTAACGTTCGTACCGCTGTTATTCTGTCATTACATTCTGAGTAATTTTGTAAGGTTTTAACTTAAATCAAGAGACATCTGGATCATGTACTGAAAAATACTAAGAGAAAATCTGGTCGTGTGAAACTTTGGAAAAAATAAACAAATAGAAAGAAAGGGGACTGTCTTTGCTTTATTATTATTATTATTATTATTATTATTATTATTATTATTATTATTATTATTATTATATTACACATTACATAGTGTACAGTATAGTTGTGGTCACAGTATTTGCCTTTTATTTGCTTTTATTTTATATATTTTTTATGTATGTCTTGTTAAGTTAAAACCTACAGTTAACCCGATTCTCAGCTTTTTGTTCTGGGGGATAAAACCTGGCCGTTATAATAATTAGAGAGATTTAGAGAAATGCAGGCAACCTCAGCGCTCAGGGTGTTGCGCAATACCAGCAAGAACGCATCGCCTCAAACCGTCAGCAGCGTTTGTGCTCATGACATTGCAAGTTCATTCTTCCAAGAACGACTAGCAAGAATGTTCTCCCCAAGAACACAAGTCCGTTCTTTGCATTCTTGGTTTTGAGAAACACCCATTATTACCTCGTCAGTGAACATGTTTTCTGCTGGAGATGCCAGATTCGCTGCTTGACAGTGACAATGACAACAACTCCCATGAGCCCACGCACTTTCCCGACGTCATCAAAGTACGTCTTTTGTTATTATTTTGATTGAGTGACCCCTGGTGGACAAAAGTTACATACTGTGCGTTTAAAGACAACGTAAGACAGCAAGGGACATCCTGAACACAAAATGTGAATTTTTTATCTGTATGTGTAACATACACTGGATTTATATGGTAAAAAAGTACTGGTTGGACTTTTTAAAAGGTGGATGGCAGCTGTAAAGCATCAATCCTACCTTAGAGTATTAAGTGAGCTTTATCATATGCTATAACTAAGTTATGGTAATGTTGTTATGTTATTTTAGATAATATAAACCTGCTGAAGTTACAGCATGAACGAGATGTCAAAGTTCCTTTTCAACATAAAGGCTAGTTTTTAACTGAGGTGATGGGATGTATCATCGTCATTTGTTAAGTGTCTTTATAACAATGCAAATGCAGGGAAAGGTCTGCACACGATTAAAAGATGCTGCATTGCAGGTTAACATTGGTTTGCAGGATCAGAGGTGCCTCCTTCAAACGTAGTACTTGAGAATTTAGCTTAGAAAAGAGGCTCTTCGGAGACTTGACAGACTTGCCTTTGTTGTTCTGCTCCAGTCCGGCTGAGGACTGCTGCCTCTTGAGTTCTCTTTCCTTCCTCTTGCGCATCATCTGCTTCTGGAAGTCAGCCACCGTCTTCAGGAGGTCTTTGCCCTCCACATCGGAGGGTGGAATGACGATGCTGCAGTCCAAGAATTCATTGATACCATTCAGGAGGTCCTGTCTGTCGTCAGCAAAATAGGCCACCTCGTGGAAACTCTACAACAAAATACAACTGAATGTCACCACCAGAACACTGAAGAAAGATTTACCATCTTATCAGTGATCAGAAAATCACCCCAATCAATTATTAAAGATCTCAGGTGCCTTTCATGGCCACAAACAGCAGAAGGTCCTGTAGCCACTAGGATTCACTTTTGGAAAGTCATTATTTTACATTTCATGCAACACAAAAATATCCAATTTTGAGGAAGATAATTTGCATGTTTTCTTCATTTTGTGTAATAATAAGATGTCTGTCCTCGCTGTGAGGCTTTCCTTAGATGTCCTCTGAATAACATCCACCTCCACAAACATAACGGCTCGAAAGAATTTAATCACATTTTAATGGCGTTCTAATCTCTACAGAGTGACTGAAATATCGCATTGCATCTTTAAAGTTTTACGTCTACCTTGTCGGACATTAGAGTGGCGAAGGAGCCCGATCTCATGATAGTCCACGTTGGACTGAGTGGGACCAAGCAGGATGAAAATGAAGCGAACGGGGACGGGGACCTCCAGCACCGACTCCAGGAGGACCGCCTCGTTCAACCTGACAAAGGCCATGGCCGGCTGCTCCAGGAAATCGACACAGCCTGACAGGAAACAAAAACAAAACCATTGCAATTGCAATTTTAGCATTATTTTATTCTTACATTCATCGCCTGTTGATTCAGATAACACAGTCTCCCAACAGAAACAGAACTAATGCACGTCCTCCTCCATAACAACCTTTGTAGCGCTAATTTGCTGTTAGATTAGATTGTTTTACTAGCCACACGGTTTGGATGCACTTGACACACAGCCTAATGGAAAATTTACTACAAGCAGATTTGACTTCTAGCGGTTTTAAAAAAAAAGAAGAAAAGACATAATTCCTCAAACTAACCCACTTTGTCAAAACTCCCAGAGCTTACCAACTAAAACAATGACAGCCTCGGCGTCTTTGGGAATCTTGGCGAGGAGTTTCATCGATCTGGCGGCAGCTGGAAAGCTCTCAGGATGCACGGGGTGGAGAGATTTCTTGGAGGAAGAACAGAACAAACATTATGCTCATTGTTCTTATGACCAATGAGATGTGACACCGTAACTTAGCATGGGACCAATAATGTGAAATTATTGAGGGGAATAACATGTCTGTATGAACAATAATATTCTGATTCTTCTCCTGTGCATTTTAAACTGCTCAACTGGATGTCTGGTCCTTTCTGTTTGAGCTGAATCATTTTAACAGTCTGTTTTAAATATCAAGCCACGGGGAACGTTAAGTTTTCACAGTTAATGCATCAAGAAGCTTTAACTAGAAGCACCTGTAAGCTGACTAAGAACATAATTCAACACATGTGGCCAGGGAGGCTCACTTTCTCTGACTTCAAGAACTACCTACGCGACTTCTGACCTCATGGAGGGGTGTTTCAAAGAACAGTTGGAGAGCCACAGGCTTCACATCAGGAATTTAGTGTAATCATGCTTAAATCTGTGCTTACTGCTGCTTCTTAGAACTTAATGCAAACCAAAAAGAAGAACATCTCTTTTATCTTTGTCCATTTAGATAGCTGAGTTCAATTATCCTTGTGGATTCTTGTCAAAACTAGTTAATGACCTTCTTTGGCTCTGGCAAATCACATTTACTTTGCTGTCTGCCCGCACGGCTTCCACTATGTCAGAGGCTATCATCGCTCAGATCTCACGCGTCACAGAGAGACTCAAAGAGTGAAGTGTAAATGTGTTGCTGTAGAGTCAAAACAAATGGTAAATAAAAAAGACAGAGGAAACTTACAAACAGGCTGACAAACACGTCTTGTTTTGGGTCGTACACTGGCCCCTTGTTCTCGTCCTCCTGCCCTTCAGTCACCATCAGTGGCAGCGTGGGTTCCTGGTGGTGGTTGTGATTGATGCTGCTATGAAGACTGCTGGATGAGTGGTGGCGGTGAAAACGTTGTTTCATATCATTTGGATGGCTGTGGGGAAAAAAAACAAAACAAATGTGACAGTGATAACGCACTGATGTTTAGCAAGTTTACCAGGGGCACCAAGTTAGTTTTAGTGTGTGTTAGCATGCTGCAGCAGCTAATAAGAACAAAGTACAGCTGAGGCTGTAGGAAGATCACTCATTGTTGACCCAAAGAACGATAAGCACATATTAAAATATTAATTATCACGTCTCAAGTCTCTGAGCTAGAGTCCAAGTCAAGTCTCAGGTCACTGAGCTAGAGTCCAAGTCAAGTCTCAAGTCACTGAGCTAGAGTCCAAGTCAAGTCTCAGGTCACTGAGCTAGAGTCCAAGTCAAGTCTCAAGTCTTTGAGCTAGAGTCCAAGTCAAGTCTCAGGTCACTGAGCTACAGTCCAAGTCAAGTCTCAGGTCACTGAGCTACAGTCCAAGTCAAGTCTCAGGTCACTGAGCTAGAGTCCAAGTCAAGTCTCAGGTCACTGAGCTAGAGTCCAAGTCAAGTCTCAAGTCTTTGAGCTAGAGTCCAAGTCAAGTCTCAGAGTCACTGAGCTAGAGTCCAAGTCAAGTCTCAGGTCACTGAGCTACAGTCCAAGTCAAGTCTCAGGTCACTGAGCTAGAGTCCAAGTCAAGTCTCAGGTCACTGAGCTAGAGTCCAAGTCAAGTCTCAGGTCACTGAGCTAGAGTCCAAGTCAAGTCTCAGGTCACTGAGCTAGAGTCCAAGTCAAGTCTCAGGTCACTGAGCTAGAGTCCAAGTCAAGTCTCAGGTCACTGAGCTAGAGTCCAAGTCAAGTCTCAGGTCACTGAGCTAGAGTCCAAGTCAAGTCTCAAGTCACTGAGCTAGAGTCCAAGTCAAGTCTCAAGTCACTGAGCTACAGTCCAAGTCAAGTCTCAAGTCACTGAGCTAGAGCCCAAGTCAAGTCTCAAGTCTCTGAGCTAGAGTCCAAGTCAAGTCTCAAGTCACTGAGCTAGAGTCCAAGTCAAGTCTCAGGTCACTGAGCTAGAGTCCAAGTCAAGTCTCAAGTCACTGAGCTAGAGTCCAAGTCAAGTCTCAGGTCACTGAGCTAGAGTCCAAGTCAAGTCTCAAGTCACTGAGCTAGAGTCCAAGTCAAGTCTCAGGTCACTGAGCTAGAGTCCAAGTCAAGTCTCAAGTCTCTGAGCTAGAGTCCAAGTCAAGTCTCAAGTCATTGAGCTAGAGTCCAAGTCAAGTGTCAAGTCATTGAGCTAGAGTCCAAGTCAAGTGTCAAGTCTTTGAGCTAGAGTCCAAGTCAAGTCTCAAGTCCAAGTAGAGCTAAAGTATTACACTTGTTTCAAGTTTTTTTGGCCTTAAGTAGCAAGTGAAATATTCTTGTTCTGTTGGCAGATAATTTTGCTTATTTTAAATATTATTCCCCCAATTTTAATGCTTTTTTCTTGTTTTTGAGAGCTCAGTTTTTGCAGTGTACAATTCTTTTGCCAAGGAAAATGCTCTGTATTTGTATGGCGCCTTTTTAGTCTTTTCGACCACTCAAAGCGCTTTTACACTACATCACATTCACCATTCATACACTGAGCCTAAGTGCTCAAACAGAAATTAATAATAATATACTGGCAGAACAGCCACCAGGGGCAATTCAGGGTTCAGTATCTTGCCCAAGGAAACTTCGACACGCAGCCTGGAGGAGCTGGGGATTGAACTGCCGGCCTGCCGATTAACGGCCAACCCGCTCTACCTCCTGAACCAAAGCCGGCCCAACATCATGAAGATCTGCTCCAAATTTTAAGCCAGCCCATCCAGTTGATGAAGTCCACTCGATCCACTGGAAACATGGACGTGCTCCATGAAATTGATTCGCTGTGTATCATCAACGTCTGCAGCAAATTTCATGGCAATCTGTTAAATAGCTGTTAAGATATTTAAATTTGGGCTAAAGTTGTGGGATGCCTGACTAACTTTACCCATAAAGCAACAGTGCAAGTTTCGCCCCAACTTTATCTGGTTCTCAGTGTCAGCATTACAGACTTCACCTTAGCTTCAGCCATTTAAAACAAAACACAAACTCCCCTAGCAGCATGGTAGAAGGCCTAACGAGTGCTCCTGCAACAGATTGGCACAGCACCACAACCTTGTACTCTTTAAACACATGCTCAACTCAATATGTTTCAAAATCTTCTTAACACTACGTCCAGTCCGGCTTTTTTCTAAAGCTTCACCTACTCTACCTTCCGTTCATTCGACATCTTTTACGTCATGCAGCTGCAATGCAGCTCATATATTCATCAGCAAAATCCCTTTCTCTATTCAAGCTGATTAGTAAGTTCTAATGTTTTGGGAACTGAGTTGACATATTCATTTTCCAAAATGTGATATTCGCTTTGGAGCATGAATGAAACAGCCAGAGAATAATCTGTGCTGCCTTATTATCTAAGCTTTGGTGCATGGGAGTGTTAGCTTGTTTCGGTCCCTCTTAACGAGAAGTATTTAGTGTCACACCAGCCGGGGTTATATCACTGCTCAGGCTAATGGTGACATCACCTCACTCATTAGGCCCACATGGTCCAATAAGACGTCGCCCCAAATTGGAAGCGACAGCCCCGTGAAACAAAAGAACGAGGTGTGACACTGCAGTGAATTGTGCTCGAAGCATTTCCAGAGGATCTTTAAAGTGGTCTGAGTAAGCGATGAGCTCAGTTTTAGCAGCACCTCCGTGTGTTTCTTTCCACGCTGTAAATCTGATATCTCAGACGGGTGATGACTCTAATGATGACAGAGTGGTTTTTTCCCTGTGGACGCAGCCAGTGACATGCTGGGAATTTATGTGGAAAGGCTGCGAGAGGTGGAATGAACACATGATGGGCCTACTGCTAAGAAAACCCGCTGGCCAGCTTATTTTGCTTTTGTTGTGTCGTTGTATGTGTGCAGAATCCATCCCCAGCACATTAGCCTTTAGTGAAACACCAAGTTTTGCCACCGCAATGTTAGTAATGTGGAATTATTTGCTTTAATCTACTGGCCAAATCCAAACTGTGTCAATCACACCAAAGCATTCTTCATGCATTACTGTTACTCATCAAACCAAGGCGGTACCACTCTGACTTGACACAGGGGGAGCCAGACAGTGAATGCTGGACCAGAGGCTTAGTAGAGCTGTGTGCAGAGACATAAGGACAGGATGAGATCTTTGGAAGAGAAAATGAAAGCAGATACGAGTGAAAGGTTATTCTTGAACTTGGCGACAGCAGTTATCAAAACGATCCAAGTCCATTTAGTAACGGTTCTGGAGCTTTAGATTGCATCACATGATAACATCTGAGAACAGCCAACATGGACGTGAAGTTCATGAGAAGCGCTCATAACAATGGAAATTTGTACACCTGCAACTCTACGACAACTGGGCAAACTCCATCTCCTAAGGAACCTAAGGAACGGCTAATAAGTGGACCTACTGTCAACAGGTGTTTACGTCTGCAAGTGAGCACTGACACCAAAGTGTATGCATGTCAACTCAGAGAAAGAAGTCTGCAGCCACGCTGCACGCTCTGAGGGTCCAAAAGGCTAATGTCAACACGCTAACAAGCTTACAATGACAATGTTATTTAGCATGTTAGCAAGCTAAAATTAGCTAATTAGCACTAGACACAATAAAGCAAAGCTGATGAGACTGTCATTTAGTTTTAAACTTCTGTAGAAGCCAGAGGATCGCTACTGCTCATCCTAACGTTCATGCTTCCCCACACAACCAAATTTAATGTCAATTAGCAATCTGAGTTTCCTGATGGCGTTCGAGTACAAGGCAAGGGGGATCATCAAAATCATCAGGATTTGTCTTCATAGCGCCATAAACATATCTAAAACTTTACGCGGCATTCAATCCAAGTTCAGCTGTGGAGACAGTTCACTAAAAAATATAGATGTCAAGGTCATGATGGCCCCACAGGAAATGTCAGGGGAGCATTTAGCTAGCCTCGACTGACAATCCCTTCAATAGTTACAGTAATGGCTGACCAGCTGACCAACAGCCTGACACATGCTGTGCTTGGACAGGCTTGATGAATTAGGTTTCTCATGACCTTTTCTGCCCGTTATTAGTTGTGGAATAGCATTTAAAGTGACCCCTGATCTGACTGAAAACATTAACTGGGGAATGAGTGAGCATGACGACAACATCCGTCCCTTCGGTAGTTCGGTTTGACGGCCGACATTTAGTTAACTTGTTTTTTGTTTGTTATATAACAGAATAATAAATCTATAATGCGCTATGTGTAGTGCACTATTCCATTGGCGATGTGTTAGGTCAGTTTAGCTGGCGTGTCGATGAAAGGGCCGATCAATAAGCGGGGACCATTTGAGAGAGCTAGGAGATGACATGTCACATATATTGCATCAAGCCACATGTTTGTTTGACTTTTTTATTTAGCAGTGCGCCGGATCTGATGTAACTATCCCCTCTGGTGTTTTGTCAGCAGCAGCTGAGATAAATTGCGTCTTTGAGGTTTTCTAGTGGGCAAGTTCTGCTCACTAATGCCTTTTTCCCTCGTGATTCTGACACACTGGAAAGCACGTTGTGGTGTCGCATGATAACCAAATCTACTAACACTGGTTTAACACCATAACAACCAGTAATTTCAAACAACACCATCGAACTGAACACCAACAGTGGCTGACTGGGCTGGCTGGAAAGAACCAGCTCATGCAGAAACCACAAAACATTTCAGAAACATAATGATGAACCTAGATTTATGAAAAGCACCAAAAAGGCTGGTTTCAAGGTAGCAAGGTAGTTAATTTATTCATTTTTTTTCTTTTCGTTTTTTTTCAAAGCCAAAGCTAAGAGGGTCTCTTTCATCCTCAGTGTGTAGTTCTGAGCATCATGTTGAAACTCCCACTCTTTTGTGTGTGAAACAGAAGTAAGTCTGACAAAGTCTGAAAAGGACTGAGTGGGCAAAAATACTGCACAGACGAACAAAGGTACAGATCAAGGGGCCAGGAAGGCTCGCACAATGAAGAGTCAAACTTTTAATCTGACGGGCTAAGCTTTAAGACCCAGTGCAGCTACAGCGCAGTCTTGACATTTGAAATTTAGTCCACCGTGGGGAAGTACGCCAGATGTTGTGCCAAGTGTTGTTAAATGTCACAATTTGGAAATTCCCTGTTCAGTTTCCCCGAGTTTGACTTTTTTTAACAACCTCCACTCCACTGATGATTAATGAGGAGGAGAGAAAGGGCTAGGTTTTTTTTTCTTCATGCTCCCATACATACAATCCTTGATCGAAATGTAAATAAAGCTGCAGCCACACCGCCGACAGGTCGGTTAATACGCGGATAAAGAAATGATTAAATCTAAGACAACACTGCTTTTTGGGGCCTGACTCATGAAGCAGGAGTTCTGGGTTACTCATCAAACTTTGGGACGGTGTGGGATTAAATCGAGATCTGTTGTCATGGCAACTAACACCACAGACCAAAACGGCAACTAGGAGTTCTTGTTCAGTCTTTCAAACATATAAAACAAATAAAAGAAGAAAGTCCTCCTTAATCAAATCAGTCAAAAATACGTTGTCCACTTTAACGTGACAAATGATAAAAGCTGACAATATTATTTAATATATTGAAATACATCTTTAAAAACAGCTGGTCACTGTAGTTTTTAGCAAACTTAACTCAAACTGGTGTAAATAGGGCATTTCCAGAGGACGATTTTCAGCAGCGGATTAATACACAATTTCCAGGAGCAGTGTATGTTGGCAGTGTTTTTAATTAATAAAATGTAATATTCCACATTAATCGTGCTAAACTTTTTTACAGCATTCCTCACAGTCAGGAATGCTGACTGACAGACAGGATCAGTGTAGCCTCATATTCCATTAGTGGAGACCTGAAGAACCTGATTCCTGCCAATGGACCTTCATCAATTTTCTCCAAGACTTTGTACTATGACCAGCCAGACCAGAATCATGAGACTGGTTCTCACGACTGTTAATATTGGGTTTAGTGAGTCTGAGCCAAAAATATGACAGCTGCCTTTAACCCCCTACCATCTCCTGGGGTGCCACACTACAAAACTGATCCAAAAATGTTCTCTTTGCGAGGGGTACTATTAGAATATTCAGCGTCAGCCTGGCGACTGACCAGTGTTTGAGAAGCAGTGCCCGAAGGACACTGGGTCTGTCCTCAGCTCGGATCTGATCAGAGATGATCATCGTCTCCACCACAAGATGGATGATGCCGGGCAGAGTCTTCTGCTCGAGGTCCAGAAGGACGGCACCTAGGGAAAGAAGGTGCGGGAAATAAGAAGCCAAATGCAATATTTCAAGATGGTTTAAAGAGCATCCACACGTGAGTGTCAAAAGGGAGAGAAGGTTTCAAGTCTACATATTGTTATTTGAGAAATTTTAGCCGTTTACCGTGCGTGATGGTGCGCCGAAGCTCCAGCAGGCTGCGGAAGGAGAGTGAGGCCACATGAGGTTTGCCCCAGCGTTCGGTCTCCTCCTCCACATCCTCTTCGAACTTGATCCAGCGGGCCCGCTCCTTCCATCGCATTTCATGGTCTTTCTCCACAATCAGCTCGTTCAGCTCCACAAACAACTGCAGATCGAGTAAAGCAGACATATTAGGGGGAAAAAAGATACATGGCTTGACATTTATTAGTCTTGGAAACTGAGCAGAGGATTGTTAACATATAGTGACTGGGAAAAACTGAAGAAAAACTGCATTTACATATTTTACGCTAATAGGAAAATGAATTCAAAGACAGCTAATTCAATGACAGAGTCAACACACATGTTTATGGAAACCAGCTAAAGTAAGTGGTTTGGATCCAGTTAAGAGTGGTTTGGACTAAGAGGGGAGACGTTTTGTCACTTTCCATCATGGAATTCATTTTGTGTGTGTTCTCAGACATTTTTGCTTTCAAACTGAGGTGAAACATAAGGAGCAATTTTGTATTTAAGTCTCAACAGATCAACGAAGAGGAGTTTGCTTAAGCTAAAGCTACACTCTTGGAGGTATGGACTTTATTAAATCTATTCCATTTATGGATTCATACTTGTCAATAAGTATGCACTAATCAATATTTTGTATAAAAAAATAAATCAAATGACTATTATGTAAAATAATAGGTCTCATTATAGCAATAAAAATACAAAGAATTATCACCCAATTTTGCATTTCTCCTCAGCTTGAAAGACTGTTATAGGTCATTCTTTTGGTTTAATGGCCTGTAACTTTACTTTACGTTTAAGTTCACTGTTAATTCTTTCTCGAGTTTTGTTTCTAAGAACAGGAGGCAGCTGTTTTTATCACAAAAATCACTGTTAACATGCTAACATGCTTACCATGACTTAGTAAGATGCCAGTGTTGTGTTTGTAGGTACACTGAACAAAATTAATACTTTTGTTTTTGGCCCCGTTCATCGTGAGCTGAACTCACAAAAGGCCTATTTCTCTCAAATATTGTTCACAAACCTGTCAAAGGTTTGACTCCTCTGTGTTTGACAGACTTCTCCTTTGCCGAGATAATCCATCCACCTCACAGGTGTGGCATATCAAGATGCTGATCAGACAGCATGGGGATTGCACAGGTGTGCCTTAGGCTGGCCACAATAAAAGGCCTTAAGGCTGGCCACAGTAAAAGACCTTAAGGCTGGCCACAATAAAAGGCCTTAAGGCTGGCCACAGTAAAAGGCCTTAAGGCTGGCCACAGTAAAAGGCCACTTGAAAATGTGCAGTTACACTGTATTGGGGGTGTCAAAGGGGGGTCTGGAAACCAGCCAGTATCTGGTGTGACCACCATTTGCCTCACGCAGTGCAACACATCTCCTTTCCATAGAGTTGATCAGGATGTTGATTGTGGCCTGTGGAGTGTTGGTCCACTCCTCTTCATAGCTGTGCGAAGTTGCAGTCAGTTCGAGACCCAGATGACGACGAGCGTGCAGATGAGCTTCCCTGAGACGGTTCCTGACAGTTTGTGCAGAAATTCTTTGGTTATGCAAACCGATTGCTGCAGCAGCTGACCGGGTGGCTGGTCTCAGACGATCTTGGAGGTGAAGATGCTGGATGTGGAGGTCCTGGGCTGGTGGGGTTACACGTGGTCTGCGGTTGTGAGTCCGGTTGGATGTACTGCCAAATTCTCTGAAACGCCTTTGGAGACGGCTGATGGTCGAGAAATGTACATTCAATTCACGCACAACAGCTCTGGTGGACATTCAGCCAATTGCACGCTCCCTCAAAACTTCTGACATCTGTGGCGTTGTGCTGTGTGATGGAAATGCACATTTTGGAGTGGCCTTTTATTGTGGCCAGCCTAAGGCCTTTTATTGTGGCCAGTCTAAGGCACACCTGTGCAATACCCATGCTGTCGGATCAGCATCTTTATACCACACCTGTGAGGTGGATGGATTATCTCGGCAAAGGAGAAGTGCTTACTAACACAGATTTTGACAGATTTGTGAACATTATTTGAGAGAAACAGGCCTTTTGTGTACAGAGAGAAAGTCTTAGACCTTTGAGTTCAGCTCATGATGAACGGGGGCAAAAACAAAAGTGCTGCATTTCTAATTTTGTTCAGTGTGGTTCCTTTGCCCCAAGATGGCCAAGAAATTATTACTGCTTTAAAGATTATGATATTTTGGGTTTCATAAAAGAAACTTTATAATTTTATGTTGCCTGAATATTGAAGAATTACCACAGTGGTCAATATACAAATGTATAAATGTAGCTGGGGGGGAAAGGTGCGCTGTAAACCTCATGAATCTTCTTATCTGCTGCTCTCTTCTTCTTCTTCAGACTGCATAGTGGTGTGGAACTGTTGGTCCGGTTCACCAGACATCGTGATGACTTCTTCACCAAGTGACGTCTCACCCCGGGGTTGTCCTCAAATCTGTGACCTGAATAGCCACAAGTATTTTAAGTCAAAACGAAAAAGTTCAACATTGCTAAGTCATGAGGTCTAGATTTTTGGTTGAGTATTTCAGAATCCAACCTAACTGGGTGCGTTCAATAAGCATCAGCCTGAAAGGCTCTTTTTAGGACTGTGAATAAATAAAACATCCTTTCTAACTCTAAAATGTGCTCCATGCTGGAAAATCAGAAATCAAATTTGTATGTCTGTTTAAGTTTCCAGCTGACAGAAAAACATCCAATAACAGAAGGAAAAGGCTCCATGGGTGAGTGAGAATATATGTACGCCATTGGAAACTGTTACAGAGAAGGTGGTTTTGCCCTCATTTCAAAAAGAGTAATTTCATTTTCAATTTCCTAGACCCACAAATCATAGTTTATTGAATTTAGCATAATAAGGAGGAGGAGGAGGACGTAGCTATCATTTCCCATGAAGACAGGGGGAAGCTTTGGATAAAGGAACTGGGAAATGAAAAGAAAAGGGCTAGCCATCTGTGTGGGAATGTGTTTAGAGAGGATGTCTTAATGTGATTTAAGGTAATAATAATATGTTGGCAACATACTAAAGTTGACATATTTCGTATTTTGAGGCCCAGCATGTGTTTTTATACAAGCTATGTAAATTGTAGGTATTTGGTGACATTTAGGTTAGGAAAAACATAGAAAAAAAATAGTTCTGCATGATTTTACTGCAAATTAGGAGACCCACTGCAATAAACATTTTGTTAGCTTTATTTATTTTGACAAAGCTCAAACTGCAGCAGAGACTATTCTGAAATATTTTCCTGTTGATACGTTAAAAGAGACTCAAGCATCAATATTTGAGAGCAATAATAATGCTGTAACTGGCAAAAGCGCTAACACAGTTACGATGTAAGAGCACAATTACCGGAATCATATATAAGGTTACATTATGAAATGTGGTTGGTGTATTTAAGGTCAGGATATAAATCTGGGGCAGCTCAGAAACAAACAATTTCATTCAGTCTGCTGTCGACTAGTCAGACTGGCCGATGGCTGAATATAAGTTCTTACTCAATAAACACTTTAATCCTACATGTGCAGCCAGAGGTACCCAAGGTGGAGGTGAGAGACTGATCACTGATCATCATGCCTTCCTCAGGGAAACAGAGAGAAATGTAAATCAAGATGAAGTTAGACCGTTTTTCACATGGTAGCGTCGCCAAAGGGAAAAACCTGTCCTCCAATTGTTCTTTAATATTAGACATTACTTGTTTCACATTCACGCACATTTGAGTATCAATTATTTTGTCGTAAACTGGAAGAAAAACACTTTGGCTTTTTCTCCATGTTGGGACTTTACATGGCCAACATGAGCAGTCGCATGACCGGTCTGTATTGCTCACTTGGGTCAATGATAAGACACACGTGTTCTAGATTAATACTTATACTGAGGAAAACAACTCAGCTAAACTATCCCTGTGTAACCAACCATCTCAATTTGATTATACCGAACTATGTGCCTTTTAGAGATTAAATAAATTCCAAGAATGACCAAAACAAATCGCTTCAATATCAAAAATAATAAGCCAATTGATTTGCTTGCCAGGTGCCATGCTGTCCACATTTCTGAATTTCTGTTTGTTTGTGTTCTTGGCCTGAGAAAAATCCAACTGTTGTAAAAATCTGATTTGCACCAAAGTGGTAACTAAATATCCAGTTTCATTTTAATCCTTTTAATTTATTGCATATTCCTTTTCCTTCTGTTACTAATCTGCAAGAACTACACATTAATTTGCTCAATGAATACGTCTTACTGTTAAATGTGTATAAAATGAGAAGGGATTTGGCCTTTATAAAATTGAGAGAATGAGACACCAAGTTTAAACATTACGCTATGAACAATTTAATGGGTAGTGCTTAAAAGCAATGGTTATATATTACAAGCTTAATGGAATTACTTATCCTGATATAAAGAATAATTGCTAAATATATCCATTAAATATACAAAATAAAACAGTGCTTGCAATCTGAATCATAAATGTCAGTAAGGTCTAGTGATGAGTAGCTTTGTCAATACCTCTAAATGTTTGTTCTTTTGAACTGTTTATTGTTTGATTGTTTTTTTTTTGAGTCTGTGTTATATTTGTTAACCAGATATAGTTAATATTCTTTTTGGTCACTAACTGCAATTTTAGCACCTACTAAATAAAGGCTCAGAAATTCAGGTGTGTTATGCTAGTAGCCAGGGGTGTATGACTTGGGGGGCGAAGGGGACTAAGTATACATGGCCCCCATGTGAGGAGGGCCCAGAAAGATAGTAGAATGAATAGCCATAGCTATGGGGAGGGGCCCATAGATAATGCCTATGTACAGGGTCCAGAACTTTGTGCTGCATTGTGCTACAGCCATGCTAGCAGGTCTGTAAAGCTGTGCAATGCTAACATGATCACGCTAACATGTTAAAAATACCAATGTTACCATGCTGATGTTTAAGTCATGTTTACCAAGGCCATTGTCTTAGGTTAGCATTTTTAGATGCTAACATTTGCTAATTAGCACTAAACACAAAGTACAGCTGAGCCTGAGCAAAGTGTCATTAGCTTTGTTTCTTTACTATCCAAAGTCCTTTTGACCTGATGATGGGGCTAGAGGGATCAGCAGGGGATCTCCAAAGTCACTACAGTTCATCCTCTGGGGATCATGAATGTCTTTACTTTAATATTTCATTTGAGGCCGGCTGACACTGCCCTCCCCTTCAGCCCTGAAAAAATTGATTTAAAATGAAGACAAGTGGTTTCATTATTTTCCAAAATGAACTTGAACAAATCAAAGACAAGCTCAGTGCACATTTAACTTTACATTAATGGTTAACGGTGTTTGGCAGACACAGTTATCAAAAGGCGACCAGCAACACTGCTCAAAATTCATACAATACCACCAATCATGAGTCACTGGCTAATGCTGTTAGCTTCATATACTATGAGAGAACTATATGAGAACCAATCACAGTTTCATTACTTTACATTAGAATAATGAAGGACCCAGGACCAAGTGTGAAGTTATAGCCCCTACCCTGTGTACGCAGAGTAACAAAGTTGGTGCAAGCTGTGTTCAGCTACAACTTAACATTACATCAGTCAGCTCTTATACATGCGTATTGCAAGCGGATCACTTTAATTTCCTTTGCATGTGTGGGAACCTTGCTTCATCACAGGACAAATGTGCCATGTTTGTCCATACTGGGACAAAAATAGCAGAACCACACATTGTTTGTCAATGAAATATCTTTCCGCTCTAGCTGTGGCTAACCCCAAAGCCAAATGGGCGCCACTGGATCAATAGGAAAGCAGGAAGCAGCAGCAGGCGAGCACAGTGTCAATTCGCTCAATACCGTGGACAACTTAGTTCTGTGTGTGGCCATGAATGAGCCTAACGTTGCCATTAATTAGGCGAGCAGCAAGCTACGTAATCAATGGAAACAAGTGAGTTCCCGTCCATTGATTAACCGTGAAAAAAACAGATTCAAATGCTCGCCCATGTGATTTTCCTATTGTGTTATGATTGCATCAGCACTTCCTTCATCGGAAGCTTGACGTTATTTTCACTACGGTCAAAGTTCTTTGAATGGAAAGATATGTGATGCTACTCGGTAAGCGTAAAGCTGAATCTCCATACAACTTACGGGTAGGCTCGACTGTTGACTCCAGTTGAGTGTGGATTGACTCAAGCAAGTCATAGTCATCAAAATCCAAAACAAACTCTTCAAAGTCCTCCAACCCCTCCACATTCGACAACGAGCTGCAGTGCTCATATGAGTGCTGCCTTGGAGTGCCAAAGCCTTTTTGGACACTGCACCGACGCTCTGGAGCAAAGTGGTCAAGGCATCGCTTCTTATCAGAGGTCCCATGGCCCTGGTTCTCCTGTCCCTCAATGTCTGTCATCTCCACGGTCGGTACCTCCTCCTATCCTCCTCTCTGCAAGTGGACACACTGCTCATCCAGGGCTTCCAACTCTTCAACGCCGTTGCTCGCCCTGGGTCACTGGTCTGATGAGCCTGGGTCTACCAGCCTAGCCAACCTCTGATGTAATGCTCTGGTCGTGCAAAATAACTGATGTGTAAACCAGCTCAGATTACAAAAAAGTTTAAAAAGACTTTCACCTCAGGGAACCAAAAATAAAATGACTTGTGGTTCACGGAGTACAACTTCAGAACAAGAAGCTACGTGGAGCAAGAACCAAGCACAAAAAAAGAAAGATCTTTTTGAAAGAACGTGTCAGTCCAAATAATCACTCTTCTGTCTAAAAGTAGTATAGACACAAGATCCTCAATATTTTTTTTTGCCTTAAATCCAAACAAAATGCAAAGTTGGAGCTACACCCTCAGGCAGAAGCCCCCCTGCTGGATCCACAATCAGACAGATGCATACATAGCAGCAGCATTCCCTTTAGCTGCAACTTCAAAAGGAAGTATTGATAAGGGCGAGACCAGCCTGTCAGCTGAATGGTAGTGCCGCCCTTTTTTTAATGATGTCCACAGCCCATTGATCTTTGCGGCTGTTGGAAAACCGGCACAAAGTGGAACGGAGTAGGAGAGTTGACGCCTTCCATTTCCACGGCGCTGCCATCACTTTCCAGCCATGCGATGCGTACGAGGGTAAAGGTCAAGATCCAAAGTTGCCATCTCCAGCGGAATTGCATTAAGCTGAAAAAAGCACACATGTACACCAAAAAAGACACACGCAGAAATATACACAAACACTACTACTGCAGAGCGGAAGCCTAACTGATGAGAATAATAGAACACCACCTACAAATCAGCTCCGGCACTCTGCTTAGTGAGATATCATGGTGCTAATTATCAGAGCGAGCTGCAGCATTTCTGTACTGGGGTCTCCATGGAAACCACGGGTCCTCTGAGGTGTCGTGGTCTGACTAGTCCACAACAGGTGCACCAACTACAGCTAAACAGCACCCTCTCTGTAACACTATCGACATGCTTGATGTGTCTCCCTGTCACTGTGTGTGTGAGTGGGTTTATATCCTGTATGAGCATTTGTAAGAAAGCAGAAGGAATTTTTACTTTTACTGACTTGTATTTCTTCTTCTAAGTTTACGCAGTAACATAAAAGCATGATTAAATGTTTAACGTGTGACCATCTGATCTCATGACAGGCACGGCATTTCAGTTATTTGCGTTCTCAACAACGTTCGCGACTCGTTGGGCGAAACCAGACAATAATCTATCGCTTCAAAACTACGGAACAAGTTAATTATTGGGCTGAACATCCATCCAACCGCTTATCCTGCGCACAGGGTCGCGGGGGGGCTGGAGCCAATCCCAGGTGACATCGGGCGAAAGGCGAGGTACACTCTGGACAGGTCGCCAAGCCGGAGCACCCGGAGAGAACCCACGCAGACACGGAGAGAACATGCAAACTCTGCACAGGAAGGCCGGGGCGACCGGGATTTGAACCTGCGACCTTCTTGCTTTGAGGCCACAGCGCTATCCACCGAAGCACCGTGCCGCACTGGGCTGAACATCTACACTGATTGTTCTTTCTGATTGTGATTGAAGTTCTACTTATACAGATGACACATTACTTGATATATTACATAATTATTTTCCAAATTTTACCGTCTGGTTTATTCAGGGTCTCCATAACATTGGATTTTTGCAAGAAAATAATCTGATGCAATGCTGCTTGTCGCTTTGCAGAGATTGACACCAGCTCCCCCAGGGCGTCAACAATATATATGTCCTGGGAGACGCTGGTCTGCTGGATGCCTGTTGGACCCAATCTGTATCACCCCAATCAATGGCACAGCTGAAACCTCTGTCCATACACTTCACTATAGAATTACACTGAGTTACACTGCATATATAAAATTCAGTTTCTGCCAATACCCGTGCTCCCTCTCTTGCTTACCTACATGTACATGTTTTCTGCTTCCCTTCCTCTTCTTTCTCTCCTGTCTCACTGTTAAACATTACTCAATCAACTTCCATCCCAAACAGAAACGCCTGGTTGACCCCTTCAGATAGACCGTCGCCATGTTACAATGTTGGGCTGAACACTTATCTAACCACACTCAACCTAGCTAGCTGCTAAGGACTCTTAAATAATTAAATGATGCAATCAGCAGGATCATTCTTTATTCACCCCACTCCACTTTTCAAACATTTCAATACACCGACGATTGTTTCTGTCCTAAACCTTTGTCTGACACAGGTTAAGTACCCACAGCCTACTATGACTATTCAGTTTAATTTCACAGTTGTGCGAAATGATAAACATTAATTTGTCGGTGACGTTATAACTTCGGCCAGCGAAGAATTGGTCACTGGCCTCTTTCGACTTTTAGCTTGAATTTTTAACGTTTGAATGAATGAGAGCCAAAGTTCATAATAAGACTAAAACCAACTCACAATTGAGGATTACAGATTACCAGATTGAACCACAGGGACATACAGCGGTGATATACATGGCCTATCAATGTTGAGCGTCACTGCCTACAAATCCGATAGCTTGTTTCGAGTGACACACTCTGGGCGTCCTGTTTTCTGTTTCCAGATGGCTCCTAAAGAGTCAATGACTACTCTGCTCTGTTAAAGCAGGAAAGGCCAGGGGCAGGGTCGCTGCTAAGGCAGAATCGACTGCAGCATCTGTTAATTAATGCCCCTGAATGCTGCGAGAGAGCTTTTGCCTCCCCATCGCTCTCTCCTCTTCTGTCCTTTTGTTCTCTTCCTAACTTTAACCAAACACATTTTCAGTAGGGGGGGCTGCCCTGGATGCGCGTACATGCGCATTCCTGTTTATAATAGACAGCTGACAGATGTGAGTAGTTAAATCTAAAACGTGCTTGGGAACATTATTACAGAAAGATAAACAGAATGATCCATATGATTAGAGATATTTCGACCTGCAACAAGCTCTGCTGCTGCAGACTCTAAACTCGAGTGAACTAAAACTGCACGGATTGATTAACTCTTACTTTGGTGGTGTTTCATTCAGCGTGTTGGTAATGACACATCACGTCTCAGAAAGTAGATCAATCCCCAGTCTGTCCTCAGTATCAGCACCTGTATATTTTCTCACCACACAGTGTTTGCTTTTTGCACTTTGCATGTGGGTTAGTTTCTGCTCTGCGAGCATGAGATGACACAGATTCTGTTTCGACAAAAAAAGACAACCCTGGATTTACAGGCATAAAGGCGTCCGTGGATCTGCAGACGTCAAGTGAAGTGAAGAAATCTGCTCTTTTATGTTTTTTCTTCTCCATTCGTTAGCTGTGAGCAGTTGTGTTGAGTGGCTGAGCTTGCAGCTGAGGTGAAGGCAGGCAGTCATGTCAGGATTCTTCAGTAAAAAAACATATAAATGTTAAATGAAATTTGCCAAATCTAGAACCTCAACAGAACAACGCATCCACAAGCACTCTCCTGTCAGATCAACAGCTGTGGCCTCTCAACCACGTGCTGTACTAATATGCTACTTTGGGCATGCGTTGGGTAAGATAAGGTCTGTAAGAACTTTATTTGGAGATGAGGACATGAGCTGTATACTGATTTCCTCCTTAACACTGCTGACAGCCTAAGATGGAAATGGGTGATGCACTGTTGTAATGCATTCGATTCAGTGTCTCGTATTACAACAAGATCTGTAAACTTTTATACATCAAGTTAAAAGAAACTATGATAAAAATCCAGGAGTATTCTGGAGTTCTCCTTACTACAGGCAGCCTAAATGGGACTATCACTTCCAGATATTATGAGTAGACACTGTTATTTTTTCTGTCATCCACCCTTGTTTTGTTGGAAGCTTAGTTTTTACCAGAGTATGCAGGGGCCAGGAGCTGTGTGGGTTGGTTTCATGAGACAGAATGTGTGGGACGCCCACAGTGGAGCCAAGTCAGAGGCAGCAGTAAAAACAAAACATGTCAATGGTCAGGCACCAGAGCTGCAAGGGAGTCAGTAAATGTTTCAACAGGCTTTCCAGGTTGACCATTATTTCAAAGAGGCAGGAATAATAATAAGATATTTTAACCATGTTTATCAAAAATGACTGTCCCATTAGTGTCGACATAAATGATATAATAAAAAGTAAATACAGTAGCTACAAATTGGCTCCTCAACCATCACTCCAACCTGGGCGGTGAGACACTTTGGTGTCATGACTGACGACCAGCTGTCCTTTTCAGACCATGTTGCTGCTGTGTCTCGGTCGTGTCGCTTTGCTCTATACAAAATCAGAAAAATCAGGCCCTATCTCACTCAGTACACCACCCAGCTTCTGGTACAGGCCGTGGTTATCTCTCGCCTCCACTACTGCAATGCCCTCCTAGCAGGTCCTCCAGCTTGTGCGGTGAAACCCTACAAATGGTTCAGAACGCAGCAGCACGTCTACACCATCTACCTAAACTCCATTATACAAGCCTCGGTTCCTCCTCAGCCACGCCGCTTGGCTCTGCCAGCCCTTCACACAAAGCGACCTCAGTCCCTGTTCTCATCTGTGACGCCACGATGGTGGAACGAGCTACCGCACGCCATCAGAGCAGGGGCGTCCCTCTCTGACTTCAAGAAGCTCCTGAAAACTCATCTCTTCCAAGAACACTTTCTCTTATAACACCTCTAAACTCTAACATGCACTTCCTGTGCTCCTCACCTTCTATTCCCTACAATTCTCTTATACTGATTGCACTGTTTTCTTAATTCGTACTTCTTTCCGTAGGCATTTACCCCAGTGATTCGCTTACTAGTATTTATTGCTGCTTTTATTAATATGTGTTGTCAGGTGTTGATCTGTATTTGACGCTCTGTTGATGCTTGTAAGTTGTTCCTCAAATGTAACTCGCTTTGGATAAAAGCTTCTGCCAAATGAGTAAATGTAAATGCATTTTTGACTTTTTTTTAACTATAGTAGACAGTCTTGAGACACATCATCATACTAAATATGAAGAATGACTTACAGAGAATTGGTCACTGTGGAAAGAAATGCAAAATCAGCGTCTTTGGTTGGAGAAATATGATGTAAAAAGTAAGAATTCTTGTTGGTTCCAAGTTCTTTGTGTGTTGTGTGTGTCTTTGGGTGAAATATCTTTTATATGCCAAAGATCTGATTACAGAAGGCCAGGAAAATCAAAATATCCATAATTTCTTTGATTTTTTTGAAGTAACCTTCATTCTCCAATACTGACATCCCTCAAAGCAGGCCAACACACACTGATGGAAACTTCTGGCATTTACCAAAATCTTTATTTGCCAAATTACACCATGCACGGCTACATGAACTGTATTGTTCAGTTTTATCAGAACTATCCTGGGAACCACATTAGGTGCTATCATGGAGGTCTAAAGGAGAACTGCTAAAGCATAGTCACCGACTGATATACAACCTATAAAAGTAAAATGAAATAAGCTCAGAAACTACATTTAGGGCGCACTCAGACCAGGAAAGTCCACTAGTTCACTTGCTTTGTTCTGTACCAATTACAACGTTGATATTTTTTTGTTCGGTTGTGGTTACAGCTTTTACAGGTCAGCCGAATTTCTAAACAAAAGCACGTGTGCTGAGGTAAGCCAATTATTGGGCAGAAATTCTGGAGCGGGAAAAGCAGGAAACTTTCGATTCACGGATGTGCGCGTACCATGGCCCGAAGACCAGATCGGGTGTAAAGTCTGAATTCAAAGAGAGAGGCTGTGTCCATACAACCAGATCAACAGAGTATTACATCAGAAAATATTACTGCTAACATTACTGCATGCTGCTGTGTGTAGTTCTATCACCAATGAGTCATGTTGGGCCTTTTCATCACGCCTAATTCCATAATAAAAATCTGACTCTGTCACACTCCGCCCAACCACACAATACGTCTAGATTTGTCATATGAGGTAGTTATTAGTGTAATTAAAGACGCAATCTGCACTGACCACTAGAGCCTGTTAGAACCTCGTTTAGAACCATACCATCTTATTTTAAGATGAAATTATTACATAATATTGCTTTAATAACTGATTGTAAGGTCCTCCTCCTAATATACAAATCCCTTAATGAGCTAACGCCAAGCTACATTGCTAACTCCCTTGTTAACTACTCGCCTTTAAGAGCACTGCAATCACCAGCTGCTGGTTTATTGGAGGTTCCCAGAGAAAAGAAAACAGGGAGTGCAGCCTTTGTCAATTACGTCCCAAAGCTACAGAACACACTACCTGTAGATATCAGGGATCCAGCTTGCTGAATATTTTTTTCAAGAAAGCTCAAAAACCTCTCATCTCTGCACTTTAATTAGCTATGACTTTCCTGATGCAGGCTGGAAACTCTTTCTGCACTTTACACTAGCTGTCCTTTTCTTGTATTTCTATTTCCATCTTTATTTATTATTTAGTTATTTTCCATCCTACATCGTGCATTCCTCATTTTTATTGTATTTTTTAATGTTATCATCAAGTGGGTTTTATTCTCCGTCTTATTTTACATTAACTGGGGCAATCTGTCCCTGTTTTTATGTTAATTATATGTCTACTTTCATGTGAGGCAATAATTTTATTGTGGTAATGCACTCTGAGCTGCATGTATGAAAGGTGTTATGCAAATAAAGTTTATTATTATTATTATTAATATTGTCTACAGTGCCCGGCACCTAAAAGCCCTTAATTATATCTCCCTTACTTTTCATGTCATCCAGATCGGCACTGGCCAACATCTGGGCCTCTGCCTCATCAGTGGGCACCTGCTGGTAGATGGCTGTCTCCAGAGCAGTCATGCTGCCTATGCAGATCCGCTCCCGCAGGTCATAATTGCTCCGCTGGGCGCCCGCCAGGCGATGGTGGACGGGCTTCCTACAGAACCAGCCACGGGTCATGGTTGAACTTGAGGGGTCTGATCCTGGAACACTGGCAAAAAGCAAATATAGATGTAGAATTTAAAAATGATCAAATGCTGTGATAATAAGCTCCACATCAGTAACCAATGTGTTGAAATCTAGGTGTTAAAATTTAGAGAACAAAAGGAAGCTGCTGACTGAAATGCTCTGTGTTGTGCCTCTTGGTTGCATTGCTGTCTCTTCACCAGTAGAGGGCTTCACAACACAGCAGCAGGCCAGGATCTCTCACCAGCCCCCTGAGTCATCCTCGGCTGCCTTCACTCAAAACACATCTTGCATGGTACAGGCGGTGGCGTTTCTGGGCTTTTATCCAACCAGGCGTTATCAGACACAAATACCTGAATCGGCATGGGGCCCCTCACATCCCAGCAGCAAACTCCATGACGGTTATCACGTTTGTGGACAAATGAGTCTTCTAATATCTACGATTCAGCTGGAGCCATAAGTGAAGCGTCACAGTCTAAAGAGCTTTACATATGAGTTATTAGTGTGTGTTGATATGTTTGATGTTTACATTCCTAATGAAACATTTAGGTTGCTAATGTAAAGTCCGTGCATGTACCAAGAGCAGAAACAGTGTTAGAACAGAATATAATGAATCCTATCTGCCTGCCTTCTCCATTCTGTTTTGTGTTGCTTGTATCTTTTGCTGCTCAGAAAAGCAATTTGCTTTATTAAAATTGTACATTTAACAGGTACATTTGATGCTGCGTGTCAGTTCCGAATTTAGAAAGCAAAATAAACCATTGAAAATGAATCCAATCATCTTTAATCCGGCTTAGATATCTGTACTCCTTCTTATTCCATGGCCGACCGCGCACATTTCTGTCAGGCTGGCAGGCGGTGGATAAATTTGAAAGTAAACCACAGACGTTGTTCTTGTGTGAGTTTAACCAGTCCACGGTAAACCCATCTACAAGGCATATTAAACTGCAGGTAACCATAGCAACATACGTCTGTGTAACGTGTGTTTCATTCTACATTATCAGTAAACACTCCATGGTGAAATAGGCTTATTAAATGGACAAAAATAAAAGGAGAGACGGACTACAAATAACCTTTGAAGCTACATAATCAATACTATTCAATCACAATGCATCTAAAGACGGTGTGTAACGTGGCAGGAGTTGCTCACTGTGATGAACCCCCAGCCCCCCTCGGCATCTTCAAGCTGATTTTTTTAGTTTTATGGCCCTCAACTTTGCTTCATTGGCAAAGTGCTGCTCTCATCATCCTTGTTTCCAGCCACAGCAGGCAGCTGTTTGCCACAAAAAAAGCCCCAACGCAGAGCAAAACCAAGAGTGAATGTTGGACTGACGTTCATCAGGTGGCCAGAAACACGAGACCAAATGAGTGCTAATTTTGCGCTAATTACTGGATGTGCAACCGTTTGCCAAAATATTTACAAGGCTATAACTACTTTAAGAGATGACAATTTATCAATCTAATGCTGATGTACACCAAGAGATTTTGAAAAGATTTAGACATAGACTTGTATAGATTATCAGCTCACATCTAAAGACTGTGGGTTCACAGTTGTTAGTCTCAGACTAAAGCACAGTGTTACAATACACTGAATGTGCTTTAGCCTTGAGTGACAGCTATTTACAAGACTACAAGCTAGAATTATTTTCTTACACATTCATCATCCTTATAAATGATACTACATGTACTAACCAGGGCTGGATGCTACCAGGAAAGTAGTATTACTGGCTTCATGTAGTGAAAGCAAGCAGGATCACTCATCGGCTAGCTAGTGGAGTTGACTCCACCAGCTGCAGAAGAAAATGTTTCTCCTTCTCAGCTAGATGTTATTCCCCAATGTAAACACTTTCCTGATGGTCTCAGTCGCTAGTTTCAAGTCGTGCCTTCACAACACAAGCATGATGTTCACTTGTAGTAAATTATGGTACCATATTAGAGGAACATAGATATTGCAGTGTGACCTATGGTGCTCTAAGGCTATGGAATAAATGCTGTATTGTAGCAGGTCTGCATCATGGCTGATTCTGTCAATCAGATAGTGTTGTAGTACTCTATGTACCGTCTGTCTTGCCACTGTCCATTTAAGACCAATGCTTGATGGTCGTTGGTTTCCGTCTCAGAGTCGACCACATTGGTTCTGTGTCTGTGTCTGATGGCTTCGGTCTTCAGACTTTACTGGTGGTTGATTGTTTCAAGACCACTCAGGACTCATAGCTTTGACTTTGCATAGTATCGATTTATGTGTTGACATGCAAGACTATTGAAAGACTGGCATAAATCGTATTACGTCGACTACAGATTAATCACCTCACATTTAAATGTTATTGAGGCGACTGTGCCGCTCCGAGACTTCGGTATAAGATTCCTGAAAGACTGCGGTCTTTAGTCTGGGACTATGAAAATCCTGTTGATGTAAGTCTGCATTAGTGTTTGTATGTGGGTGTTTTAATGGGAATGTGGATCTTTCAGATCAACTTGAGAAGTACCTGTGATCTCGTTTCACATTTTATTGTGTGTCATGTAATGTGGGGAACTGTTCTTGGTCTTGACTTGGTCTGAGCCCCTAAAAGTCTTGGTCTTGTTTCAGTCTCGATAAACTCTGGTCTTGGTCCTAACTCGGTCTCGGTTTGGGCGGTCTTGACTACAACACCACCTGTAGAATCGTACCTGTAAACTTTGGGATTTTGAGATATTCATATACACATTCAAACACTTTCACACACCTACAAAACTTTTCCACACATTCAAACACTTGATTTTACAAGTACAAAACATTTTCACGAGTCAAAACTTTTCCACACAGCTACAATACATTTGAGACAGTATTTATTCCACACAAGTCCTCCCTTTTAACCAAGCGGGAAGCTTCCGGTCTACAACATGAAGCCGATGCGGAAGTCCCTGAAACCTGCATTCTATTGAAAAATCCAGCAGGGGGCGACTCTTCTGGTTGCAAAAAGAAGTCCGGCTCCATTAGAAATAATGGGAAAATGTTTCTCCTTCTCAGCTGAATAATTACCCCAGTAAACACTTTCCTGATGAGTTTATGGTCTCAGTCGCTAGTTTCAAGTCTTCAACACAGCGTGATGTTCATTTAGTAAATTATGGTCCCATTTAGAGAAACATAGACCACGAAGCAGAGAATGTTTCAGGGCGGGATTATCTATGATTGACAAGTCGTTACCATGGCGACCTGTCAATCAGCCTAGAGCCGACCGTACCCTCGGCGCTGTGTAAATTTAACCAGCGCCATTGAAAAAGCTTATTAGGAGTCGGCTGTTCACTTTCTCTGGTGAGAACATTTAGTTTTCAGACTGTTGTTCTCTGGACAAACTTATCAGCCTGTTAAAATGACAGTTAACCTGAGTTACAGTTGCACCTAGCTAAGCTAGGTAGCTAGCGCCGCACACCGCCGTTAGCTCCGCCGTATCGTCACTTCCGGGCGCGTCCTGGTTGCAAAAACTCGACATGGCGGCGCCCTATCGGCCAAACTCGAGGCTTCAAAACGGCGGTCCACAAACCAATGGGTGACGTCACCATGACTACATCCATTTCTTATATACAGTCTATGCTTTTAACCAAATCACTATCAGAGCACCTGCATGTACTACTACTATAATAAGCCCATGTAAGTCAAACCTACCTGCTGCAAGCAGCTTCCTCTCCATCCTCGTTCTGTCCCAAAACAGCGATTTCCCCATTAGGGGCCTCCCCCTTTATCAGAATGGATGTGGCTTTCGTTGACAATGGATGTTCTTCGTTTTCCATGTGAATGGTAGTAAGTGGAAGGGGTTCCTCCAAGTCCTCTTGGCTCCCCAAACTAAACTGAGAGGAAGAGGAAAATCAGTAAGAATAGAGGAATATGCTAATACCTGGTTAAACCACAGAGAGCTGTTCTGTGGTAATAGTACACAGTATTGCACATGTTCATGACTTGGCTGTCTCAATATCAGCCTGCATTAACTGTCCTGCGGCTTCTCCGTCTTATTTTACCTGTGGCTGGACGTCAAGTAGGTCTGTGGGTGTGGCAGCCACCCCCTGTCCGTCGGTCTCAGACTCCGCTTCTTCCTCGTCTACCTCGTGGATGGTCGGTGTAACATTGGAGGGGCAGGGAGGTCTTTTTTTTCTTCCGTTTCTTTTTGCGCCTTCTGTCCGTGCTGTGCACCCTCTTGCGTAAACGCTGGGGCACGGGCAGGTGGGTGGATAAGGGGTGGTGTGTATGGTGAAATGTGTGTCTGTGATCTGCGGTTCCAACAAAATGAAGAATAAAAACAATAGTACATCATCAGTCAAACGTTGAAATCGTGTCTACTGATATTTCTGTTCTACTGTGCTTTTGATGTGAAGATAAACTCACGCTGCAAAGGAAAGGATTTAAAGGAGACTTATTATATTGCTTTTCCAGTCCTATACTGTAGTTCTGTGACTCCTGTAGGGACGCTTTGCATGATTCAAAGAAAAATTATTTTTCTTATACTGATTCTTCATGTAGGCCTTCATTTCAGCCTCTGTCTGAACAAGCAGTAGATACTCCTGTCTCTGTCTCTTTAATTCCCCGTTTCAAGTCCTCCGTTTCAGCCCGTCTTCACTAAAACGACCTCCAGAGCTTTGAAGCGCAAAAACAGAGTCGGCAGCGTGTCCAAACGTTTTAGCTCTTCATTTTCGTAGTTTTAGTCTGGACAGGAGGTGGAAACGTAGCAGAAGGTCTCCGTTTTAATTCAAAAACGCAGTAGCGTGGACGGGGCCTGAGCGTTGCCATGCCGTTAGTGTTGGAGCACATGACCATATATGGAACACCGGCTCCGCCTGGCTCCGTATTACGTAGAACGGAGCCGTCAATAGAAAAAGCAGTTCAAAACAGAGCAGAACAGGAGGAAACCTGAGGATTTTGCTCACAGCGATTTCTTTTAAATACTTTAACCTCATGTTTAACATGAACATCCAACATTATAACATTGTAGATAAGGCAGAAAATAAATCCTTAAATAAATCCCATGATTTGTGTGGCTACAGCATTATATATAAGTCTAAAACACACACTGCCTTTCAGGAACAAGTACTGTTTTTTTAAGCCACAGGCTTTTAAATTCATTTAATAAAACATGCAAAGAAAAAAAAAAGGTTCTATTCTCAGAAGAGATGCTCTCTATCGCCCTAATTCCCTATTAAACACTTGGAAGACACAACACAAACAAAAGCTTTAGATTTTAATTAGTCTGCAATAATGGAGAGATGCACTGTTTAATAAACATCAAAAGAAAGCAGCTCTAGCTAATCTTAGCCACTATTATCTGCTGCCAGAGCATGTGGTCTCTATCTGCTAATCTCTCTAACACTAATCCACTGATACAAGGAATCTGGTGCCCTGCTCGAAATCTGATCTCTTTATATAATACAGGTCAAACTATGACAGACAAGATCAGGGTCATATGTGTATTTATACACACAAACAACATGTGTATTTAATTGGTTTTTACAACAGTATAAACACATAATTGATATGGATGTTTTTGGAACAAGAGGCCTTTTACACTAACGTCAGCATGCTAAAATGGGCACAAATACAACGCTAGCAGGCTGATCTTTAGCAGGAATGATGTTTACCAAAAGGAAAGGGGTGTGCTGGATTTACAATACAAAACGAGCATCACTGTGAAACGGCTTGCGGCGCAATTATCGTTTTATCATAATGAACTTGTTTTTAGAAATCGGTGGAAGCCTAAGTCGTAATTGAGATTAAAATTGAATTATCACAGCGTTGTGTTGATCTGCTGCGCAGTTTTCCTTCTATAGCCTATCATAATTCATATTTAGGGAGGGAGGGTGTCAAATCAGCTCAAGTCAAAAGGCTCAAGTCCAAGCGAAGTCACAGGTCACTGACGTTAAAGTCAAAGACTTTTTTGATTTTATCAAGTCGCGTCTAAAGGCACAGTTTTTGTGAGTCCACACCTCTGAAAAAACGTAACTTACTTTCTGTTTTGTTTATTTATTTTATTTTTAGTATATTTTTATTTTTTAACACACACACACACACACACACACACACACACACACACACACATATACTTACTTATTTTATTTATTTATTTATATTATATATATATATATATTTTCTTACATATTATTTTATATTATATTTTTTATATTATTTACACACACACGCTTACTGTTTTATTTATTTATTTATTCTATTTTAATTTTTAATATATATATTTTTAAATTTATTTTTTTAAACACAAACATATGATTTGATTACTTTATGGTTTAATTTCTTGTTTAATAAAATGTATGGAGTTGATTATTTTTATGTAGTATGTATGATGCTTTGGAAATATTGTTACACAGTCATGCCAATAAAGCTAATTTGAATTGAATTGTAATCTGTCACATGGAATAAACTATTTCATGCATTCTTACTCTGAGTAGTTTGCTTCCTGATAATAATGTGGATCAATACTCTGCACCGGATTGCAGAACAGTTTTAAGTGGCACTCCTTGTGTGATCGTAGGTATAACGTGTGCATGCTACTTGTATGCTGTGCACGGTTGCTCACACTCAAAGTCTTTCTCGGTGTAGTGCCGGCCCATCCTGTCTCCACTGGTGGAAGCAGAGTCACTGATGATGTCGCCGAAGCGCTCCACAGACAGCGCTTTGTCCCAGTTCTCCTCCTCCTCTTCCTCTTCTTGGTCCTCCGCTGAGCCCTCTTCATCTTCCTCCTCCACCTTCAGCTGAGGAAGGATGGAGAGAAAGGGGGCATTTTCACTTGAAAACAGTTGTAAACGCAAAAGAGAAAGAGTCAACAAGGTGAGAGCAGTGAAAGAGAAGAATTGCAAAAGGTAAAAGTGGATCAGAGGAAGGATGAAATGTTGATATCTTCATATATGGACTCTCCTGTCACAATCAGCAAGCAACAGCTGTGAATTTCAGACATTTCAGTTAAGTATGAATCATATTCACTGTGTTTTAATTAAGAGCATATTTCCATACAGAAAGCATTGCTCTGATTTTAAAGCTTGATGATTACACGAACTGTGCTTCTGTATTAGCCCAGAGAGTAATGCAATCAGAGTAACGCAGCTCAGCTTGGCTCTGATGTCAGAGGAAACAGCCACACATGCAGCAGATTCAAGCTAAACGAAAGTAAAATCCCAATCCAGGGTGAACACAGAAGAAGAGTCTCCACCAGGTCAGAGGTCAGATGATGCATGAAGGTAACAGACTGAAGGGGAGAAATTTTCTTATATTCTTATATTGATATACGTAACGTTTTAAGTACAGTGTTTTTCTGCAGTCTCAGCTTTCTTTAAGATGCATAGACAGGTGTAACAGTATTGTAACTGAGCGTCCTGGGTTCGCTTAATCTTCTAGTCAAATCACTTCTCCAGTTTGTTAACATCAACTCTTAAACTCATTTGGGACCCCTCAGGGCTCCCCGATGGCCTCTATCAGCACAAAAAAGTCTGGGCTGGAGCAATTCTGCCTGTGAGGCTTCGTATGGCACGATAAGGACATCCAATGCCAATACTACTCTCGCGCATGTACCTCTCCATCCTTGCGGCGTTGAGTTTGGTACAGCCGGCCACTCCCACAGGACCAGTACAGGTCAGGGATGGCGTGGATTTGGTGTAATAGTGTGGCAGTCTGTGTTGTTGTGTACTTTGCAGTCCCATCTGGGGGTTGCCAAATTGTCGTGGAAATTGTATTCCTGGTGAGGGGTTTAGCAAAGAATTGAGTTACAACCAACTGTTGTCTTTGAAGAAGTTATTTAACAAAAGAGAACAAACACAGAAATACTAAAACTCATATACAACTGGTCCAGAGACCGGCCGTCGGGCAGCATCGGGCGTCTGGCCCCGAGCACAGGGATGCATCATCATTTACACTGTCTAGGTTTCTATGTTTTGAGGAACAGAGATACTCTCAAGGCCTTGAATGAACATTCCAGGAGAGGAGAGGAACAACAAGAGAGAGAGAACACCAAAACAACCTCACAGCTCTGACCTAAACCCTGGTAAATGTGGACAGACCAACATAAGAAGTACAGGAAAGGTTAAAAACACAATACATATCTATAACAATAATGATAATATTAAAAGATCATACATAAAAGATTAAATGTAAGAGGACACAATTTTCTGCCATAACAGAAACGATAAACAGAAAGAAAAGTCCTGAACGTTCTTATTTATTTAGAATATTTTGTTGTAACACACCCCACAAAATAAAAGCCCTCCCTACCTCCATCTTCCCTCCCAAACAAAGAAGATTTGAACTCTCACTTGTCCCTCCTTTACAGTCAAGAGGGTGGCAAAGATAACAGCAACAGGGATTTATTCATCTGATATGGCCTAGCTTTAAAGAATAACAACATATTTGGAATTATTCCGGTTCAAACTTTTCTATGGATGTCAGTTTTTGAGACCAAAAAGCACCCTGCAGCAGACTATAAGCTTTGATTGCCAGAAATGCCTACTGCTGCGTCATAACGCACAATGTAAAACGGCAACTTACTGAAAAGACCAAAGTCTAAGCTTTACGATGAGCTCGGTCAATAAAAAAAAAGGTTTTCGAAAAGTGTGAATGACCGTAACCACGAGAGGTCTTTGAGCATACAGGCATAAACGTGCAGAGAAAACATCAGGCTCATGTGAACTACGGGGGAGTTCAGATCCCCTAAATAAGACATCAGCTCCTCTCAAAGTATGATTTGACGGCGTGCTTTATTGCCATTCATTTTTATATTTCTCTATCGTCATGGATCCAATGTGAAAAAATCAGGAGCGTCAGTCTTCATCCAGCCAGAGGGAGCAATCGCCGACCGACCGTCCGCCGTGGGCCTGTCTGCTCGCACACTGATCTGTATCCCTGTGAAACTGTCTCAACACACCGCCTGCCAGTATTTAAAATGATGGACTTTGAATGGCAAAATAAATCTACTGCCAATTTAAACCAAAACCCACCACAGATGGGCCCCAAACCCTGTTTTTGCTTTGTATTTCTCACAGAGGAAACCTCAAAAATGTATTTTAAAAACAAACGAACGAATGAATAAATAAATATATAATTTTTTTAAAAACAGAAAATAGGCAGATGGTGTCTGTACATCCTTCACATCATGTATGGAGGACATCAAATCAATACAACAAAGTGCTAAGCAGCAAAGAACTAATGCATCAGACAGCCCCTGGAGACAGAGGAGGCTGAAGGGAGTGTCCTGCCAGAACCCGTTGGTGCCTCTGATTGGTCAAATCACTGGGACGGGCTGCTTCCCCTGACTCAGATTGGTGCTGGCGTGGTAAGCACTCTGGCTACCGCTCTGTGGTCTCATATTTCTCTGTGCCAAGGCTCCATTACTCCCTAATTACCAGCGGGATGAAGGGACAGGATACGTTTAATGATCTGAGCTACCTATCTACACAAGGCCCAGGCAGCCAGATAGAACACATAAAAGGACAATTTTCGATTGAGTGAGCAGTAAAAGCCTTGTTTTCACTGGCTGTTTTGTTCATTATTTAAGGTGCTCTGAATAAATTCTATTTTAATTTCTCCTCTAACACCCTCCCCTCCTTAGCTTGCTGTTTATCAGACCCTGGATTTTACAGTTCTAATGTAATCCTCCCAGATGAGGCAGACGTTACAGTGAAGTGACATCTTCTAAACCCGGTTGTGCTTTGTTCGAGCTCCAATGGTGCAAATAACTCAAAAACTCTTTCATGTCAGCTTTGAAGTCAGCCGGGGGTTGAGGGACACAGGAGGAGGGCGACCCCGGCCCAGGTGGCAGAGGCTCTATGTGAACAGGTATCGGACTGAACACAGCGCATATGATCAACAGCAGATGTACTATTACAGTTAGAATGCTTAAAGGCAGAATGACGAGGACACAATTTCTGAGTGAGACGGGAACATGCCAGCTGGGTTAGTTAAGACAGGGATTTTGTTCGGATGGGTTGGAAGTGGATAAGGAGCTGCAATTAAGACATATAAAGTATTACGTTATGTTCCATTATTCCCGTGACCTTTTCCTAAACCTTACCAAGTAGTTTTGGTGCCTGAACTTACGACATACCAGCCCTCTTTCACTTGGTCCCTGCCAGATCGTCTACTGTCTTCAGCCCAGCTGTGCAGCAGGCCTTTGTTTCCTGTTCTGCAGGACTGGTATCTCAAGTGCAGGTTCCTTTTTTCAGTTCACAAGAAGTCCTGAAAACATGAAGGACCTCTCAAACCTTTCTATAGTTAAGACTGCATCACTGTCACCTATTTAAAACCTAATCACTACTTTGAGCTGGTAGATCCAAAGTTTTCTGCATATTGATTCGTAACAGTATCAATATCACTTCATTTTTTTAACATGAAGTTTTACTGTAAAGAAAACAAACATTTTATTTACTGTAGTCAGAATAAAAATCAACTTGGTGAGAGTTTTTGGTGCGCTGTAATAATTGCTTTCAAGTAATTAAGAAAGAAAACAGAAAACAAATTAAATAAAATCAAGTAATTTTAAGCACTTCATCCTTTTTAATAGCAAACTGAACGCCCTTTGTGCTTTGGACTATTGGTTGGACAAACCAAGGCACTGGACGGACATTCTTTTTGACATTTTATAATCCAACTGATTAAACAATGAAGTGAGAAAAATCTAACAAATAATCAGCAGTCAACAGCGTCGATCCTTCGACATGTTGTATAAACTGGAGCACAAAGGATTTTTATAATCCATTTTCAGTCACCTATGTTGCCAACGTGGAGATGGATATCTCCTAATATTAATATTGTTTTAATGAATCCCGGATAAGAGCTCTCATCTCATCTCAGTCAGCTTTCAGTGAGTGTTTGCACTGTGGGCTGCTGTCTGCAGTATATCAAACACGGATATTTGCTGCATGACAAATCAACTACTCTGTGGCCACTTCTAATATATTATGAGGAGGGGAGGATTCAGTTATAACAGCCTGATCATCTAGAAAGACAGATCTTTATTGTCTTTGCATGAGTTCAAACAACGAAATTCTGTTGGAGCAGCTTATAGTAACAATAAATAGAGTAACATATATTGCACAGAGGTCATTAGTCACCAGTTATTGCACTCAAGCCACGAGAAACGTTCTTACTAGGGCTGAAACAATTCAATTAAACCAATTACTAAAATGCATCGAGCCAAATTCTTTGCATCGACACTTCGTTTAATCCATGTAACTTCGCACGGACATTTATTACTGTCGCGCTTAAATGTGTGAACGCGACGTGATTATGATGCAGCTGTTTGCAAAGTGAGAGAAAACAGCGAAGGACGAAGAAGAAAGTGTCCAAAGTCTGGGATTATTTCAAGCTAAAGAAAACAACAACTCTGTAATGTTACCGTCCGTCCACCGTAAAACGAAACTTATGTCGCCTCGGATACAGCACGACGGCGCCTGATCAGAAAGCAGCCGGTGTTCTGCCAGTGGACCACAGACAAGGTAACAGCAACTGTAACATTTAGCTGAAACCATGATTGATTGTTGAGTTGGGCGCCACCAGCGTCAAGCAAAAGTACTTCTTAAAACGATGCATCAATGAATCGTTGAAATAATCTAAAGAAGCTTTGAGGACTTACTCAATCTAAAAAAGATACTTAAATCTAAAATATAAGCTCAAATATAAAATATGAGAATACACAATATGAGATATATATATATATATATATATAAAAAATAGCAGTAAAATAGTGAAAACACACAGGTTATTGTTATGTCGGATGTGTGAGTTGTGTATTCGTCAGTGTGCAGATGTGTGTCTACAAGTGTGTGCCAGGGAGGGCTAAGTGGACGCGGTGGTGATGTGTATTGTTAGGGTTTCTGCGGCCTGTCCACAGCTCAGTCTGAACCAAACCACGGTTCAGTTAAAAACATGCTGTCTGACCTCATCTCACGAACAGCCAAACTTCTACTGCACCATTAATATTTCATTTTTAATGGAATGCCGAGCCAGGGAGATGCATTAAAATATTTATCAGCTGCTGACTAATCTGGAGGAGGGTGCGTGTGTCTGTTATGTGTTTGCCTTGTTTGTCAGGATGAAATGCCCCCAATGCACTGGTGATCAGGAAAACGCTCTGGAGTGAGGGCATGTTAGTTTTAGAGCTCAACATTATTAGGTCTATAATTATTATTAAGGTAGGGGATCGTAATTAGGCCCGAGTTTAAAGCAACCTACAATATAAACAGTTTGATTAATGTTAGAGTAATTATTGCTTACTGAAACTGCTTATATGGAAACAAACTTATACACCACAGACCATCTGTAATTAACATCCTCTCTGCCCATCGTTAAAAACTGCTGAGCAGGGACCCACAAAACCATTCTATATAATTCTATGTATAAATACCAAAAACTGCGTCACAGTTCCTCCTAAAGCGCTTTCACACTGCCCAATTTTCCGGGATTATTATGCCAATATGTCGGCTCTCTGCGCTGTGTGAAAGGAAAAGGGGGGTCCGATTTCATCCGCCTCTGAGCCGGGAATGTTGGTATCAACAGAGGCAGAACAATGTCTGTATTAAAGGCCACAGCCGGCACGCCGGAACAGGAGTGACGTTTCAAGGGTTTGTGTTACCAGTCGCGGTCTTTGTTCAGACTACAGCTGCGCCACGGTTCTGTTCGGCCCCCAGCCCGGCGGCAGTGTCCACTGAAAATGTCTCAGCATTGACTTGTTGTTTATTTGTCATTTTTGTGCTTCTACTACCTTCTCCACAGCTCTCTCTGCTCCCGTTTCGTTCCGTCAACTGCATATCCACAAGGATTTCAGAATAAGAGCATTTTGCCTGCCCGATTTCGCTGACATGTTTAGATTTTATTGATTTGCTAATCAGTGCTTGCTTTTGTGCTTCTACTGTGATTAAGTAGGCTACGTAGTTGAATGGTGTCACTTGTCTGTTTTGACAGTGTTTATTGTTTTTTTTATGATCTGGAATCTGCACTGGGTATTTTATTTTGAAAATTGACCGGATGAGCTCCGGCAGCCGCGGCATAGGCGGACTCGGGGGACGCACTCGGTGGTGATTGCCATAAAAGGTATTAAGTAGTGATACCCATTCCTGGTGATGGGTCACCTTTAATGATTGATAAAGTGTATGTATGTTTGTTACACTACATTTTTTAAATTTACATTTATTCATTTAGCTGACACTTTTATCCAAAGCGACTTACAACTGCCATTTATGTCCAAGGTCGCACGCCTCTGGAGCAGCTAGGGGTTAAGTGTCTTGCTCAGGGACACAATGATGGATGGGTCCAGTGGGGGATTAAACCCGGGTCTCTCACACCAAAGGCATGTATCCTATCTATTGTGCCATCACCAGGCAATATTTATTCAGCGGTAAACTGACAGGGACAAATTGCTGGAGGTAATAATTCAAGGTGAAATTTGGATCAAACAGATAAGACAGAGTTTACTCAGGGACCGTTGTCAGACTGAGTAACAGTTATTTTGGTTATTTGCCGTCGAAAATGTTTTCTCGGTTCATCTATTTTACATAAACCTCACTTTTAACCCTTGTCCTTTTGTTATAAAAAGGACAGTATAGCCTATAGATTTTATTCTGTGCTGAGAATGAATCCACGGTGTCCAGAGACCACCGTCTCTGTCCTTACGTCGATGACAGATCGATCATAAAAGAGGTCATATTAAAGATAATGCTTGTGTTGTGCTAGTGCAGTATCTCCTCCTCATCCCTTGTGTTTTCATGTGTTCTTCCCTTCTCTGCGTTTCTGTGTCTGTCTGGGCGTGGCTACACTCTCTGGCTCCTGCTGCCAAGATCCACCTATTCACCTGATCCTTATTCCACTAATTAAGCTCTTGCAGTATCTCAACCAATCATTCTTCCCCACATTGTCAGCTAATCACATGTGGTATATGTGCAACGGCCAACTAAACACCTCTTTGTTTCGCTTTTGTGCATTCTTTGTTCTTATTGTGTGTTTTCCCTGTGTCTAGGCTCACCACCCCCCTGGAGACTGTGCTTAACACCACGCCCATCTCAGACTCCAACTGCTCAGTCAAGTCCTTTGTCTGCATGTTCTATTAAAAATAATTGTTACTCCTTTGAGTTTGCTTTTGAGTCCAGTATCTCAGCATTATGACAGTTTGGGCAACAAACTCATATCTAACCAGGATTTTGATGTTTCTGAAAACTTATGCAAATGAATGCGTTCACGTATGTGCTTTGATATCGTCAGTCTGGATGAGGAAATGAAACAGTGTGTCAGATAGCAGCGCGGAAGAGGAAGTCAGTAATGTCAGAATTCCGAGTTTAAAGTCAGAATTCTGAGAAAAAAGTCAGAATTCTTTTGAGTTTAAAGTCAGAATTCTGAGTTTAAAGTCAGAATTCTGAGTTTAAAGTCAGAATTCTGAGATTGAAGTCAGAATTCTGAGATTGAAGTCAGAATTCTGAGATTGAAGTCAGAATTCTGAGTTTCAGAATTCTGAGTTTCAGAATTCTGAGAAAAAAGTCAGAATTCCGAGTTTAAAGTCAGAATTCTGAGAAAAAAGTCAGAATTCTTTTGAGTTTAAATCTTCTGAGAAAAAAGTCAGAATTCTTTTGAATTTAAAGTCAGAATTCCGAGTTTAAAGTCAGAATTCCAAGTTTAAAGTCAGAATTCTGAGATTGAAGTCAGAATTCTGAGATTGAAGTCAGAATTCTGAGTTTAAATCTTCTGAGAAAAAAGTCAGAATTCTTTTGAGTTTAAAGTCAGAACTCCGAGTTTAAAGTCAGACATTAATCTCAGAACTCAAAAATAATTTCACATGTGGCTCTAATCGTCTTCCGCAGCTTCAGGCTCCGCCGGAGGGGAGGAGTCGGAGAGAAACTCCAAAGTAAAGTTTGTTGAAGTAAACCTCACAAGCTGCTTCGCACCGTAAGTTGTCGTAGTTACTGATCTAGGGTTTATCTGATCTCGGCCTCTGAAACAGAAAACCCAGACAGCGTCCAACGTAACATTTTTAGATCAGAGTTTTACTGACCCTTGCATATTTTTACTGTTACTCTATTTATCCTATATACATTGTAATGATTCATTCAAATAACAAAGAACTGATTCATTTTATTTTCTTCTTGTAACATTTTAAAGATTTCAATATCATTTTTTTGATTTGATTTTCCCATGACTGGACTATTTGCTTCTGCATATTTAATAACACAAAGAGTGACAGGGACTGGTTGCAAATATTAATTGGGGTTTACAGGAGCCAATAGCAGTTGCCAGTTTTCATGAACCACAAGTGCAAATCCTTTAAAACTGAATTCACCAAGCGTAATATACATAAATAATAGTGATGCACAATGTGGATTTTTTCCCCCACAGATCGAAAATTGATAATTGCCTACTTTTCATGGCCAATACGATCTGATAACCGATAATTTCTTCACATTTTACACATTTCTTCACAAGTTAAAAAGAGGTTTTAATGCTTTGATGGAGGGGATCACGTCTGCTGCTGTGGCTGAGCTAATATCTCTAGTCAGCTGTTCACATGCATCAAGAATAATCAATACGTTTTCAATAAGAGCCCACTGGTAGGCACTTAGAGATGCAAGTAACCCATAGTCTACTCAATAATTTAAGTAAAAGAAGTTTATAGATACTGCTGTTGAGTCTGGCAGTACCTATAATGTAACGTTATGTATTGAGAGACAAGTCATGTAATTTTCAGTGTTGGGCAAGCTACTTGGAAAATGTAGAGAGCTAAGCTACTAGCTAATCTACATTAAATGAAGCTTCTCTACACAGAAGCTACCCACCAGTGAAATGTAGCAAGCTAAGCTACAGCAACGTGGCAAAAACAGCTTAGTTACATCTAAGCTATTTTACTTTTTTAATATTTTATAGTTAGGTCATTTATATATAAATAAATGACTAAAAACATGCTCCAAACAGTGTGTGTGTGTGTGCGAGAGAGAGAGCTAAATCAGACACACAAACTCTCCAACTTCCTGTCATATCATTGCAGCTAAATGTATTTCCTCATGCAACAAACTGGGAACCACTGTTGTTTGTATGAAGAAACTTCATTATCACATTATTAATTAATTATGTATTTTGTTATGTGAATTAAACAGCTTTCTGCCACTACATATGAAAGTTTCCTCTCACTAGAGGAAGAGCTGTCCAGGCTGGACCCTGATCCTTCTCACAAGAGCTGTTACAATAACTAACATAATAGAAAGTAAACTCAGTCGTGCATGTCTTTATTCCCCTGCAGCAAAGTCGCAGACATCAGCCCAAGGATCGGTACGTGATGTCACCGCCGCACATACAGGTCCGTGTGTGGCGGTGGCGTCACTTACTGATCCTTGGGGAAAATGTTGCGTGTGCGGAAGCTGCCGCGCTTCTCGCTCAATAATAGAGCTTCGTTACTGAAAAGCTACTTGATTCAGAAAACAGCGACGCTGCCACCAAGCTACTGAGAAATGTAGTTAAACTAGTGACGCTGCTGCCCAACACTGGTAATTTTAATTGAATCAGATTTAACTTCAAATGCAATGGATTGAAAGGAAATAATAATAATATTTAGTGATGGGCACCGAAACACGGTATCAAAAGGGTCTGAAGACCGTAACTTACTATTTATTATCAGGCTGCAGCCTCTGTCTGCTGGCGAATCCTGCACACACCCAGCGGCCAGCAGACGGAAAGGCCGCGGTGGAGACGGTGAAGTGAAGGTAACTCCAACCTACTCCAGCAGACGACAGCTATGTTCGTTACTGTACGTACGTAAGACAATACTTTATCAATACTTCTGTTTAACAAGCATAAACATGTAGAAAGTGTTATTTTCATCTGCTCTGTCTCTCACCGTCTATGTTTTACTCAAGCACAGCTAACATTAGCTTGGCAATTAGCCCAACGTATAAACAAGCTAAACTGAAAGCTGGTTATCTGTAGTCTAACTGTTTAGCTTTGTTTATCGCTTCTGCAAGTACCTTCTGCGTGGCTCTATCCTCAACAGCAGCTACGTATGTAATCGGCCGAAATTTCATTTTTCGATAATGAAACTATACGTAAAATTTTGATGCTTTTTGCCCAGCTCTGTCGCACAATAACTCCGGATACCAACATCTGCAGACACTGTCACGGAATTAAATTGTCATTGTCTTTTCTTTTGCTTGCTATAATAATTTTTTTTTTAAACAAAAATAATGATTATAGCAACTGTGTAAAGGGCCGTTTGTAGTGATGAACAGGCTGATAATTCTCACATGAGTTATCAGTTACACTCAGTTCCACAGCAACTTTCAGCAACTTGTTTTTGGCAGCCTGCACATTTAGTGTTCCGGTTCATTCTCACCTCTCTCACCGCTTTGCTGTCTGCTGCAGCAGGAAAGTGAAAACCCGCTAAGCACCAAGCAGTAGCCAGACAGTCAGTGACAAGCATGCGAACATAGTGGAGCATTTAGCAGCTAAAGTGCCAGATATTCCCCTCAGGAGTTGGACCAAAACAGAGCCAAGAAGAGAGAGGTTATCTGTCTTTATCAGGGGGCCAGAGACACAACTGAATGAATGCTAATGTTGCTCCGTGTCTGCTGGATGTGCTACGGGCTACTGTTTGCTAACATGTCAGCCATATCAACTTAAAATAGCGTGTTCACTGCTGGTTTGCACTGCCACAAAGAGGCAGGTCTCTGCACTCAGAGGTAACGTACAGGGTATGTCGTGCAGAGGAGAGTTCTAGGGAGACACCACGCTTTACTGCTCATCTCGCTCATTAAAATTCAGGCTGATACAAATATGCATATTGGTTTGTTTGCCTCTGCAGATTACCCTGCTTTCAGTTGCTTCCTGCTCTTTTTACTTAGCAGTGTTTATAACCTCTTCCCACTCCCTTCATCTCGGCCTCTTTGATTGAAGGAGCTGGCGCGCTTCCCAGACAAACACATCACAACTAACATAAATATCAGCGTCAGTGTTTTAGCTTTTCTTGTCTCTGTGTTGATGTTTATGAGAAATTATGTTAAAATGTTTTCCTTATTACTGAGTGTGATGATTTTTAAATGAAAGGTATGCAAGTTTCCCTTTAAATATGGTCCAATTATTACGTGCACTAAAACATCTAACAGTTATTTCTATTACCTCCAACATCAAGTAGCAGCAACAATAAGGAGCAGCCAGATTTCACTGACCTCTGAAGCTACAAACATTTAATGTAATAATTCCACTATTAAAAAAGTCAAGCAAGTCAAATTCTTCAGACACACAGTTTATTTTATTCTGGTCTTTTTCTTTTTTTTTTTAATGTCATTTGAACCACTGTAACGGCTTTATATTTGATTTGGTATCGAGTGTGATGATTGCCTCTGAAACTCAGCCAACGCCATTCTTTTTCTTTTTGGCCATTATTTTATACACAGCCTGATATATCTGGTATATTTGAAAACTCAAGCTCAAAGCAATCCAACTTGTAAAACAAAACACAAGCAAATAAAATGAAGAGACACATGTAAATCAGTGGAGTAACATGAATCCATTGGCAGGAATGTGGATCACGCCACCTACGAGCGCGTGCGTCACCGTGTAAAAAAAAAAACACTGCTTGGTACAAAGTGGCCAAAAACTCCACAGGGAACCTTTTAACAGTAAATTACTGAGCTTTCAGTAAAAAAAAAAAAAAGAACATCTCCATCTTGCGATGACCAAACCCAAAAACACAGAGACGAGGATCTCTTTAAAAAAACTGCTGCTGATGTAAGCTGGCAGCAGCTGGTGATGTTTCTGTGGCAACCAAGACTCAGCAGAGCCAGAGGAGCCTCTATTCATATGTACCGTACACACATACTCTCACACCAAGCCACTTAAAGGGGACCTATTATACTGCATTTCCAGCCCTATATATTGTAGTTCTGTGACTCAGCATCTGTTTGAAACAAGCTGTTGATGCGTCTGTTTATTTGACCCCCCCCCTCCGCCAGAGCCCACTGTCTTCTGATAGGCCATTGTCTAATGTGTTAAGGAAGTTTTTCCTTCCCTGTGTTGCCTAGTGCTGCTCTTGGTGGGAATTGTTGGGCTTCTGTAAATAACTTCAGAGTTCGGTCTAGACCTGCTCTTTATGAAAAGCGCTGTGAGATAACTGTTGTTGTGATTTGGTGCTATATAAATAAAATTGAATTGAAATTGTTTACCAGGTTGCTGCAGGGATAGGTTTGCATGTTCCTTTGTGGGCGTGGCCAGCATTCTCTGCCTGGAGCTAATGACCATATTTGGAAATCTGGCTCGGAATGACATCACACCGAGCCATTAATTCATAGTTTTCAGTCACGTCACGTGACATGCGCAGTGACCTGAAGGCCAAAACAACAGAAAATTAAAGCTGCAAGCAGCGTTGGGCCGGCCCTCGCACGTGTAGCGCGTCGGAGCGTGAGGCGGCCGTGTTGCATATTCTGGAGCTCTGCCGGTGCGGCTGTGAATTTGCTACGTGCTTCGGACGCTGCACAAAGGTGTTATACGTCACTTACCTGTGTCCCCTTTGTGGCGCTTCATAGCACTTGGTGCTACGAATATAAATTAATATTGGCGTGTGAATGTCTTGGGGGCGGGACAGTTACAGATAGAAAGTTACAACAACTTCCTGTGTCTTGGTGAAGAGTTGATCTTTGACGCCACGCCACGGACACGCCCATCGACGAAAACTCACAGAAAACTCAGCACAACTTTTCATCGTCAATGCCTTTAGAAGGCACAGCAGAAATTTAAAGTCGATCCGACTGAATCCCTAGGAGGAGTTCGTTAAAGTAGTAGTGTAAATCATCCAAAATGGCTGACTTCCTGTCGAGTTTAGGGTACGGGTTCTTGAGGCTTTTTTGTGCGTCTGGTCTTGATACACGTTCCCAGAAAATTTCGTGCATGTAGGTTGAGCGTGTACGAGGGGCTAATTTTTTAAAATTTTCTAGCGAGCCATTTTGCCACGCACATGCGCGAAACCCATAAAATATGAAATTTTTCACCACTTCTGACATGTGTGCAAAAAATTTGTGACTTTTCGAGCATGTTTAAGCCGCCAAAATTGAGCTTACTTTGCAGAAAAAAATAATTCTAACAGTTTCAATAGGCTCCTCCCACGGTTCGTGCTCGGGCCCTAACTGTTGGTTGCTGATAGTTCAGAGTGGCATCAATCAGCTTTAGGAGGTAACAAAGCAAAAAGCTGTTCTGTCTCTCTCTATGGATGCTGTGTGCGTGTTTTTAGTAACTGGTGGTCGGAAATTGAAGGGTCCACTTATGTAGCCGAGCATTCAGCCCATTATTTCCTACAATATGCTATGCACACTGTGGATGACGCTTCCTGCAGCTCATGATGACACATCACCTACTTAGGTAGCGGAGCTATTTCTCCCTGAGAACACGGGCTAATCTGTTTCGCTTGAACAGCTAGACAGAATTCTGCATATGCAGGACGTGAGCTTTTTCCACAGACCCATGTGTGACTCATCCCTGTGTTGAGACGTTGGAGGGAAAAACTCAGTCTTGAAGAGATGTCAGTGCTCCTTTCATTCCAAACATTCATTAAACAGCTTTGTGAGGGAAGTATATTCCCAGTTACAGGGATGAAGACCAACATTAAAACAGCACCAAACAATTCATTTTTTATAAAATCTCTGCAATTAGTGGATTCATCCCCGGGGGCAAAGTACATTTGCAAGAATCCTTTGTGATAAGTTTGACTTGATCTGCTCGACTCGCCAACAGCAAACCGTCTTGACTGCAGAGAAAGCGATTGGAGCTTTGAAAGAGAAACAAATGGAACCATTTAATGAGAATTGCTAAGAAATGTACTTGGTTTGAAACAGCAAGGTTTAACAAAGCCTATAATATTAAAACATGTGAAATGTCATTAACTAGCTCTTAAATTAGATTTTAAAAAAAACACGTTTTGCCTCTTCACAATTAGTCCCAGTTAGAGAAAACTTCCAGAAGCAAAGGTCCGGAGCATCAAAAAGACTAATTTGCGTTTTCATTCAGTACCATAATGTGTAGTCGTAACATTTGTTTTTAGTCAACAACAGACTGTCAAATCAAATAATATTTCAAGACGATTTACTGTCAGTTTTCACATCAAACTGGAGGGATAATATAATAAATTCTAAATGTAAGTAAACTAAAATAAAGCGGCTGCACATGAGACGATTGGAGCACATCTGATCGGTCTGTGAGTTTTTTAGTAAATGCTAGAGAAGCTGCGCGGGCTGAAAGCTGCGGGTTTCGGGTTGAAGCTGCGGTGTGAAACGCTCCGTCACGAGGTAGGAAGTCTCAATAATAAACCGGCAGTAGGTCGGCGGTCCGGAGAGGACGGCGGCTGGGTCCGGATCCGGACCTCTGCCTTATACAGTCTGTGATTAACACGCAGTTAAAAACGGACAGACAAAACTGCTCCACAAAATAGACATGGCTTATTAGATGTTGCAAATACATTCTCTTCAGTAACAACTTATCGTCTCTTTAGTAACCGAACTAACTAGTTTTCTAACTGACAAATAGCAAGCTAGCAAGCTTTGACAGGTATGGTGATTGAGTAACACTAGCATTTTCCCCCCTGGCTAACATATGTTAGTAGTTAGCGCACTAGTTACAGTGATTTTCCATTTAGTCCTGCTACATCAACAAGTTTCTAAAACTACATAATTCAAATAAGCTTTATTGGCATGACTGTGTAACAATATTGCCAAAGCGTCATAGAAACTACATAAGAACAATCAACTCCATACATTTCATTAAACAAGATTTAAAGCATAAAGTAATTAAAGCAAGTGTGTCTTTGTGTTAAAAAATAAAATAAAAAAATATTAAAAATTAAAATAAAATAAATAAACAGCAAGAGTGTGTGTGTGTGTTAAAAAAATAAAAATATATTAAAAATAAAGTAAATAAATAAAACAGTAAAAAGTGTTTAAGTGTGTGTTAAAAAAATATTAAAAATAAAATAAATAAATAACACGGTAGGCGTGTGTGTGTGTGTTAAAAAATATATATCTTAAAAATAAAATAAATAAACAAAACAACTAAGCGTGTGTGTGTGTGTGTGTGTGTGTTGAGATGCAAAGATGCATGGATACATTTTGCTGTGCCACTTGCTGCCATATTTTTAAAACTGCTTTATAACATCAGAAGGAAAAAATATCACAGTAATGTTAAAACAATGTTAAACTGTCCTCTTTACTGTTCACATCAAAAGTGCCATTTGAGCTGATGCAGGCCCTTTTTTTTTGACATTCTTGATTCACAAGCAGTTTCAAATGGCAGAACTGGCCCGAGGGTTAGAGGAAAAAATCTGTTACAGCCAGATGCGTCTTTTTGAAGCATCTGATTTAGGAAACGCCACGTCCAACAAATATTTTGTTTCAGCATACTGTACAAATGCTTCCTCATCCACTAGCATTTCTAGCTGGCCTGTAAGCTTTTATATAAACAAGCTATTTGGCAGTTGATTGGTGTGAAAATGTAAAATTCATATATCTCTCATAGCTATCTGTCAAACAAGCTTATTTCACTTCACTTCTCAAGTTTCCAGCCGCAGTGCCAGCATCTGTGTCCTTAAAAAAGTCCAACTGCTATAGCTATAAAGACTCTTACTGAGCATGCCTCCGTTTTACAAGCTGGCATAGTAACATCTGCTACAAACTCATTGTCCAGATTTCTCTCTTCACATCCTTTTTTTTTGCATAATAGTTTTTTCCCCCTGCAAAGTCAAACTCTCCTCCACTCCTCAGCATTCCACATTTGCATATATCCATTTTTCCATCCTTGAGACAGCAGCCACCTTTTCAAAATGACTTCACTTCCCTCACTTCTAAATCCCACAATGCAAACCAGAGCTGCCAGCTGAAAAGGACACATCATATTACTCTTCTTGCATTCAGTGGTTTTGCATGGACCTGCTGTATGAATCCAGTCCTGATCTTTCAAAATGATGTCCTATTTGCTGCAATAGTGAAGACAGCATGGCCATATTTTTTTTGTTCTCCTTGAACTTCTGTTTAAGAAGAAGTTTGACATTTTGGAAAATAGACCCTTTATAGCAAAGGCTGATATGAAAAGATCGATACCACCATTGTGTGTGTGTGTGTTCATTAGGTATGGAGCAGAACGTGATTAGCTTAGTCTAGCACAAAGACTGAAGCAGGGGAAACAGCTAGCCTGATTCAGTCCAGATAAAAATATGGGTACCAGACAAGCGGGAAGCTTCCGGTCTACAATATGAAGCGAATGCTGAAGTCCCTGAAAGCTGCATTCTATTGAAAATCCAGCAGGGGGCGACTCTTCTGGTTGCAAAAAGAAGTCCGGCTCCATTAGAAATAATGGGAAAATGTTTCTCCTTCTCAGCTGAATAATTACCCCAGTAAACACTTTCCTGATGAGTTTATGGTCTCAGTCGCTAGTTTCAAGTCTTCTTCAACACAGCATGATGTTCATTTAGTAAATTATGGTCCCGTTTATTTTAAAATAGACCACAAAGCAGAGAATGTTTCAGGGCGGGATTATCTATGATTGACAAGTCGTTACCATGACGACCTGTCAATCAGGCTAGAGCCGACTCGTACCCTCGGCGCTGTGTAAATTTAACCAGCGCCGTTGAAAAAGCTTATTATAGTTGTAGCACTCCCAGCACAAATTGAGGTTTAAATGTTTGCATATTGTGTTAATTAGTAAGCTTTTGAAATGTTGTTGACAGAGGGTAGTTATTTTGAACTTTAGAGAGAACTAGCTGTTTCCTCTGTTTTCTAATCTCAATTCAAATCTACAGTAAACACACAGCCATGAGACGGGCATTTAGTGTATTCCTCAAAACACTTTCTTACAGAACAACAAAACAAAGAGCACAACTGTACCTGTAACATTACCTTAAATGCTTCAGGGACTTTGTCATTATTATTAATCACTCGGTTGTTTAGGAGAGCACTGGGGTCTAATTAGGGCAATTAAAATCAAACTGAAAGCTGTTGGCTTTTTCACAAGGTTATGCCATTCGAAGCACTGGGCCGGATGATTAACGTCCTGAGAGGGCTGTTGGCCAAAAGGCAACAGAATCTCCCAGAGCAGACCTGGCCAGCTCTGGATTAAACAAAAGAGGAGCGTGTGGTTTGTCTCTGCTTGTAAAATTTATGGTTTAAGGAATTTTGACATCAGAGCTGCACAAAACACCAAAGTAATGGGAATATTTAAAAATTATATTATATATAAAGTTATGTTTTCATGTTTTACATCTTCCTCGTACAAGGCCGATTTAATAAATAATTCTTACCTGTGGTGGGTTGATCAACACATCTATCTCTGGGGCATGACCTCCTGTAGCCATGGGGCCTGGCGTGCAGCCAGCAGGTGAAGAACAGATCTATGACGGGGACAGGGACCTGCAGAAAAGACGGCTAGTGTGGCTGGAATAACACTAAGAGGGAGTTGGGTATGGAGCTGCTGTGGGGACGGATTTCCGGGGGGGAAGATGTGAGTGGGCGAACAGTCCGAGAGGTGAAGGACGACAGGGGCGGCAGGGCCGGCTGTGGGACTCGGGTGGGGTTAGTGCAGGTGGGAGAGGGGAATAAGCAGGAGAGGGAAGGGGGGAAAGATGGGGTGCAGAGCAGCAGGAACCTGGGGAAGGACGGGGATCAGCCTTTCTCTTTCACGGTTGGGGATCCAGGAAGCCTTTGGGGTGGCATAACCTGCAAGAGAGTGGACAGGAGGGACAACAATATTACTGGTCTGATGTGGGGAAACTGTCGGGTAGTAACACACATAATGCACTGCAAACACTGAAATATACAGCTGCTCACTTGCTTGCATTAAAATTCCATGCATGTTTTTAGCAAATTTGTGTGAACTTTCATTAAAATAAACACGTGTCCAATGTGTTACCTCCATATAAATTATAATATTAAAAGTATCTGACTAGATCATATTAATCGAGCACCTCACTCTGATGTATCATGGCATTTCATTGCTGCTTCCCACCCACACGATGGCATTTGTGTATTTTTTTAATAAACACATTCATCTCTTACGATCCCTGTGGTGTTTTCTTCAGCTGCTGTGGTTATAGAGACAACAAGAGTCCCCTGTCTGGACCGAAAGCTTGGTCCCAACCATGTCATCCCTTCTCAGTGGAGTAAAAGTGAACACTGATCTGAATAACACTGATTTTGCAGCATTACGTGAGACAGGGGATCTAGTTCTTGTTCTTCTCTTAGGGTTTGGTGTCAGGGACCCCTGAATCTCTCACAGCAACTTGCTCCCATGCCAAAAACTAGCCACTCTCTGGCGTAAAAACTATTATATGGAGACCATTTCCTGATTCTATGGATCATCATGGAGTTTAACTGTTGCTGGATTGAACAGAATTAGGGGGTATTGGGGAATAATAAGAGAATGAGAATCAGGATTCATCAACAAATGGACTAACTTGAGAAATACACATCTTAAACAAAGGAGCCCTTTTTGTCCCTTACCACCAAGCCCAGAGCTGTCAATCTAATGTTTGCTACCCCTGTAGGCTGTCTGGAGAGCCCCATCATAAATTCACTTGTTGGCATGTTTTTATCTGGCGTTGGAAAACCTCCCAGGAGCTATAGCGTCATAATCTTTGCTGTGTAAGGAACTACGTCGTAATGCAAACTGTATCATTTTAAAGCAGCATTACTCACTAAAAACTCCTGGGTTACTTCTTCAACCCATTTTCTGGGTTAGTTGTGCTAGGTTAAAATTATGGGTTATTTTTTCAGAGTGTAACCATTTTCTGGGTTATAGGGTTAATATTTTGACCCAATTCCTGGGTTGTTTGGGTTTCTGGGTTGTTTTTCAAAGAGTAACCCATGTTCTGGGTTATAGGGTGGGCTTTCTCACTCTCAAATTCAAATTAGTTTTATTGGCATGAATGCATAGCAACCACCCCGCAGCTGTTCAGGAATTTTCTCACAGCAGTCATTTGAAATAACCGTCGCTTGGCGCTCCATCCATTTTGGCCTGTGCTTCTTCGGTGCAACTTCGTGTATTCAAGGTAAGCGAGTATTTTCGGTGTTGATGTAACGTAAACTTTTCTGTGTCCATGTCCCCCGTTGCTAGTTTAGCACCATGTGCTGAAAAAATTACCGTGGCTTAGCTGCTTCGTTGAGACCAGCGTTAGCCGTGGTAATTCTGTTGTTTCATGTAGATCTAACTTGTTTAAAGTCCGTGTAAAGTCAGACATGACAGGACACAAACAACGTTTGAAGGTTTTAAGTCTTAAATTCAATCCAGTTATTAAATGTTGTCAAATGTTAGAGGGTTGTTTATTTTTCTATTTTTCATAATAGAGTTTGATTTAATTTAATGCAATAAAAATGTAATATTTATATTATAATAATATTGTCACAGTCACCCCTGGTCACATGTCTTCCTTTGTTCTGTTTTCCAGCCACTCATCTGTTTCCATGGTTTCTGTCATTCAGTTCATCTGCATCACCTGTGTTTAGTTAATTACCATCATCATCTGTTCCACCTGTGTTCTGTTAATCAGTGTTCATCGGTGTTAGTATTTAGTTCCTCCAATTCAGTCAGTCTTTGGCTTTGTAGTCTTGTTTAATGTGTACATCCTGCCTGTCTGCACCTTTTGGGTTTATTTTATCAGTAAAATGTTTGAATTGGAACTTCTGCCTGCACCACACCGTGACAGATATAATGCAAAACAAAGTTTTATTTTCTGAAATAAGGCATACTGGCATAGTAACCCAAGTTACGTTATTTTTGACCCAAATCCTGGGTTAAAAAGGGACCAACTAATTTCTGGGTTATCTACAATGTTGGGTTTTTTAACCCCACATCTGGGTCAGGTGTTTAACCCAGAAATTGGGTCAAAAACAATAACCCAATTTTCTGTGTTGAAATAACTTAGAAATTAGTTGGTCCCTTTTTAACCCAGGAGTTGGATTTGAGTTTGGGTCTTTGGGTCAGTCTGTGAAGCAGCACTTCTAATTCCAGTCATGGGTTTGATTCCCTCCCCGGCCGACAGTGTTAAGTGATTTGCTTTCAACTTTACGTGGGGGTGGTGATGGCGCAGTGGATGAGACACATGCCTTTGGTGTGAGAGACCCTAGAGCAAGACACTTGCTCCAGAGGCGTGCGACCTCCTGACATATCAATTGTAAGTCACTTTAAATGTGATAATTCTCTGTGGGATCATCCCGAGTCACCCCTTTGACATTACACACAGTCAATTGACCTATTGATAATATTAAAATATTGATTAGTGTTTTTCAGGGATTTTATTAGCGTCAGATTGACTGATGGATTGCAAAAACATGTGTGATTTGCTGCTGTTGGTGCCCTGAAGGAAAAACTTTATCTGTCAAATACAATGCCTTCAACTCTTGTATTTTCCCAGTGACATATCCTGCTACAGGCATAACTGAACTCGCTTATCAGTCTAATTTGAAAACCACTGCGGCACACACGCGTAAAGAAACAAGAGCTGGCACCAAGGGACCACTTTTTCCAGATGATGCCAAAATAGACACAGCTGATTATTTTGGTTTTTAACTTGGAGGAAAACAGGTGCCTCTTATCCATGTAAACATGCCAAGGATTGCTGGTCTGTAATTATTCTGGGCAGTGTGGGAGAGGGCGAGCAAAAGACAATTGTCATTCACCGTCGTCATTCACTCCAGTGAGGATCTTTGCACTATTCACATCAGTATATTATTCAATTAATTATGACAATCACTTGTGGTTAAACAATAATCAACAAGCACATACTGCAGTGAAAAGCCGGGTTATTCCATGAATTAGGTGTGACGAAGCAACTATTAATGATTTGCATTGGAATTATCAGCAGTGCATGCAATGAGGAGATAAAACAAAATACTATCTGAAACAAGCACACAAGCGTGTGAATATAAGACACTGTGGACACTACAAGTCATGGAAATTGATGGAATATAGCCAATAAATCCCAAGTGACTTGCTCTGTTTGGAGCTGCTGTTTTCCCCGCTGTCACAACAAGAAGCTCTACATCTGTCTCAGTTTTATTCAGCTGACTCATTTGCTCCCTCTGAGACATTTACAGCTGGCTCATAGTTCACATTATGCACAAGGCACTGCAGAAATAAAAGTCTGTTGTTGAGACGGCTCTGCAGAACGGTTTGGGGTTATTATCTTGAGCACGTTTGCACAATACGGCATTATACGCATTATTGTATATACACTTCTTGAAGAACACCCTACAGCGGGAATTTGTAATCATCACCACACTGAAATCTTTTATTTCAAGTTTTACTTTTATTTTATTTTTTACGAACTGTGCTTCTGTTTTGGCCTCGTTAATTAAGTTGCAGAAGAAACCAGAGCTGCGTATTATTCAGTCCATTAATGCATCGTCCGTGCACATCTCATTTGTAGTTTAAATTAAGCATCTGCAGATTTAAATAGTGCAGAATCTAACTAGCTTAACAAATAATGTGCATTTCAAAGCAAATTATCTGTTCGTTGACAGCTCAATAAACGGCCTGCACCTCTTAGACCACGGAATAATCCGTACAGAGCAACACCTACCACCTTTTTAAATAAATTCAGCAGTATTTGTGCTGTTTCAATGTGCTGTGGGAAGATTTCCCCCATACACATGCTCCTTCCTACCTTACCGTGTGTCATCCTGATTGGCCACCGGTGGAGTGTGTAGTCACCTTGGCCAAACTGACCCAGCTCCTGCCCAACTAGCTCACTGCCACAGCCATATCAAATGTCCCAAACCCCTTCCTACCAGCTGTGTAATCAGAGAGCTCTGAATGGCTCAACCCTTTGAATGTGTGGAGGGGGACGCTTGACATAGTGACAGACACTGATAGTGTTGTGGTGGTGGTGGTGGTGGTGGTGGTGGGGCGGAGCAGCTGAGGAATGCCAACAGACACAAAAAAAAAGGATAACAAAACCTCTGGTGAATGACAGCGCTACAATACGGATGACGAGGGCGACTCAGAACAGACCCACTTAAAATAATCAACAACATATTTCACTGCGGAAAGAAATGCTGGTCCGAACGCTCCGTGTGGACGAGAGGTCACGCACACTCACCACCTGATCCTCAGATACACAAAAGGTATTACTGATGAAGTAGAAAAGAGCTCTGAATTAAAAATGTAATGTAATTGCCAGCAGTAATTATGAAGGTGAATTAAAAAAAACAATATAACAGCATTGAAATAATTAGTCAATTAACTGGGATGAAAAGTATATTTACGCAAGTACCTGTACTTTACCTGAGCGTATATGTTTTACAGGTCCTTAAAAAAGTAAAACTATAGTTTTGCTAGTTACCTTGAGTTGTAACTATCGGTTATTTTATTATTATCATCTCATCTGCAGATTGTTTCTGGATTAATGTACTAATGGCCTATAAAAATGTCAGCAAAAAGTTAATTAAAGAGGTGGTATTCTGCTCATTTTCAGGTTCAGAATCTTATTTAGTGGTTGTACCAGAACAGGTTTACATGGTTTCATTTTCAAAAAGCACCATATTGTTTGTCAGACTGCACATTGCTGCAGCTCCTTATTTCACAATGTGTGTTGAAGGCTTCGTTTTAGCTATGGAGTGATACATCTGTCTCTAAATGATCTTTGTTGGGAGTTACACATGCACGGTTCCTAGTTAAGGACTACTAGCCAATCAGAAGCAGAGTAGGGCGGGTCAGCGAGAAGCCGGTAAACAGCTCGGGTTCAGCTGTACATGTTGCCGACCAGCTTGGCAACATGGACTGGAGCAAGAGTTTCAGAGCGGTGAGTTATTAATCTGTAACAAAAGGATCTTTCATCCATAAAGTTTTAACCGAGCTCTGTCTCTACATCACAGTAACAACTTTATGTCCACTGACTGCCTGGAGGGTAGCTAGTGTTTGGAAGGGAGAGGAGAGCTGTGTGCTGCAGCTCGCTGTTTTCGAGGGCGTGTCGGAGCAGCCGCTTGGCGAGCATTTTGACACGTATTTACTTGTGACATCACAAGAAAGGGAAGTAAAGGCTGGACTACAAATGAGCTGTTTTCAGTTCAGAGCAGAGTTTTCTGTGGGAGATGGGAACTAACTTTGGGCTCGACTTTGGGCTTTTTCACTCTACAAACCTGTTACAGCACAAAAAGATATATAACTCAATAAAGGAGAGGGAAAAAGCCAAAAAGCAGAATACCACCTTTAAAAAAATGATTAAAGCCAATTATAATTTCCGAAAGCACAACGTAAAATCATCCAATGTTTTGTTTTGCAAACAGTCGAAAACGTAAGACAAAGACAAGCAGCACATCTTGAGAACTGAGAAGCTGGGACCTGGAAATGTTTGACATTTTTTCTTGAAAAATTACTAAAATAATAAATTGATTATTAAAATTGTTAATCACTCACAGCTGCATTCAATCAGATTTGATTATTTTTTGTTATCTCACAATCATACCACTACTGCCAATGAAAAATACTTTCTTCAAGCAACTTTGATTTGATTGCATCAATTAGCAACAAAGGGCCTATTGACATTTTCCTTTTTTTTTTAAGATAACTTCCATCTTGACAACGAAATACAACAAAAACAACTGCAGCAGTCACAGCTCTGAGCATTACATGAGAAGCCAACAGAGAGACAGACAGAGGCATACAGTAAGTGTGAAGGAGAGAAAGAGGAGGATGAACTCTTAATTGGCTCAAACCAAGAGATCACTCTAAAACAGAACAGCTTGATGCGCAGAAGCACAGATGTTCGTGTGTTTGCTTGGTGTTTGTTGCATATCATTTAATCAAGGTGAATCACAGTGAAGCCTATAGCAAAGTGCTTTGGTGCAGCACTTTAAAAATTAGACTACAGATGCCAAACTCATTTGTGGACAACATTGTCTCAGATTCTGAAAGTTTCAGTCTTTACTTAAATTTAAACAAACCTCAGAAACGGTGCCTCTCAGGGTCACCACATGAACGCAGTGTGTTTGTTATGCTGTGTGAGCAGCCACAGACTGTATTTCTGACTTTAGAGAAATGCTATTTAAACTGTAGATGTATTGGGACCAACATAAAAAACACAGGTTTAAAGCAAGAATGTCAGTAAATCAGTCCACTGAGATGAAAACTAATAGTTCACTGTTATTAGTTACCCAGGACTGCTTTAGACTGTTGAATCCCTGAAGCCATCTGGAGGCCGCAGGGCATATTTATAGTTGGGCGATTGGTTATTAGTAGTTATCATACAGCTGCCAGCTGGTGCTTATTGAGAACACAGGCAAGATGACATGGCCTCAGGTATGTGTATTGGGATGTGGTCCACTGAAATCTCAGGTGGTTTCAACAACTGTCCCGAATTGGCAACAGATTGTCTGATCGCACGTTTCAGGCTGTTAATCTCTGCTAACAGTAAATCCGTGCGGCACTGAAGAACCAGAGAGTGACTAAGTTTGATCAAAAACTGACCGAGAATTATTCTTGGCATCTGTGCAGAGACATCTTCCACAGTTTCACAGTTCATACTGACAAACACGGACACGACTTCACACACAGTGCAGAAGGAGCGTGTAAGATCACGACGACTGCAAACAACAGTTGAACCACACAAATCAGTCAGTAGCACTAATATTAGTTATTAATGTTGCCCTGCAGAAAATTAGGGCTTAAATCGATTAACAGGTGGCACAACTGTGCAGGCCATCGCAGTCTTCTGAATTAACCCAGTGCGGTCTTCCTGCTCTCCTAATGGCCAGAAGGTCTGAAAGGGGGGCACCAGCGGTCTGAATTCACAGGCCTCTGCCTGGTAACAACCGCTCACACTTCTCCACTACAATCACAATGCTAGTTAACCCAAACACACAAAAATACACAATACAAGAACAATATCTTATAATATAAATAACAAAATAACGTTTTGTTCCCTCAACTTCAGGCTGCATTTCCCACAAGGAGCGTTTCGCCTGCCTGATTTTGCTGACATGTTTAGATTTTGTTGATTTGGTAATCAGTGTTTGCTTTTTGTGCTTTTACTATGATGAAGGAGGCTTCATAGTTAAATGATTTCTTTTGAGGCCGTTTTAACCGTGTTTATTTTACGATCGTGAGTCTCTACAGGGTGTTTTATTTTGAAAATTGACCAAATTCTCTATCCCGCGCTTTGTTTGACTTCCTGCCTGGTTCAATCTGCTCTGTGCTGCTTGACACGGCCTGTGGCAAAAATAACCCTGCTACCTAACGCAGGTTAACGCGGCGTAGCCAGAGTCCGTGGATTGTAGTGGTTAGACCAGCCTGTCTGGCACCAACAACCAGGCCACGTTCAAAGACACTTAAATCCCCTTTCCTCCCCATTCTGATGCTCAGTTTGAACTTCAGCAAGTCGTCACATGCTTAAACTGAGCATTGAGTTGTTTCCATGTGATTAGCTGATAAGCTTTTTGTGTTAACAAGCAACTGAACAGATGAAGCTTCAAAATGGCCGGTGAGTTTCACACCAATTCAACCAAGGTGACTATCATTATTCAAAATAACATTTTGAAAAAAATCAACGGCAACATGTAAGAAAATATGTCCTAGTTACTCTGAATGATCCACAGAGAGTTTAGAACTACTTTTTACAAAAACAGAATATTCAGATTATGTAGAGGAAATGGGGACACTTTCTAAAATTCCTCTTGAATTTTTAGACACACACTTTGGTCTTTGCTTTGAGTAAAATCTCTTAATAATAATTTGATCTCTTAAAACTTGGTACTCATTAACGTCCCCGTCAGGATAAACTGTATTAACTTTGGTTAATGCCTTAAATTTTCATTTGGCACCATCGCCAGGTCAAAAAGTGTCCACTGCTTTGGTTTATGACCAAATACTACAGCTAGTTAGTTAACATGCCAACCAGTGTCGGGCAGCAATGCGTAGCAGCTAACGCGTTTCAGGGATGAGATTACTTGTGTGACTCTGATACTCTGACACTCTGACATTTGGGGTTTGGCTTGTTTGCCGTGTTGCAGGGAGTTTTGACGGAGAGCTGATATCAGACTGGTTTCCTTGTGTTCAGAGTGAGCTGGTGTGAGGAGACTGAAAAACGCAACTCCTGGTAAAGTTAACTCCAAAGTTTTCCAATTACGTGTGTGTGTGTTCTTAGCAGGTTTGCTACGGTTAGCTATGATTAAAGTCAGACATGAGCTGGTTTTGTTGAGTTTGATGGTTGTAAACCCTACAGCTTTACCGATGAGGCCTGCTGCGATGTCACGGGGGCGATGGTCAGTAAATCCTTCTGAACTGCGGGCTGGCAGCTTCAACAAAAATGTCTGGTCTTCATTTTCTTCTCTTCTTATATGTGTAGTGACTTTATTACAGTCAAGTAGCAGTAGCCTGTGTTAGCAGTGTCTTTGTGTGCATGCTGAAATTAGCATTTAGCTCAAAGCAGAGCTACAAGCATGCCTGTAGAAATTAATTGTATTGGGGTGGAAGCAGAAGAGAGACAGAGCAACCTCAACAATTAAAAGCTGTATCTCCATATACAATACTATACAATTAGAGGATAATGTTTGTTGTTTATTATGTAAGTGGGGTGAGGACCCTTTATTCACTTAAGGTAATCATCATGGTTTATTTATTGTACAAGAGTTTGTGTTATATTATTATTGCATGTAAAATGCAAAACAGAGATTGGAGTTAAACAGCCTAAATATTAGACCCCTGCAGTTTATATAATATCCCTGCTGGAGGACAGGCTGTAGTTCACACAGCGTTTGAAATCCCACTCTGCTTCTTCTTGTTCAGACATAAGTTGCGCAATAATCGATACTTGCACTCAATTCCGAAACGCCTTATTTATAAAACACTGAAGCTGAAAGGTGTCAGGTTACAAGAACCATCTTCCACAAGAACTAAACAGGCAGCTGCTTTAACCCTTCAGTTTTTGGAAATCCTGCAAACCACCACTAGTTCGCTCTGCTCGGCAGACGGGTGTTGCTGAGTCATTACTACGTGACCTTCTCCACCTCCAGCTTCTGTTTGAACTTGAATCTCAGACTGTTTCACGCGGCTCGCAGACGCCCCGTGGAGCTTCTGATCTTTTCTGAGAAAGAAGGCGGTGCACTTTCTATTGTCCAGGCGAAACACCGCAGCACAACAACGACTATCAACACACCGCAATCAGTAAGCCACCGCCTCCGGAGCGGTGCTGCTCCACCTGCGCACAACGGAGACGTCTCTGCCTCACCGTGCAGCCCTGCACCCAAACGCAACACTATACCTGCAGGGGCAGACTCTTTGGCGTTGCTTCACCAGGTTGCATGTCTCTGTCTGAGCAAAAAACGAAATTCCATAACGACAGCCAGTCATTTCCTTTGCTCAGGCTCACGCATGTCTTTGTTGCATAGCAAGTACCGAGACCGCGACTCAGCATCATTTTGATGCCAGTGCGCAGTTGCCCACTCAAAAGTCAAAAGCCGGAACATTTGCATTCGTGACCGCCGTAAGTCGTCGCTTTACCTGAGATTTCGGAGAGCAGTCCAGCGGTGGAAAAAACGTGAAGCAAGAGTTGCTGCGACTAAAGGCGGCTGCGGCAGCAGTGCTGGTCCATAATCCGTAATCAAGTGAAGACACGCCACGCAGCCTGCTGGATCTGCGAAGGATGCTCAGCGTGGCCACGTGACTCTGAAGGACAACCTGCCCATCTGAAGCCACTGATTTATGGATAACAATAGCATGCTGTCCAAACACTGTGTGGCTTGCAGTAGTCCTAATAGAGGAAGCAGCAGGAGCAGCAGTGGTAGTAGTTTTGGTATTTGCAACAGTGAAATGAAACTTTTACAGTAAACAAGTCAGCAGGATAGAGGTAATGTTGGCCTGTTCATGCTGTGGTGCAGTGAGGTGTAGGCTGTGCGGACTTGATGCTGCCCACCTCTGTTAAGTATACAACATTTTATTTAGTCAATGGAAAAATTACATATAAAAAATGCATTTCAATATAGGCTGTTTTCATTTTTTAAATCCAAAGTTCCAGCTTTTTAAATAAAAAAAAGAAGCAGCTGGTTAAATCATGAAAATATAATAAATTATAAGAGTAAAAAGAAAAATTGTCACAGACTGAAGTACATGTACATTTTAAAGAGAAAATGACAATTTTATCCCTCACAGTAGGGAAGTCCGTGTGACACCTTTCATTTCCGGCCCCCTCTCTGCTGTCCACATTTGAATAAAGAAAGTTCATGTTGTTTTTCCATGTCGCCTGTTGCTGAATAAATGAGGGATAATTTAGTTACCACAAATACAACGACACACTATAAACCTCAGTAGAGCAGGAGTGGTTGGTTGCCGGGGTGCAGACACATTTAAAATGATCAAACATTGCACATAAAATGTTGGAATTTAACCATTTAACCTGTCAATTTATTCGACCTACTGAGATGTGCTACTTACAGCCATTTATTTATTTAATTTTTTAATCACACACGCGAGCTTACTGTTTTATATTTTATTTTAATTTTCAATATATTTTAATTTTTCTAACACACACACATATACAGCTTTAATTACTTTATGCTTTAATGAAATGTATGAGGTTGATTGTTCTTATGTAGTTTGTATGATGCTTTGGCAATATTGTTGTTATACATTCATGCCAATAAAACTAATTTGAATTTATTAAATAGCCTATATTGGCACCACTACTCACTATGTGTACTGTACAAAGATGGGGAGCATGTTGAAATACTATATTATGCCATATTATTATTATTATTTTTTTTGATGTTACTGATGATCAGCCACTTTCTTGATGGCATTCCCAACAGCAAGGTTGCACAGATTTATGGCCATGGAGACAAACCACGCTTGCGGGTCACACGTATGCGCAGAACCGCTAAGTAGCACATCTCCATAGGCAGGGGACCACCAGGAATTTTGGGCCCCATGGAAAAAAAAAAAATTAAATTGGACCCCCTCTGCGCAGCTGTCGTCACCACTTCTCTAGGACATAACTGTCCCATCAAAAACTTTACATAACTCTAATTAAAGGCTTGCAAGCGTCTGGCTTCTTGTAGTTTAATATCAGTACTAGCACAATATTTACTGCTGGTGATTTGTACATGCAAGTCTGCACGCAGGATGCAGTTCACTATTTGCTTCTCAAATAAATTGCCCTTTATGATGGGAATAATAAAGTCTGTATCGATACATGTCATTAACGGCCATCATTCAATCTAAATGAACCAATCAGACTGGATTATTTTAATACTGTCTGTAACTTACATGCAGGCTGAGGTAAGCTGCTGTTCAGCATCCAGTACAGACAGGAAGTTTTATTTTATTTTATTTGTTTCATAATCATCATTATATGATAAAATAATTTGTGTTTGAATTTCATTAATCAATGTCATTAATAAACATTTCATTTTCTTTTTTGTTCTGATACAAAGAGCCAGACAGACACTGAAATCCCCACAGCCTCCCTGGAATGACGCTAACTCATTAACACAGTGCTGCTCACCTTCTTCACTGGCACAGGGAGGCTGCAGTTCTGGGCTGCTGCTGCTGCCTCATCTGTTGTTAGTCTGCTAAAAGGGGCAGAGACGGAGATTTAACAGGAATCTCTTGCTAAAAGTTTCCCTGCACTGATTAAATGTTGATTAAATGTAGGCTAACACTAGTTTGCAGCTAGCTAGCTTATTTCACTGTGGACATGAAGCCAACAGGTTAACACCACTCACAGACTAAAGGCAGCCCACCTTTCTTGTTGAAAAACTGGGTAACAGACTGACATCCTGTCATTTGTCTTTCCTCTCTCTCTTTACTTGTTTGAAAACCAGAGTTTGGTTTACTAAACAACATCGAGATCTCTGTGTTTCTGCCGCATCTAAACACCGTCACTGATCCAGCGCGCTAAGCTAGGATCAAACCATCTCATGCAGATACAGGGGGGTGGTCGGTCAACATGGAGGTTAACTTTTACTGCCAAAAAAAAAGTAAAAACAAAGAGATCATTCATTTTATTACTATATTTGAAATGTAATTATACTCGATAATGGTTTATGTAATGTGTTACATAACATAATTTGATATTAGTTTATAATTATTTTTTGGGGCCCCTGTCAGTCAGGGGTCCTTGGAATCGCCCATCTTGATAGGTAGCATAAATACACAGAATACCGGCCCAGCCACTCAGCGACCTTTGCGGTGGAATAGGGCTCCATGGCCACCAAGGCCCCCTACAGTCACCGCTTGCTAGTGGTGGGGAAAAACACTGAAAACAGAAACGGAAAGTAAAATAGCTCTCTATAATACGCACATTAATAAGCATATTGGTTATTTAATTTAGTTAGATACTGTGGAAAATCAGCTGTGACCTGTGACTCCTGACCCTGTGACATCACCCCTGATGCTGGGTCCGTCGGGCTCCACGTCGATGTCATATTTGTCTGGATATGTAAAAGGACAACAGAAGAGCCTCTAAAACGAGAGGAGGCAAGAAGATAAAGGTACGTAAGCCCACATGCTCCGTTTTCCCATCCTGTATTTTTAGATAATCCGCTCTTACATTAGCCTCAGTTAGCCGCGCGGGTATCAACAATGCTAACGCTATAGCTTGCTAACATGCTAACCGCGATTAGCATCATAACTTACTGCAAAAAATTGGTATAGTATTGAGATTATACTTTAGTATAGGATTAAATCGTATGATTAAAGTCAGTCAATAAACATAAAATTTCCCAAGAGCAATTTTTACAATAGCAATAATACAGCCAAATTTGTATTTTTAAAAGATACCTGTACACAGAGGGGAGTCTTGCTATTATTTTTCTGGCCAACAACACAAAGCAATAGTAGTTTAAATATGACTAAATGAAGAGAGTTCATGTTGTTTTTCCATGTTGCTAAATAAATGAGGGATAATGTAATTACCAAAAATACAAATACACACTAAAAAGCTCGGTAGAGCAGGACTGGTTGGTTGCCGGTGTTTCGGTTTAACGAGCTGCCCTGTTAACTGGTGACCGTCAGCCGAACGCGTCTGTGGTTGTCATAGATACGGCAGCTGTTGAAAACAGGAAGAGGCAAGTTGCTCTTCCTGTGAATGTCAAATCTCTAATAAATATTCTAAATACACATATTTGTCTTTGGAGTCTGTGTCAGTAAACACGTGTCATGTAGAAAAACGATTCAGCCTTTTAAAACGAATAAAATAAAAATATTTTTTTATCACGGGATTCGAACTCAGATCAATGTGGGAAAATAAGTGAAAGCCAGTTTGATATTCCAATAACCTACGCTGTAATCACCTCTTACTCTGCTGTGGGCGTGATGTTAAACAACTTCCAGAGCAAACAGCCAGCCGTCACTCTTTAAAACGGGAGACACAGATCAGCTTGTGACCACACTGTCTGTGTGAACCAAGACCAGGTCCGTATTTTACGTGTTTCCCTTCACAACCAACACAGAGTTGTTTACAAGATGTGGACGGGCAATATTTATGTTAGTAACCTACTTAAACATGTAGCTATTAATCACATTAGACCGATATCTAACGATAGTTAAGACCAGGGATATTCAATTAGAATTCAAAGGGGCCAGTTACATTTATTCCTTTTAGCTGACGATTTTATCCAAAGCGACTTATAATTGCTGTACACGTCAGAGGTCTCACGCCTCTGGAGCAAGAGGGGTTAAGTGTGTTGCTCAGGGGGGATTGAACCCGGGTCTCTCACATCAAAGGCAGGCGTCTTATCCACTGCGCCATCACCATCCCAGTTAGAGAAAATTTCCCGAAGCAAAGGTCCGGAACATCATACGACTGACTTGCGTTATCATTCAGGATCAACATATATGTTTTTAGTCAACAACTGACAATATTTCAACATCAAACTGGAGGGATAATAGATAATAAATACTCTTATAATAAATTTAAGTAAACTAAAATAAAGTGCCTTATTTTTTAGAATAAATGAAATAAAAAGTGTATCTTGAAGTCAAAGTGTAGTCTTAACCAATTTTATAATAAACACTCAACACATCAAGTGAACAGCTGCCTCCTCTTCTCTTTCATTCCCTCTTCCTCTTTCCTACTTTCTCCTGTTCAGTGAGAAACGTGAGCTCTAACTTGTCCTGCCAGCTCGGATTGGAGATCTATGAGATATTCTGGTTCTGAACGGCCCGTGGGAGGAACGTACATGTAAAAATCTGTATGTTCTAGTGAAAAGTCTTTTCTCTTTGCCTCCTCTCTCCGTGTGCAGTGTTTCCCATACATTAATTTATTTGTGGCTGCTCGCCACAACATCACAGCTGACCGCCACAGATTGATTTTCGTAAGGCCTTCGCGCAGCACGGTCTCTCGCTCGTCCCTCTCGCTCTCTGTCCATCACAACGCTGTCAGTGTAGGAGACCCAGCTAAGAAAAGTTATTAGCCATCATACAAAGGGGCCGAGCAAACAAGGAGAGCTAAGTTAATGTTGGAATGCAGCTGGATTTTGGAGGCTACCACCAGCTGGTAGTCAATAACCCGCCCCCAAAACACAAACACACACAGTTACATTGTCATTCTGTGGGCGTCTCAGAAACATCTCCGGTGTATCTCACTCGCGGATGCGGACTCGACTCGAATGCACAGATTTGATTGGCTGAGCAGTATCACATGAGACGATGCGATTGGTCTGTGAGTTTATTTTTAAGTTTATAAGTGTAAGTTTATTTTACAGTTTTCGTGTGAAATTTCATCACTAAATCCACTTCTGAGAAGTTCTGAGGTGAGAAATCAGCTGTGTAGAGTTGAGGAGCTCGGCGAGCGAGCGGCGGCGGGGGAAGCCTGCGGCGACCCGCGGGAGGAGCGTGTGAGGCCGGCCGGCCGCTCACAGAGCCCTCTGCTCCCGCCGTCACACAGACGCTGCAGCAACAACGGCAGAGGAAAACACAGCTGGAAGGTTTTCATACCGCTTATCTGTCTTTACATTCTGAGGAACGCTCAAACATTTTAACCGTAGACTGGATATATTTTAAGAGCTGTGTGGATCGCTGGTGTGTGTGTCGCATTGAGCATCACGTCGCGGCCGTTGTGTGTGGCGTCGCTCTCTGGGTTCTATCTGCAATGGAAAACAGAGCAGGGCCGAGGAGAGTCCAGTCTATCGATTTGCGCTATGGAAGCATTTTCAGCAAGGCAGCAAAGATCGTCAGACCACCGGCAACAGTTCAACGTTCAGTCCTGATGGTGAGATGCGGAACAGTGATGCTGTGTGGTTGCTAGGTTACGGTCGCAGTCTGAAGGCTTTGATTTGGATCACACTACCTTGTTTCTTACGGCCCGCCCTTCTCTGCTTCTGATTGGCTAGTAGTCCTTACCTGGGAACTGCGCATGTGCAACTCCCAACAAAGATATGGTACAAGTAAGATGCATCACTCTGTAGCTCAAGAGCGGAGCTACAACAGACAGGCTGAAAAGAGGAGCTGCAGCAATGTGCAGTATGAAAAAAAATATGGTGTTTTTTGAAAATTTAACCATGTAAACCTGTTCTGGTACAACCCAAAATTAAGATTTTGAACCTGAAAATGAGCAGAATACCACCTCTTTAACCTCAGGGCTTAACAACATCAGCAAAACTATAAGACAAATTCACACTCTCGTAAGTGAGAGTTCAGAAATGACAGTTTTGTCTTTAACTACAACAAACAGTCACAAATACATTTGTTAGATTGTCCCAGCTGAAAAAAAGACAGCCGCACACAGTCAATTATCAAATGCATTTTGATGTTTATCACGTGGTTTTAACTTGCCAGCTGTAGTCTGACTGAACCAGATGACGTATTGTTTAGAGCACAAGGTCCTCCACGTCCTTTTATCAAAAGCTTTAAAGATTCATGATTGTCCTAAAATAAAAGTCTATGCTGCCATAAACTACATCACCCACAATGCATTGTCAATGTTGTGACCCGAGAAGTGACGGCATCCCACCACTAGATTGCGATGTTTCCCCACCCACTACGGCACCTCTGGACTGAAAAAGTGAAAAGTTACTGTAAAAGCTTATGTTTGTTGATATTTATCTTTATTATTTACTTGAAATGTTTGATCTTTGATTGATGGGGTTTTTAAATCTGATAAATTCATTTATTTATTTATAATAAGACAGACATTTTCTGACTAAGGCTATATTTTTACATCTCATAAATGTCCTTAACTTGAACACATAATCAAATAAAGAGATAGTTATTTAACAGCATGTTAAGGAGGAGTTTATACAGTCTCACAGTTGCTACTGGCCCTCTGAGGGTAACCGTAATGCTTGTGTGGCCCTCGGTGAAAATGAGTTTGACAGCCCTGGTTTAGAGAGTGACATCTCTGGTCATGTATTGGTAGTGACACTTATATAAAGGAGACCAGAAAACAAGAGCTGCACGGTTATATTAAACTGTACAGCTGCACGCTCACGTTAAGTTATACAGATACAGCTGGCAGCTAAGACAACACTGGGAAATCTTTAAAGTGGCAGGTCATCAATGTCAGTTTACCATCAGCGTCAGTATCCTATCCTGTCATAGAGGAAACTCTGCACACAAAACTTTTCAGACGCTGATTCACAAATGTAAAACAGAACTAGTATTGATAGTTCAATACATTCCCCAAAGCAACGCTTCAGTGATAGTTCAGCCTCGTTGTTTGACCTTTGTCAGGCTCTGCCAGGCGAATATTTTTCCTCCCTTTGAGTCTCGATTTAACATCTTGAACTGTCACAGCAACAGAAAGTTGTGCTTGAAATAAACACACACCTAATAAACAAATGTAAAAAATATATTATGTGAGGCATAGTTAACCAAGTAAAAGAAAATAAATGCAACACGCAATCATTCATGCATGGGACAAATGCAATATGGCATTGCTCCACTAGAGGGTGCCCTGATTTCAGCTATAAAATGACAGGACACACTGGAAACTTCACTTGTGTAGGAGAGTATCAGCATAATTAACTAAAAAGGTTCTTCAAATCTTATGATGCTATGGAAGTAAAAAGGAAACACCATATGGATTCCTGCAGGAATGGAAAGAGTAAAACTTCTCAGGAGAAGGAGAACAAGCCTTACTGCATTTTTACATCTGAAGACCAAACACGTTTTGCTTTATTCTTCAGATTAGGGTGTCCTGTCAAGAAAGGAAGACGGATTATGTGACAGGCTTTATAATGGTGTCAGCCCTGTTAATGTTTACATCTGAAAGATGTTTAAATCTGCAAGGCAGACGTTTCACAGCTGGAGGATCGTCCAGATGGAACATTTTCCACTGCCATTATTTGTTAAACAGAGAGAGAGAGTTTGTAAGGTTCTGTTCCTGTGGAAGCAGGGATGTGAAAGGCTTCTTGCAGTGATTTCAGTTCGATTTGACGACGACGATGACACTCTTCCCTGCTTCTGCACCAGTTTAACTAGATGAACGCAGTCTGAATATTGCACGAAACATGAAAGCAGAGGGTGGGATTAAGAGCCAAAGAAGGGACGGTGTTTAAAAGTGGAGATCAGTTGTTGATTAAGAGTTGTGGAACTTAGTCAGCTGTGCAAAATGCTGGATAAACTTAGAGAGTATTGACCTCAGACAGACATCCTTGGCTGCTCATTTGGCTCCCTCAGTATCTGAGACTCAGACCTTGAGGTCCAGAGGCTGTTTGTCATTGATTACAGACCTGAGACCATTTATTTCACTTTGTTCAAACACCTTTCTTTTAACCACAGATTCAGTGACAACTAAGTCCTTCAGACCTGTTGGGCTCTAGAGTACTGCTACAAACCGCTCGCAACTTTACATTTACCCAGAGTTTTGTCCTTTTCCATTTGTTTTTTTAAAAAGTTTCATTGCGTAGGTTTTAGTGGCATCTAGTGGTCAGAGTTGTGAATTGCAACCTCTACAGTCTGTGATTGCAACCAACATCTCGTTCACTGCTCCCCCCTCACTTTGCAAGGAGAAGCTACGGAGGCCGACAAAGGTAATAAAAACATAACTGTTCATTATGTGAGGTCTTAATATAGAACTGAAAACATAGTTATGTATATTATATTGCATTCCTGTCAATAGGTCCTTCTAAATATTACACACTGAACCTAAATAAAGCTGCACAATATATATTTTTTCAAAACCGATAATGCATAATGCGTGGTAACTGTGATATTAACCGGGATGCTAATTTCCTATAAAAAAACAAGCTTAAGAAGAAATGTACTTACCGGAAAAATGAACAGCCAACTCCTAAATAAGCTTTTTTAACACCGTGCAGTATTTACAAGTGGCCTCTATCCTGATGGTATCCATAATAGCAGCTAAACGCAATGAACTCTACCCGTCCGGCACCAAATGGCAGACTAAGTTATAAACTAGCTGGTGAACATAGTGAAGCATACAGCAGCTAAACAGACCAGTATTTCCCTCAGGAGCTTGTAAACAAAACAGGGCTGATAGGAGTCAGGTAGCCAGACACATGACTGAAGTGAATGCTAATGTGTAGGAAGCTGTTTGCTTTTGTCTTTGCGAACAAGTGTGCAAAACCAATGAATAACCAATTAAAGTGATGTTTTTTTTATATTAGGTTCCACTATGAAATTAATTTCAAAATCACTTCAACATTGACAGCACTCTAAATATTCGTTATTGCGATCTAGAAATACGGAACCAGTTGGTTGACTGAGTATTAGTAGTGTCCTCAGATGACATAACTAAAAGTAGTAATGCAATTTTTGTGTAGTGCAGCACAATATTTTCACGTTAAAAAGAAGCACACAGGTAAAGTGCAAGTACGTCAAAAGTAGATGCTTTAATTAACATTCCACCACTGGAAATGCAACATGTTTAGGGTGGATAAGCTAAAAATAAGTTTATTTAAAGCTCTTCAAATAGCAATGCCATGAAACAGCTTCTCCAGTGCTTCTAATTTCATATAAATCCAGTTAGTTCCTCCCTTTCATACTTTTGCTTCCTTTGGGATGTAATGCCTTCTATTAATTTATTTTATGTACAGATTTTCTGCCCGATAAGCAAGTCACAGCTCGCTCCTCTGCAGTTTAGCAGTCTGTGCCAAACTGCATCTTCAGTTGTCATCGCTTCTCATCTGGCATTGGGTGATAGCAACAAGGAAACCTTAGAGCAGAAGTGTTGCACGTTACCACTGCCACACCCTGTTCAATCACCTGGAAGATTGTTCATTAGCGCTGTTAGCATGTTTCAAATGAGATAGTATGAAATTGTTAATGAGGTGTTTTGAGTCGTAAGACGCTAATCGTTCAATGCTGTCCTGGTTTTGAGGCTGATGCAGGTGATTGGTTTGGGGCCAGTCGTATTATTATTAGTAACATGGATTAGTAGCCTACATATTGTTCTCCTATTGTAAATAATGGCACTAAGACATTTCTAGCCTTTCAATTTTTCTAAAAATTAATTTCATCTAGGGTATTAACTCTGTTAATTCAAAGTAAAAGAGTGCATGTTTCCTCAAAAAACTATGCCCGCCATTTAAATTAATTGTAAATGCTGATTTGTAGAGCGTAATGCTTGTACATGCCTGTGCAGGAAAATGGTGAAGCCAAAGCAGACATTTTGAAAGGAAGTTGGCAGGATCGGGCCTGCAAATGTGCAGATGATGAACAGCTTGCCCCTTGGGAGCCTGGTTCGACGGCGCTGAACATCTTAAAGGGACAGTCCGACAGTTAAGATGAATTGTGATCTAGCATGTGCGTCCAAAGGATCATGAAAGAAATGCGTACAGAGCGTATTAGACTCTGATCTTAAATTAGAAAAGACAACAGACAAAGTCTTTGTGGGTAGAAATAACCATTAAATCAACCCAAATCACAGAATAAATAAAACTAGTGGAAGAAGAAGCTCTGTGATAATAAAGGACACAACCCACAACAGGCAGAGGGCAGGCTCACCCTGAGAAGCAAAGGGGAACGCTGTGGTGAGCCACACAATGCAGCGAGTAGAACAGTAGAAGAACGGTAACATGGCTTACGACTTAGCAAACAACATCTGTGTTGTTTCAGCTCCCACAAAGACCCAAAGGAATTGATAGGTCTAACTACAGAACAACTGAGTGCTCTGTTGAATTGTACACCAAAGTTTTTTTAATCTAACCAAGATCATATTTCCCTCTGGAGAGTTACCCAGAAAGTCATAAAACAATGCATAGCGGACATCTTAATTCTTATCGCCTCAGTTTTTTTCTTTTGTGTTGCATCAGTAACATTCTCCCATCCTACATTAAAAGTCAAAGAACAAACCGTTTTAGGAGGATGTGTGGTTAAATGACCATAAGTGACCAGTAGATCACCAAGACAAATACTTAAAATTCCTGAAAGATCGAATTCACTGCACAGCACCCTACTGAATGCAAACAGACACTGACCACATGACCATGACTTTTGTCTGTTTTATGTAGCTGTTAACAGTTTCTATAAATACAGTTTGATATATGGAGCCCTAAAACTGACAAAAAGTATATACGTACCTAACTACATCCATAAATAATATTGTTAGTTAACTATATTACATTTAAATTACGTTTACTCATTTGGCAGACGCTTTTATCCAAAGTGACTTACATTTCAGAAACAAACATACAAGCATCAACAGAGCATCAAATACAGATCTACAACTGACAAGACATACTTGTAAGAGCAGTAATAAATACTAGTAAGAGCTCATATCACATCAATGGGGTAAATACCCAGGGAAGGAAGGAAGAGTTAACAAAAAGTGCTATCAATACAAGATAATTGTAGAGGATAGAAGAAGAAGAGCACAGGAAGTGCATGTTAGAGGTTAGGAGTTAGAGGTGTTAAAAGAGGAAGTGTTCTCGGAAGAGATGAGTTTTCAGGAGCTTCTTGAAGTCAGAGAGGGACGCCCCTGATCTGATGGCGTGCGGTAGCTCGTTCCACCATCGTGGTGTCACAGATGAGAACAGGGACTGGGATCGCTTTGTGTGAAGGGCTGGCAGAGCCAGGCGGCGTTCGTTGGAGGAGCGTAGCGGCCGAGAAGGAACTCAGGTTTGTATTATGGAGTTTAGGTAGATGGTGCAGACCCGGTGGTCGCTCTGTATGCAGCATTAGTGACTTGAATTTGATTCTGGAGGCCACGGGGAGCCAGTGGAGGTCACTGAATAATGGAGTGACATGAGTCCTTTTGGGCTGATCAGACGTGCTGCTGTGTTCTGAACCATTTGTAAGGGTTTCACCACGCAAGCTGGAGGACCTGCTAGGAGGGCATTGCAATAGTCGAGGCGAGAGATAACCATGGCCTGTACCAGAAGCTGGGTGGCGTACTGAGTGAGGAAGTGCCTGATTTTCCTTATGTTGTATAGAGCAAAGCGGCATGACTTAGAGACAGCAGCAACATGGTCTGAAAAGGACAGCTGGTCATCAACCAGGACACCCAAGTGTCTCACCATCCTGGTTGGAGTGATGGTTGAGGAGTCAGTTTGTAGTTTGATGTTATGGTGAATAGATTGCTTGGCTGGAATCGCCTGGCAGGAAGGATAAGTAGAGTTGTGTGTCGTCTGCGTAGCAGTGGTAAGAGAAGCCGTGTGAGCGAATGATCGGCCCCAGTGAGGTGGTGTAGATTAAGAAGAGAAGGGGCCCTAGCACTGAGCCTTGGGGCACCCCTGTGGAGAGGCCGCGGGAGTATATAAAAGTGCGTTACCTTGTTGGCTAAAATGCTTTAGCAACTGTTATGAGACTTTATATAGTGATGCTACAGCAGAATGCAGGATATGGATGATTGTGAATGGGCTGGTGCACCACCATCCCCTGGACACATATCAGTGTCATATTATATGAGAAAAAATAAATTGTGAAATTTGGCGAGGAAAATGGGGGAAATAGGGAATGGGAAAAAAATACCCATAAAAATATGGAAATGAAGGAGATGTAAAGAAAAATTAAGTTTCATTTTTTATTATAAACTGAGGGATAGTGCTTAAAAAAAGACAATATAAGAAACTTTTCTCTTTTTATATAATCAGTTTTAGTTTTGGCTTCTTTGAAAGCCTGCTGCCTTTATCTGTTTAGTATTTGGCCCCTTAAATTGCTCGTTGTATCTTCAAAATGTATCTGCTAATGTCAGTCCAGGCTTAACTAAGAAACATTTGTTGACCTCTGTGTATTTTATGAGTGAACCCAAATTGTAGGGGACGTTGACGTGCAACGCTGAATGCTACTTTAAAGTGCAACTTTTTCCCCACATGTGAGCCATACATCAAGGCATCTGCTGGATTGTGACAGTTTTTATTGGGATGGCAGTATAAAGGCCCAACTCCTGCATAAACACAAACCCAGACACATCTACATAGAAGAAAACATGGCCTGCTGCCAGAGAGGAACTGTGTAAACAGTGTCAAACTACCCCCCCATCCAAATGGTGTTGTGCTCATGTGTCTTCGCTGGCTAAACAAGGCTAAACAAGGAGCTGATCCAGCCTCTATCTAGCAGCCACCAAACACTGGAAATTGTCATGTCAGTTTTAGGAAGTGCTCGTGCTGAACAGAAGAAGAAGATGATAGTGGCAGTTTAGAGAAATCTTTCTTGGCATTACTGTTTTCTGCTGCTGTCCTCCTAAAATGGACTTCACACATGCCACCTCAGACTAACCCCACACACTCCAGCAGCACATGTTGCTGTACTATATTTCCTCCCCTTATGCCTTTTGTACCATAACAGACTCCAGAGAATGTGACTCAGCAGTTAAACTTCACTTTACAGAGGTTAAACTGATTCATCCTTCACCCGACTTCACTGGAGTCCAGCGTCTCCAGGAAACGAGGATAATTAGCTCAGCCTTTGCAGTCTGATGTGGTGACCAGTTCTGAGCACTGAGGGCGTCGTCGAGCGTTCATCTTGGATAGGGGGCTTACTTCTTCCCCCTCTCTTGATCCCTCCTTTCCTGCACATGTGCACTCTCAGTCTTTTCTTAAAAGCTTTCACTGCACAAACTCAAAGTACACAACGTAAAATTAAAAAAAAAAACACTAGTGCATGAGTTGAAATATGATCTGCATTTGGTATAAAAACATCAGCAGCATCATTTAGGTATCTATTACAAAAAAAAATAAATGGTTTCTGATAAAACTGAGGAAAAAACAAACACAGCTGAGCTCGTCAGTTTAGAGAAACGGTATTTTTGCTGGCAGGCTGTGAGTAGGAGGATAACAAATCCTGTATTCTGAAGGAATAGCCCATCAAAAACATGTTAAGTTGCTCCAAGGTAGAAGACTTGTCCCCTGTGCTTTGAAAAGGAAACATTGAAATATCTTGTTATATTTCAATGTTTCAAGTGTACATTTTGAAAGCATGGAAATACGTGTTAACTACATGTCCAGGCTCAAGAAAGGCAACAGTGGACATCTAAAAGGACAGAATGCCATGAGACATAAATAGATAAATAAATATTCTTTCCCGTGTCCACCTGGCCAAATGATGCTTTAATTCTTGAGTTGTGATTTTAATATGCAGTATTTGAGCCACATTACACGAGTTTGAGGGGACTCTGGAGTGCCACATAAATATTCTTCTAGCTCCAGAGTGAAGCTGTTCGATGTTTACACTGAGAATATAAAAATATTCAAGCTCTAGACTCCTTGTTTTTTTATGGCTGCACCATTCCAACATATGGAAATATTCTTGTCCATGATTTTATACGAATTTCCCCAAAATTCAGTCTGACATATTTGGTATTTTTGGAAACTTTGGGAATAATAACATTTTGTAGTGAGTGTGATCGGACCAATCTAATCCACTGCTGCCAGGACATTGTCCCTGCAGGACAGCGGGAGTGAAGAGGACGTATTTGTACTGGGCTCTTTCTGCTGTGCATGTACACATACATGCAATTGTGGGCTTGCATGCATGCGCGATCATTTTGTTCTGCAGATACTACATCTATAAATGTGAATCTATGCACATGTGTAGATTATTGTGTGTGTGTGTTGTTGCATGTCTGCATGCTTATATGTTTGTGTTGTGTGTAGATAAACCTGTTGGGAAGATACTGCAAATGATGTTTATTGTTATTATTAGTAGTGGAGAGATGAATAGTCCTTGAGAACATGTCAGACTTGCAAAGTGAAGGACCTGGCTTCACTCCAAACTCATTCCAGCAGCACTCATATCAGTCGTAAACACACCGACAATTCAAATGTTGGCCTATACTACAAAAACATTGCTGAAAACTAAATATTTAATTGAGTTATTAACTGTTAATGTTGTAAAAACAGGTCCGCTGTGGAAATGTAATTAAATCAGGGAATATTCCATCCAAGTCATTCAGATGGAAGAGAAAACATCTACTCTTAAACTGAAATAAATCTGATTGATCTGCATAGAAGATAAAACGACATGCTGAGCTTCTCTCTTGTCTTTTTTAAAGCTTTGCAAGTCAGCACAAGATGAGGAAGGTGAACTCCATGAGTATTTGGGAAGGAAACTCACAACACATCATCAGTGTCTCACAAAGCAGAAGATGACAAGAGACAAGAGAACACGCAGATCACTGCAGGCAGGGTCGAGGCAGGCAAACACGCCTCGCCTGCACCAAACACCAACCCCGCACGGATGAATAAATGACTTTTTGAGGAGCTGTCATTACTCACCTATCAGGTATTTGCAACATTACCTGCCTGAGGTTAGCTTTCCGTCTCCATCACTCAGCTCTGTAGCAAAGGAGAGTCATTCTGCTTTCAGGCTTCTGTATACATTTAAGGGTGTCTGCACAGGCACGCAGCAGGCATGTTGCAAACACAGATACTGTTGTCATAGGAGTCAAGGGAGGTTGAGGTGATAACTTTCGTACCGATGCTATTTGGAATAGCTTTCTGTCTTATGTACAACTGTGACTTACTCGCAGGGTCCCCTTTTTAGGTAAATCAGAGATAAATATCAGATAAAACTATCCCTAACCCTAACTATCACATAAAGAGTTTCCTTTTGCATTGGTGGTATTTTGGTTGTTCAGAGGTCACTTTGAAAGTTTTCCTTGTGAAATGCTTCACATAGATTTCCTAAACTCTGCTTCTTTTTCCCCTAAGGAAATTATACATCGTTCCTCTTGACTCATAGACCTCAGAGTGATAAATTACTCTGGTACATTCCAGTTTGGGCTGGAGGAGACCCCCACTCAGGGGTGGTTTACCCATCTGTAGCGACTGGAATATGAGGGCCATTAAACCCCAGCTGTGGAAAGAAAAGGCTCACATCCTAATAAAAGTGTGACATCACCAGAGTATGCATTTGCTTTATACCCAGTGATTATCTCTGTTTTGCAGACTATAACTTTCTCATAAGAAACAGGCTCCAGCTTCTTTCCCTTGCCTTTGACAACTAGTTCCAGAAAAATATACAAAAACAAATCGCTATAGTTCAGACATTCTCTCATAATTTTAGTTTGATGCTATCAGAATTCATGTCAATAGATTGTAGATATAAAAGGTTTAGTGCAAAAAATGTGCAGCTACATATCTCATTGCTCCGTGCAACTACTAAAGTGATTATGTTGTAGTCAGATGTAAAGTCGTAGCTTGAGGTGTTATTTTTATTGCATCTCCAAACAAGTTCCCCTATTCACGTTTCCGGGGACTATGAAGTTCGTTTGACCCCATCCTCGGTGCATTGTAAGGAGAGAAGGCTTTATTGCCCAAGCTCCATGAAGCCTGGACGTTTTCTGCCTCCGTATGCAGAATTTCTCCCCAGCTTGTGGTCACGGGGGCTTGGATGAAAACTGCTTTTGCTATTACACCAAATACTCCTAATTGGACTGGTGTTCTGTGCAGAGTGCGCCTTCACAATGGAAGTGAAACATTCGAATCTTTCACATTTCTGAGATGAAACGGAATGTTTCATAGAAAACCAGTTTTGGTGGTTAAGAGGGCTGGTCGCACTGTTTTATGTGAGTCAGTGATAATTATGCTCAAACGTGGGTGGAGAATGTGATTTTATTTACCTGATCGCGAACTTGTGTACATTTCTGCATCAAAGCACATCGTGCTGGCTAGATTCAGTCAGACGTAAGCGTCACCAGAGGGGGCATGTCTCCAGGGTTAAGCAAACAGACATGAGAATGACAGAGCAGGAGAATACTAAGTTTATTTAAAAGGAAATGTATACTCTGAGTATCAAATACTCATTGCCTTAAGGCTTTTAACTTTTGTGGAGAACAGCTGCAGTTAGTTTGGATCCACAGCAGTTAGTTCTGACTTCACTGGTGACCTTGAGGCATGAAAAAGAAAGTACCAAGTGAGAAACTGACTGAGGGAGCGAAGTTACCACCAACCCAACTGCTGGAAGCCTGTCTTCTATGATCGCTGAGAAGTGACTTAGAGAGTGTGATCGCAGATACAAGCAACCAAAGTTTCCTTTGCATGGTGCCTCACCCCCTCTCTTGACAACACAAGTGCCTCTTAGCATGAACAGCGATTTAAGAAGTGCTTTGTTGCGACGTGAAGTCGCAGACTTTCCCTGATCGGTTGGTACCTTCACCTCTTATCGTTGTTTAAACTCTCCCTGCACGGCTAATTCCTCAATGCCTCTGGGGCACAGTGTGTCGGATTAAGCTGAAAAGTATGAGCTCAAGTATTTCTTTTTTTTGTCTTCTAGTCAAATCTGAGCCTCCATCAAACAGTGAAACTGTCTGCCAGTTTCCAATCAGTCTGACAGCCGTGCTGCAGGCCCCACGGACGTGCAAAGAGCTTTAAACCTACATGAAGCTTCCGCTGCATTCACAAACACGCAAGTTCAGTCCTGCTCCACGTGAAAGGCTTTTAGAAGCCTGCGATATCTTGGCTGGAAAAGTTCAGGCTTTGCAATTCTGATTTAGCTTTTGATATTTATTAAGCTCAAGTGGAAATTTTGCAAGACAAAAGATTGGGAGGTTGTTAAAAAATATATATATATATTATTAACCCTCTGGGATTATAAAAATCCACACCAGCCTGGACCAAGTGTTGGGTCTGCTGACTAATGTTAATGTGTCATCCATTGCTAGCAGGGCAATAATATATTACATTATAATTGTTAAAGTATTCGTTCTTGTGATTATCTTTCAACAAAACTAAGAATCCTAAGCCATGCTGGCAGCTCTGTGAGACTGTTTAGGCACTTTGGCTAAATGCTAACATCAGCATGCTAAAAGGCCCAAACCCGATCTCCACCCTAAAGCCTAAACCCTGAACCCTCACAGACTTGGCTGATATGACCTGGTAGGTTCTTGAGTGCAAGAGGCTGCAAGGGTCTGAAATGGTGTAATAGGACAGCAGTCTGCAGCATATACCTTGACAACTGACTGGATTTGGGACTTTAAAGTTAACATTTTTTACTTTCTTCACAGCCGTGGCACTGAAGACACCGACTGTCTGATTTGAACATATTCCAAAGTAAAAACATTATTTAAAAGTGACCTAATTTGAAAATAATGAGTTTACTAATTTTTATCAAAACGGCATTAAACACTTTTTATTGTAGTTGCTCCTTCCATCTTTTTTTTAAAACGCAGGCTTCCCCTGGTAACCCCGTGTTTAACGTCACAACTCTATGAACTGTGAGTAATTTCCTTCAGGCAAAATCTGCAGAGATGCGGACTTACAGAAAGTGTGCAGTTAGGGCTCAAAAAGTCTACGAGAGCCCTCATCCACGCGATTTGTCAGTGGGACAGCACTAAGCTCACGGACGTGCCGGGAACGTGCCTCTAAGCCCGTGAGTCTGAGTCTGTGAGTGTGAAGATCAGGATTCAGCCAATGGACACGAACAACCACTCACATTCACACCTAAGGGCAATTTAGAATCACCAATTAACCTTTTAACCTGCATGTCTTCTGATGGTGGGAGAAAGCCGGAGACGGAAAGCCTATGCAGACACACGGAAACATGCAAACTGCACACAGAAAGGCCCGGGGTTTGACCCCAAGACCATCTTGCTGTGAAGCAACAGTGCTATCCACTGCTCCAATGTGCTGCCCTTTGTTAGCACGCTAACAAGTGCTAATAGGCATTAAAATCAAAGTGCAACTGGGGATGATCAGGGCGTCCACGGGGTCTTAAAAGGTGATAAATCAATTTTGCGAAAATTAAGGCCATTAAAAAGTATTAAAAAGTCTTAATCGCCATTTAACAAGGTATTACATTTTGAAGATATATATTTTTTTTAATGTGAAAATCCTGTTTGTCCAAAAGTTTGTTTGCTAAAAGTGCAGATGAACGTATTTATTTATAACGCACAGCCAAAAATACTAGACAGGCAGAGAGCAGCGACTGTGTGATTCGTTTCTGTAACGTTAGGCGCAGGGATCTAACGTGCGCCTATTTCACTCTTAAAAGCTCCAAAAAAATAGATCCGTGCGAACCTTAAAATGATTTAAGAGTACAGCCGACCGTAATCTCCCACCCCTCCGGACCCTCAATGCTAATTGGCCAAAACATAGTCGGAGTGGCGATCAGGAGTAACGGGATTAACGCGGTTGGCCGGTCGCTCTGTTCCTGAAAAACAAGAGCGAGATGCGCCACCAGCAGCTGAATCGGTAAGACAGAAGACAACAGGGAGAATCCACGGAGCGCTGGGTTTGGCTAACGTTAGCTGGCTGTTTAGCTAAATCGGTGCCTTTTATTAAAACACATTCAACTTTTCAAAAGCCGATGCTCTCGTTAATGTCACTTTTGGGAACAGACCAATCACAGCATGGATAGAGTAGGATTTTAAAAAAGTTTGGTGTGCTGCAAAAAACAAACCCAAACTGAAACAGCTTTAATTTGAATTAATATTATACTAGTGGTAATATTCTATTATATGAAATTATATTGAATATAGTAACATAATGAATATATTAATATCAAAGTTAAAGTTTACTATTACATTAACAACATACTTTTAATTTAATGTTATAATATTATACTAATACAGTCATTTAGACTAGTTCCTCCTCCAGGTTGTGTCTGTGCTACATCGCCTGCACTACTTACACCATTCATCACTCAGTTTATTCTCTTCATCTTTGTTCCCTGCTGGCCTGTTTGAATTTTGTTGTATTGATCAAGTGGTCGATGAAAGTTATCACAAGCTCACATTATCTAGTTTAAACCAACTAAAACACAAAATCACACTGGGTTTCACGTGATTTGCTGTAATGTTGCGAACTTAAACGTCATAGCTTTTGTAAGACAGCTGCTTTTTGCAGGAAATCTGACCAGTGCTTCACATAGAAAACAGCTGGCTATACATAGCAGGCTGATATAGGCAACTGAGAAAGTTGGTGAATCCCTCAATTTTTAGGTGGCGTTGCAACCTGATGACATATAGGCAATACATATGTTATAAATATATTTAAATTCCTTTGCAAAGCTCAAAAATGTCCCTTTTAAAAGATGTGTGACTGATTTAATTGGTTAGCTCAAAGTGGTGCAACGGTCTTAAAATATGCTGAAAAAGTCTTGAAAAGTTCTTGGAAAGGTTTTAAATTTTACTTCAAGATTCCTGTTTATATCCTGATGACAGACCTGTGATTCATTTTGCAGATATTTGGTCATGAACCAAAATGAAGATTCAAATCTTGACCCGATGATGGCACTAGATGGAAAATCAGAAGATCACCAAAGTCATTAGTATTTATCCTCAAGGGAACCTGAATATCTGTAGCAAATGTGACAGCTATATATCCAACAGTTGTCAATATATGTTCAGTAAAAATAAAAATGTCAACCTCATGATGGTTTTAGAGGACCTCCAAAGTTGGTCCAGGGTTGGATGATCGCCTCAGAGGTAGTCATAATTTCCCAGTCTGTTGCATCTTGTCTCTTTTACAGACACTAACATCCGCTGACTAGCTATGATCTCATGAGAACTCCATCCACAGAGGCAAACCACTTTTTTTTTGGGGAAGAAAATCAAAGGACTACTGAAAACTCTGCACAAAAAAATTCCCTTTTACATTATAGCTGTTAAGGTGATTAAGGTCAGCGCAGAGTATCCATTAGCCATTATCATACAATTTATATAACCGATTACCTGGACCTATTGTTGTAATCTTATTTAAAAAACCCAAAAGTTTAAATGCATTAAAACTTGGAGTGCAGTGATGTGTAAAATCTGCCCTGTGGTAACGTCATTGACATTGCTCCAAGGTTAAATGTCCTCAATCTCTCAAGCAAAGATGTTTTGAATGTAGACATGCACGTTTTGTTCACACATTTGTGCAAATTCAAGGAAACCTTAACGATATCCAAACATCTACAACTTTACTAATTGTAAGAATATCTGACGAGAACCGTTTCTGCCCATTATTTTCCCCTTCTCGTGCCTCTCAACTCCTCTGTCTGGAAAGTAAACAAATGTCTGAGTCCGGCGGCGCTCAAAGGCAGGACTTCCATCCCCCTCAAAGATAGCTGGCCAATGACTCATGCTCAGTGGCCTCAGTCCTCCTCACATTTTCCACAAGGTGCAAATCATTTCCCCACAACCATGTAAAACCAAATGTTCATGTGGTTAGACATTAGGCCACTCTGAAAACATTTACGCCGCTTATTTGCTCCGGTTCTCTGGTCGTTCCTGCTCATTTGGAGAAGCAAAGCACTGACTAGCTGAAGATATTGAACCCTAGTGCAGCCCTCCTGTCCTACGCTGAGCTAGCTTTAGCAGAATGAGAAATGAATCCATTACATTTGTGGCCGCCATAAGCTAAAAGCAACTTCTTTTCACATTCAGTTAAGATTTTGTCATCATCACAAATAGTAATCCTCATCCATTTTGCAGACAGAAGGCAAGTTCCTTCAATATCTCTCAATGTAATATAATAAATATGTGGTTACAATAATGATTCACAGCACACGGCGTGATATAGGCCTACACCCAGACACTGACACACACTGGGGAATGGATGTCTTTTTCCACAATACTGTCCTCTGAAGTGAATTTATTTTTCACTCACTTCCATTTTAGTCCTCCCACATTACTGAGGAAATCCCTTCCCCAGATCGCTCGCTGTCCGCCCGTCTGAGACTGTGACTGACGACTGCTGTGTTATGGCTTCGTTTACTCATTTGTCACCCGACACTCCCATTGGTTGCTCTGTTTGGGAAGTTTGTTGGGACTTGTTCTGAAAGCTGTTTGACAGTCTATTTAAGAGCATTCATCACCATTACCAAGTCAGAACCGCTGTTGTTCGGAGAAATGGGAAAGGGGGAGTGAAAATAGAGGTTAAATGAACACATGCTTGGCTTTAGCCAACTCAAAGGTGCCCAGTGGAGTTTTGTTACTCATGTTATGTTCAGTGTTACTCACCAAAACACACTGGGATTATCCTTCAGGTCTAACGTGTTGAATGCATCTCCTTCCTTATGAATCATTTGCCAGCTAACCTTGTTTACATGTCCACAGTCTTCTTCCTCACTGCCTTTGTTAGTGCATTGCTACATTTATTTGCACATTACGCAGACACATGAAATAGTGGAATAGTGTAAATCCTTTGGCAGGAAAATGTATCAGCCACAAAACGTTTAAGATATTCCTCTATAGCACTAGCGGTGGTTTAAAACTACGCCTCTGAAGATGCACTTATAAAAATGCCCATATGATCATTGGTATTTTTGGTAACACGACCATCAGAATTGTTTTATATTGCGATGCTATGTCATTGCTGTGAATATAGCTGTAGGAAGACAAAGTTTGCGCCTAGCTGGTGAACACAGTGAAGCACTTAATGAGCTAAAGCAGCTAAAGAGCCAGACGTGTTTCTCAGATTTCGGTGGTGACCAAAACAGAGCTAAAAGAGGACTGAATCATTTGACATGTTGGCACAAACATGACACCAGATTATTTGCTAATGTTGCTGGATGTATAAATACTGTATAAATAACTGTTGGCTAACACTTAGATTTCCTTGTTAACTTTGGTAAACGTCACTATTTTGAAACCGCAAATTGTGAAATGTCACAATTTGGATAGGTTTAAGCAACAAAAGTACTTGGTTAAGTTTAGGACAAGATCGTGGTTTGGGTTAAAATAACTACCGTAAAACTTAGCCCGGGCTTTTATTTGCAAAATCACTGAATTGACCCTGCCTACATTTGGGACAGGCGTCCATATGGGACAGGCCTTTAATTCCTTTTGCACAAAACTGAAACTATGAAACAGTTCATTTATTTCAAACAGAATAATATTTAATAATATCAAATGCACGTCATTCATTTGATCTAGCTCCGACAGACAGCTTATGCACTTTTATTTTGAAGTTACATCACGACAACAACAGGGTGCAGGATGAGAGAAGTTAGCAGATAGAGAGCGACGGACTTCACAGGACAGGATTCACAACTTGGATTCATTTTTCTGAAAAGCTGTTTTTATTCTTTTGATCGGTGGACCCTCACAGACTGAAGCGAGATAAATAATCAAGGAACGGAGACATTCAGGTTTAACGAGAGCTTCAAAGGTAACAGGACGGTAAAGGTAGGTGTATGATATTTAACAGAAAGGACAGAGTAAGGAGGTGGTTGGGGTGGATGGAGGGCCAGAACCCCGACTTTGAACCAGGAGAGCGGTGTTCCTATCCTCCCTAAATATTTTTATTAAAGTTAGGCGAGTTGCGTAAATTGCGAAAGTTACGCATGAGAAGTTAGTTAACACTTGCGTGTTAACTGACGTACGTAGTTATTTGAACCCAAACCATGGTCCTAACCCTAACCAAGTAGTTGTGTTGCCTAAACATAACCAAATTGTACAGTTATTTCACAACTGTAATAACGAGCCGTTTTGAAACGGTGATGTTTCAAAATTCTAGCGTTTTATTTTGAAAGTCTACCCGGACGTTGCATATTTGTTGTATCTGAGCGTTATTAACTTGACGAGCCTTTTGTGTCTAGAAATGACGCTAAAGGGATATCCAGGGCATTAAAAAGCGATGCCAAAGGGCCTCGACCAAGCGCCAATATGAGTCGGGAGTGAGAGTGTGTTACATTGAACTATGATGCTAAGGGGTTTCCCAGGGCTTTACAATCTGATGCCAACGGGTCTTGACCATGCACCCGCATGTGACGACTTGGGAGTGAGAACGGTTTACCTCTAGAGCTATGAAACAAATTCTTTTTTTAAACAGTATAAAACCTCCTATGAAGCTAGGAAAAACATTTTTTATTAAACAAATCTGAGGACACAATTCATTTATACACAGTTTTAACTGACTGACTGAAGCAGAGATGCAGTAATTGTGACGATGCACTCGTTGCTAAGCATTGCTTTGGTCTGTTTTCTTCAGGATACTGATATCGTGCCCTTGCGTCAAGAGTTCAGCAGGAAGACTGAGGAAACAATTCATTCCTCTTTGGGGCAAAGGCAGCCGACCCTGGGTTCACTGCAGCAGACGGCGTTCGTATGCGGGCACTGAGGGAGGGCCCCTGGTGTAGGTTACAAAGTTTCCTTCACACGCGTTAGACGGAAATGTGCTTCATGCTAAAAACAACATGGCCCTGTCGTCCAGATGACTTTTCAATTACATGATCAAAGAAGCTAGTTAGGTGAGAACAGTTAGATCCTGAATTAAAGTGAGAAAATAATAATTTAACACCAATAACAAAGTGATGTTAATTTTTCAAACAAAAGTGTGAAAACTCTAAAGATTCATACTATAAAAACCATTGCAAACTTGTCAAATCATTTCGTTTTTAAATGAAAGTACTATTACTGCTTTTGTAATACAAAATGTATTGATCCCTAGTTGCTCTTTAATCCCACTTTAAAACAGAGGAAAGTACCGGAAATCAGGAGGACGGATCTGTCCGAATCTGGCTGATTGATATTATAAAAAAAGATATATAAATTCCTGATGACAGGCCCATGGCTGTTTCACCAGAACACACAGTGAAAAAAAGATATATAATCCAGCTTAATATTGTTAAGGTTTGTTTGTGTTGGACATTTTGTACCTTGGACATGCGTTTTGTCCTGTTAGGAAAATCAGATGTTCTTGTTTCAAGTTGTCTCCGGTTATTGTCTCAATTTTATTGGCCTCAAATGTCATCTGGTGGGGGGGGTTGGGGCAAAATGACTTTAACAGATGAAGCCAAAACCACGAAACTGCATGTTAGGAAAGAGGGGAAAGTCATCACAGCCCTGGCAGTCAGAGTGGAGGGAGGATTGTTGAAGTAGGAGATAGCGCAGAGGATATTTTTCCGCCGTAGGAAGCCCGCTCACAGCTTACATTTGCCTGGGAGAATTCTGTCGAGGCTTTCTGGCTGTCCATTCAGCTCTGTCAGAGGTTTCACTGTCAACAAAGCACAAGTTTGGTGGGATTGTATTGAAGACTGGCATCATATGGATCAAGTTAAACTACAAAAAAGGGTCAAAATACAAACATATATCTACAATAATAGGTCCACAATGAAATCTTACCAATGTTTTACAAACATAGAAAATGTCATTCAGGCTTATATCTCATCTTGCTTAAACACAGCAGTTAGGCTCTTAACAAATGCCACATATAGACAGGTTTCCAGCTGAATCTGGAATAAATTTTACAATAATTTACTAATCACTACATAAGTAAATGCATGGTGGTTAATGGCTCAGCCATAGACCGTATAGAAGCATTGGACGTCACCGTGACGTCACCCAGCGGTTTGTACACTACTGTTTTGGCATTTTTACCGTCGCAATCTTGTTTTTTTTTTTTCAAGTCAAGCCAAGTAGAACTTTATTTGTCCTCAAAGGGGCAATTTGTTCTGCAGCAGTAAAACAGTAAGAACACACAGATACCACAATACGCACACCGTATCACAAAAATATCAAAAGGAGAAGTAAAAACACAGAATACTTTATGTTTTACTACCACTAAGATAAAGGCAGTATTTACCAGTGTGGTGGGGCGGTCTAGCTGATCCTGGTACCTTTTTATTTAGCAGTGAGAAAGCTGAGGGTATGAAGGAGTGTTTGTTTGCTGGTTGGTCCTTGAAACAGGAAGCAGAAGTGACGACGAGCTAGCTGGGTCAGAAAGGTGGTCACTTCTGCACTGGCTCTACTTTTCAGACCAGGACCCTTGACGCTTAGACTGAGCTCCACCTACGTTTTGGACTCCTTACGCTGCGCGATGTGCCTTTAGGACCAATAAATGTTTCCTTGAACTTCCCAAACATTCAAAGGGTAATAATGCTTTTGCGGTCAGAGTCTTTGGAACAGCCTGCTTGAATCTATAGGAATTGAGTGTTTTACTTTTTATGCGCCTTTATTCAACAACCAGCAGTGGACAGAATTCAAAGATGGGGAATGACATGCAACAAAGGTCCCTGGACAGACTTTTACATGTTCTGTTGTGGTTAGTTGTCGGCATTGAAAGGAATCAGGTGTCCTGGTGACAGGGATGATGGTCAGCACCACCTCCCATTTATTTGATAATGGTCTCTAAAGGAGTTTTAGAAAAGTGCTACATAGATTATTATTATTATTAAAAACACTATAATAGGAACGCTGTATCAAATATTTACCAAGAATGTAGGCCACCTCTAGAGTTCTTTTTTATCTCTGATTGTTTGTCGAACAGCATCATATACTCTCATATACAACATGGAGGTCTGCATTTTACAACAGGCACCATGTGCACTCCATCTGCTCCAGCATTCCTCCGGTCCAATCCAGCAGTTTAGTTTACAACAAGTAAAAGGAGTTCGGTCTTGTGGACTCAAATGTGATCATTGAAAACCCAAGGTGGAAACGATGGTGGTTCTTGATCATGGATGCCTACTTTGTCCGAGGAAGGGTGAGCTCACTGATGGTGTGTGAGCTCTGGCTGCAGAGTCTGTTTATTGCAGTATTTTGGCAGGCGTAGCCTTGGAGACTTAGACACTGCTAATTATTTCCATTCTCTTATTCAGTCCAAAGCTAAGGTTATTTGGGATCGTACCAAAGAAGCACCCCCATATCTGTCAGAAGCATCAGATCCAAGTAAACCTAGGAGATCTGAAAAAGGAGCACAGAAGGTGCAGCTGTTGCATGGTTTACTTTTTGCGGAACAAAACACGCATTAGCGCTAAGACCAAAAATGAACACTTGAACACAACTTTCAGAAACGCTAAGACCTGACTGAGCCTCCACTTTTCAAAGTGTTTTGGGTAATTAAAAGTGTGAACTGCCTGTCTCATACATCACATCCAGCAGACATTTTCTGTAACTGCTGCACTCATCAACTTGAGCTACAAGGACGTTTTAACGTCATACTAGAGGAGGAGAAAGTGTGAAAAATGCTGTGGCACAGTCACAGAACCCAGAAAACTGCCAACAGGAGGAATCTAATACTCCGGGAGGAGAGAAATGCTGGATGATGCCAGTTGAATCATAGCAGAGTTAATAACAACCTTCTACAACAGCCTTATCAAAAACAAACTCTGCCGTCACTCTGCACACCTTCAAACTCGATCTGGCAAATGTAAACTCCCGCCCAGACTTGTACCAAAAGAACAGCGTTGATGTTTGATTCTTGGCTTTGTGTGTTTTGCTTGGAAGCAAAGAACTGAAACCAATTCGAAACACTATCCATGTTTCAGCCGGTCCAGCTCAAAGTCCAACAAACATGAGCTCAATTGTTGTCTATTATGGTATGAGCAAAAATTTCTATGCAATAATATGCTTGTGTTGGCAGACATCTACTGGTGGGCAGTGTCTCTAAAAGCATACTGAAGATATGAATAAATGCAAAGATTAAAAGCTAGTTTGCGTGTGAAGGCACACCAACCCCTTAGTAAGTAAATGTAAAATGTAAATGCTCTGTATTTGTACAGCACCCTTCTTGTCTTTTATCTTGCCAGGGGAGCCAGGGATTGAACCGCCGACCTTCTGATTAACGGCCAACCCGCTCTACCCCCTGAGCCACAGCCACTTTTGACCTCCGAAATTAAAAAAAAAATCACTCTATGAATTTTTATTTAAACTTTAAGAGTGCATAATACTTGAACAAGTACACAAAAATGCATTGTGTCATTAAGATTTTAACCTGGAACATGTTTATTTTTTATGGTTTTCACCACTTTTTCTTACAAAATGTCCTTACCGCAACATTTATTTTCTAGATTTTCCTTTTTTAAATTCAAATTTAAAAAATGTAATTATTAAATTACTGCAATTCTGATGTGTTAATCATCTCTACTTAAGTGATTCTGAGGTGTTTTTGCTAATAAAATCATAATAATAATTCAAATAAAGCAATGATGCGATAATGACATCTTGTGTCGGTAAGGACACAGTTTTAATGGTAAATGTTACGTCCTGTTATCTTCAGATTTACTAACATCTTTTATCTTTGGGCTCATTTTGACCTCCAGAAAATGAATTTCACAGAATATGAACCGCATATTATTTGTCCTGCAGCCCACCAGAGTGTGCGTGCACCTTGCTTTGCATTTTGACTTGTACACTCCTGCTAAAATGAGCAACCCAATGTAGGCATACAAGTAGGACTCCATACCTGTACACAGGCCTCCTTTCTAAGTTTGTCATTTCTCTTTTCATTTTTGGAAGAAACGTGCTGGTGGTTGAAAATCGCCTCAATAATTTGTACTTTAATAATTTGCCTTGAATTTCTCTACACAAGGTCTTTACCGCGACAAAGCTGCTGCAATAATGACATTTAATTAAAATTATATTAAATTATATTGCATTAATATTGCAAATAAATGGCAGTTAGCAATGTCTGCGTCATTAGCTTTGACTCTCATGATCTAATATACATGAATTCAACAGTAATATTAATTTATTTTTTAGTCACTGCTGGGACTTAAAAATGCCCGTGGTTGCAGAAACAATCTGTAATTATTTATTCTACATCAAATCTTTCTATCAGCCATAATATCTACCTACTTTAAAAGATAGTGAACTCAGCTAAACTTTAAAGGGCTCCTGTGGAGTTTTTTTGTAAACAAACAGAAGTTATGATTACATTCGGAGTTACTCGCTAACCAGACCGCTTTCAGGAAAAGTGACAAAGCGTAGTTATTTTGACTCTAAAGGTACCCTTCACCGTCCGTGGTCTTAGGGTATACTAAACGTTCACGATAAATTACATAAATCACTGTAATAATTTTTGTCAGTAAGAACTGAGAAGTTTTCCAAATTTCAGACTTGCCTTGCTTTGCTCCGGCCCGCAGCCGAGTTAAAATTGTGTGATTTGTGTTGGGTCCCGCAGGATCCCAATCCCAGTGCAGCTCTCTAATGCGAACGCAGAAGTCCTTTAAACTTACATTCTATCGAACGGCCAGCAGGGGGCGACTCTTCTGGCTGCAAAAAGAAGTCCGGCTCCATTAGAAATAATGGGAAAATGTTTCTCCTTCTCAGCTGAATAATTACCCCAGTAAACACTTTCCTGATGAGTTTATGGTCTCAGTCGCTAGTTTCAAGTCTTCTTCAACACAGCATGATGTTCATTTAGTGAATTATGGTCCCATTTAGAGGAACAGAGACCAGGAAGCAGTGGAGGGTTCGGGGTGGGATTATCTGTGGTTGACAAGTTGTTACCATGGCGACCTGTCAATCAGGCTAGAGCCGACTCGCACTCGGCTGTGTAAATTTAACCAGCCGTTGAAAAGCTTATCAGGAGTCGGCTGTTCACTTTCTCTGGTGAGAACATTTAGTTTTCAGACTGTTGTTCTCTGGACAAACTTATCAGCCTGTTAAAATGACAGTTAACCTGAGTTACAGCTGCACCTAGCTAGCTAGCTAGCAACAAACACGAATAGCTCTATCACACTCGGCGTCCTGGTTGCAAACTCGACATGGCCTCTATCGGCGAAACTCGAGGCTTCAAAACGGCGATCGACAAACCAACGGGTGACGTCACCATGACTACGTCCACTTATGATTAGGAGTCTGTTTTCCAACCAAAATTAGCATCCTGGTTAATAGCGTAAATTACGGATGCACCTTACTAACCAAGCTAGATAACGGCACCGCCCCGTCCAAATATCGTCTAGTTCCAAAAAATCAAACTACACCTGCCCTTTAAAAAAAGACGTATGACTGCAGACTAATTGTTCTTTCAGTCACTGAGGTAAATTCATAAAGACAGCACAGTCCATGCTCTGTAGAAACACAACATACAGTGCAGATTAATGCTCGGGCTTCTGGCCAAACTGATATTTATAACCTTGACCTTACACCCTGTTGCACATCCGATCTTTGCCATTTCATTCAGTGCAAACAAAAGAAAGGAGAGTTTTATTTTACAGTCCGGTCAAAGAAGATAAAAGGCAGGAAGCAGAGCTGGAAAATCATCTCTAAACCCCTGAAATCTGAATCAAAATAAGCCTTCTCTTATTTGAATTACTGTTAGTGATGACAGCATAATGTGCGTAACTGTGCCTTTATGTAAAAGGAAACCAGGAGCTGTAGATTGATCTGCCGCTTATCAGATGGGGATCACCCAAAAAGTAGACGTAGGCTGTGCTGAGCTGTGAACAACATATGACTGATTTTTATTTTGCCTGTTATGCTAGCAGTCACAGTGATGATGCTACTAACATTCCTGGTAACTCACTTTCACTTAAACAACATTCAAAACAAAATCCTATGCATCATGTTTTATATTGTTTGTTTTGTTTATTCATTTCTCTAAGGGGCACAAATTAAACAAATCTTCCAGGTCGGATACTCGCTCATCATGACTTTACCATAAGAGTACACACAATCTCCAGAGATCTTCCTCACTGTAATCCCAATCTTATGTTCTTTGTTTATGCAGAGGTCAGATTGGCCGAAGCGATTAGCGAAGAGGTTAATAATAATAATAAGCTTTATTTGTAGAGCACTTTTCAAAAACAAGTTACAAACAAGTGTAAACACAATAATACAAAAAACAATACAAGGTAAAAGCAAGAAAACATTGAAAAGACTAAAATACACTTTTAAGATAAATATAAAATAAGTAAAATAGAATAAAATAAAAGGGATAAAATAAAGTCAAGCAAGATCGGGAAAGGCTCTCCTATAAAAGTATGTTTTAAGAAGGGACTTAAAAGAACTCACTGACTCATCTGACCTGATTTCCTCGGGCAGGCTGTTCCAGAGCCTCGGGGCCCCGACAGCAAACTGTCCCCTTTAGTTTTCAGTCCAGACTCTGGAACAGACAGCAGACCTCTGCCCGAGGATCTCAAGGTGCGTGCTGGTGCGTACGGGACTAAAAGGTCAGAAATAGAACAAGGCGAGAGGCCGTGAAGAGCTTTAAAAGCGATCAATAAAATTTTAAAGTCAATTCTAAAACATACCGGGAGCCAGTGTGATGAAGCTAAAACAGGGCTGATGTGGTCATATTTCTTAGTTCTGGTTAACAGCCTGGCAGCTGAGTTCTGGACAGTCTGGAGTCGATCAGTAGATTTTTGGGTTAAACAAGTGAAAAGGCTGCTGCTGTAATCCAGGCGTGATGAGATGAAGGCGTGTAAAATGGTCTCGGTGTCTTTAAAAGTTAACATAGATCGAATTTTTGCTATAGTCGATAAAAACATGTTATTGTTAGTGTCTAGATGTTGATAACTCCGGACACCAAGACAGCTAATGTAGCCAGCTGCTAGCTACCCAGCTACCTACAGAGAGAAAACAAACGTCGTGTGTACATTTAAAAAAAACTTTTCACAAGGTGGACATTTTACACATCGGGCTGAACAGAAAGCGGGATTAATCAAAGGAATTCGATAAATCACCTGAAAACTACAGGTAGTTAGTTGGGCAATACAAATGATTCTTATGAGTCTTGAAGCAGAGGAATCGGCTGACGTGGTTTGTGGGCAGGGCCAACAAGAAAACAGCTGTTTTTCTCATTAGCTCTGCTCTGCCCCCCCCCCCCCAAACTGTCTGATGGAAAGCCAATCACCTGATGCTTTTAGCACCTTGTGAGCATGGCACACAGCTGTTTCCTGTCGTACAGTCTGGTTCAGGTTCAGTATGACTTGGGCGAAAAACCTCTGTGTCATTTTAATGAGTCCAACATAAATCAAACTCATTTGAAATTAATTTGCAAATAGATGTAAATGTGCATTTGAGGTTATTTATTGAACTGTAATTTACAGCTAAAGATAAGGTAGAGACAGACAGCTGCTGTAGACTAACACGTTGCTTGTGCAGGCTTTAAAAATCTGATGGTAAAATCTTGTTTGTATCCACCAGAACCTACTGTTCCTGAGCATGACACGGCACAGCTGGATGACACAGGGAAAAGTTGCTCTGTAGAGAATTCTCCAGTGACTTAGAGGACTAAACGGATTCCTTCATGTCTTTTGGGGGTGGGCTGAGGGATGGGGGGAGGCTCCCCTTTGTCTCGTTTTACAGAGGCAGGGCCAAATTAGGACTTTAATAAACAAACTTTATATGTCTGTGGCTCAATCTTGCGCCATATTGGATTATGACGTGTCCATTATTAAAGGAAGACAATTGATTTGCATCGAAAGTTAAATGTAATTGGACTAAATGTTTGGGTCCAGATTGTCTTGCTGATAAGACACACTGACACTATTCACGTTAGACAAATCTGACAAAGCTAATCGGATGTGAAACTTGTTTTAGCGCTGCAGGCAGAGTCCAAGTCAAGAGGTGTTGACCTCAGATTTCTCTCTAAATTTACACTCTGGACTCCTTATCATGACCACCTACAACCGTGACCACCCACACTGACTGTCACACGCTGTTTCAGGCTTTTTGTCTCTGCTTCTGCACGTTTGACTTAGGACACTGTAACTAAAGAGATGCATCTGATTTTATAAGCAAAATAATTGACAGGCAATCTAGCACGCTGTAATTTATCCTATAAAACAAAAGAGTGATAAACTCTATTCTTACTTTTAATTGCGCAGTAAAAAGGGACTCTCGGCTTACTGTGTGTCTTGTTTCGTGCCCCAGAGACAGCAATAAAACAGAAGCTTTATGATCTTGCTTAGCAACCACTTCTGAAGAGAGGCAAAAAAAAAAAAATCAGACACCTCCAAACGAGCAAAATCATTTTTTTTTTTTTTTTTTAATCTGTCCCCTACCATCTTTTTGACATCGAGTGAGAGACTGTTACATCCTGACATAGCTAGACGGACAGAAAGAAGTATGAGGACTTGTGAACATGGGTGTAGTTCTCCCACAGCCACAAAAGCCTGTGAGAGGATGGTTATGGGAGAGGGCTGACAAAAGGGGGAGGAAAATTAGGCTGGCCAGCATTCTTCTCATTTAAAGCTGTAACTACACAAAAAAAAGCACTCACGCAGTCTGGGCTGGGTCTGCTTGCTGCTTACAAGGAGGGGTACTCTTGTATTCATGGTGGTGCAGTGATAACCTGAGCACTTTTTTTCCTCCTTTTTCATCCTTTTCCCCTTTGCTCTGTGCACGAGGAAGGCTCATGTCTCTCCTATAGACATGATGAGCTTTGTGCATTTACGGACTTTCCTCTTTCTGGTAGTCTCCGTCGCTCAGGTTTTGATTGTTACATGTCAGGACGGGAACAGCGGTAAGTGTGAAACCCCTCTGCTGTTTATTTTAACACCTAATTGCTGTTGGGGCTGATGTGTGGAGACGGTTGCCCTTTTGAACATTAGCCTTGCCTGCGGTCGAAGGAATTGACCATCTTCTTTAAGTGTGCTCTTCACTGTTGGAGAAGTTATTTTAGATAAGACAGATGAGTTTCCTGCACCTTTGTGCCAGAGTGAATTCTCCGTAATTTGTTCTATTGCCTTATTAAGGATTGACCTTTTCTATTGGAAAGCAGCTGGAAATGTAGTAACTGATGAACATGGAAGTTATGTCTCTGTCGGGGTTGATTGGTACAAAAGCTTACGTGGTTATTAGAGACTGAGAAGATTTAAAAGAGCGCAGAGTAACCCGAGTGCGGATTATCTGTGATTGGCAACCAAGCCCCGTGTGTCAGGAAACAGTCCCGTGGACATCTGTCAGTGATTGCGAAGTGATGTCACCCTCGGGCACTGAAAATGTGCAGAGGGAAACGAGCACCTTTTTTTTTGCAGCGCTCCTGCACTACTTCACCACTTTGGAACATTCATTACCCGCAAACCATTTTCTTCCCCGTCGGACTACATTGTACATCTGCGAAAAGAATTTCAGCAGCAGAGCTCACGCGCCTTTGAGGGAACGCAGACTTGCATGTTAATTCAGAGCAGATGTGAGGAGACATGAGTCGCAGAGATGCTGTCGGATTCTCTGAGTCACCGGGTGTACTGTGGGGCCGCTGATGTCTTCAGCTGGAACACCTGAGTGTTCTTGTTTTACTTGAACTGCGCTTCCCTTTTTTTTTTTTTTTTTTTTAGCTGTAGTGTTTGATGTCCTGTGTCGTCACAGGGACTGTGTTGTTTCTGCATATGATGTCATGGGCCTCACTGAGCACTGGAAAGTTCATTTGATGGGCCCCTGATGGAGTGTGGAGTTAAGCAGTGCAGCCCAGACAGCATTAGGAGTCCTTCCAAATGGGAAAATTTAGTTTTTCTTTCCTTATATCACTAACTAACATGAGTTGGCTTTGCTCTTCAGTTTCACATAAAGCAGAGACAGTTGTGTGATAGTGTGGCACCAGATGCCACCCTCTGGTGAATGCAGCACGAGGCACAAAACCAGTTTGTTACCATTTTAACTTTATTAAAAAAATAAATTAACACTAATAACAGTGCCGGCATTGGCCAGAATAGGTAGTTAAATTCATTTTCACTGAATTATATAGACATTGATCAAGATTTAAATACACCAGAGTGTGAAAGAGGATAGAAACTCTACCAAGCTCTAAAGGTTTTATGATAACGTAGGTTTGTCTCATGTTGCTCTAACTGGCTCTGTTTTAATCAGCTTCTCCATCCTAGCAGAGGAACTGGCTCTGTCCGTATTTGTTCGTGTGAAACAGCACAGGCGTCTTTCCACGGACTAGTGGTTGGGTGAGGGTATTGCGTTTTGACCAAATAAAAACAACAGAAAGTTTGTGGTTTTTTGGAGGCTAAGGGGAAATGTGGCTCACCGGCGCTTTGGGACAATGTACTTGTGTATGTGAGGGAGCTTTCAAGGCTTGTTCCACACTATGACCAGTTAGTATTGTATGGAAAAGTTTTTAATATGCAGATTTTTGGGGGGCATTTTACATTCCGCCTATGTAGCTATTTGGCTAGCTAGTAAGCTAACCAACAACACAGGCACTCTTACAATTCTACTCATCAAAAACGACCCTCACAAATATTAAACCTGTTAAACCTGAAGCACTCACAAACATTGAGTCGCATAGAAATATATTGCATACATTCATGGCTACATTTAGCAGTGTTACTCCATTTAATGCGGACTATAACTGCGAGCAGACTATCAACTATAAACCATGAGTTTTTTAGTCTCTTCTGCTAAAGAAAAAGAACTCGGCAAAGGTCGCCGCTGAGGACATTTAGGTTACTGGAAAGATTTCTGCGGAAACAGAACTGGTTGGAATTTACAAAATCAAATATGTCGCTTTGAAGACTCAAAACATGTTTAAAACAAACGCTGCAGCCATCGCGTTTATACAGCTCTGAATGAAAGTCATATGGCTGCACATGTGCGGAAAGTTTGCTCGCGAAAGAACATAAGCTGGCGAATGAGATCAAGGAGCAGACTTTAAGCTCACAAGTGGAAATCATGACGCCAGCGTAGATTCCCAGTAAGAATATAGTGCATCCCTCATACAGAACCTGAGACCTGGATTGGAAGAAGCAGCAGTGTTCAAATAATGTTTGGAGGAAGGTTTAGGGAGGTGAACATGGAAAAAGGAGAAAAACAGCACTGACTCCAATAACAGAAAGTGGGAGTCTGTGCGCACAGATAGTCGGGCCTCTGTGTGTGGGAGAGTTTGAACATTCATCCTCCCAGATGCTGACACAGCTGTAAAACATCTTCAAAGATGCCACTTAGCGCCTCACAGCAAAGAGACCTAGAGGATTACTTTAGCAGAGTTACATCTGTGTCATCACCCTGTTTTTAATAATCATCGCAGCTCAAATCAACTCAAAACGTTTTTTTTCCCCCTCTCTGACAAATACGCACGAGCAGAAAGCGAAAAAATAAAAATCTGGTGTTCCAAATCAACAGACCTACATGAGGTCACTCTGTCTTCCAAATTGGTTCCAGTTGTTGTTGCCACATCACTGACAATGCAACAAATGGGCTGTTTTCTACCAAGCTGAAACGTCCAAACATGTGAATTCAACCAGGTCCGCAGACGGCTTAGATTAGAAACACATGCCGCATTTTTGTGCTATGACTTGATTACACGCCTCTTTTCTTCCAGAGTTAAGGGGGTCGGGCTCGCTAGATTGCACATTGTCTCGAGTTACACGCTAGAGAAAGATAAAGGTGCAGCGTCTGGCTGTGAACGCGGGATGTTTCGTTGGCACAGACGGTGGAGTTTGAATCCGGCTTGTGCCCGTGAGGACCGCTCCATGGGAACTACTTATAAACCAAATTATTGCAGTCAGTAAATGGAGGCTTGGGGTGGGGGGGATGACTTCCAGATGTTAAAATGGTCACTTTGGTAGTATTTGGAAAATATTTTTTTCTTAGCCTTTAGATATAGTTGGAAGGGGAGGACATTAAATAGCTGATGTTAAGACATCGCTTTAGCCTGACATGGATAGATGTGGAACTACCTTTAAACTGAACACCTCCACAGGTTCAAGTTAAAGTAACTATTTGTCCCAAAGCCGTGCAATTACGGCTCCCCCTGACAGATTTCCTGGCCCTTGATTGGCACTTACTCACCGATCTGCCCTGTGATCCTCTCAGTCTGTCAAATGTGGGAGGATGACAGGCGAGAACGTAAACACAGAACAAGGCCGGGTTTCCCGAGTGCTGTCATTGTCTTAATTTCATTCTAGTTAAACCTCATACAGGTCATGCTGCAGTACCTCTTTCATATAGCCAGATCGGGATTATCTTTCTCACCAGTTAAAACGTAATATTGTCCCTCCCCAAATGCCGGTTACACCGACACGTTACGGTCACATTAAAACCTCTGAGAAAGGACAGTTTTCCTGAGTGTTGATACAGCTGGTTGTAGTTTTTCCAGGAGATCAGGAGGACTTCTGCCCTCTGGATCTTCTCCTCTGTAGGTTGGCAGGCCTTCGTGTAATGCAGCACTCCCTCTGAACATGTTCTCTGTCTCTCCCCTGGTGACTCTATCAAAGCCTGCTGTAATTGCTTTAAATCTTCCAATTTCACAAGATGTTGTGTCCCATCTGGGAACCTCTCTCTCTCTCTGTGGTGAAGTGCTTTGGGCCAGGTGATTCAGCAAAATCTGATTAAAGTTGCTGTTTTCAGGGCGTCCGCGGGGTCTTAAAACTTGATAAATCAATTTTGCGAAAATTAAGGCCATTAAAAAGTATAAAAAAAGTCTTAATCGCCATTTAACAAGGTGAAGATATTTTTTTTTCAATGTGAAAATCCTGTTTGTCCAAAGGTTTTTTTGCTAAAAGTGCTGATTATTGACGAGTTAGCAGCCCAAAATCAAGGTTGGAGACTCTCACGTAGCCTCCAGCATTTTTCTTGCACAAATTTAATGAATAAAACACAAACCCAAACTGAAACAGATGTAATTTGAATTAATATTATACTAGTGGTAAGTTATATACGATGAAATAATATTGAATATAGTAACATAATGAATATATTAATATTAAACTTACATACAGGCTCACATTATCTAGTTTAAACCAACTAAAACACAAAATCACACTGTGTTTCACCTGATGTGCTGTAATGTTGCGAACATAACGTCGTAGCTTTTGTAAGACAGCTGCTTTTCGCAGGAAATCTGACCAGTGCTTCACATAGAAAACAGCTGGCTCATACAGGGTGTTATAAGCAACTGAGAAAGTTGGTGAATGCCTTAATTTGCCTTAACCTGATGACATATAGGTATAATATGTTATTCCTTTTTAAAACTCAAAAATGTCTGTGTGGCTGATTTAATCGGTTAGCTCAAAGTGGCGCGGCAGTCTTAAGATATGTTGAAAAAGCCTTGAAAAGGTCTTAAAAAGGTTTTGAATTTTACTTCTAAGATTCCTGTATATACCCTGATTTTCTAATTAAGCAATGAAGAGTCTCATTGCCAGTAATAAACAGTGATTGTCATTATAGGAACTACATGCACGAGTGAGAGTGAAAACACCTTAATATCATAGTAGCTGCATACTTTGCTTTAAATCCGATGTGCATTTTAATAAGATGTAAAACCCAATTTTTTTTTAAAAATGTGATCGTTTGCTCATAAAATCTTAAAAAGCTTCTCGAGCACCTCGCTTACTTGTCTGAATGCCGCAAAATGGCGACTGTCAGCCGTAATTGCAGGTTGCGGTCCAACCTTAATTCTAAGTTGTAGCTTGGTTTGTGTATATTACAACTGCAGAGGGTGAACGAGTGGAGCTACACGGGTGTTGGCGGGTGACAAGGGTTAGCAATGTGGCCTAGGTTATGTTTAGGCTCTTAACAACTTGTTGGACAGCTGACTTTTCTTGATGGTGAGACGCCTTGAGGTCATGTTTGAATCCAGGTGGTCTTCTTTTAGTGGCGCTGAAGCAGTGAGAAATGCAGTGATGTAGGCTGTTAAAAGTAATTATATCAATTTGTCTGTTGCCTTCATAAATAATTCACTTCCAGCACTGCATGTGTTTAAAGGCGCCGCGTCGTTATCGGCGAGCTCAGACGTGCTGCATCAAGGATTTTCTCAGAACAGTGGATTTGATTATGCTGATTTTGTAGGATTGATGCCTGGACCACATATTTTGGAATTCCCCTAATCGGTGTCAAGACTCGCTCGATGTGTCTTATGCGCTCCATATTTCTACACCAGATCAAATGAATTCAGTTTTTAAACACCTGGAAAAATGAATCAACATAATGACTGTAGAATTGTCTTTAGTACATACAGATATTCTCCAAGAGGCTCATGTTGATGAGGAACACTGGGTGTTAATGCCTCAAAGACCCGGATTCACAGTGAGACACCATTGTGTCCCTGAGCAAGACACTTAACCCCTTGTTGCTCCACAGGAGTGTGACCTCTGACATACTTAGCAATTTTAAGTATACAATTGTAAATGTAAACACCGATTAGGTTCAGTTCCAACACACAAAGTGCTGGAGTCTTTACTAGGCAACGCTGCCAGATCTCAGCAGAGGGTGTGATGTTTCTAGAAACGTCATCTGCCATTAAACTCGTAATGTGTGCAGATACAGTTGCTGTTGCAGAGGTCATGCAGGTCAACAAGGAAAGGAAAGACATAGGAGAATCAAGGTATTTAGGAACCTTTTTCTCCGTTGGACCGTGTTCTGTTGCATCAAAATAGGCGCCGCTCGTTCTGATTTCCCTGTGACAAGACTCCACACATGTCCAGTGAGTTATTCACTAGAGAGAAGGGTGCATTCTTTTAACACAATGCGAGTCTGTGCTGCCCTTTACCCGCCGGCCGCAACGTCCAGTCAAACAAACCCTGCTCACACAGAGCCAGACCAACGAGATGTGGAAATGTCTGCTTGTAGTCCTGTGACTCATGGCTGCCGTTTAACCTAGATGATTTCACCAAATGGGTAAAACTCTGCTGCAGAGAAGTGAGATGGAGTTGAAGTGGGAGAGCCAACATTAACTTGTGGTGACTGTGACATGTGTTGTGCATCATGCCACTCTTTATTTACCTGGGCTAAGCTCTAAGTGTAGGCTTGGAGTTTCTTTTTCATCTCATTTGCTCTCTTGGTTCTGAGCCTTTCGCTGATGTGGCCTGGCATTTGGGGGGGGGTAAGCTTTAAACATGGGATAAGACCGGAGAGGAGGAAACTTCACTTCATCTTAATTTCACATCTAGTTAGGCGAGGGGGATTGAAGGGGAAGAAAAGCGCAGGCACAGTCGCAGATCAGAGCGGAAAAGAACAGAGGGCTGAAAGAGAAAGGAGGAGGAAGAGGAGAGAGAGGAGTCAGGGGCAGGGAGAGGGGATACGAGCTGGAAAAGGGAAATGAGAGAATGTGAAAGGGTGTGGAAGAAGTGGCGATGAGGGAAGCGCAGAGGATTGTTTGATACATCATTAAAAACTTCACCGTAGTCTCATCCTCTACCCCCCAACATCGCAACGGCCTGGTCTGCCTCCAGCACAGGAAGTCATGTCAAAGTGGAATTTCCTCTGGAAAAGCTCATGTTTTCAGCCCTGGTTGTTGTGATTCCTTGCCGTGCCCATGCAATAACGGACAAATAAAGAGAAACATGTTAACTCTGCAAAAGGACCTTTTGTTTTATAGTAGCTACCTATCAAAAATTAGATCAGCTGTCGATTTGTTAGCACTTTAGAACTGAGGACAATGCTGTTGTCCTTTTTTTTTTTTCTTCTTGTTGGAGTCTGAGGCATTTTTAAGGCTCACACAGCTGCGGATGACATGTTGAATAAAGTATGCAACTGTTACTGAGAGATGGGAGGAGTTTTAGCAAACAAACTGCAGCACATCTGCCAAGAAATAATCCTCCGCTTGGCTCTGATGACATCGCAGCAGCGCTCTGTAGTGAAGAAGTGCTTCACTGGTTGATGCAGTTTGGTGTTTGGCCATAATGTCACAAGGACATGGGTGGGAATTATTCCCCTCATACTTCTCTCATTAGAGAAATACAGATCGCTGTGAGTGTGTGTGAGAGAGCGTTTACTAATGAGTAGAATTAAGGACAATTATAAAATTTGGAGTTAATTTCCGTCCCTAAACATGGACATTATATTGTATAATTTGAAACTTTATCTTTCAGTTTGTCTCTTCACAAAGTATTTCAGGCTGTTTAAACTTTCTGCAACATATTTTTAAAAAAATCATATAAATTACATGCAGCTGCATCCCAGCACATCTGATCAGGACCAAACACATCCACCCTTGAACATTAAAATTTGTGGCAGCAAAATTCAACTCAAGCATTAAAGTAAACAGCATTTCCTTAGAGCTTAACATTGCTAGATGTTCTCACACTAAATTGTTTTAGATTGATACTGAATCAGTTGTCAGTAAAAATAGACAAACATGAGGTTTACTTATCATTCTATAATTTTTTTTATGGACAACTTGGATGCAAAGGTTTCAGATACTGTTAAGCTTGTGATTATTTTGAGTAAATGTCTTTATAAATATGTGTGGAAGTCAAAAGGCCAACTACTTTATGCCACTGAAACATATGGGGGAAAATGCTTCTATATCTCAGCCCATGATTTTTTAATGTCTCTTACCTTGTTCTTTTGTGCACTTTGTTTGTGTACCTTATTGCATTCATTGCTTTGTTGCTTGTTTTAGTTTTAAAGAAAGTTTTCTCTCTTGATTTTCAGAATAATGGTACACGTAATGTTTATTATTTGTGTTTGATTGTGTTGTAGCATCATGTCCTCCATAGTTGGTAGAATTCTTTCCTTCACTCTTGTGGATGTATTTCCTGTCTTGTTTTATGTAGATCCCTTGTTCTTAAAAAAAAAAAAATTATCCAAAATATATGATTTTTTTATTTTTGGCATAATCTCATAAATAACATTTTTCAAGTAGTCCTTTAATTTTGTCATTTAAGAATTGTAACCAAAATATGTGCTGATTCTACAGTTAATAAAAATCGCATGCTATTTAATGGAGAGACTGTTTCTAAACTACCTCAGACATATCTTTGGCTTCTTGTCCTGCAGTTTATTGTTAGTAATCTGCCATCATAGACCGATTAACCTACCCGGCTCTAGTGAGGAGGTCCACGTAGCCATTACTGTTCCCGACCTCCGTGACCTCAGAAAGCTAAAGTGCATCGTAAGAATGCCCATCTGACCTCAGCATCTCTCTGTCTGTCTCCTGCATTTACAAAAATGCACGCTGCAGAAAACTTCAAGGGCTCTTCAGCAATAAAGAGAAAGTGATAAATTCAGTGTCCCCCTGTGGGGGCTTGGGTCTGAGTGATGTGACCAGAGATATAAGGGCCTCACAGCGCCGACCCCCTCTCAGGCTCTTCTGTGTGCTCACTTATCTCGCCAGCATTAACCACAGCTAACACTGATTACTGGCCAGCAGGGCCCCTGCACTGTTTATCTGTAAATAAGGTATTTCACAACCACTGAGAGTCCCAGGTGGTTTGTACCTTTTAGAGATGTGCCTGCCAAAGCTATCATCCCTCTATGTTTTGGCTAAGCTCTGCAGACTTTAGCAGTTAGAATAATGGTTGATGTGTTTAAGTCCCTGGTGACTGTCTGAAAAAGTTTATGTAGTTCACCTGGAATTAAGTCATGGTTTCCATTTCAGAGATGATACTGGACTAACGCCAAATCAAACCTATCTCCAAATGTTTAGAGGATTTTTTTTTTTTGGCACAAAGCTCGGACACGGCTTTCTTTACAGTTTCAGCATGTGCTTCCAAAGGCCTCTCCGTAACATTGGCGTTGTGTTTGAGTGTCTGGACTGTAACCCATTTGTAAAATTGCCTTTCTGTAAATACAATCATGTCCCATAACTTTCACAGAGGGATCTTCCAGCAGTGTTTTGGATAGATCATGATGCAATTTTCTGCTTTACAAAACTTTTGTTGTGGCATGAAGCCGTGCGTTCGCTCCCCTAACGACTTCCATTTATACCTTTAAGCGGAGTTGGTCACATAATGTGCTCTGTGTTGGAATTTAAACTTGCTCCGGTGTCGCCGGCGTTAGAGGTCGTTCTGAATAAGAGCACCAGCTAAAACTCACAATCTAATGTGAATATAAATAATGTCAAGCTTGTGACCTCAAGCTTGTGTGAAGGAGAACATCCTTTGCTCGATGGGCTTGTGTCTAGCTAGTTGCATCATTTCTCTGAGCTTTTAACAAAATGGAGACAGAGCGAAAAAGACCAAGAGAGAAACGCACACTTATAAATAGTTACACTAGGAAGAGGAAATCAAAAAAACAGGGTGGGGGCCAGGCGGAGGAGTGTGGAGGAAAAGTCCAATAGGAGACAGTGTGCTTTGAGAGGGATAAGGAGAAAGAAAGGGAGATTGGAGAGCTTGACAGGGATATGAGAAAATGCAGGCTAATGCGAAAGAAAAAGTGGGATTTAAAACAGAGCCTGCGGCAGCCATTTGGTTTGGGGGGGCTGCAGCATCCTTAAACTGCTGTAGCACTGAGGTCAGACAAACTGTGGAGGAAATAAGTCTCTCTTGCCTCTGGGGTTGCTCCTCTCCACCAATACAGGACACCTCATAAAACAAGTCTATTTCACAAAGAGAGTGGTGCACCCTTCACATTTTTTTGTAAATATTTGTTTATATCTTTTCTTGTGACAACACTTTACACTTCAATGTAAAGTAGGGAGTGTACAGCTCGTATAACAGTGTAAATCTGCTGTCCCCTCAAAATAACACATCACACAGACGTATGTCTAAACCGCTGGCAACAAAAGTGAGGACTCCCTCACATTTTTTTGTAAATATTTGTTTATATCTTCTCATGTGACAAAACTAAAGAAATTACACTTTGCTGCAATGTAAAGTAGTGAGTGTACAGCTCGTATAACAGTGTAAATTAGCTGTCCCCTCAAAATAACACATCACAGAGACATGTCTAAACTGCTGGCAACAAAAGTGAGGACACCCTCACATTTTTTGTAAATATTTTGATTATATCTTCTCATCTGACAAAACTGAAGAAATTACACTTTGCTCCAGTGTAAAGTAGGGAGTGTACAGCTTGTATAACAGTGTAAATCTGCTGTCCCCTCAAAATAACACATCACACAGCCGTTAATGTTACCCTTGAAGTCGTGACCATATGCTGTGCACACTGTGCAATTGTGTTGCATTTGTTGGATTTCTGCGGGTTGACTCGCAGCTCTGTGCATGACAGTGTTGTCCGCCGAGCGTCATGTTGCATGTTGCTGCTGTATTGATTTAGGGGCTGCAGAAAGCCACAAGAAAGGGGACAGAGAGGGACAGACATTTTGTGCCAGCACCTCGGCCTGCACAGAAAGGGTAAACAGATGTGTTCAACAGTGAGCTGCAGTGGTTCACAGTGCAGGGCATGCAGTTTTAATACTTATAATTTATACTGTTGGTTAACCCAAATCACGAAATAAAACAGATTTCTGCCACAAGCCTAATAAAATGGGGCAAATCGAATTCATTTTGTGGTCCCATTACTCAGGGTAATCTGCAGAAACCTCCGTCAACAGTTTTCATAGGGACTATTTCTTCTGTGGAAAAATGGCTGAAGTGAAAACTGTTGATTGTAATCTGTGGATTATCAACAGCAACTTGCAATGTAATTCACCTCTATTTTTTGGGGGGGGCAGAGGAAGATGTTTAAAGACAGACGTCCTAAAACAGCAGAAGTTGATTACAGAGGCCTGAAACATCAGTTAATTTCATTGTTTCAGTCACGTGGCAGGAGCATATTGTGCTGGAAACAACTTTCCTCTGAGCTCCTCTGCGTACAGAATCCACAGTTTGTTCTTTCACATCTGGCTATGTGCTCAGTTGATGTAAAACACCAGGGCGTTCTGACCCTTTGTATATGTTAACGCACCGCTCTGGTAAACTGGAATGTTTGACGTCACCCATTTTCCCTTTGCTGCAGATCTGCTTTTATCTGTGCGCGGACCGGCCAAATGTTATTCTGTTAATTGATATTGACACATTTAGAAAGTTATTGGAACGTTCCAAATGTGTTGTGCTTGCTCTGATTACATGCACGGAACATGTAGCGTGGAGAATACAAACTTGTCCTTTGTGTTCTCAGTTGCACCAACAGGAAATGTCTCAGTGTTTTATGTGATTAAACTGTCAGACCTGATGGCCAGGCCGGATATACTGACTGATTCCTGTGATTTAATGGACATTATTACAAGAACATACACTAGTTTTTGTCCATTAGACACATCTCATAAATTGGAGGTTAGACAGGTGGTGCGGCACATCGTTCACGTTTAGTAAAGTGTGTCAGGGTGCGTTGTTCAGCTTGACCCATGTGCATTGGATCGAGTTTGACAGGATATGGAAACCACATGTTTGACAGTTTACCAGGACTTTCAAATCAAAACGCTCCAAGTGATCAAGTGATTGTGTTGCAGTTTGAACACTTTATTTTTAAGGGCAGGCTGTTGGGTTGTATTGTTGTATGAATCTTTTTTTGTTTGTTTGCTTAAATGCAAAATGACGATATGTGTGTTTGCAGCAGAAAAAGTCACTTTACTGCGAGATGGGCCTGCCAGAAAGTGTCCTTTACTGTTGTTGTTTAAGAACAAGAACATACAGAAGGATTTTGTGCAGTTTGATTGTTTAAACATTAAGGATTTACATTTAAGCAGCTCTGCCTTTTGCACATCTGAAACATGTCGGATGCAAAAGGAGAGCCAAAAAACCCAACAACAACCAACCCATAAAGAACGAATGTGGTCACAGACTAACCTGGACATTATGAAACAACAGAAGATTGCCCTGGTTCTGAACTTTGACCCTGACCTTGGCGAGAGCCTCGGAGGGTCCGACCTTTGGCGTTTGTAGTGAAGAACATTCACGGTTCGGTACTTTGCATTTTCATTTCAACAGCTTGTGTTTTCTAATTCTCTAATTACAGCAAATTATTCATTTTCGAGCACGCCATCTGTTGTACGGCATATTTAGTTCACGAGTACAAACACACACACACATGCTGTATTTTGCATTTTCCATATGGCCTGAAGACACAGAACCAGTTTGATTAGAACAACTATGAGGACTAAGAAGCTCTTTCAGTTATTGCTGTCACACTTATATATCATCACAACGGCAGTGAAGGATGATTGAGACTACAACGCACGGTTTTCGCCACGTTTCCCCTTTTCACATTTAATTTAATTAAACCCAGCAAAGGTTAGTTTGTCTGTTATATATTCTGTTTATGTGATGGCGATTAACCAAATCCAAGGCAACAGAAAGCAAAGAGGTGGGGAGGGGCGGTGTCATTTAGAAGGACCACAACCCTCCCAGAGCTGAACATGGGATGGGAACAACCAGTAACTCTGGTTGCCCCTTTAAAGGAAGACCCATTGGAGAAGGGGGCTGCTGATGGGAAAGCCCAGACATGTAATCAGTAAGCTACTGATTCATTTCAACTTTCCTGGCCTGAGCTTCCAACCCCTCCCTCGAGATCCTGAGCTTTGTTTGTAGAAGCCAGGGTGAAGAGCATGTTCGAACTAGAGCGTTATTTCAGATTTCAAACCCTGTCAGCACAATATACAGCAAAATCCTCAGAGTGTTGCACAGGCAGGGTGTTATGCCAGTCATTGAAAAAGCAGATAGGGTGAGGGGTGATCACGGGGTGCTGTGTTGACATGTTTTTGATCCCGTTACAAGTCGGGCGATGAGGTAATATGGCAAAGGAAAAGGCTGCTTGTATCAGTGGACCAGGTTGAGCTGAAGGTCCTTTACAGAGGGAAGATTTATGCTTGGCCATGACACCAAGGGTTTTAGAGCAGGAAAGCGCCGCTGCTGCAGAGCCGCCCCTCAGCAGCTGTAACTCATCTGCATCTGGACTAGGAATCAGGCCGTACTCCTCACGGTAGTTAGGGTTCCCAGCTTCTCTCACTGCAGCGAGGAACTTGTGCAGAACAAGAGTGGAAATAAACGTCAGACCTGGTTTCATCGGTTTCTCATCCAGCGTGCACTATCTCTCTGAGAATTAGACCCCAGCGTGGCCATCAGTTTGGGGCCCCCGCTTGGACCCACTCATCGTTTTTTTTTTTCCCAAAAGGAAATGAGAGTTCCAGCTTCATGTGACTCATTGTTTCCATACGGTCATTTTCTAACCCCTCGACTTGTGGCTGCGAGAGATTCTCCCTGTGTTAAGACTGTGTGTTATGAGTATTTCCATATTAGCCGAGGAAAATCCATAAACCATCTACTTTTTGCGTCTCCCCAGGTTTACATGCTACATCACGTGTGTGGTTTCCCCGGTTTTTCCTCATGGCTGAGGATGAGGGCCGTGACTTAAAGAGAGAGCATGCAGGGTTCTGTGTTATCTAGCTGATATCTGGTGAACTGTACTGAATGATGGGTACTGAGCAGACACATGAGTCATGTTCAAGAACTCCAGACTCCCATGTTTTAAACCAGGAGGGGAAACTGTCGGCCCTTTTTAGCTGACTAGCGGAAAATCCAGATCAAGCGGTCACGTCGGAAGAGGCCGTGCCTTTTCACCGTCGTGACGATTGAACTTTTATGGCGTCTGTGGAAAAGTGTGGATCCTGCAATGAATTAGCTGAGAGGAGGGGAAAAAACTTCCCCCACCTCCTCCTCCTCAAGACTTGCAGTGGGGTTTTTAAGACCACTCTGAAAACCACACTTCTCTACCAGTGAATTTCAAACTCTCCCAACATGCCGTGTTTGAAATCTCTCTAAACCCAACAGGAAAAATTGCTCTCCAGCTCTGTGGCCGGCGGCTTGGCCAGACAACCCTGGTGTCACAGGTTTTTTTGTCTCAGTAATGAAAAGGACTAAAGTTACACACAGTTTAATTTCATTAAAGATAGTACTTACCTCGATGAGATTCCAACAAGAGATGATGCAGCATGTTTTCAAGCTGAAGAAACAGAAATAATGAAAAGCATTTCTAAAGAAAGGGCTTTAGACTGGGGCTTTGTTCTTGTGAAACAAAGTCATTGCAATTATAAAAAAGTTCGTCTTCCAAAAATTAAGATTCATGGCAAAACTAATTCCATGCGTCTCCACAAATGAGGAGAGATGTACTCTCGTGTCCCATGCAGTGCTGGTTTTCATTTTGAAAGGCCACAACTTAGACAGCGGGATGTTACTGGACGTTAAAAGGCAGGAAATGTCACTGCTGAACTACTTTGTATTCTTAATGTCGGCAAACACTTCGCGGCTGACAAGAACGAGGGCGGTTGAGAAAGTATACCTTTGGGTTGCGTTTGGAGTGTCGGTCTTCCAAAATATGCTCGGATAAAAGCTGCTCAGCCAACACAGCTGACTGGTGTTGTGTGTCAAGGGGTCGTTTACAGCTGTGGCCTCCTGTGTTGGTGAATGTTACTGTGCGTTCATGCAGAAGAATGTTCAGTCAGACCTGAGCCACACGATAATACCAGAATGCTCTGAAGTTTACACTCTTTTCCAAGATGGAAAAGGTTCTACAACAAGGTGAAAAAAGTGATAATCAAGGTTTATTCTGCATTTCCAGACCTATAGTGTAGTTCTGTGGCTGTAGTATGGTGGCTTTGCATGATTCAAAAGTTAAAAAAAAAGTATTTTCTGTCTTATACTGGCTGTAAATGCTGGACCTCATTTCAGCATCTGTCTGAAACAAGCTGCAGATGCTTCTGTTTCTTTGAGACCCACTATAGAGCCCACTGCCTTCTGATTGGCCATTGTCTAATGTGTTTACCAAGCTGCTGCAGGGATAGGTCAGCATTCTCTGCCTGGAGCAAATGACCATATTTGGAAATCCGGCTCGGAATGACATCACACCGAGCAGTTAGTAGAAAAATCAGAGCGTTCGGATCAGGGGAACATCTGAGGTTTTGGCTCACAGGGATTTCTTTTTAATACTTTTACTTCATCATTTGAAACTTTGGTCTGTTTAATATGAACATCTGACACTGTAAAATTATAGAAATACTAGAAAATATGAAAAAGCATAATAGGTCCCCTTTAACCAGAAATGCTATTGTTAATTTTCATCATTATAAAAACCTTTGAGGCTAAAGGCTTAAACAAACAAACAAACAACAAAACAAGCAAACAAAACTATTTACATAAGACAAGTGGTCTTTACCTTCCTGTTATCCAGCCGACATTGAGAGCCCCCTTTCTTTTATAGGTTTTTTTATTCTAAGAGTGCACAGCAGAGATTTACACTTAACATGGATTGATATTCATAATGTTAGCATTTGTTCAATATTTTTTAGATTTAGTCATAAAAGGACCAAAAACTAAGAAAAATAAGAATAACAAATGGAGAGGAGAAAAAATACAAAAGTTTGATTCTCTGGGATAAAACCCAAACCACAGCTACCCATACTTGTGAGATTAGATGTAATGAGCGAGGGGTGTCTGATTACATGGTGCGTCAGTACAACATTCAAGCCTCGAGTTTCCTTTAATTGGAGGTGTTTCAGAGGTCCCGATGATGTCTAGTTAAGGCAAGTTTAAAGGTAATTTATCACCAAATCTTCAGTACGTTAGCTTTCTTTGATCATGTGCCAGGATTCTTACCTGTTTGATCAGATTTTACACAGGGACGCGCTCTCACTCTGAATACTATTTATAATCCAGGTGGCTAGTTACTTTTCCAAATGTTAATGGTTATTACGAACCTCTAAAACATTCTGCAGAAGTATATGTCTTCTTAGAGTGTAACTCTTAAATAACCAAACCTGAGTTAGTTTGTACAATGTGTTGTAAAAAATCTTATTTAACTCTCAAATAATGACAGTTCCTATAAAATTCAGTGCTGATCCGGCTCTGAGCTCGAGCTTACTGTACCATAGCTGAGCTGTATGCTGGGGCACGTCAAGGCCATGTGACGTCCAACAGAGAGCAACTAAGAACGTCACCAAATCAGCCACACTCCACATAACAACCGCGTATATGTTACATTCATGTTTGTCAACGTCTGTGTCGGCTTAGTTTAGTTTTATTGTCTGTGTTTGTATCTTCCGGTGCGTCTGTCCTATAACTGAGAGTCTAATTCCTTGTATGTGTCAGCTGTGTGTCGTTTTGCAGTTAGCTCCTTTCATCTGGCTCTCAGGCAAAATGTAAACAACTCCCAAATGTTATTTACAGCTTCTCTCAACACAAGTATAACCATCCTGCATGACCGTGCGGTAGAACGAGGTCAGCCCTTCATGTAGCTTCTCTTGGAATGATGCAAAACGATATGACCCCTCTATTAGCTCTCTCTCTGCAGCATCCTTGCTCCTGCAGCTGGCTAACCTGACTTACCTGTGGTCTGAAGCTCAGAGCTGCCACCTGCTGTTTGTATGAGGAACAGGTGAAGGTTCGAGAGCCTCGTCTCTGCGGACCTGAGAGAGGAGGGCTCAGAGTCCCGAGGCCTCCCGCATTCACTTCTTTTTTTTTTTCACGAGCCACATATTGTGATGAAGATGAATTTAGCTATGCAGAGATGTTTTCAGGCTTTTTGTGTATTGAATCGTATGTAGCTGCGTGTAAAGCACCGTGGGCCACATCATTCTGCTGTTCGGTTATTTGTGAAGCATTAAAAATATAAAGTCTAAACTCTGAAACCAAAGCGGATAATGAGACGTCTGGGAGGAACAGGTGTCTGCCGGGTTTCTCTTCTTGAACGTGGGTCGAGCTTTTCAGACGCCGCCTCTGGAGGAAATGATGTCATGTCTGACGGCTGGAGACTTCACTACAGCAGAGCTTTTCCCTCTGGCAGTGTTTGTGTGGAAAACCTTGTTTCACATCACACTGTGGAATGAGCTGAACGGCATACAGAAAGTACATGCTGTTGCTTGCTGTATATTTATACTGCGGGGACACAGTACTGTGTGTAGATTTGCTCTGCATATTTTTTCCCTCCAGCAGGACTCTGTGAGATGTGTTTCCTGTAGGCAGGAGCAGCTGTTGAACACTGACTTTATTAGCATTTTAAAGTGTATTCTGATTTTGTTAGTAATTATTATTACCCCCCCCCCAAACTAAGGCAGCTGCTCCAAGGAGGATTAAATGAATTTCAGGCAGCATGGTGGTTTGGAAGTTGCCTCATAGAAAGAAGGTGCTCTCTGTGTTTGTGTTTAGACTTTCTCTAAAGTATTCTTACTTTGTGTGCAGTGCATGCTGGGACAGGCGTCAGCCCGAAAGAGAAATGAAGAGGGAACAGAGGATGAATGAACGCGTTCACGGTCTGTTTACCTCGTTGAAAAGGTTTTTAGAACAAGCGATGTCTTCCTTGTGATCTCGTATCTTCATTAGTAAAATGGTTTGACATTGTTTTTTTCAGTAAATTGCTGACACTGGCTGATTATGAACATTTTGTCCTGTCTTGTCTGCAGTCTCTGGAAATTAGTAAAAGTCTCATGACTATCAAAATAAAGAACAGGTGTGTTCGGCAAACCCTCAGCGGATTAACAAGGTTTAGAAGACCCCTGTCCACTAACTCGCTTTTGCCTTTTAATGTGACACGAAGTTGATAAACTGAAGAGTGTCTGTGTGTGTTCCAGGAGATGACATGAGCTGCACGGCGGACGGCCAGGTGTACGCCAACAGGGACATCTGGAAGCCAGAGCCATGCCGGATCTGCGTTTGCGACAACGGCCAGGTGCTGTGCGATGAAATCCAGTGCGATGAGCTGTCCAACTGTGAGAAGGTGGTCATCCCCGAGGGCGAGTGCTGCCCTGTTTGCCAGACTGATTCAGCCGGCACCGGCGGGCAGGACACTTTCGGTGAGCGAGCGTCTGCTCTCTGTGGCCATTTCTTGATTGAGTCGGGAAGTGAAAAACAGGTCGGCGCTCGGAAATCTTTTTGATTTGCTGCTTTCTATTGAAGGAGCGCAATCAGACGCACCCGTGTTATAACACAGATGAAAAGAATCAAGTGTAGAGCCCCAATTAGGGACAAACAAGTAATCAGTTCACATTTGGCATCAATAATATGAATGAAATCATCACCATGAAATATGTCAGGTGTCTGTGTTGCCTGTGAAATAATCAATTTATCCGTCAGAAACAGTCAAGAAATTACTGCCCTCATCAAGCTGCCGCACATTAACAGACTCATGCTGAGAAGGAGGCTGATTGAAATTGACTGTTGTTTACCTGGACTGACCTGCTTAATGATGACAAATGAATGTCTTCAGAGCCGCCACTCAACGTTCTCTGTTTTCACACTGATGATTTACTGCTGACTGTCGTACCTTTTCCTGATGAAACTCACTGTGCGGCTGTGTTACGGTCAGCAAGTACTGACATCTCATATGCTTTTTTTCCCCTCGAATGTAGGAGGTGGCGGCAGGATCTATAAGGTAGGCCGCAGTCACTGCTTTCTCGTGATGTTTGCAGACATGGTCGCCGTCATGGAGCGTGTGTTTGAAAGGGTTTTCCCGTTTATCTGTTTATTCAGGGCCAGAAGGGAGAACCCGGGGATGTCCCACTTGTAAGTGTTCACTAAAATATAAACAGGCTTACAATGTTAGAGTCTAAACGCAGGGTGTAACTATGTGTTTGATGATGTCCCTGCAGGTGACTGGTATCAGAGGCCGCCCCGGACCTATGGTGAGCAACTTGATAGTTTATTTCACCTGTTGCATCTTCTAAAAAAAGGGTTTATGGACGCATCTTGCAAACGACAGCTTGCTCAGCTTTGTGTGAATATTGAATCACCTGAACTGACACTAGATGGCACAAGAGTAACAGTTACCTCCTGCATAACTTCACCTTAAAAGGCCTCCTGCACAGCCAGAAAGCCCTGCAGTTGTCTGTGGCATTTTAGGCGGCTCTGTGACGTATGTCAATATTATCGCTGTCTGACTTTTATTGGTTTGTTTTTTGTTCCTCACAACAGGGGCCTCCCGGCTCTCCAGGAGAAAGAGGATCTCGTGGACACAAAGGAAGGCCTGTATGTCACGTCCGCATGTCTCCACAGACAAAACCGGAACTTTAGCATGAAATTAAAACTGAGTGTCAGTAGATTACGTTCAGATTCCTCACACTGCCAAAGCAGGTTTATCAGAAATATCAAAGGTGAATGCAAACATCTTAATATTTACTCAGGAGTTTTTAGAGGTACTGTAGCTGTACACAGTGTGATAAACCAGAGCAGTAATGGGTTACAAAGTTTTATTAAGCCCCTCTGTCTGTAGAACCTCTGTCTTGGCTTTGTTATTCAGACTGATATATTGATATTAGGTTTTATATGTTTTTAATGTAATAGCTATAAACACATCATCATGTCTACATAATCCATTTGAAGCTCACTGTTTGCTTGACTTTATTCTTGCTGGGGCCTTGAGAATGTCCCCTTATCATATACTATCCTGCCAAAGTGGTCAAGATAAAATAAAATACTGCAATATAATATTTTTTTTTTCTGGTTCAAGGACAGTCAAAATATGATGTCATGTGGATGTATAATGTGCTTTGCAAGCAAAAATGTAGCAGGTTGATGAATGAATGTGCTTCTCCTGGTGGAGTCGCAACCCAGTGGACAGGAGCCTTTCGAGGGTGATTTATTGATACGTAGCGACTTACTTTACAGCTCAGGGTTCATAAACAAAAAGATTGTAAGCTGCATCAGTTATGTCTAAATGGAACGACAGGTTGCACTGTAAAACTAGGCCAACGCAAAGAATCTTGGCTTCACTGATTGAGCAATCACTTGGAAAAACACCAATAAAAGCTGAAAACAAGCGTTTTCACAACAAAATAATGAATCAGCGTGAAGCTATAAAATGTTTTTCAAACTAATGAATCGGCGTCTCTGTGTCTCTGCTCCTTAGGGTCTGCGGGGCCCTCCGGGTTATGATGGAGAGCCGGGAATACCAGGCCAGCCCGGTGAACCAGGACCTCCGGGCCACCCAACTCACCCAGGAGTGAGTTGTGCACGCGGCACTCCCACGAGCAGCACACACACATCCCACGCACGCCTCCTGCTCACGACTCCTACTACAAACACATGACTTACACTTACACGCTGATTTTAACTGGGCCATATTTAAGAAGGAAGCTGTACCAACAGTACCGTCAGCTGGTCAGGCGATACACATGGGGCCACATTCACGCACAAGAGGGCCAATTGTAATTGTGCTTTCGCTCACTTCAAGTACATGCAATTTCAAATAATTCTACCTGTCTGTCGTTTGTTCTGTTTAAAATCATCTGGATCCAGATCCGCTTTTCATTTGTGCCATCTGATGAACTACATAGTGATTAACCGCTGCTAACTAAAGCCAAGGGTGTCTGCCTCCCCTGCAGGGCCTGGGATCCCAGATGGCTGAAGGGTTTGATGGAAAAACAGGACCTCAGGGCATGTTAAGTGGCTCAAGGGTAAGAGGATGTTTCTTAAAACCATCAGCCAAAAAGCAGACTAATGCACTATTTATCTTTTAAAATGAGGTTTGGCTCTGCAGCAGAGGACAGTGGCAAGTCAGCCTTTAAGAAAGACCCACAGGAGCATCATTGTAAACTGTAAAGCACTCCGAAATGACTTTGTTATTTCAGGCCATATAATTGAAGTTCACTTGATCTGATGAGATTTCCAGCATCAGAGATAAACACTTAGCAAACCACTATCTCTGTAAGGTTTAACATTTATTTTAGATTTGTTCAGTTCGCTTCCACAAAATTAGGGAACTTAAGATATACATTTTTTTTATTGTTAAAAACTGCTGCGGTGGAGGCCAAGATATATTGACAAAGATAAACGTTTGCCACAGTGATGCTTGATGCTTCTTGTCCTCCCTGTCCATCACACCCAGCAGGATGTTACAACTTACAATACAGTTTGTAACGCAGACTTTCTGTTATACATTTGTAGTCTCCGATCCCAAGCCAGCTTATATTCTGCAGCCTTTAGAGCGTTAATCCTAACTACAGAAGACAACTTTATAGTTTAAACAACTTTTACAGTTTTAGTTTTAGTACTCCTCGTGACGAGTAAACAACACTCTTCCAGATGTAGCTTCCTGCAGTAAAAACCACCGCGATCTTGGAGCTTCTTACCACATAAACACACCCTCCCTTTTTGAAATCAGATATAGGAAACGTGCAAGACATATGATAACTGCTGAGCACCTATGAAACATCTACTGTATCTTATAAAACTGCAAACGTCTGCAGAATAAAAGTGCATAGCTCTCATAGTTTGCACTGATAAGAAGAAGAAAAAGGAAAACATATATTTTTTTATTGCTCAGCCCTACACAGAACTAAGCCGTCCTGTTTTTAGTTTTAGAGCTGATTAAGATAAATTCAGTCTTTTAAAAAAAATTAGAATGTACATCATAAGTTTTAATTAGCAACCACTCCACTTTGGCAGCCTGTGGAAATCAATCCATGCTTTTAATGTCATTACCGTGACGCAGAGTAATGGGCATAAAGACAATAACAGAAGGATAATCTGGTTTTACTTGGAATCGTTTGTTTTGTTTTTAATGTTTTACAGTCAATGAGCTGCATTTAACTCAAAATAGACTTTTATAGACTGTTTGTAGTCAAACTTTAGCAAACTAACAATGTATCTGCTGGAGTGGAATAACTTTGTGCAATCAGTTTAGCTCTTCCCTGTATTGTTCTCACACTGTTGTTCTTACCCCACGGAGCACATTTCACTAGTTTTGGCCTTTTATGTGGTTTAGGCTGAATCCTGTTCATCATTTGATTTTTGCATCATGTTTGTTTTAGGGAGAGGCTGGAGCGAGAGGGCCTCCAGGGCCAAACGGCTCACCTGTAAGTCCACGACATCTTCATCAAGCTTTGACTGACACTGTGCAGAAAACACTGATAATACTTCACCTGTTTATCTTTTAAATGTTTTGTCATCCCCCTCACTCCTCTAAAGGGTCAAGCTGGACCACAAGGACCTCCTGGAGAAGTTGGCGATCCAGGGCATATGGTATGACTTCCATATGTTTTGTGTGCAGCTGAAAACAAACAGCTGGGCTTTGGCATGGATCCATTTAATTCTACTGCAATGTATTTTCAGAAGGATGCGTTGTTCTTACAATCCGACTGTGTTTTTCAGGGTCCATCTGGGCAAAGGGGACCTGAGGGTCCTCCAGGGAAACCAGGCGAAGATGTAAGTCAGCTGTGGGACAAAGTCACATTTTTCTTTTGTACAGTGAGACTGTAATCAGCAGGAGGGTTTGAAAAAGGCTGAGTGTGAATCTGTAAACATAAACGAGACTTTCCAGGCTGCGTTCATAACGTCGTGAAGCGGCAGATCCTGCAGACGCTTCATGATTAGACGGGGCGAGTTCAGAGTGTTATAATTACGTATCATGAGTGCCCTGCAAACACTCTTTGAGGGTGACTCTTTCTTCAGTCCAACATACATTTCTAAACATGTTTTATAGCATCTTTCTTTGTTTTCCTTTTGCGGGTTAGTAGAACAAAATAAAAGTCCACGTGTCAGTGACAGCGTCGTGCAGAGCGGCATAATGAAAGCGTTCGGCCCCTACAAGATGCAAACAACATGTCGGATGTGTGATTTGGTGGCATTTTATTTCACTCTAAACCGTCCGGAGCCAAATACGTTTTTTGAATTGTGTAAATGTCCTCACACAGGGAGAAGCAGGGAAGGCAGGAAACTCTGGAGAAGTTGGATTCCCTGGATCACCAGTAAGCTTCTGCACCTCTGCCTCCATCTGTTTTACTGCACGCGCTGCATCTTGTGTCTTTCATTCACATTACACACAATAAGACCCCATGATGTGCTTTGTGTGTGTTTTTGATAAAAAAATAACTGACACCGCTGTTCGATGACGCTTATTTCAGGGATCCAGAGGATTTCCAGGTACACCTGGGCCTCCTGGGCTGAAGGGTCACAGGGTAAGTATATCGTCAATTAAACCCGCAATATTTAGGAAAATATTTCTATTGTTATGCAGATGACAGCCAGATCTATGTACCTTTGAGTAAGGATGACACTCAGACCAATGTTTGCATGTCTAGAGGATATAAAGGCTTGGATGGCCCTTAACTTCTTAAGTTTTAATGAAAACAAGACGGAGGTGATGGTTTTTAATGGCACCCCTGGGACTCGCTCACCTCCTCACCTCGAGCTCAGTGTTACCCCTTTTTCCACCATAAAAGAACTGGTTCAGAACTGGTGCTGGGTCAAAGTTGGTTCAACTTGCGAACCTGTTCTGTTTGTTTTTCCACTGACTAGAGAGCCCAGCGAACGACGTCATTACGTCACTGTGTACGTGGTAAAAGAACGGTTCTAGTCCAGCAAAGAGTTGGTGCCCCTTTGGAACCAGTTTTCCTGGCCGAGAACCGGTTCTTTGGCTGTCGAAACGCAAAGAACTGGATCGCGAGTAGGCGCCGGCTCCGAACCGGCTCTCAAAATGCTTTGGTGGAAAAGGGGCTTATGTCACGCCGACCATCACTGACTTCGGAGTCAAGACTGATGCATGATATGAAACTGGATAAACACGTTGGGTTAGTGGTTAAATCTAGTTTCCTTCAACTAAGACAGCCGGCTAAGTTGAAATCGATTCTTTCTAAGGAGAATTTCGAGACCGTTCTACTCGCCTTTGTGACTGCAATGCACTTTTCGTTGGGATGATAGGATCGTCTCTCGCCCGTCTCCGGATGGTGCAAAACGCTGCAGCTCGTCTTCTAACGGGAACACGTAAACGTGAACACATCTGTCCACCAGTTCTACGCTCACTCCTTTGGCTACCCATTCGATTCAGGATCGATTTTAAACTTCTTCCACTGACGTTTAAATCAGACAGGCTTCCTCACTGTCTGATTTTAAAACTTGTCTTAAAACCCGTCTCTTCCATCTGGCCTTCGACCCTTGAGGATGACACTTGGAGGAACTCGTTAACTGTATACATTATATGTATGTGACAACCTGTAAATTTGTGTGTGTATTTAATCTTCCTAATCTTCCTTCACGATTGCTGTTCTATAAATAAATTTTGATTGATTGATTGATGAAACATTTATGGAGATGTTACAGAGTTTAATGTATGACAAAACATCATTAATGGTGAGATACTCGCAACATGTGCCCTTTGCTTCTGGCTCGACTGTTGACCACCATCATTTTAGAAACCTTCGGGTAAACGTGAAATGACCTCTTTTAGCTGTTAACTCACTAACTAACTGTGAAGAATACACGTCTATGCACTCAGCTCGAAGGCGGCTAACACATCTCTTCCCGTTCTACTTTTGTTAACAGGGTCATGCTGGAATAATTGGTCAAAAAGGTGAAACTGGAACAGTTGGATCCAAGGTACAAATGAATGATGATGAATAAATGCCAGTTTGGTTGACTGCTTTAATAACTGATTTGTAATCAGTTTAGTGGCACCATGAAGCGGTGCTATCTTATCACAACTAAACAAGCTAAACAACAAAATTCTTCTGTGTTTTTTTATAGGGTGCTACAGGCCCCCCTGGCTCAATGGGAGCACCTGGACCCATGGTAAGTTATATTCTTAAAATTGATAAAAGAGCTTGTGAATGCAGTTTATAAATGCTTGTGAGTGTACGTGGACTGCAGTGCGCACACTATTCAGATTCAGTTCTTGTCTTGAATGAGGCAGCGCTACATCCAGAGGACTGTAAATACCCCTGTGAACGTCCGAGCTTTGAACCTTTTGCATTGAATGGGGGACAGTAATTTATCAGTGTCTGTGTACAACAGGGTCCTGCTGGGATGACGGGGGAGAGGGGACGCTCTGGACCCGGCGGTATAGCAGTAAGGATACGTTCACTACGCATCAGAAACATCTGCTACTACGACTATGTTTTTGTCTTTGTCACAGATTTTAAAAGTGACGGGGGGGCTGGATCTCACTGACCCGTGTATCGTTTGTTTCTTCAGCGTCAGCTGTTTGTAAAAAAGTGGCAGAGATTTTTTTATTTTTTTTATTTTTAATATTTTTTTAAATATTTTTTTAACATACACACACTCACACTTAGTTTATTTATTTTATTTTCATTTTTAATATATTTTTTAATATATTAAAAATATACATACACTCACGCTTACCTTTTTATTTATTTTATTTTTATTTTTAATATTTTTTTTTTTAACATACACACTTACTGTTTTATTTAAATATTTTATTTTCATTTTTAATATATATATATATTTTTTTAACACACACATGCTTACTGTTTTACTTATTTGTTTAATTTTAATTTAATTTTTTTTAAATGGAAACACATACAATTTGATTATTTTATGCTTTAATTACTTGTTTAATGAAATGTATGGGGTTGATTGTTGTTATGTAGTTTGTGTTGATGCTTTGGTAATATTATTTTTATAAAGTCATGCCAGTAAAGCTTATTTGAATGAATGAGAGACGTCAGCGTTTTTAAGTGCGATTTGGACGTCAAAGTGATTCAGTCTTGTCTTTTAGGGTAAGCGCGGCTCACCTGGTAACATCGGAAAACCTGGTCCAATGGTAAGTCAGCATTCACAGTGTTTCATCCTTGTGGATTTCCTGTACATGTCGGTGACCGCCCTACATCGCTTAGCAGAGATACTGATTTTAAGGTGGATTTGAATGGAAAGGGGACGTCTTTAATGATTTGTACATTAGTTGTGTTAATGCACATTTCCCGTGTTTAATATTAAAGCCTAACTGTCATTGTTTGTTGGTTTAACAGGGTCCCTTGGGTCTTAGTGGCCCACCTGGATATCCAGGAACCCCAGGAATGAAGGTAAGAACAGGAAAAGAAGATCTTCCTGCGGCTGTATGTTCATGCTAATGACATCTTTTAATGACTCTTTAATAGAAAGCAGAATATCTGGTTTCTAACAAATCAATTATTCACCCTTAATTGTCTAAATTGTCCCTTGTTGTCATGTCCCTGCGCCCTGTTCTGCATCTGGCTTTTCACTATAATGTAGCACCAGCAGCTGTCTTGTCTCAGTGTCACATGTCTCTACATTAACTTTACTTGGTGTCTTCCACAGGGACAACCTGGCCCCACGGGAGTCCGGGGTCCAGAGGGCCCACAGGGACAGAGAGGCGAGACCGGTCATCAGGGCAGAGCTGGACCAGTTGGTCTCAGGGTTGGTTTTTAATTCTTTGCGATCAGCTGTCATTCAAAGTGTCCTCAGAGCTGATTGGTGGTGTCTCTCGCCAACATATCAATATAGCGGACTGCGTAAATGTGTCAACGTGCTCACAAGTGCTTGGATGATCTGATTGGAGAAATTCTGTATTCACAGGGACCCACGGGAACAGATGGTGGCCCGGGTACCAAAGGACCAGTGGTGCGTCACACAGTTCATTTAACTTATTCATTACTTATTACAAACATACACGAAGTTCACAGGTAACGCTGCTGATTCTTTACAGGGGAATGTTGGTCCACAAGGTCAAGGCGGCCACCTTGGACCCCCTGGCCCACCGGGACCCCAGGGAAGCACTGGTCAGCCTGGTATCAAAGGACAACTGGTAAACTGGTTTGCTGTTTATCGCTGGAATCGCTTTTAGTGCTGAATAAACTGCGACGGTCGCTTGACGTGCAGGAGACTCACATTTTTCTGTATGTTTGTGTTACAGGGAGATGTTGGTGTACCAGGATTTAAAGGAGATGCTGGACCCAAAGGAGAACCTGTAAGCTTCAACTACAGCTGTAGAAATAACTCTGTTTTAATAATTCTGCTCTCTGGGACACTGGGTCATTTGTGCAGGAGTTAAATATGCATTGATGCAAAAATTACATTTTTAGATAAGGATTGTAAGTAAGGGAAAAGGTAAGACTTTGCTTGAAAGCATCTTCTTGTCTACGTTCTAGGGTCCTCCAGGCTCCCAGGGAGTTATTGGACCTCAGGGTGAAGAAGGAAAGCGAGGGCAGCGTGGAGACCCCGGCTCCATCGGCCCTCCGGGTCCCGTCGGAGAGAGAGTGAGTCTGCGTTCTGACGCACTTTAAGGACCGCGGTGATCTCAGTAAACGACAGAGAGACAGAAAAGAAAAACCTCTTTGGGGGGAAAAAATTAGGAGCACAGTGAATCACTTTTGGCAAATTAGTGTGTTAAACTGCCGGCGCTCCCGTTTATGCAGAGAATATATTGACTCATGGGAAACGGTTAGCGCCGTCGCCTCACAGCTAGTGTTTGAATCCCAGGCAGCTGTGGACCTTTTGTGCAGGGAGTCTGCGTGTTCTTCCTGTTGCCTGTGTGGCTTTTCTCCCGGTGCTCCCATGACCCCAGCCAGGGGGGAAGACGGCTGGTTTCTCTGTTATATGTGGTGGTACTGATTTTAGGCCACGTCTTTAGGAACCAGCACAGAATTTGTTTACTGTATAACAATTGTCACCCTCCTTGATCTGTTCTTCAGGGGGCTCCTGGTAACAGAGGATTCCCTGGTGCCGACGGGTTGCCAGGACCTAAGGTACATTTTATTTTAGACATATTGTCTCTTGAAATTTGTCTCCTACTTTTTATTACAGTAATTATTCTAAGAAACGGGGCTGGGTGTGTTGATAGGACCATAGTAGCTAATATTAACAGTTAATTGCCAGATGTTACCAGAGTTTGTGCTGTGGGGGTTTGGTTTGGCACTTACACCTTCTAATCAGCAACTTGAATCGTTTTTCTCTCTAAAGGGTGCTCAAGGAGACCGTGGAACATCTGGCCCACCGGGCCCAAAAGGTTCTCTAGGAGACCCTGGGCGTACAGGAGAACCTGGTCTACCAGGCGTAAGGGTAAACACTGAAGAGCCTGGCCTTTTACTTCTGATCTACTATATCAGTGTATTTACAATGTTTTTGTCTTTGCTTTGCTTATGTGCATATTTTTTTTTATCTCTTTGTCAAAGGGTCTTACGGGGACCCCTGGAGTCCAGGGAGCAGAGGGCAAGCCAGGACCATTGGTAGGTTACAATCACATTCACAGTTCAGGTTAGCTTCCAGTTCTAATAAATGTTCAGGCATTATTGAGTCACAGTTTGGTTTTCCTTTGTTAAGGGTGCCCCAGGTGAAGATGGTCGTCCAGGCCCTGCAGGGTCCATTGGAAACAGGGGGCCCGCGGGAACCATGGGAGTGCCAGGCCCCAAGGGCTTCGCTGTAAGGCTGCAGAGTTACTCCAGACTTTTCATTTATAGTCAGTCTGTTTATCTCCGGTTCTGTTTCTAATTCCAAACATGTTTTTTTACACTCGAAGGGCGACCCAGGAAAGACAGGTGAACAAGGATCTGCGGGAGTGGCAGGTCAAAGAGTGAGTACTGTTTCTGAATGTTAACCTGCATCGGAATCAGATCACATGGAAACTTCTCTCAGATAAAACACATGCGGGCGATTCAGAGATCCATCAAAAGGAAGTATAGAAAGAAAACGATGAGAATTAAAAACTAACACAATGATCCACTTTTCCACAGAAATCCTTAATTAGGTCATTTAAAGTTCCCTAAAACCCTCGCACACCTTCAGGAAATCAAGCGTTGTGAAACAGGCAGGTTGGTTAATTGTCACTTTGTCTTCAGGGTCCTCCGGGGAAAGACGGAGAAGTCGGCCCTGCTGGCCCCCCCGGCCCACTCGTAAGTGCCTGCTTTCTCTTTTTAGTTCCAATCCTTGCATTTCTTTCACTGCCATCACAAATGACTGAGACATCATTGTCTCCTCTCAAAGGGTGTCGCAGGAGACAGAGGAGAGCAGGGACCTCCGGGTGTAAATGGATTCCAGGTGCGTAATTGTTTTTGGTTGGTAGTAAGATGAACGAACACTGACACAGTAGACGTGAGAAGACGAGGCGGGACGGGAAAGGATTAGACCTCAGGGAGTGCTGACGAAGTCCTCTGATGATCATGTTTGCTGCCTTGTGTTCTTAGGGTTTGCCTGGAAATCAAGGCCCTCCTGGAGAACCTGGCAAACCAGGCGACCAAGTGAGTGTGACAAAAGCTGTACATGCTGCTCTGGGTTGAATTACTGGTGACTGAAGCACGTTCCTCTCAGCTTAGATTAAATCTTTCATGTTGCTCTCTGTCCAGACTCCTGTTTAAATAATTGAATTGTCACATCAGGAGCTTGATGCTGATCAGAAGTCAGTTTTGATAAATTACATCCTCATCGTTTGACTCTTTCAGGGTATTCCCGGAGAGCTTGGTGCCGTGGGCCAAGTGGGACCACGGGTAGGTGACGTCACTTTGCTACACGATGCAGGTGGTCGGTAAAGTCGGATACCTACGAGTGAAAGTGACGCTTTGTCTTCCTCAGGGAGAGCGTGGAATACCTGGGGAGAGAGGAGAGCTGGGTCCAAACGGTCTGCAGGGACCTAAGGGTATCCCCGGTGCGCCGGGTCCAGATGGGCCAAAGGTACTTTACAGAAGCATCCACCTGTATGAACATCCAAATATCCGTTTGGTTAAAGGATAATGCCACTGAGTGCAGAATCATACTGACCATTGTAAGGCAGTAACAAGCACCTGGATGCATATTTGAAACTATAAAGAGATATTATTGATAATTAAATGGCCCGATGGTTGTAAAGCCTTTGTAATTAACTAAAAACAGAGCAAAATATTTGTTATGGAAAGAGTCTGTTTCCATAACGGACACCATCGTTGTGTGAAAATCATAGTTATACAGGATAATGCACTACTGTATATCACACATCTAGAAGTGAACCTGAGTACCATAGCAGCATACACAGAGACAGAAAGAAAATGAATTTAACAGAAAACATGCATAAGTGGGCAACCCAAATATAAAACAAAGTGTGTCTGGTTGCACTGCATGACTTTTAAGCGATAAGCCTGCTAACCGCGGTGTTTGCCACTGCAGGGCAGCCCCGGTCCCACCGGTGCTCTCGGTGACATGGGTCCTCCGGGCCTTCAGGGAATGCCAGGAGAGAGGGGCATCTCTGGCCCTCCTGGGCCTAAAGGTGACAGGGTAAGTTCATCATGATCTTTATTTTTCACGTCATTAATTCTTGTATAAAATGTCATGTGATCCAGTGGAAATAGCGATCTCTGGAAGACGGCTGTTGTTGTTAATCATCCATGTCTGAACTGAACAGACGTGTTGCCAAATCGGGGGCTGATGCCAATAAGAGAAAACGAAGGAGCCTCACATTGTTTTACTTTCTTTCATACAGGGAGCGATTGGTGAGAAAGGATCAGAAGGTACAGCTGGGAATGACGGCGCAAGAGTAAGCAAAATATCTTTCCCTCAGGGCAAACACATTTCGTCTCAGCTCAACCACGAACAAAGGAAATTAAGTTTACACTCGCATGACAAAAAAAAACTGTTAATGCAAACTCGAGACTTGTTACCGCTCGTTCAGAGACGACTTGGCTTAAGTGTGAGATCCCCAACCAGATTTGTTTTCTATCAACAGGGAGCCCCAGGTCCTGTTGGCCCGCTAGGACCTGCAGGACCCAGTGGTGAAAAGGTAGAGTCTTTCTTTTCTGTCTGACACATAAGAGAGGCTGCGATTCAAGGTTCTGCCTCGGGAAAGCATCAGCTCCCAGGATGCCTGCGTCGCCTTTGCAAACCTTAAAAATACTTTATTTATGGCACATGCTCAGTGAAAGGTTGTAGAAAAGATTCTCAGCAAACTTGTGAAATCATTGCAGGGAGAACCTGGACCCAAAGGACCACATGGACCCCCAGGATCCAGAGGAGTGCCAGTGAGTAGACCTGTTCAGTGTCCATACAGGATGAGCGTCCATCTCGTGCGTTCCAGTTTAATAACTTATCTCCCTCCACAGGGATCAAGAGGTGACCCTGGTCCAATCGGTGCTGTCGGGTTTGCCGGACCTCCCGTAAGTCGTCTTTCATGGTCACTTTGCGTCGTGTCCATGTTAATGATGATTCAGCTAGTTTTGATGTATTCTTTATAATATGACCCAGGGTCCTGATGGCCAACCCGGAGTCAAGGGAGAGCCTGGAGAACCAGGCCAGAAAGGAGATGCTGGATCACCAGGACCTCAAGGCTTGGCTGGTGCTCATGGACCTCCTGTGAGTCGCACACAGAAAGATAATAAATCAGTTTAAATGTAGTTGTTCCGACCCAACTCCATGTGGGGTGATATTTTTAACAGCGTTATTAGTCACCTTTGTACTTTTGTTTGGAGGTTTAGGTGATTTAATTCCTTATTGTTTTGTAGGGGCCAGTCGGTGTCGCTGGACTGAAAGGCGGAAGAGGAACACAGGGCGCACCAGTAAGATCACTTCATCATTACAGAAGTCAAATGAGGTGTAGGAATGATTCCATGAGCACAGGAGGGGGGTCACTCCGGATTCTTCAGCTCACCTTGTGCAGAGTTTGAAAAATAACTCCAAACATTGTCTCCTCTCGTGTCATGACTTTGCGTTCTGTTATAAAACTTGGAAAGCAGTAACTGAGGACCTCGTTTGATCTTCTGCTTCCAGGGCCCCACTGGTTTCCCTGGATCTGCAGGAAGAGTTGGCCCGCCAGGCCCAACTGTAAGTACCGCCCTGAGTTTGCATGAAAAACACCAGTGTCTAACATAAAGTCAGAGTTTGGTAAAATTCCTTTAAAAATGGAACAGTGAACAGCTTCACCTGTTATACTGAGATATGTAGATAACTTTGTGGATAACACGAGGCTCAATCTCTCAAAGACCAAAGAAAAGGGCTTTGATTTTGGGAGAAAGAGGCACAAACCACATCCAGTCTCCTCACAGGGAACAGATCCAACTATGTAAGGACCTATGAGGACATGTGGAAGATGATCTTCACTGGTCCAGCCACATGGAGGCGTTATACAAAAAGGGTCAGAGCAGGCTTTATTTTTTAAGAAGGCTGCGATCTTTTAACATCTGCCGACCTTCGCTGGGCACCTCCTGCTGTGGCCGGCGCTCTTTTCTTTGGTGTGGTGTGCTGGGGGCCCGGCGCTCGGACATCTGATAGGAACAGACTAAAGAAACTGATTTAAGAAGTTGAGCTTGATTATCAGCACCTCGCAGGACTATGATGAGCAGGTGGCAGAGGTGAGGATCCAGATTCGCACCCACTTCACACCTTAGAGGTAGAGCACCTTCAGTGGCAGTCACCAAAATGTAAGACTGAACGGCATCGGCTGATGATGGTGCGATGGATAAGACAGGTGTGAGAGATCTGGGTTCAATCCCTCCACCATTGTGTCCCTGAGCAAGACACTTAACCCCTCGTTGCTCCAGAGGCGTGCGACCTCCGACATGTGTAGCAATTGTAAGTCGCTTTGGATAAAATGTGTACTGTACACATTGTAGGTACGTAGGTCTCAGACGGATGTTTCAAAGTGCTTGTTGGATCATCTAACAGCGTCTCAGAACCCCTCCGATGGGGACGATTGTTAGACTTTCTGAAACAGACGATGCAACCGTCACGCGGACGTTACGCAGCACTTGGCCGGGCGTGCACAAGTGTGCACAAACCCTTTTGCTCTCGCATGTGGTAGGACAGCATGTGGTAGGACAGCATGTGGTAGGACATGCATCTCATGAACACTATCCATTCCTGCCAGGGTCCAGTTGGAGAACCCGGACCGCTTGGCCCTCCTGGGAAAGAGGGTCCTGCCGGTCTTCGTGGAGACCACGGAGCCCCTGGAAGACAAGGAGAGCGAGGACCAGCGGGTCCACCCGGCGGCCCAGGAGACAAAGGGGACTCTGGAGAAGATGGACCCACGGTAAACTGACGCTGTTGTTGTGACAGTTTGATCCAGATCACTTTAAACCACAAATTACAATTTCTACTGTGGGATATTGTAAGAAATCAGCGTATGATTCTTCTCCGTCTAAAATGTGACCCTGGTGGTCCTCAAACGAGTGTCCTCTGTCCTTCAGATGTAAATACAGTTCTGAGTCTTGACCTGAGGAGCTACGTGGAGTCGGGACACACGAGGATCTCCCTCAGTATTTAATCTAAACGCTCTGTTGTTGTCGGCTTTAGGGTCCTGATGGTCCTCCAGGTCCAGCTGGAACTACAGGCCAGAGAGGCATTGTTGGTCTTCCTGGTCAGAGAGGAGAGCGCGGGATGCCAGGCCTTCCAGGACCTGGGGTCTGTATCATTTAAGTCCTGATTCTAGTGCACATGATGGAAGATGAATCATCTTAAACCCGGATTCCACAGTCTACAGCTCATGTGGATTTTGTGGAAGGGTCCTCTTAGTTCTGCTTTGTGAGTTCCCTGTTTCTCTTGGTTTCTTTTAGGGTCCACCAGGAAAACAGGGATCCACAGGAACACCTGGAGATAAAGGCCCTCCGGGTCCAGTTGGTGCTCCTGGTGCTAACGGACCTCGTGGAGATCCTGGTCCAGATGTAAGCACAAGTTCTTAATCGGTTGTTGGTCTCAGTAAAGTGTGTCTTTATTGTTTACAGCTGCCTTAATGTTTCCTGTCTGGTCCTCAGGGCCCTGCAGGATCTGATGGCCCTCCAGGCAAAGACGGTGTTCTTGGACAAAGGGTAAGAGACGCAGAGAAGGACAAAAGTGACCCGTGTTCTGTTTTTACATATCTGGAGTAACTGATGGGTTTTGCTTTTCTAGGGGGACAGAGGGGATCCTGGTCCGGAAGGTTTGGTTGGTCCTCAGGGACTTCCTGGCCCTCCAGGTCCTGTCGGTGCACCCGGTGATGCTGGAAGGAGAGGAGATGCCGTAAGGGAACTTTTTCCTACAAGTTTCTGTTGTTCTGGTTCTGTGTGTCAGTCCGTCATCAGGGTACCAGACCCAGGGGGCCTTCTAACGGTCTCACTCACTTGCAGGGCTCACGAGGACCAGTTGGTCCACCCGGCTCGGCTGGAAAGAGAGGATTAGTGGTGAGTCTCAAACTAAGAACATGTGTGGTTATACAGAACAGACACTGGAGATGGATTGTAGATTCTGATGAAGGTGGCAGCCGATATAAGATTAAAACCCCCCCTTTTCTAAACAATCGTGAAATGTGTTAAATATTTCTAATTCAGGGACCCCAAGGACCAAGAGGAGATAAGGGTGACCTTGGGGATCATGGAGAGAGGGGGCAGAAGGGACACCGAGGCTTCACTGGTCTGCAGGGCCTTCCTGGACCTCCAGTAAGTTAACGCGGCTCGCAGTGATCTGATACTCCGCTGTCTTCACTTCAGTTTTTTCCAAAAATGCATCTGAATGGAGAACAAATATGTAAAACACTGCATAATAAAGAAAAGAAACACAAGCAGCACTCAGATTCTGTTGTATTTAGGAATAGTCTTCTACTGTGAGGTGCAGATAGCAACGTCTGAGTATCATCCAGCGGGTCATAGTCTGTGCAGTGCACGGTGGGCATTCTGGGAAAACGTGTAAGCGATATCCATAAACAAACTAATGAATATTCACCTTTTGCTTTTAGGGTACAACCGGTGAGCAGGGAGCTCCAGGAATTGTTGGACCAAGTGGGCCGAGGGTAAATGCTACGTTAGAAAAATGTGGTTTCCTGAATTTCATCTTTTGTAACAACATGATGAGTTTGTTAAGTTTTAAAACTGTTTTTTCTGGACTATGATTCAGGGGCCTCCTGGACCTATCGGGCCTCCAGGGAAGGAAGGATACATTGGACAGCCAGGACCGATGGGGCCTCCTGGAACTCGTGGCGTCAGCGGAGAAATTGGACCAGAGGTATTATAGTCTCATGATACGGATCGGACTTTCTTACTTTACAGTGTTTGAGTTAAAGTAATAAAAAGATTCAGTTAAAAAATTTAATTATTTGACCTGTAAGTCGGGGCTCTGCTGTGTTTTGTTATTGTCTGTACAGAGTTTTGAAATAAAAGTTAAACACCCTACTGTTCCTAAACCTACAGGGTCCTCCAGGGGAGCCCGGACCCGCAGGCCCTCCCGGTCCCCCGGGACCTCCCACTGCTGCCATGGACGACCTCTTCGGCGGCCCTCAGGATTACGACGACGGCCCTCCTCCCCCTCCCGAGTTCAGCGAGGACGAGGCCCTGCCCAACAGCAACTCCTCCACCATAGTGCCCATCGACCCCGGCGTCCAGGCCACCCTGAAGGCCCTCAGCAGCCAGATCGACAGCATGAAGAGCCCCGACGGCAGCAGGAAACATCCTGCCAGGACCTGTGACGACCTGAAGAGATGCTACCCCATGAAGAAGAGCGGTGAGTGTCAGCGCCGGGGAAGATTTTTAGACTCCTGCACGAGGCCTCTAAGATAAGTCTTAGTGTACAGTATGAATTTTAACCACATCCTTCTCTATCTTTGTCCTCTATTTTATTATTCTCTTATCTTAGCTGTTGTTTTTCCTGTTCATCTTCCCAGTGCTTCTCTTTAACGTAATAAATCTAGAAATATTACCATGCTGCCTCTGAACTGTGAACTAAAGCTGCTTACATGCAGTACAAGTGATTTATTTCACAGCAGAACAGAATAAATCAAAGATGTCGCCAAAGGCAACACGTCCAAAATCCTAAGTACCGTTTTGTTGTGTAGGTGAGTACTGGGTGGATCCGAACCAGGGCAGTGTGGAGGACGCCATCAAAGTGCACTGCAACATGGACACAGGCGAGACCTGCATCTCTGCCAACCCGAGCAGCATACCTCGTAAAGTGTGGTGGAGCTCTTCCAGGAACAAACCTGTGTGGTTCGGAGCCGACATCAACAGCGGGACACATGTGAGCAGTTAAGAGTTTGATGGTGGGGGAGGGAAGCAGGGCTGTGCGTGGCGAAGGCCCAGCGAAGCTGTTACTTCATAGAGCAAGAATCTTGTAAATAATCTGTTGTTGTAATTGAAACATTAAGACAGCTAGATGGGAAAGGCCATGTTGTGTTTTTAGAGGTGCATCTCTGAGGCTCTGTGTTGAACGCTTTGTTTGTTTCTCTAGTTCGCTTACGGCAACAAAGATCAGCCGGCGAACTCCGTCACGGTCCAGATGACGTTCATCCGCCTGCTCTCCAAAGAGGCGGCCCAGACCATCACCTACCACTGCAAGAACTCCGTGGGCTACAAGGACGAGGCGACGGGCAACTTCAAGAAAGCCGTGATCCTCAAGGGCTCCAACGACCTGGAGCTCAAAGCCGAGGGAAACAACCGCTTCAGATACACAGTGGTGGAGGACTCCTGCTCAGTAAGTTCCCGCCTTTCAACAGTGGCTCTGCTCTTTTTACATATTCATTCGTTAACCCTATCGAAAGGACTCTGCGGCTGGAATTAGTCTATATTCTCAACAAATCCCGTGAAATGAGCAAAACCCAAGATGAGTTAGTCCGTCCCTCAAGACCTTCATGGTTACTAATGCAGAGTTTCATATTAAAAAATGTAAATCTATTTCCTGAAACAACCTGGTACTGCAGGTGTACACAGGGAATGATCACCTGACTGGAATTCTCCCCAGCTCCATGGTGCATTTGGCATCTTTCAGCTAATTATCTTCATTTAATCTGGCCTCATCGACCCTCATCCAAGAGACTTCTTCAGTTCTGACTGACTGGAAGGGAAACTCAGCTGTTGAACCTCAGTGGGGTCGTTTGCCAGGATCGTCGATACTCATCACTTCCCAGGAAACTGAACAAACGTAACCTCTTGGCCTCAGGTGAAGATACCAACGATGGTCGTTCAGGCTTGGCCTCGGGTTGTCCTAACGACCGTAACGACCGTCGTTACAGCAACCAGGAACACTAACGAACCGTATCGACGATCCTGGCAAACGAGCCCACTGAGGTTAAACAGCTGAGTTTCCCTTCCAGTCAGTGAGAAGTGAAGAAGTTCCTTGGATGAGGGACGAAACGTCTTCCAGTATCTCCAACCAAGTCCAGCTGGCCTTGACTTTAACCTTCGTTGGATGATAGATCAGGGTTTGGATACGAGGCCAGTACTTGGTCGAGGGATCTTTTCGTGGGATTTATCGCGTACAAGGCAAATATAAAACAACTAATGAGCGTCTACAGTTACTATGCAAAAAAAAGAAATTCTGAAGAGCAAAGCAGCAAGTCATTAAAATAACGGACACCATTTCATTGAGACGTGTTGCCCAACATTATAGAGTACAATTAACTTAACTTTTATTTGTCTTTTACAGCAAGCAAATGGCAACTGGGGCAAGACGGTGTTTGAGTACAGGACACAGAAAACAGCAAGACTTCCCATTGTGGATATTGCCCCCGTGGACATTGGTGGCCCCAATCAAGAGTTCGGCGTCGATATCGGGCCCGTGTGCTTCTTGTAAAATCACCAGCAGGGGAGAATCCTGAGACTATTGAACTGACGGCTGATGGCGATCAGCCGCGTTGTACATACGAGTACCGAGGACTATTCTGGCCCTGTGGCAAGATATTTATTGTGCCTTTCAACCCAGTTCAACACATCGAAGATTTGTAAGTTAGGATGAATGTTTGGAATTTCCTCACAAAAATTTTTTTTGGTAAAAATCAGAATCGTTCCTCCGTCTTCTTGTGTATGTTTGACTTCAAGCTTGATGCATTTCCAGGCTCACTAGTTTGGTGCAAAGGTCTTTAATTTTATTTCACAAAACAACATTGCCAAAGACTTATGAATATGAAAGCTTTAAAATTGTATCTATAACTGCTGTTTATAGGCCCAGAAAACCCAACTGAAGCTGCATCGTCCCTCCAAAACTCTCTTTTTTTTTACAGATTTGTCTTTTCATTTTCTTGTTTTAAATGTTTGAATATAAAACTACATTGTGGTGCTATTGAGGAAACAAATACAGCCGGTGATGCCTTCACTGGGCGCAGGTATTTTCTCAAGACAGTTTTGATGAACCGGTGTCTGTCTCCAAGTCTGTACCGAGCACGTAGACCATTAAAGACACATTACGACTGTTGATTCCTCAGTGTTAGCTACCTCGTCACCGAAACTGAGAAACCATGAGGCTACATGTAAATCTTTCTTTTTCGCAGGGTGCTGTTTTGTAAGTAGTGTGATCCCTTGTGCACTTCACCCGGCCGCGCGGTCACAGGGCAGGGTTTGGGGGGGAAACCAATAAAGATCTTTCTGAACGACGGAGAGATGAATGAGGAGTCGCGTGAGTGATGTGTGGTGATTTGCAACAGTTTTTTCCTTCAGTTCCAACATGGTTCAGTAACAGGTAGCACAGAATGATCTATTTTTATGCATGTCAGCCCCCCCGTTCAGTATCTTGGACTTATATGCTCTTGAAATCCTTTTTATAATCAGTTTTATAGAATAAGGTGGCTGTGAGTGCCTGTTTGCTTTGTATTTCTTGCTCTGCAACAAATTAAACGAAATGCTTGTTAATCCCCCCCCAAGCTCTTGTCATATTAATTCAGGTATAGTTAGGTCCTTCTACGCATTTTTCTAGAACACGTTCATGTGTTTAACATTCACAGTCATTTCAAATGTGAGCTGTCTTGATTTCACTTTTAACGAGTGTGCTTTCAAGTAATTCTGTTGCGACCGTTTGGTTCATATTTGAGCGTATTTATTATAGATTTGTAACTGTTGAAAGGCTCGGCTGCCTGCTAACACCCCCGAGGCAGAGAGGCGTGTGGAGGAACGGGCTCTCCACGCTGGAAGCAGACGCGTTTCATCCTTTGAAAATAAATATTGAGAATACTTCTCTCTGCCTGTTCTTGTCTCAGAAGATTTCATTCGGGCCTTTAAAAAACTTTGTACCCTAATAGAATAATTTCAGCCTCGTGCGGGTGTGAAATCCTGAGGCAAAAAAACCCAGAAAACGTGAGGTCGGAGCACAAATTGAACACAGATGTAAGTGAAGAAGAAGTAGGACAGAGATGGAGGGATGCTGCTCCTGAAACTTCACTACAAATCACACAAGAAGCTAGAGCGAAACTAAGAGTCTGAGGCTTTGAAGTACATGTAGAAGATGCTGACATGCTCACAATGACGGCGTTAACATGTAGATGTTCAGCAGGTAATCTTTGCCTGGCTCATCATCTAAACCAAAAGTGTTGGACAAATTAAACTTGGAGCCGATTACGGCACAAGATGAAAAGTCAGGGGATCAATAACGTTAAGACGATTCACCAGCACACGTCTGCACCATAATCCATAGGAATATATCCAAAATATGGAGGTGCCAGAGGAAAAGCCAGCAAGATTTCTCATCTGGGAACCAAGAATTGCTGGTGGCGCCAGAGGAAACCGCACTCATCCTCTGGGAACAATGAACAAAATGGCTATCGAGGCTTTTCAGTCGGGACCGAAGAGGCGAATGTGTCCATAAAAAGCAACGCCACACAAAAACTATACACAGCAGCTCAGAAAAGCCACGCAAATAATAAATGAGAGAGTTAATGAGCAGCATTTTTTTTGCATTAAAATTGTCTTTAATAACTGTAACAGCAAAGTCGATGCAACCAAAAAGGAAAATAAAGGGAATAGTTCTGTGTATGGACAGAGGCTGTCCAACAAAAGTGCCTTCTGGTGCAAGAAAAGAGGAGAGACTACAATGATGACAAAAATATGGCAAGTAAATACTGAAACAGAAATTCAGACATGTGAATAAAAAACAAAAACGTGGAAAAGTCAGTAATTATAAAAACAAAATAAAAAAGTCTGACTGGATTAATTGACTACATGATGTGTGAATGAAAGCTGAGTAAAATAAGCTATGTGCTGTTTATGGGAAAGCTGTGTCAATGATACAGATTCTGTTTATTTTCTTCTCCAGCTTGTGGCGGACAGGAATGTGTTAACAATACAGAATTCATCTGAGACATTTACACACAAACTGGCTCTGAAAACTCTGTGTACCATTGGACATATTCAACTATTTACATCTCTCATTGCCTGTACAAGCAAAGGACCTCGAAACTCCTCCTCCCGTACGTTTTGTTACAAAAATAGTTCTTTTCTACAACGGATCTGAGTTTACCTTGAAATATCGAAAAACCAATCTAATCTAAATGCAAATGCATATAAACCTCAAGATGAAAACTGTGACATCTTGACTCGACCGCGGGGTGGATTTTGGCACTTCTTCATACAAACGGGTTAAAAGTACGCGACAAAGAGCGTCTCCTTGGCATCAGCAGCGGCCGTCTAGCGGGTCCAGGGAGAAGACGGTGCCCTCCAAGGTTAGTCCCATTTTGAACCCCTCCTGGAAGACAAGCCAGAGCAGAGCTGCAGTGACACGGGGACATTTTACTGATAAATAATGTTGAGCCAATGGAGAAACGTCTATAAAGCTCTGAAGGTAAGAGAGAACGAAATGCTGAACATGCAAGAGTTACGTGCAAGAGCATAAACTCAGGTAGGAAGACGGCATGCGGCTTGATGGGAGAAGCAAAGTGAGACTCATATCAAATAAAAAAAAGTTTTATTTTTTACTTGCGATTGTCTTAATGCACTCTCTTATATAAACGCACAAATGCATGAATGTGACATCGGTTTTCACTACAGCAAACTCCCAGCGGCTCGTCGACTGCAGAGCGAGAGAGCTGAGAAAACAAACTGAAGACGTGGATGCCTGAACGCAACGTCTCTGCTAAAGCAGAACGTTTCAGGGACGATGGAGGAGTTTCATCACACAGGATCAGCGCATGCAAGACAAACACACAGCCAGAAGCGAGATCAGAGCAAAGAGTACAAACCATCTCTGACGCTACAAGTGGAGAGGACAAGAGGTGAATTCACTTGTTAGTAATTAAGAAGACACTGAAGGAAACGTTTTAGTGTGTCAGAGCAACAGCGCCTCCTATTGGCTGTTCCCCGCTAAAACCCAGTGCTTGCTCAGCAGTTATTTTGCAGTAAGAATGACAGAAGTTGCAGCTGATTTTCAGCTCCAGAAGTCATTTTTTTCTAATTATACCGTCATTCAAAACCTTATAATTGCACGCTTTCCACAGAGAATAGCAGCGGCATAAGGCGTCCACACCGACTGAAGACCCAGCAGTTTCTCATACCGCCTTATTTGTGCTTCCTGATCCCACTGTGAACCCTCAACCGTAATATCAACAATATTGGGAAAACAGTACACTGTAAACATCATAAAGACATTTAGAGAAATCAACTAATCTTCTATTAAAAATACATGTATGTAAATTTGTACTTTTTATTTATATTTATTTCAAGTCAGGTCACCTTAAAAGTTTTAGTTTTTCATTTTTAAACTATTTTAGAAGGAGAACCTGCTGAGTGTTCACAGACGAGCTTTACTGCGGTGTGAAGGACACACGTGACTCCAGCTCATGTCGGACGGAAACCCAGCGAATGATAACGGAAACAACGCGAGCCATGATGAGGCCCCGACCCCTCGCACGCGTCATCGGTCGACGCCTTTGTTCTCTGGCACAAAGCGGGTTCGCTTTACAACATAAAACTCGCGAGACTCGTTTAATGCAGTGAAGTCACGTATTTAAGGCAGCGGGGCTTCTGTTTTAAAGCTGACGTTGCTTTAAGTGTTTTAAAGGTGCAACAAATCTGTTGGATGTAATTTCACTGAAATTACATTAGCGTGAACGCGAGCTGCCTGATTCCATTCACCTCACCCCGAGCTGCTGTTGAGCAAATTAAGCCCGAGCTGCCGAAAGAGAGAAAAGCTGCCACGCTCTGAGAGAGCCTGAGAGCGAGGTGGGAACATTTGTCACACTTTCCCGGCTTCAGCTTTGACTGACGTATTTGCTTGATGAGCATCGTCTGTCAAGATCTTACGCTGCTGTTTTGTGTCCCAATAAATCACCGTAACAGAAATCTTGACAACCCTTATTTGTCTGATCTGACCGCGGGAATTAGATCATCCAAGTTAACTTCGACATTTTTCCCTCTGCGTCGCCCGCAGACAGCCACCCCGCAGTCTGAGCTAACGACATGTTGTTTCAGATAAGCCTAAATCATCAGCTGTCTTTGTTCTTTCTGAATAGTGAATAAAATGTTGGGAATTTATTTCTTCACCAGACTAAATATACAATTACATAAAAACATACTGGGCCACTTTCACCTGTTCTCTCTCCATTGAAATGCAACGTGAAAACATAACTGAGTGACTTTTAGTTGATGTATTTTTAAACAAACGCGTCTCCGGTTTCATGTCCCTCATATATAAATGAAGAAGTGAGACATTTTCACCGCTGAGTCAGCTGAACATTACATGGTGCTCAGCTTTTTCAGAGTCCAAACAGACATACAGAATTAGGTGACCCCTCACATCTGCTTGTTTTACTGCAGTATGACAAACTTCTTCTATTTTAACATTAATCGCTTTAATAAACGGGAGACTGGAGCTTGCTCGCAGTCCACAGCAGACCCTTTAGGACCAAAACTGCCCAGAAATGATTCAGCATGAGGCACAAAGCCTTTGTTCATGTACGCAGGAGGCAAGTTGATTCTTCAAAGTGCTGATGCTGATAATTAGGCAGAGCGCGGCAGCTGGGTTTCACACCATTGTAGGGCTTTTAAAGTAAATGTGGAGGGATCAGACGCGGACAGGCGCTCACCTGCATCTCATCCAGCTTTGACTGAATATCTGGAGGGAAGTCAGCCGCCCCGCAGGTGAACGGATCGAACGGCTCTGCGCCGAACAGGTCTTTCCCTGCAAACACAGACAGCAGACGAACGACAGCTTCGTCAGGCGGCGATTTAATGTCTCCAAATATTTAAACAATAAAACAAGTGTATTTTTAACTGCAGGATAAATCTGTGTTTAGGATTTCCTGACCTGAGATAAGACAGGATTCCTAAGGTTAGATTTGCTTCTGTGATACCAAACTGAGAAAAAATCCCATCTAAACTCTTCCTGTCTGAACTTCAGACTTAAGACAGGAACTTTCTGTAATCCGGCCTCTGGAGAACTAATTAAAACCCGCATGTCTCATGATGAGGGAGTCGTGCAGCAAGTACTCACTTATGTCTGGTGGTAATGTGGTCGGCGGAGGAGGTGGACAGCCGTTGCTGGACGGTGTGGGCGCCAGCGGCGTCACAGGGGAGAAGGGAACCATGTCGAAAACGTCCGTAGACTGCAGCTTCATGGAGATGCTCCCCGCCTGTGTGTGAAGTGGTGGAGATAATTGAGCCGAGGTCAGACCTGTGCGAGCTCGCACACGGGCAAACAACACAAGTTTTACTTTGTACTTTGTAGAAAAGCGAGAGAAGAAGCAGCAAAAAGCAAGAGCCAGAGAAACTTCAGCCTTAGGGACAGTGACAACACACAGAGCAGAGAGACAGAAAGGAAAAGGTGTTTACGCGAGGCCGCGGGATGCTGCATCCCTCCGTAGGCTTAGGAGGAAGGAGGGCGGGTTTGGCAGGCGGAGGAGTTAGTAGCCCGGCGGACAGGTTGGACTCCGGCGAGCTCATAGGAGTGAGCGTGACAGAGGAGATTTCCAGACAGGAGAGCGACTTGATGCTGTGACACCAGAAGAGAGAGGAGGGCCTCTGCAGCATGTACGCTTCATTAGCCGCGTTAATGTGCAGCGGCTAAGAAAAGATCGCAGACAGAAAATGACCAGAGGGAGAATATTAGTCAGCCTTGCAGAGCAGGAGAGGTGTGGGTGTAAGTTGCATTTGCGGGGAAGGGCCGTCGCTCGGCCAGTTCTGGCGTTCGGCCCAATTCGTGTATCACATTCCTCATCAAACCAATCAGGTGTGTAATTGCTTTGCTTCAGCCCGCGGCGTCGACCCCCACCGCCTGCATCCAGGTAGGTTTGGTCGTTCCTAACTCGCCGTGCATTTAACCACAGGAGCGATATCAGTGAGCTTACGCCTCACATTTGATCAACTCTGGTAATTAAAAGTCGGTGTTGCTTGTGCACTTTTGGCTGATGTGGAACATTTGAATCCCAAAATAATGTGAGGGTCACGTAACATTAGTAAGCTGTTAAGTTTTGTCTGCAGACACCGCAGCTAAAGTGAGGCTATGTGGCAAATAATCTTAGTCCTAGAAATAAAAAAAGTCATATTCATAAGTGATAAAATGTTCAGTCCGGTACATTCAGAGGGTTCAGCTTTACGTGGTCTGGCTTTATTTCTCGGCCTTGTTGTTCACCCATCTGATGTGTGTCATGTTTTTATATAACTTCATGTGGTTAAATCATAAATCAGTCTTCCCAGTGACTTACGCTGGCTCATGTTAGCTAATGTTTAGTTATGTAGCAGGTATGAGTCAGTTCATTCAGAAAACCTTATGTGGACTTGCTTTAACACAAAGAATATTAACTTTATTCTTCAGTCTCTGAACTGGAGAGGTGTGTGTGGTGCAGTTTGTCCTTACAGGTGGGACGTGAGCTATCATCAGCTGTTCTTCGAGATCTTGCAGCTGTTGCTTGAGCTCTGAGTTTTCCGTTTCCAGTTCTTGAATCTGCATAAAAACAAGATCAGTGGAGTCATTTTAGAAGCCACGGCGAACGAAAGCGAGATCTGCAGAACACTAAGGCTGCTTTCACACCTGGATCGATTCGTTTTGTTCCGAATCAAGTAAATACGTCGCTCCCGTTCACGCCGCACTGTTGTAAAGCGTCCAAATCGGATGCTTTGTTCCGGTTCAGATGCGATTGTGGTTTTCACATGTCACCAAACGACCCGGGCCAAAAGGGGAAACGCCCCCTTTTGTTTCTGAACAACGTCTCCAATCGATCCAGGTGTGAAAACACCCTCAACTATGAAAACCCCCAACATAAATTCTCATCCCAGACTCCCCCAAAAGTCATGTTCATGCACGGGCAGACAGGCAGGGGGACCAGCTGAGCTTCTTGGCCTCAGGTTTTGTGTTTTTGTTTTCATGAGCATTTGATTTATTGATTGCTGTTGGGATGAAAAGAGAATTTCAACCCCAGCTTTAAGCTGAAGTGGCACAATTTCTCACAAAACAAGTCTGTTTCCAGCTTTTTTCTGAAGTTTTAATGGTTTGTTAGTAGGAGAAAAGTCCCAGCCTGCAAACACTTAATATTTCGTTATTTCATTGAAACTTTCAAAATAACCACATTTGGAGAAACATGGTATAATTCTAAAAAATAAAAATGTTTATAGTGTAGATAAAACAGCCGATCTGCGTCTGATGAAATTAAATACAGAAACAAATTGTACATTGATGTGAAAAAGTATTAAAGACCCGACAGCAGACACTCGTATCATCATATCACACAAACCGTTTCATAAAATATACTTTAACAAAACAATCCCGTCACTTTATGTAGAAAATAAGTCTTTAAGCTTTTTTAAGTAGCTTAAACGCCAAATAATAATTATTCCAAATGCATTTTAATCCACTGACTCATATAATTCATACAAATGTTTTAATTAATCACCGTTTAAACAAGACCAATAGGAAAGCTGCACAGTTTCAGCAGGGTGCAGAATAATTCAACTGCAGATTGGGTCTGTATCATTAATATTCATTACTGCCATTTTCATCAACACGGCTTAATTGTCCCCACTGAATGATTCAGAAGAATCAATAGAAGCAAGCTAAGCATTAATTAATAAAAATATTAACGTGTCAGCGTGGCGGTACAAGTTTTCAAAGTAAATTAAAGTCTGTGCGGGAGCAAGCGAGCCGGATCGACCGGACGTGAGACGTACTCTTTTCTGAAGGCTCCCGATCTGTTTCCTGGTCTCCACGTCTTTACCTCCGGACTCCAGGAACTTCTTGTAGGCCAAGTCGAAGGCCTGGCCGATGGTTAGAGTTATCTCTTCCGCCTGCAGCAGGTGGGGGCTCACGTTAGGTGTCGCTACAGCTTATTTAGAGCTGAATCAAAACACGGCGACAAAATATAAACCGAAAGAAAAAAGGAGGCGGGGGACACTTACACACTTTTCACTGTCGAACACGTAGCAGAGGTGTTTGTTGGACTCTGAGTCTTTGCAGATAAAAGTAAATATCCTTTTATCTGTTTTGTCGTCGGCGCAGAAGGAGATCCTGTGTAACTGACAGTTATGCTGCACATCCTAGAAAACAAACACAACACAGTCATTATGTGCCGACTTCACGAGTGTTGACCACCAATCACGTCTTTCTTTACGTGCTGGCTGACGTCAGCGTCCCCCGATTACAAAACCTGAACATCTGGACTCACTTTTGTCTTTAGGTCTAGTATCTTCACGCCATAAATGGAGATCTGCAACTCTACTTTGGGGGTCTTCTGTCCCTCTGACTTCTTGATGTGCCTCTGAAACTGCCAGTGAGAGAAACCACAAACAGAAACGTTTGATTAGTCCACCCTGATATTTATAAAGGAACAAAAACACGCAGCGGTACGACTAGAAGCCCAGTTCCAAAACATAACACACACCTTTAAAGCTGTCTGAAGCAGAAAACACAACACTGCCCCCTCTAAAAGTCGTTGTGTTGAGCAATGTGCTGGCAGTCAAGCACCTATTTTGCATATTTTTGCAGACACAAAGCAACATTAGCATTTATTTGCATATATTTAAGTACAATATTCACAGCTGCTAATTGCTCTGCTAGTCGCTAACTTTGCCGTTCTGCTGATTGGTGCTGATCAGGGAGTAATAGTGTACCAGCGTTAGAGCTGAGGGTCGATCACATCGGAGAAGCGCCAGAAAATGATATTAGGATATTTTGTCGATAATAATCAGACCTTATTTGGCAGGCTTCAAAAATCTGTAAAAGTCTAATAAAGTACGAGCTTAGTTCCAGTTAAAAGGATGTTAAGTGTTGTTTTAATGGAAACAGGTCTTATTTATTTAAATCTGACGCGTTCAAGTAAGAACAATATAAAACACTGAAACGTATCACTGACATCAAACAGTCATATGTAGCTCCAGCCGTGAGCTTTCAGTTGACGTCTTTCCAAAGCCAAACCAGCTGCGTGCCGGTGAGGTCGATCCGATCCAGTCTACCTGCGCAGATTGCGAGGTTAGCGGGGTCAGGGTTTTACCTCCAGGTGCTGTTCCTTCACTTATTTTTAGGCTCTAGTTTTTAGCTCCAGCACACGTGTACTGCAGAAAGGTGTTTTTAATTATAAGGAGTTTTGCAAAGTGCGTGACTACGCGATGATGTCTGCTCACACATTACCAGTTACTTTTCAGATCAATATTTTAGAACTGTTATTGCTTAATATCTTTAAAATGCCCAGTTTAAACAAAACGTTTGAAGAATATTTAACTAAATTTTTTCCTCTCTAAAATCAGTATGTTGTTTGGGCTCTAAAAAAATTTTGATGTACATTTTGTACTACATGAAGCTACATGCTAAAAAAAAAAAGAAGCCCCAAACAACACAGACATTACTGGGAATCAAACATCATCATGTTATCTTTAAAGGGCGATGAGGACGCGTTTAATTATTACAAATCTGTGATTTTTCCAAATGGCCGCTCTTTCAAACGCTGCAAAAACGTTCACAGTTGCGTTGCCAGTAGACATAAATCAGTAACCAATGAAAATGTGCGTTAAAAAGAAAGTGAAGACACTGTGTCATCACATGTGTGGAAACAGGTAGTAAGATAATACGTACTGTACAATCACGACCTAATATTTAAGTTTAATGTTGGGGAAGTATCTACACTGCAAAAACTAAAATCTTAGTCGGATTAATTATCTTAATTGAAGGCAAATATACTTGTTTTTCGTCTGACAAGATATTTTTTCTTACCAGGCGGCTTTTATGTCAGAGAATTTCACTTGTTTCAAGTTATTTTGGCCTTAAGTAGTAAGTGATATATTCTCGTTCTGTTGGCAGATAATTTTGCTTATTTTAAGTCATTTTCCCCAATTTTAATGCTTTTTTTCTTGTTTTTTGAGAGCTCAGTTTTTGCAGTGTAAAAGTATCATGAACTATAGCCATGAAAATAAAATAGGATGTTTGTTTGATTTCGTGTGTGATACTCGGTATTTTTACAGCTTCTAACATTATAACACTTACAGTTAAATCATATATTCATTCGTAGGAAGACACGAACACGAACAGAGCACCAGTAGGTGCGTGAGATTTATCTTACTTGAATAAAAACCCCAGCATTTATATCCTGATGTGACAGTATTTTACCTTAATCATGGGCGCGTGCCTTCCAGGTCTGTCTCTCAATCCTCATTTTTTCAGCTACCAGCAATCATTTCCCTCACAGAGTCTTTGAAAACCAAGCCTGTGCCAGCGTATCCATGGAGCCTCGGTCTCCAAACCGGCTTTCAAGATCAAATGTAACGTAACAATAGAGCCGTGGCTTTGGGAAAACAGTCCTCCCCTACAAGCGGCCTCACAGATTCGACTCTTGGCAGGAGAAGACAGAGGAGAGGCCAGCGGCCACGTTACCAAGAAGCTGTGAGGAAGGAGAAGTGGTCCGGGCTGTGGCTGCTCCCTGCACGGAGGCTGGTTTGGTTACAACTCACGGTCACTGCAACATGCACACAACCATGTTGCAGTGACCGCAGGCTGGAGACTGATACTGAATATGTGACTAGTTTGGGTTGGACAGTAACACTATGTGTAAGATAACAGGCTTCATAAATGGCAAACATATATATTTTATTGTGCGTTTGGTGTTGTAATGATATGGTTAGTAATATGTAAAGTTTACAAGCAATTGATCTGCGTTTTATAGGAGCGGGGTCGCTAAGGACACAATATATTTAGGAGGAAAAAATTAGGAATTAAATATTAAAGCTGCTGGAGTCAATATTCTTACATTAATCATCTTTCAGCTCGTTGTTTTGGTGAGTTTTGATTTGGGCTCACCGCCCTCATTTGCATTGTTTCCAGCAGAAGCTCTGAAAAAAACCCTTGTGTCCAGCACTAAACAGCAGACAGACAAGTCAGCGAGTAGATGGCGAACTTGATGGAACAGTTAACCGCTAAAGAAGCAGATATTCTCCTCAGGAGCTGGTGGAAACAAAGACAGAGCTGAAAGTAGAGTTGGTTACTAAACTCGCTTTCCCACCGCAGGGCACCAGCTCCACTCGCCTCGACTCTACTCGCCTTTTTGTGGTTTTCCATCAGCAAGTTCTGTTTCTGGCGACCTGAAAGCTCCGGCGTGTGACCAAAGATCTGTCCACCGATGGACCAAAGATTTCACAGGACAATTTTTTTTATCGCCCGCATCTCTGACTGTATTTTCCCCAAAACTCACCTGTGGAAGAAGGTGAGAGCCAATCAAAAGCAAGAGGAGGAGCGCTAGACTTATATGCTGTGGCGTTGGCAACGCACGTTCCCTCTCATTTATACAGTGCTGGTGTCCGTGTTTCTGCGTTCCACTGTGTTAAATAACTGTTCTAAACTTTCAAAATGTTACCGACCGAATGGATCAAACTTTGCGACGGTTGTGATGCTCAAAAGAAAGTAACCTCTGCTTTACAGCTGCTTCTTGGGGAAGCTTAGAGAAAATGTGACGCTACCAAGCTGACCAATCACTGTTCTTGTGGTCTGCGTCGCCCCAAACAGCATTGACGAGTGACGCGGTACTCTACGTAGGCGGTTCCTCGCCGCTGATTGGCTCTGATGTGAGAACTAAGGTGTGTGTGGTTGTTGATATGGGAAATGACAGGGACATTATAATTTACTGTTATGGTGCTAACGGAGCTGTGAAATCGGTGCATCGACATAAAATATTTCGGCCCACTATCGCAAACAATGCAAGAAGGTTTCTGTGAGAGGAGCCTGTGAGCCAAACCTTAAAACAACAACTTCAAGGACTCTGAAACACTCAGATGAGCTGCAGAGTTGGTGATAATTCTGTGTTAGTTACTACAAGCCTTTCACATTACATGTAGTGATTTAAACCAGTGTTTATATATGCAGCTTTAATCGATGCTAACAGTGTAATTTAGTATTAAAGGCTTATATTGTTTCAAGAAATCAATTTTTTCCCCCCATTTATATGCAAATGTCGGCTGCAGCGACTAATTAGATCATCTGATTCATACTAGGAAGCAGTGGCGGAGAATATTAAGTGTCAAGAGACTTTATGATGTGTCACTGAGTTCTGTCAGTGTGTATTAAAGCACCTGTGTGTAAAAATGTTGGTATTTCAAGACAAAATGTTACAGTCGGGGTGAGAAACAACAGGTTTCACGGCTGGTAAAGATACTAATCTACCCGGGGGAAGGCTGACTGCTGTGTGTATCCAGCAGTTAGATGCATCCACACTCGGGAGCTGAGAAAGGGCACCTTGCTGGTAACTGATGGGGGGGTATGTAACTCACTCCCACCTCCCCTGCTCTGAGTCTCCTATCCAATCCGGTCAACTCAAGAACGGTTTCCTGTGCTTTAGGCCACAGCTTATTCTGAGGACTAAATTTACCTTTAGCTTCCTGACTGCATCCTTTACAACCTCGGTGCCTTTTGGGGCTTCAACCTCTGTGTTTCCAAGGAACTGGAAAGAGAACAAAAAGGCACACATCTATGATATGACTATGATACTGTACATATGGAAGGTGCATTAAATGGCAAATAAAGGTAACAAAGAGAAGAAAGAAATGACCTGAAAAACAAGTATTTCAGAAATCAAACCGTGGAATTTGGTTATAAACTGAAGGACAGCAGACTTCTCTCTGCTTAAAGACCCAACTCCTTTAGCATAGCAGGCACATGTGACATTTGAGCAAATGTAATCAGGTATTTCTTATTCTTAAATTAAATTGAATGTAGATTAACATCTGCATCAAATTATTCCTCCTACATTCACCATCTTCTGCAATTTCACTTGCTGTGGTACAAAGCGTTTGCCTTAAACATGCGAGGGATGCACGCACACACACACTGAGACACACACAGGAGCAGCACTTCTGCCGCTCTCCAACAGATGGAGCCATTAACCTTTGTGCCTGGACATCGGGCTTTCCATCTGGCGGCGGTAATTGTTCCAGTCACACACGCTGCTTCAGTGCCTCCTGAGCCTAATGTGTGGAGCCTGTTCCAATATCAGACTTCATAAACACTGGTGTCAGCCCCTTAAAGGTTGAGGGGGGAAACAAAATAACAATGTCTCCCACTGGAATACAGCAAACAGCTCAGACAGACACGGATTGTCTCTCTGACACAACACAATCTGCGTGGAGCTTCCCATGACTGGCCTCTGCTAATGTTTGCTTCTGCAGCTTGCAGATGAATTGTCCTCTTGTGTATACTTTTTATTAAATGGCGCTGTTTGGTTGTCCGTCCAGCTCGCTTTTGTTTAGGGCATTTAATGAAGTTGGCAGCTTTGAACTGACACATTGTGAAGCTCTGTCAAGCCAACATTAAAGAATTAGAGGAGGTTTGTTTATAAATAACAATCAGAGTCAACGTGGAACTTTTAACTTCTTTCCACGTTTCTAAATGCAATGAGGCTGGAGAAACAACAGCACATCATCAATAGAGCCAGACAACAGATTGAGGCTTTGTACCAAAGTGTCAGCTCCCTGCACCGCTGTGACAAATGTACTCTGGGTACTGAAGGACGTGTCTGAGAGAGCCGCTGACAGACGCCCAGAATAGAATGGAGAAGCACTTGTTCCTGACCAGTGCATTCTGGGCTATGACTGGGGAGGTTTCACAAGGTAAACCAAGCTCGGAGGCTCATCCATCAACTGGTGCACGCGGCTGGAAAACGAACCACCCCCGTCCTTCATTCCCCACAGTGAGAGATCACCCTTTAGCTTACAGAGGGACTGTGCACATGCAGAAACCAAACTAAACATGCACACAGAACAACACCAAGGCCGCCTATTTACCTCAATGATAAATTAATTCATTTATAAACTCCAGGACTTTAATAGCTCCTGTGTTTCAGCAAGTTTTCTGCTCGTGTTAAAAACTTTCTGCACATTTAAAATCAAAACAATCGCTACTGGGGACGGTACTCGCTGGATATTGATGGGGACGAGTCTTTCTAATTCTACACCCTTGGGGACAACACGCTCCCACGGCTCTGCACTCTGAGCTCCACCCCATCGTCTACGAGCAGCTCGCTCCTCCGGATGGATCGGTTCTCGGATTTTTCCGAAGCAGTTTCAGAAAGGGCAGGGCGTCTGTGTCAAGAGCAATCTCAGTGAGTCCAGAATGTGATGCGATCTGACTGTTGATGTTAGACCTTGTTGAATTAATGCATCAAAATACTTCTGGGTTTACCTGAGACATAAAGTTCCAACTAGCAAGACAGTAAATTCAGCTTATTTTCTTTAAATCAGGGAGAACAGGCCGAGCACAGTCTCATTCCCTCCCTCCCTTCAGCGATGTGTGCCGTCCTCGGATCTCAGCAAATTTAGCCAGACAGGCGACTGATTTTCGAGATGCCTCCCATGCCGGCGCCGCCTGCTTCTTTCGCTGCGTACACTTAGGGAGCTTCAGAAGTTCCAGCTCAGTTCCATCGTAACATTTCTGAAGCTCTCATAGGAGAGAAGCTCTTTGTCGAAATGAAGCAGAAAACCAGTGTGAAAGGGAAGCGCTCCCAAAGTGAGACAGCCCCCCCCCCTTCAAGGTGTATTTATTGGATATATTCGAAAGAGACAACAACAAGCCATGTTTCCTGTCGAGGGCGGGGGGCGCCATTTAATTTCAAGTTCTTCTCAGGACCGGGAGTTTTGGCTGGTTCGGACAGACACTTCACGTAAACACCCCGAGCTCGTTAATAAATGAAGACATCAAGAAGGCGAAAACACAGAGATACTCGCTCCCCCCGTCACAGCACCGTGGGAAACCTGCTGCTCGGGAAGACAAATCCTACAATGTGCAGTTAGACAGTTCATACTTTAAGGTTTCAAAGGACAATACACATACCTTGACATTGTAGGGTATGTAATGCTTGGCCAGAGCCTCGGGGGTGTGCATCCATGATTTATCTGCAACGACACAAACAGCTCACTCAATACAGCAGCCTGAACCAGAGGTGTCACACGATAGGTCTGTGCTGATCGGCGAGTGAAGGGATGATCAGCGCGATATTAGGGCGATTTTAACTAACTCGCCATCAGAACTAAGATGACATAAAAATGGTCTCTAGAATCTGCACCACACTGCAGTGTTTCCCTACCATTGATTTATTTGTGGCGACACGACGCGCCTCAATATCAGCGCTGACCGTCAAGTACTATGTACTATTTAATCCATTGTGGAGCTGCACGCCGAGCGTAGACTCGCTCAGCAGCTCCCTCTCTCTCTCACAAACACATTAAACAGAGCTGTGTGTTACGCACATAGGTGTCATTTACACTGGGGACGTTTCCCGGCCACTTTTTGAAATGGCTGATTTTGTCCCCATCACTTCTTTAAACCCTAATTTGTTAAAAAAAAAAAAACGTTCTAAAATGTGGCTTGCAGTTAAATAACAAATGAAAATGCCTTTAAAAAAGGTTTATTTGCACATTAAGAAAACATGCAATCCAATTAAAATATTGAAGAAACAAATGTGCATTGTGCATCAAAAAAAAAAACAAGCTGCTGATTATAAAATGATCCAAAATGTGAACTTGAGCAACTTCTTGACACAGTTTCTTTTTGGCCACGTTTCCCGTTCTCTCTCCCTGTGAACATGACAAAAGAGGAAGGAAGACTAAATCAGGCCGACATGTGCGACGCCCCAGCAGGGATGATATTACAGGAGAAAAGCTGATGTGAAAGCAGCACAGAATGACTGAGAGCTGCACTCACTTAGATTCTGTTATATTTATATATTTTGAAACGTAACGTGCCACCTCAATTTTGTGTTTTCCTTTTTCTTGGTCAAAACATTTAGATTGCATGTGTGCCAAAATGGGTCAGGCTATCACTGTGATTAAAAGATGCAAAGATCTTAACATGTAAAACTACTAAAATACTTGCACAAGCACTAATATCATCGAATCTTGACTATTGTGCAGCTGTATGGTCCAATGCCACGGCTGGAGAGATCAGAAAGTTAAAATCATACAGAACAGAGCAGCAAGGACGGTACGAGCACAAAACTCATGCAAGCAAAATTAAATTTGGTAAATGACAGACTTTTATATTCATTATCGACATTTGTCAGGAATATTTCTGTCACCAAAACTCCTCAGACTCTCCCCCAAAATCTTTTGTTCAGCGTTGACATACATAAGTACGCAACCAGACACGCTTGTGCAAACAAATTTATTTTACCTAAAGTAGTCACCAATTACAGAAAGAGAACATTCAGTTTTAGAGCAACGCAGGAATGGAACCTACTCCCCAAACAAATAATAGAAAATCATCCTAAATTTAAGATTCAATTAAAAAAGTTCATTTTACAAAATTCTATTAAATCATTTTTGTAACAGCAACTTTTTGTGCTTTTTCATTGTAACATTCACTGTATATTAAATTTATCTGAGATGATGAACATTAACTGTCTTATAACTTTGTGAAAACTATTTTAAACTTCTGTATGTTGTAAAAACGCTCATGTTTTGTTTGTATTGTGTGCAGATTTTATAATGTATTGTTTTAAACATGTTTTGTTCTATTCTGGACCCCAGGAAGAACAGCCAGCTTTTGCTGTGCTAACGGGGATCCAAATAAATAAATAAATAAATAAATAAATAAAACATTTCCACCATAAATTGGTGCAGCAACTTTCACCAGAATCCAATCCAACTTTTCTGGGGGAGGTCCTCTCAGACTTCATATGGAAATCTTTAAAACAAGGATTAAAGGATCTTTTCGTCTCGTGAACCTGATACCGCGTATCGTGACGTCTGGCGAGCTAAGTGTCTCTTCACAGCCCCAATCTGAGCCCCCACGTCCCCACCGCTTTTCAACACAAAGTGACGCGCACGGTGTTGCATATGCATTCAGGTTAACTCTGACAAGTTAGTGTTAACACAACGCCGTCAATATCAGAGACCCACCTTCAAATAAGTTATAAGTAAGCATGCAGGGAGCCGGGCTAATAAGGATAGCTATGTTAACGCTAGAATCCAGCAGGGTTGTCGAGGTTAGCACGCTGTACATAACTGCTAGTCAACATCAGTTGCACGCCACAGCGCCGCAGCTACATGCTGCTTATTACTTCCCCACCCTTATTTGTCCTTCTAGTCCACCTCCATTTGATCAAGTGTTCCGACTGAGCGAAGGACAGATTTAAATAGAGAATTCCACTCCAAGCAAATAGATAAACGTTAGTGGACACGTAGAAGTGAATGATGCTCCTGATGCTGCAAATTAAAGGTACCCTGTGGAGTTTCTGTCCAGCGGCACTATGGAGCAATGTTCTCAAGAGGGGGTCCCTGTTTTGTTAGGTTAGGAAGCATAGCAATGCACATTCCTGCCGCTGGTGGCAGTAACGTGCAAAGAAGCATAGCAATGACCCGAGAGGTAACGAACATTCTAAGAATCCGCATTGCAGGTGTTTTAATGAGGAAGGAAAACACGAGTTTTTGGTGAGAAACACTGACTGTAAACGTAACTTTTGTTTGTTTACAGGAAACTCCACAGGGCACCTTTAAGGCGGAGATGAATGTGCGAAAGCTCAAAGGCAGACAAAATGAAAAAGAAGAGATAAAAAAAGGCCGGGCTGGGGTTCCCAGCAAGTTTTGAGATCAGTCAGGGTCTGAGTTGTCACACAAACAGACAGAGGAAGCTGTGTGCACATCCCCTCCTCTATTCACCCAATGAAGGAAAAATATTTCCACTCTTTACTTTTTCAGTCCAACAAAACTTCTTTAAAAACTTTTCCTTGTAACACAAACGTACATAGAGTGTACACCTGAACAGACTGTACATTGGCAGCACAGCGAGTCTAGCGGTCTCATTTGGGCATAATAAATGGAGGTAAAGCTTACAATTCAACCAACCTGAATGCTCCTCAAACCTAATCACTGTAAACTGTTGGGCTAATGAAACAATTTTAACATTATCCTGTGGTAGCAAGCGTGGGAAAGAGTTTATTTGCAGCCTTTTAGCAGCTACTTTGTCTGTTTTCATGCAGACGATCGAAAGCTAATAGAGTCTCGATGTGACTGGAAGAGACTCTTAGCAGACACTTAATTGTTGACTATGAACAGAGGAAATCTTGTGCGATGAAGAAGTTCCCCGAGCACAGCAACAACAATCAGGTGCTGCTCGATAGCAGGATAAGTCTATTAAAAACCTCACTGTTTGAGCCTGAAGAAGCCAAGAGGCCAAACGCTCTGCTCACAATGACGGTAGTAAAGTCAGATCGGTGCGCTGTAGGGGCGGGAATCACCAGAGGCCTCACGATACGATATTATCACGATATTTAGGTTGCAATTTGATTTTATTGCGATTTTAAATATATTGAGATATATTACAATTTATTTCCTTTTTCCAGCTTCCAGTTAGGTCCCTAAAGTCAAACGTTGTCACCATCTGTTTACATTTCTCTGTTTATTCATATCACTTTTTCAGTCCTCTATATGGTCCTGTTAAGTTTTCTAGTGGACTAAAAAAGCAAAAGATTTTATTTAGTACCAAAAAGTTAAACTACTATCTGCAATTTATATAATAAAATATCGATACTTGGCGTCTGTGTATCGATAAAGTATTGCCATGGCAAATATCTCGATACTATGCTGTATCGACCCCCCCCTCCAGTGTGCATTAGTTTGTTTTTTGATTTTTCAGAAGAAATCTTGTATTTTGTTGTTGTGCTTCACAGAGTTAATAGAGTTTAAATGAACATCACACGAGTAGGATTTCTCAAACATATCACATGATATCACAAATCATTGTCAGTGTTTCCTCTATATGCATTCAGCTCAGCGCTGCTGCTGAGTCACAGCAGCACTCAGCGCTCGGCTCGCTTCCTCTCCTCGTTCTATGCAGAACATACGTGACAGGTGGTGTTATAAGAGCAGCGTAACTCTGAATCAGGAGGTGCGTAGAGAGGAAAATATCCTGGCAGTAAATGTTCAGTGTCTGTTACAGTGAGTCGGCTTCTCAAGGCCAAGAAAAGTCTGTTGTTCCCCAGCTGCTGGAAAAGTGAAGCCGGTTAGCGCTAAGTTAGCTAACATCTCCCCTTCAGACTGAGCAGGAAGCTTCTCCAGCAGCTGCAGAGCTGCTGTGGAGCTGAACATTAGCTCAGTTTGTAGAAAGGAACTGGAAGCTGGATTTTATTCCTGCCTACTTGTCCAATGTTGAGAACATCAGGTACAAACTGAGACTAAGCTGACGTAGCCTGCAGCTCTGTGCTGTACAGGCTGAGTTTAGGAAAAGAAAGGACGGAGGTGATGGAGGAGCTGAGCTTAGTGAAGCTAATTAGTGATGCAAACTAATGAGGAGACGTTTCTGTTTGGATTTTAATGTGCAAATAAAATGCAGCTCAGAAGGGAGGAGGTTTCTCCTGCTGCCTGTTTTTATATTAACGTCTACAGATAAATGTCAGAAGCTGGAAAATGAAGACACACAAAATGCAAACAGTTTCGTTTGTCCTGCCCCCCGCTGCTGACAAAAATCCTAGAGGAAACACTGACTGTACACATCTTGTTAATGACTCCCTTCAAAACTTCAAACTGACCGCAGAGACGATCTTTGAAGATCACACAGGCACAAAACGAGCAGTGGATCAGAGATCATTACGGGTCGCTGATGGTTTTCAGCGTGTCTTAATCACCCGCTGATTAAGGATCCTTCTCCTCCTTCATTTCCCATTCATAAACAGATAATCGCCCTGTTAATGAATCTTGCGACAAATGATGCATGACCGTGACCTCGGGGCACGCCAACTCCTGCAGGGCGACTGCGTTAATCAAGACTTTACCATGTCCTCTGCACAAGTATGCTAATGACTTTGTTTGCATTGATGTTGTTGGCTAAGTGGCTTGATGAATTCATAGTCTATTCTAATTAGTGTTAATTCGGTGCTCTACATTTGCTTAATTGTGATTGGTTATGTTTGCTAATCTACCATATTATTCACAAGGAAACCAACAGGCTTGTTCTTGACTTGCAAAGGAAGTCGTGTTTTATTCTTCTGGAAATCACTTTGTGGGCAGGAAATTAGCAACGGTACAGTGAGACGACCACCAACACACGAGGACGGTAACTTTGTTTGACTTTTCAGACACTGCGTGGTGACTTCGGGAGCCTTTTCCTTTACTGAAATTGTCCTGCCTAACAGCTGTGCAATGAGATAATCCCTGCCTGCACCTTGCAACAGCCGCCTCCAAAGTGCAATCAGCTTCCTAGTGGGACTCTCGAATGAAAGTTGATAGAAGGATGATGCACCGCCTCCTTTCTCGTTGAGAAGAAACTGTGAACTCCAAGAAAGAGTAAGGAGCAGGGAAGGATGAGAGTGGCGAGGGCTGACACGGCGGCACGGCAGGTAGGCTGACATTTTTTTCAAGGTGTCAGCACACGCTGTGCTGATTAAAGGAGGGAAGGTGTGGGGGGGGCATACTTCTTTCTCTCTCTGTCTCTTTCTCTTCGCTGCATAAAATGGCAACTACATGAGCACACCAGAAGTGGAAAAAAGTCACAAGTGCTGCCCGGGGTTTGCCAAAAAGGGAAGATTAACTGCTGGGGCGTGAGGACGAGCCGCGGCGTTTGAAGGTCACTGTGTGGTTGAGTTGTCAGGTGCTGGATGAAGATGAGGGGAAAGTGTCAACGCCTCTCTGTCACATCGCGGTGTGCGACATTCAGGTCTCCGGAGACGGGGAGTGCGTCGCTTCTCAGTGCTTTGCCGTTTCCCCGCGGGACCAGTTATGACGTGTGAAAGCATAAAGGTCACGAGTCCTTCATGCATCGTCCACTCTGGAAACTACTGTTGTTAGGAATAGCTGTCTTCATCTCTCCCCTGTCACATCGTGGGGTTGGGTCTTTTCTGACAATGGGTATTTTATAATTGTACGTCTTCTGCTAATTTCAAAGCAGTGAGATTAGAAAATAAAGCCTTGATCAAAAAGTCCTCCATTATTGATCCAGATGTTTAACCCCAGGCTCTTATATTTGCCTTGTCTAAAATCCTACTTTATGTATTGGCAAGTCTGTGGACTAGAGACCAAAATACTCCCCACAGACACCTGCTCTAATTAAACAGCGGAGACAGACATAAATGGTTAATCGTTTGGAGTTGGAGGACAAAAAGCACCTTTAGTTTCCTATAAAGGCTCATTACTTAGCAATGCAAATAAAAAAAGGCTCTGGAGCGGTGATGGCTCTTATCTGCCTCAGCTGCAGATCGCACACATGCTGCAACATACCGCTGCATTCACATGGCGTGGAGCAGATCATAACTACATTAACGTTAACCGTGGCGATCATGCCTTATTCACTCTTTTTAAATTAATAAAAAAACATTTTAAAGTGCAAAAAAAAAAATACATTCCAGGCCTAACAAACACTTTGTATTGTGGCGCACTGGAGGAAAAGTCCAGCACGCCGAGTTGTGGATTTATTGATGGTTTGATCTCTTACACCTTTTATCACAGAGAATCTCTACTTATCTACGGGCGAACAGCTGTTTTTCCCTTTATCTCACTTTCTACTGTGACTCCAGACATCAGGATGATAAAGGCTCTTCACAGTCTTTGACGGCAATGAGCTGTGTGTCCAATGAAAACTCCACTTTTCTAAATTCACAATTACAAATTCCTCCACACCTTTAAAAATTCTGTAAGTAAGTCAGGTCAAGGAGAAGCTTTCACTGAAGAGAAAAACAACACAACATGTGACAAAAGATCAGCTGAAAAGAAGCTTTTAAAGACCAGGTGCTGTTCTGCACTCGCGCTGCCACGTTTAGTAACTGATTTCCTGAGGAAATGTGTTTGTCATCCTCCAAATTAAAACAGCACTCTGTCTGATGTCTGTTTTTTTACCTCAATACTTGTGAAAAATGAGTCGAATACAAACAAAAAGCCGCTTTACAATGACTGAGAAAACCACAGTGGCCCTTTGAGAGACGTTTTCTAACTCATCTTGTTAAGTGTTGTGGTCACCCCTCTTTAACATCCTCCGAGCTCGGCTCTCACCTTCCAGAGCTCGAGTGCTGCGCTGCAAGAGAACAATTTTTCTATAGGGCCACAAGGAGTGGGCAGGCAATAGCCTAATTCACTGCAGTGTTCAATCAATGACACGCATTGAATTTGCTGGGTATGCACAGTTCTCCATCATGCGGAAGACAACTTCAAATGGGCTCCAAACAGAAAGGACCTGCACTATAACTCTGCTGAGGCCCAGCAGGACAGCACTACTTTGAAATAAAGTGTTTAACCTGTACTGGGCACAAAAACATCCATCTGGTTCTATATGTCAACCACATGCCGGGGTAAAATGCAAACAAGGCTACATAGAACACGGAAACACTGCAATCTGCACATACAGCCGGACCCAAGTGAACCGCTCTGACAGTGAAAACTGGTAGTTACTGCAGGATTACTGTATTGGACTGAAGTATATTGTCCAAGTGCTTCTGTGTCGAGCCCGTGTGAATTCATGCGCTGTCACATCTCTATTAGGTTGAAACACTCTTGAAAGGGTTTATTCAATTTAATGTGGAGTTCAAGTGCAGAAAAATTTGCTGGTAGAAGAAAGTCAGCGTCCGTTCAGGGTTTATACGGATTACACGGAGCCAAAAAAGGAAACACTTAAGGACCACAGACATGGCGGTGTGGCTTTACAAACCAGTCAGGGCAGACATTGAGATAATGACACGTAATGGGAAGCTCTTTATATCATAGTGTCCTTCCAGTACAAGGTCATCAAAGATGCATCAATTACATTTAAAGCACCGTATCAACGTATTTGTTCTCCGAAACAAACCATTAATGATGGCTTTTGTAGCAGCTGCAGGGTACATGTCTGAACTGAGCACCACTTAGACTGCCATTTATATTGTCCCGCAATTCAGCTAAGACGGCCATGAAGGAAATTAAAAGGCTTGTGTATCCTCAGAATCTAATTTTCTGTATGAGCGCCTTTTGTTGATTCCATCATCATGATGGATAGAGGACATCTGACCTTAATAATTATGAGGATGATGTGAATATCAAAGTTCAGATGAAAAAGTGCCACTGGCCACAACACAATGCTCCATGCAAGGACTGAAGGTGGTTTGGTTTCACCGGCAGACATTTAGACCTGGCAGCTCTTCTGAAATTAGTTCAAAACTGAGATTATTAACATGGAGAATATGTCCTTTATTTTGTCCCGGCAGCTGAAACACACAACAAAGACGGATTCACCGTGACTGTACCTGCCATCATGTGCAAACTTGAGAAAGCTCTGGTTCCCGCTGCTGCAGGAAAATCTAGGGCAAACGGCGCTCCGTCCACGGCCTCCGTTTAACCACAGAACACTGGGCCATTACGTTCAGGCTATTCCTCTGCACTAACACGGCTAATCTTCAGCTAACATCTGTCCTGGTATGGCAGAATTGTAATACATTTATTACTGCGGTCAGTCAGCTCGGATATGATGCAGCACATCATCGTGACCTGCAATGAAATTAAGCCAGATTTCTGCAGATCGGTGCAAAAACACTGTGGATTCAGTTTGTGTTTCCAATCGCTGATGGAGCTCATTTGTCTGGGAGCCTCTTAATACACCACCAGGACACTGTGACTGGACATTCAACAATTTTTCATCACCAAGTCTTCAGTAACATACATGCTGCGGCACCGAAAAAGCATCTCAGCTCTGCATCCCAGTTTAACGTCTGATTTTGTGACAACACAACTAGTTTGGGAGCCAATTTGTACAAGTGTAATGTGAGGGGCTGACCCCGAACAGTCGAGGATTTGGTGGGCGGAGCCAGATTCGACTGTCAGTCTCACAGTCGAAGATTGGCAGCGGCGTTATGACACAAGTATCAAACCATTTTGGCTGCTCAACGTCTGATTTTACATAGAACTAGCGGTTTTCTCCCAGTAAGTTAAAATACAGCCTACTGAACTAACGCCGTAAATAAAAATGTGAAAAGAAAGAATCTTTAAATAGGCTAAAAGGTTTTTAAACGTGTGTGAATAAATTCTCAAGATTAAAGCGGAGCTACCGTGTGCAACCCAGGGGAGCGGGGGATGTCGAGTGTCCCGTTGTTAAGCTGGTCATCTATTACGTTAAAAGACGGATAAGGTAAAGCAACACGCCGCTGCAGGTGTCATTCGTTAGCTACCACGCTGGTTTTGTTTAGATAGGCTACGTCATTAACCGGCCTTCTTCACACGCTCGGCACCGAGCTGCAGATTCAAGTCGTGAGTAGACACTGAAATAAGGCGGAGAATGAAGTAAAATTAAAATGGTGAACTAAGAAACAGGCTACTAGAAACAGCTGTCTGTCATTCTGCGGGAAACACTGAACAATGTCTGCATATTTATAGATTCTGGGTTGTGCAGTGAGGTAGAACAAGTAATTGTGTGGAAAAGTAATATCAGATTAAATGTTATTCATGTCAGGGTATCTGTCTTTAAACATGTCTGGAGGGATTAAATTGTTCAGGAGTGCTGTGGCCTCGGGATCATGATTATGTTATTAAATCAACATTAAACAACAGTTGTAAAATGATGCAGAATAGGTGACATAACAAAATAAGCAGGTGCTCAGTGGTTTGCTCTTTCGGACCATCGACAGCTGTCAGAGAAAACCAGGACAGGAGAAGAGCTGAGTGAATAACGAATGAATACATGAGGTATAGTTGAGGCAAAGTAACTTCAACACAGTCAGAGTCAGAGTCAAACGAGGGGTAGAGGTGATGAACTGCACTCAGTTGCCAGTTCTTTATGTCAATAATTTCAGACTAACTAGTGGAGACGCCTCTCATTGTAACTCATGAAACTTCACTATAAACACATCCTCCAAAATGATCATGGTACACCCCCGACTGCATCCCCCGACACGGAGAGAACTGTTTGCGGACGACACCACCGTCATCGGCCGGATTTCAAACAACGATGGGACGTCATATCGGGAGGAAATTGATGATGTTGCAGAGAGCTTGCTCAGAGAACAACCTGCTGCTCAACGTCAGCAAAACCAAGGAGCCGCGCCAAGTTCTTGTCAGCTTTTACAGAGGAGCATTAAAAAGCATCCTGACTGGAAACATCACTGACATGGGATGTGCACGGCCCAGGAGCAGAGGGCTCTGCAGCGGGGATTAAACCTGCTCAGAAGATCACTGGTACCCATCTCCTGAGCATCAGCGATATCGGTGAGGTGCCTACAGAGCCCAAAGGATCCTAAAGGACAGCACCCCCCCAGCCTCAGCCTGTTCGCCCTGCTGCCTTCTGGGAAGAGATCTAGAGGTTTCTGCTGCAGCAGCACCAGACTGCAGAGCAGCCTTCTCCCTCTAAAGCTATCAGACTCTTAAACTCTAATTCATCCTCAGCACTGCTCCACTGATGATGGTTTATTTCTGTTACCACTTTTCATGATTGATTTATATTCTCTGCTATAATAAATAACAATAAACCTACCTACATATTAAAGTTGAATCAGCGCCTCTCCATAACAACTGAATGTTTTAACCTTCAAGAAGGTGGGACATGTTGCTGGACTCTTGAATAACATTGCATTTGTTCTGCAAGGTGGCCTAATAAACTGGCAACTGAGTGTAAATGCTAAACAGTATTCACAAGGTCACCAACTCTACAGTCATGCGACCCCTTTAAGAGGATATAGCAGGTTGCATTACTGGTATGGTACGTTATCTGCTAGATGAGTTTCTGTTTTCTAAACTGCTGCAGAGCGGCTCAACGGAGAAAAAAAAAAAAAGAAAAAAGGTGCACATGAATTCTGTCCAACTAGTCAGTGCAAGTCACGTCTGAGAGCACAGGGGCAATAGACATCGGAGATAAAAATGATCAAGATCCCTGTTGGCATTACCTGCTAGACGTGATCAAGTTCACAAAACACAGCCAGACTCAGAGATAAAGGGGTAAATCAGAGGAGTGGGTCTGTCCTCAGTGCCAGCAGAGGCAGCCAGGACGGGTCCAAACAACGATAAAGAAATGAAAACTCCTGGACATTTAGACACGTGTTGGACTGCGTGTTGACTATTCAGTATTATTATTATTGTGAAAAAGAAAACAAAGAGTGCCCACTCCTGTGTATAAATAAATACATTTTAACTGAAATGAAGGAAGCGACAGAAGGCAATCATCATCTGTTAGTCGCATTACAAGTTCAGCAGAGACTGAAACGTTGCATATCAGATGGTATTTCCAATTGATGGGAACGTTTCATCCACAACTGAAGTCAAATTTGGTAGGAAATTGAAAAAGTCTTTGATTTCAAAGGAACCAAATCATCGCATAATGAGACCGGAGCCAATCTACCAGGCTGGTCTACAGCTAACGTGGTTCAAAGCCCGACCCAGAGGAGCGCCTTCTTATCTCCTTCTCATATCAGGATCTTCATCAGGAGCAGATAACAGCTCATATTTACCTGCACTCAGTATTTTGTTTTAAAACGCAAGATATATCTTTTACCTTTTTCCTTTTACTGATATGCACCGATGTGTCTGAAATGAAGTTAAACTGTGCGCTCACACATGAATGGTTCCAGATGCTTTGTGTAATGGTTCAAGCTGGAAAGTTTCATCATACTGGGATAGAGCAGCTTTTTTTTTTTATATACTACCTGTTGTGGACCTTTTGGCCCCATTTGCCACTGACTGACTCTAAGAAATGTTGTAGAAATCAAATCTAGAGAAACATCCAGGGGTAAGGAGCCTGCCGGCTTTCAGACGTAACAGCAGCACATTGGAGGTCAGGAAGGTTTTGTACTCTTAGTGAACTTCGCACACTTTTATGGCAGATGGGTGAATCGGCCGCAGCGTTGTGCCAGCCTGACTGGGAGCATTTATTGAGAGAAGGGTTTATTGTCTGTTTAACTTTAACGGCCCTTCATTATCTGTCTGCTGCCAAAGCCAACTTTAAGATGGAGCCTTGTTTCTGCTATAATTTACCTTTTCTAACATGCCCGCACAACCAGCTGAAGTTCACAGAAATAAAAATCCCAGTTTAAATGAAGGCAGTGGAGCTGAATATCCATGACGTGCAATTAAAGGGAAATGTAATGTGAGGTGAGGACAGGGTTTTTCCTGCGTAGAGAAATTTTTGGCGCCCCCCCAAAGAGGTTTTAGCGAGCGCCAAAGGAAAATCCCCAGCGCCAAAATGATCAAAATGAAAAAAAAAGCTTTTCAAATCCTCTCTGAATGTGTTTTAAAAGCCATTTATCAAACAACTGTTGAGCAAGCAGAACATAAATTTAACTACGACGTCTTTTTCCAGCAGTCGCCTCTCCTCCGCTGTATTTTACACGAACACCACTGGATTTATAAACCAGCTGCTGCGTTGGTTTGACTCAACGCTCCGCTACGAAGCTAGCGCTAATGGGAGAGATGACTTCCTGTTATTTCTCACAATATTTGTCCCTCTCCAGATCAGGTTTTCTGCCCCCAAGTCTCAGCAGCTCTTGTGTCCGTGAGCTTGTGATGCTCCTTAGAACAGCTTCAAACTGCAGTGTTTTCCCAGTTTAACGTGAGCTTTAGATGAATGTTCTGGTGTTGGGGTTTGGGGTCCTCCCACAAGAAAATTGTATGTTTTCCAATGAAAAATGTGTAATTTCAAATCATATTGGGCCGTTATTTTCACCAAAGCCAGAGCAGATAATAAATAACCAACAGCCAAAGATCAGCTGGAGGAACTTCAACCTTTAGATCTGCAGAAAGTCATCTGGTTGGTTCTGTTGCTCCACAGCATGTTTTGGGCGTCGCCCCCTAAAACCCTGTTAATGTGACCTCAGAATCATTCTGGATACGACTGTTCATGTTTTTGTGTTTTCATTTTCCAGCTTCTGACATTTATCTGTAGACATTAATATAAAAACAGGCAGCAGGAGAAACCTCCTCCCTTCTGAGCTGCATTTTATTTGCACATTAAAATCCAAAGTCTCCTCATTAGTTTGCGTCACTAATTAGCTTCACTAAGCTCAGCTCCTCCATCACCTCCGTCCTTTCTTTTCCTAAACTCAGCCTGTACAGGACAGAGCTGCAGGCTACGTCAGCTTAGTCTCAGTTTGGACCTGATGTTCTCAACATTGGACAAGTAGGCAGGAATAAAATCCAGCTTCCAGTTCCTTTCTACAAACTGAGCTAATGTTCAGCTCCACAGCAGCTCTGCAGCTGCTGGAGAAGCTTCCTGCTCAGTCTGAAGGGGAGATGTTAGCTAACTTAGTGCTAACCGGCTTCACTCTTCCAGCAGCTGGGGAACAACAGACTTTTCTTGGTCTTGAGAAGCCGACACGCTGTAACAGACACCGAACATTTACTGCCAGGATATTTTCCTCCGCTCGCCTTCACCGTCACTTTCTGCCGCTCGGACGATCAAACGCACCTCCTGATTCAGAGTTACGCTGCTCTTATATCACCATCTGTCACGTATGTTCTGCACAGAACGAGGAGAGGAAGCGAGCCGACGCCGAGTGCCGCCGTGCTCGCACAGTGTGGCGCATAGTTTAATCATCGTGGGAAATTGTAGGAGCGGCGGTCGTGATTCAGCAGCGGCGCACTGCCGTTCCTGAATGCACATAGGGGAAACACAGAAGTCCCTTTTGTTGAACCGACCAATCACAGCCTGGAGTAGGTGGGACATTTAAAAAAAAGCTTGAGGCATCACAGTTTAGAAATGCTGAACTCGTTACTGTTTATGAACTTTTTTTTTATTAATGACAAGTTAATACTTTGCTTGAAACAAATGAGAGACTGCTCACCATGTACAGCTTTTGTCTTGCACAATAATTTAATGGCTGAAAATGAAACTGCTCATAAGGTTTCTAACTCACTGCCTTTCCTGTACATGGACTGATCATGCTTACTGTCACCCCCCAAAGGCCCATTCTGGGCCAGGAAAAACCCTGCGGTGAGGAGGGAATACCTGCCCTCCCTCATCACCCTCTTCAGCTCTCTAAAATAGAGGACCTAATGGGAAAAAGTGAATAATACCACCCAAAAATCATTAAAGCTGGGCACGCCACCTGGGCCCTGGACCAACACTGTCCAAGGCTTCTCCACGTCTGTTGGTTCACACCAGAGGGAGTGGGACAGATGGTGGTAAACACATCAAGCTGTTTTGCAAACTGCAGCCCCAAATACCCCCCCCCTCCTCTGGATTTGGGCAGGGTCACCTGGAGACTCTGTGGTGGTGTACAACCACCTTAACGGTCTAATGCTTACGCGAATGCATGGCAGGATGTGTATGCTGTTGGGACTGCTGTCTGTGTAATTTGGCTGCTGTCCTTCACAGGTTTATGGAAATAAATCATTTTATGCTTGGGCTGTTGTACTGCAAGCCGTGCCAGTCAAACAGCCTTTGAAGTTGCACATGAAAAAAATTAAATAAAAACAGAATTTAAAAAATGTAATCATTTCATGAGCCAAAATAATAAAACATCACGCAGTTTTTTTGTTTTTCATTTGGTGCCTTCATGTGTCAAGACTTTAAAGTCCCGGCAAATGAATGAATAGTGTGGGACTAAAAGTTCAGACATGGCAGATTCATAATTAGTCCTGGCGTTTTTGCATCTGATATGTAAACCCGTCCAAAGGAGAAAAAACAAAACAAAAACTAATCTTGATGAAGATATGAAAAAACCAGCAGAGTGAACGCTTCATCCGGATAAAGTTCTTTAGCCTCAGTTATCTCTGTGCCGTAGCATGTACAAAAATGTAACTGAATTTTTTTAGAAGTTTTAGACCAGAAATACTGAAATAAATTCTTGAAATATCTTAAAGGGGCACTCCAGGGACATAGTATTACACTTCCAAATGTTTGGGGGACTCACAAGGGACAGATTAGAAGGTTCAAAACTGAAGCACCAGAGGAACATCCTGACTCAAGTGTGGGTAAAGCTCCAATAACAGTGGATCCTACATGTCCCACAACGCAACCGGACAGCATCTTCCATTAGACCCTCTTCGTCTCCTAAATGCCAACTTTCAGTTCAAAATTTGAAGTCTAATGCCGGTTTCAGACCAAACAAGTGTGCACACGCAACGCGAGAAGGCGATTTTAACGCGATAAGAATAAACACAACTACTACAACTGTATGAACACAAATTAAACATGTTGCTGTGATTAAATAGCAATAAACGGATTAAACTGATGCAGAAATAACGACAACATGATGCAGATTTGTTAAACATATGAATTCATGCTTTGTCAGGTCTGTCAGCAAGACAGCAGGACAACAACTTCTAAAATGTTTGTTTTCTGAATGGAGTTTGGATCGATCAGGGCTGTGCTATGCTAACTTGGTCACAGTAAAGTACAACGACAGCTGGAATAAAGTTACAGACACATGTTTTCTGAACTCACCAGGTAGTTCAGCCTCCTCGCTTTCTTTTCTCCAAGTAACGTCCAGCTTTGTCCGGTTTTTTATATAAATATGAAATCGTAGTCCGACAGAGCTAACGACGCTAACAACAACACTGGAACCGGATGTGCACGGAAGCTGCTGAGAAGCTCCAGTGAAGATAAATCAACGTTGAAATCCCAAAAACTAAAGTAAAAAGCTAATTTAATAAAAACAGTTGACTCTGAGCTCCTCCTGCGAGTAAACGGCGTAGCTGTCAGAGCCGAATCCGACCGACTGCAGGAGTTTATTTCTCCGAAGGTTGCAGCGCTGCTCCCTGCTCCTCTCCCCCAAGTTTAGCAGCTCCCAGCCGGCCTGCAGATTTTCAACCCCCCGCTATTTGAAAATATTCAACTCACGCGAATTCCTCCGCGTTGTCTTCGCGCCCGACAGGAAATAGCGGCTCTACGCGTCTTTGCATTGACTTTGTATGTAAACTCACCGCCCCGAACGCTCGCTTAGCTTTTGGTCTGAAAGCACCTTAAGGCAACTCCTTCAGAGTTTCCACAGGATGAGTAACGCTCCTAGTGACAAGTACACTAAACATAATAAGTGTGCAATGTCCACTATAACACTTAAGTGGAAGAACACACTGCTGTAAGAGTGTTTATTATTGTCCAGGACCAGCAGTGCTAAGCGATAAAATAACTTCATATCATTAATCTGTTGTTATTCTGATGTCTAAATAAAGTCTGTTGTGGCTAAAAACGGACTGAGCCAAACTCCATCAGCTAAATGAGCACTTGTTATTTCTGCTCACCTTTTTTCCTGTTGAAGGCGCGGTTCATAGTGGAAAATGTGCGTCTCCGAGGTCCCTCCTGAGTATCTGCCAATATTCCACCTGGAAAAGCAGCAGGGGAGAGGCGAGTTAAAAATGGCTTTGACCTGAAGCTTTCCCCAAAAGGCAGAAAGTCTAAAAACACACAGTCTGAAGTTTTCCTGCAGTAAATCCCCGCCCTGAGAGACCGAGGCAATGTTTAGCTGTCAGAACGTGTTCAAATTAAAGTCCCAGTCCATGTGCATCACAGCTGTTTACCACAGGGCCACGCCGTCCTCAGCGTCTGTGGAGGTGTTGATAATAACTAGTCACTGTCCTCAATGCACACGTGCGTCTGAGAATGGTGATTTGTGATAGTGCTGTGCAGCAAAATGTAACATCTTCTAATCTTTCCAACAGAACTAGGGCAGAGTTTTCTGCCACAGAGCCGCATGTTAAAACTGTTTCACCGACACACACTCAGCTACACACAACAGCATTCACAGGGCGCTGAACCTGAAACTAAACCCATGGAGCTTAGTCATCACAAGACATGCCTGATGTTGATCTTTGGTACTAATCATCTCCAGATTCCAGTAATGATCTCACAAAAACACAGCATTGGTATTCATGATTCTTCTGCTTGTACAGACAGAGTCTGGATGAAGTAAAGACGACTGTGGTCAAATTTGGTTTTCCTTTCTTTGAAATGTACTTTCGTAACGGTGCAGCCTGTGCTCACAAACGGGTGCAGTCCATTACAGAAGAAGGTAATTTCTTTTTTTTTTTACCGAATACAAAACGTTCACCGTCTCTAAAATCTGACACTTTGCTTTGAGCGCTTTCAGACCTTTGCATCAATTCCCTGTGAGAGCTCAGCAATCTGCTGTAGACTGCAAGGACAAACTGTCCAGGACAAGGTAGCTGCCTGCCCGCCTGCTCCACAATCAATATTCCTCACTCCTTTACTGTAGGAAAATATGCAGGGCCTGATGCAGAACAGCAATTTCAATTCTCGCCTTTGCAAACAAATTAAGTTTTGGACGAGCAAATCAGAAAATGAATGGAATTTTTCCTTATTTGGAATTTAACTTTTATTAAAGGGAAACCTGAACCATTACAGGTTTTTAGTGAATGTTACATCCTGCAACAAACTGCTGCAATTTTAGAAAGTTTGAAAACTTTCTCTCTACATGATCATCCCCGAAGATCTGTTGGGCCAAATGGACGTAGTCATGGTGACGTCACCCGTTGGTTTGTGGGCCGCTGTTTTGAAGCCTCGAGTTTGGCCGATAGGGCGGCGCCATGTCGAGTTTTTGCAACCAGGAAGCGCCCGGAAGTGATGATACGGCGGAGCTAACGGCCGTGTGCGGAGCTAGCTAGCTAGCTTAGCTAGGTGCAGCTGTAACTCAGGTTAACTGTCATTTTAACAGGCTGATAAGTTTGTCCAGAGAACAACAGTCTGAAAACTAAATGTTCTCACCAGAGAAAGTGAACAGCCGACTCCTAATAAGCTTTTCAACGGCGCTGGTTAAATTTACACAGCGCCGAGGGTACGAGTCGGCTCTAGCCTGATTGACAGGTCGCCATGGTAACGACTTGTCAATCACAGATAATCCCGCCCTGAAACATTCTCTGCTTTGTGGTCTATTTTAAAATAAACGGGACCATAATTTACTAAATGAACATCATGCTGTGTTGAAGAAGACTTGAAACTAGCGACTGAGACCATAAACTCATCAGGAAAGTGTTTACTGGGGTAATTATTCAGCTGAGAAGGAGAAACATTTTACCATTATTTCTAATGGAGCCGGACTTCTTTTTGCAACCAGAAGAGTCGCCCCCTGCTGGATTTTTAATAGAAAGCAGGTTTCAGAGACTTCAGCATCAGCTTCATATTGTAGACTGGAAGCTCGCCGCTTGGTCGGGTCTAGTTAGTCACATAATAAAAATGGCAAAAGACTATGTGGTAAATACATTTTTCTGCCTGTACTTCTACCAAAAATATACCATTACGTGCAAAATGATGTGAAGTACATTAGGTGGGTTTAAAATCAAAAGGTGTAGAAAGAGTGATCATTATGCATACTGGTATTTACTTCAAATCGTGATAGCTTCACACAAAGGGATGTCTGGATGAGTGGTCTTCATTGGTTCAAAATGTTGGACCCGATCTGAAATATGCTACTCAAACTTTAAGTGAATAAATTCATTTTCAAAGAAGAGGAAGAAAAAAAAGCAGACGACCTGATTCAAACACACCCCACGTGTGGTGAATCCCGAAATACCCAAACAGGGAGAGAGAGAGACACCCCCACACATTAACAAGCAGCTGCGAGACTTTTCCTGAACTTTACAGTCCACGCTCTTCATCTGACATCACAAAAACACATTTTCCTCCATGTGCTGGAGCATCAATGTAATCAGATCTCAGGGCTACTCAGGTACCTACTCAGATAAATGCACATACCTGAGACCTGGAACAACTCAACAGGACCCCACCTGCCCAGATTTAACTGAATATACTTTTGACCCAGCCCAACTCAGGTACCAGTTCAGGTCAGGTGGACCTGTGAAGCCCTCTTCCATGCTCCCATATGCACTGTAGTACATACAGTGACTTCTATGTGTTGTAGCTACACATACATCACATACATGCCAAATTTATTGGGTTATTTTGGTGAAATTAAATTAAAAACAAAGGAGACCACATGTAAGTTAATGAAGCCGCCCTCTCATGCTGTTGGTGCTTCTCTGCCACTGCAACAAACTGCGTAGTGCCTGGTATATGATGCACAAGCACCAATTATGAGTGTGACATAAACGATGGCATTCAGAAGAAAAGCTTTTCTGTAAGAAGCATTATCGAACAACAGTCCTTGGGGCTGGGAAATAAGATGTAAAACTGAAGTATGTGAAAACAAATCCATCACTGTAATATGGGAGGTTAATGGGTCATTAGCTTTGAGTGAGTAGCAGTAAAAGGGCCGCTGCAAAAAAAAAGATGGAGTTGTGATGTTGAGTCAAGTGTCTTTTCTGCTGCTGGGAGGAGGAGCTGGTGACAGACACACAAACCATCCTTTAAAAAAAGACCATCTATCACAGAGCTCCAATTATTTCGGAATTTGCATTCAACGGGCTCTGCGATGATAAGCGACTGTCTCCCTAAGCAGCAAAAATGAAAAGCCCTTAGCTGCAGACTGTACATAATTAAGACACCATTCTATATTGTATAACAAAGGGATACGTGTAGTTTGGAAATACAAATACAATGTATGTGGGTTCTCACTGTAAGGGGCCCCGGCAAGGGCCGCAGAAACGTTAACCCTTAAGCAGCCAACGTGCACCAGGACATACATGCTGTGCAACGTCATCTACAGGGCACGATTAAAGGTTTTTACCCAATCAGCTTGGAATTAATCAACAGTCGTGCTTGTAGCTTGGTCACATGATTTGGTTCATTGTTTAGTCAGCATGATCAAAAATCATCAGGGCCGCCAGAGGTGCAGGACATGCTGACCGTGACATAAGTAATTATATATTACACATATTTATTTTCATAATAAATGAAAGTATATATGAGTTTTGTCTTAATATGCTGATGAAGAAAATATGGTGTAATTGTGTTTGTGGAGGTTTTTTTATAGCAACTTTTGAAATGTATGTATCCCACGAGATACGCTGCCAGATTAGAGGTATAAATTGGTCAATGTGCGATATTCAAAATTTAGTTTTAAACTGGAGGAAATGTTAGTATACACTGCATAAACAGTAGGGGGGGGGGTCGATACAGCACAGTATCGCGGTATTTTCAGTGGCAATATTGTTTTCATACACGAAGACGTCAAGTATCGATCTTTTATTATATAAACAGTGCATGAAAATTTTACTTTTTGGTAATAAAATCAATTGCTTTTTCAGTCCATGAGAAAAAGAGTTTTCCTTTGGGGACAAAATTTGAAGTTGGGAAAAAGGTAATGAATTGCAATATATCACAATACGTTTAAAATCGCGATAATATCTTCTCATGACAAAAATATCGTGGTAACATCGTATCGTGGGGCCTCTGGTGATTCCCACCCCTAATAAACAGATATTATCGTGCACAGGTACGAAGATTATGACAGTATAACCATATTTTTTCTTGCAGGGCATCCCAGTTAGCTCCTTTTATGGCAGCAGAAAGGTGATTAATGTGTGAGCAATCCACAGTACCTAAAACTGCGGATTGTAAGATCTACATGCACACAGAACAGCATAGTTATGGTACAGGTGTTCTGGGAGGCCTGTACTCATTTTACCACTCACTTTCCACTTCTGCCTGCTTAAAGGTTTTAAATGGGACATATTTCAGGGTGAGGACCGGGCATTCCTCAGTTTGCCAAAACAGAATATCTTTGTAGCTGAACTTGTGTTTCTTATTTACAGGTCAGACATGCTGCAAAACACTGCATGGGCAGATGGCAAGGACACGACCATAGTTTACATTTCACCAAAGGCAGGGAGAGTGGGCTCTGCAGATCTCAGCACCAAACTCCTCTGCAGCATCTGGGCTGCCAAATCAAGACCTTGGCAGCGGTGGCCTTGGTACTTAGCTTCAGCGTTTCAGAAAACCAGCTTTTTTGGATTTAAGTGCACTGTTGCCTGCCTTTTCAAAGCAAGCTGGATGTGGGGTTTTTGCAGCAAAAGTGCATTCCATTAAGAAAATATGCCTCCCCCTTAATGGTTTCTGGTATTTTGTATATAGCGCCATAATGATTTGTTATTTTATAAAATATGGGGCAAAAAACGCGTCAACGAGGATCTTTTGTGGACTGGAGGGGGTTTTGGACAGCCTCTCTTCAGTTCAATCAAGAACATAAAAAAAATAAAACAAACATTTTTAACCAAAAGCAGCACTCTGGAGGTGCACAGGAGAAACGTAGCTAAAATAGATATATTTTAGAAAAATGTAAAAACAACATAATAAAATAAAATAAAAAGCTGTATAAAAATGAACAAAGAGGCATGTTTGCATCCTCGGAGTAAAATGGGTGACAACAAACAACGGATTGGATATTGATCAGGCTCACATAATCGTGACAATCCTGATCCTGAGGGTCGGTTTAGGACACCTCCTCATCAAAGACTGCTCTCATTTTGGCAACCGCCACGGAAAGGGCCTGGCTGCAGACAAAGCCCGGCCAACCTTCTGTTTGTTTGTGGCATACTGTGGTCGCCTGACACCTGACTGTGATGTCACTCATTTTGATTGACAGCTGCAGTGTTCGGCCCGTTTTAATAGCTTCCTGTCTGGTGATTCAACAGCCCCCTTTGGGAGAACTGCCGACCCCAAGACACACACACACACACGCACAGACTTAACACTGAGCTGCAAACTTCCTCAGTCTCCCTTCGATGTTTACCAGCTGCAGTGGAAGCCCCAGGTCAGGTCGGCTCAATTCTTCACCAGAGCTGAGAGTGTATAGTGCACACCGGCATGAAATTAACTTACATTCTCTCAACAGCATCCATACAGGGCTAACTGTACGCTCAGCTGACTTGTTACCACATTTATGCTCTATTATTATGAACGCTACCGACATTATGAGGCCCAGTTACTAAAGTAAATGAGCCCACAAACCACAATTCAATGGTAGTTAAGATCTAACAAGACACAGAAGCACAGTGTGAATATGAAACAAGGACAACAAGAAAAAAACTTTCACATAATATGTTGGTAAATAACCCTTTGCATGGACACAATATGAAGTCTGAATTGTGTCTCTCTAATTTTTAGTAATAGTGGAAAATATGAGCCTATGATGGACATTTAATTTGCTCAGAAGATCATCCTCCAAAATGCAAAGCAAAAACCATGTCCAGAGTCTAACAAATCTCCTTCGGTGACTCAAACAGTTGGAATTTGGCTCGAGAAAGGCTCTTTCTGGAAACGAGAGCGACCTACTTTGACCCGAGCCCAAATAACTCTAAATCTAAAAATGAAGATGAATCCAAACACACAAGTTTGACAAAAAGTCAAAGTTTAAAATGTTTCTCTTTTTAAAAAAGCAAAAAAGTAAAGGCCCATTTACAAATGCCTCCCAGCCAGTCACTAATCTGACCCATATGCAGGCTTTTAACATGGAGTAGAGGCAGAGCACTGTGGTCCCAACATAATGCCTCAGAAAAGCAAATCAACAAAGATCCTTTGTTTTCTTCACTTTGCTCTCACCCTGGCCTCTGGAATCTTGCCGGCTAAGACGTCGCATCTACAATCTGTTTATGAATTTAGTCCCAGAATTCCTCAGTTGAATCAAGCGCGGTGTCTTGGTGTCTAATCTGAAAGCCAGGCTTGCTCGCTCGCAGACTGGCACTTAAACTCCTGCGGAACAAATGCAGCAGCCCCTCGCACACTTTATCAAGGAAAAGCACCGCTACAGTTTACAGGGAGAGGAAAGAAAAAAGAAAAGGAGAGAAACATACAAACAACAACAGAGCTGAGATAAAAGCGACTTACTTGCCTTCAAACTGGGGAGGAATAGTGAGGAGGAAGTTTCAGCGGATCTTAATAGTTTTCAGCTGTGGGCCAGATGGTGGTACACTAAGGACTGCAGTAAGGAGAGATGATGGGGTTTGCAAACTCAACAAGAAGTCTTTGCCTAGACACATGATCCTTAACATTCAAACCTAACTTCCTCCGCCCACAGTTTGTCCGAAAGGAATCTTTTGCATGTGCAAAAAAAAAAAAGAAAAAGAGAGAGACTTCTTCGACAGGAACTGTTTGGCTGAGACGACCTATAAAAGCTAACACGCACTGACCCTTGCGCTGCAGTGTGTGATTCATCATCACTCTACGTGCACTGGAAACAGCCTCAGGTCAACATCGTGGCATCAATCAAAACAACAGTAGGGCCAAACGTTACGAAGTAAAAGTCACAATGCCTCTGCAGCACAAAGCCCTAAAAGCATCCCTGTGAGATTATGTCAACTTGAGCATAGCCTTCCCTTTTTACGCCGCGCTCCAGAAACATTTTACACTCAAAGGGTGTTTATCCTGGCAGCCGAAATGGTGTTAAACCACTTTAAAAATCTGACACTGGATCGTCCTTTTTAACACGTAGAGATGAACTGTCTGGGACACCCTCAAAGCGAAGCGTGGAGGGCAGGGGGGAACGAAAAAGCTCCAACACCTGAAAGCCCAGTTACCCTGATTATTGAGAGAATGGCAAACAGTCGCACGCTACGTTTGGTTTTATCTCCACATCTAAACCCTCTGGGGTCTAATCGGGAAACGGTCCGTCTGACGCTGCATCCTTCACAGCCTTCTGGGTGTCTCAACCAAGTGCAACTACTTAAGGAAGGGCAGCTGACCCCTTTTTGAAGAATTAAAAAAAAAAAAAATGAAGAGTGCACTTTCAGCGTAGAAAGACAACAGAGAAGAAAACATTAAGGATAAAAGGTGAAAAGGAAATTATTTCCAACTGTAATATACAGATGGATCATATAAAGACACACAGCTGTCGACGGTCAGGAGCTAAACTTTTAAATATTGGGCTTTAGCAGGTTTCACAACAATGGAGACATTCATCCAAATATAATGAGGGTACTTGAACCCAGAAGAATTCATGTGCGTATTAGCATTGATGTGAACGCATAACGGGAGTTTTCTGTATTTTGTACATGGACTTCAAAGGGCTGCTGCTGGGAAATTATGTGTGTGTCATACAGCAACTCAGAGGAAAATCTGCTTCAGAGAATCTGTGTTTGGGAATTAAGACAAACTGAAAGACAAATAAAGGTCACCAACCTGTGCCAGCCACTGTACAAAAGGTCATTCAACTCAAATCTTGTTCTTTTAAATGGTATCTGCTCGGAGAACCGGCTTGGTCGCGGCCTCGGGTGGCGGTGTGTTTTTGCTGGCCAGCGGACCTCTGATTTCTGCCTGACGGAGCGTTTAAAACAGGGAGGGTCTCAGGATTTGGGCTGTTCTATTCACACTTTATTTTTCCAGGGGGTTTTTCTTTGCTCTGCCGTGTATCATTTCATGTTTGCGTCTTGTATGAACAGCTGTGGCGGAGTGAAGGAAGTGGCTAGCCCAGACGCTTTCTGGGAATGTGGGGCCCTTTATGCTACGCAGACATAAAACAGGCTAAAACACTCACACACACACACAAAAACTCCATTACACAGATGTGATGGAAAAATGCAGGTTTAAAAGACAAATACAATTACACAGCTATGCACTTCATTTTGCAGCAAAGTAGCACACAATAGCAGACACAACAACTCAAATGCATCTAGGTCAACAGTCGAAAACAAAACCTGTGAGTCATGTTTTCACACTTTGTTTAGTAACCAGGCAGCAACATCACACTTTTCTCATATTTCATGTTTAGTAGCAGAATGTACAAGGTAAAAAAAATTCCAGTTGGACAATATAGTAAATAAAATAACAAATAAACACAAAAGATTTAAAGCATCTTCATCGTGTCGCCAACTATTTTCAGCACCAGCGTCTGTAGGCTCACAGACGTGCACAAGTTGAGGGTCCAATTATTTCCCTCCTCGCCTGGGATGTGTGCATGTTTGTGAGAGTGGGCGGAGAAGCGGGAATGTGCATCTCAATGAGAAGCATCTCAGTGGATTTTCATTGAGATTTGCAGCCTCCGCATGATTTGTGTTCCGTCCGGGCAGTAAGGCGAATTAGCAATGTGCGATCCCGCCTATGTGTTTTCAGCTGGCACGGCCGGCCGACCTCCCTGCACCACTCACTGCACCAAAAATTATGATGACTGCAGCCGAGAGCGAGCGCAATCATTTCCACCCGGTGCGACTGCACGTTGAACGATCTCGGCAACGTTAACACAAGCACGTGTTGAGGTGAGGTGATTTATATCCAACCTGTGCTTGATTTGCAGCTCAGCATAGCAGGCAGGAAATGACTTAACATTTCTGTCTAGGCTGCAAAACAACATCTGATGTTTTAATTGGCCAATAGCATGAAACCTGCAGTTCTTTAATTTGTTTTTAATTTTGAGCTTGAGTTTATGAAACCAGACTTAAGAAGCACTGTCCATGAATCAAAGCCAACACAGGCTGTATGCTTATAAATCAGCCTCAATCGGTAATCCCCAGATAAATGCCCTCGAACAGATAAAATGTGTTTGGCTTATAATGAACATGTATTACAGTTAGGAAAATAGAGTAGCTCCTTATACAAGTGTATATTTAGTCAGTTTCACATGACCTGCTCTGTAAGGATGTGCATCATGCCTCTGTGGAGAGAGTGGGAGGAGTTTACATCAAGGGCCTGGTCTCAAAATCTGCACTTTATATTACTTGTACACAAAATAATATTTGAGTTATAACTGCTAGAATATAGAATCCACCAGTTCTATTAAGTCTCACTTGTTAAAACAGAGACTTTTTAAATGATTAAAGTATTTTACAAAGTATATATACATATATGTATACAAACATATATCGTTCACATACAATTGTAATCTCTCTCTGTTCTAAGCCGTTGGTTGCTGGTATGCAATGGCAGACCTGAACGTGCATAAACTTTTGTTTTAAAAAAGGAACACCTCACACTGAAATCAATTTGTCTCCACACTGTACAACAGGAAAACTCAATAGGTCAACAACTGGCCTTTTTTGCTGAATCTACACAGGGAAGCTAATTAAGGAGGACAAGCCCTGCGGTATCATGAGGTACAAGGTGAAAGCAGGAAGGTGTCCGCTGCTAATGTTCCCCCGTCACTGCAGAGCTACTCGCTCTAGACAGCTGAAAAGGTTGTGTTGTGTCTACTGTCATGCTGTACTATTGATAAAAATAAATGAACTTTTTTTTGATTTCATTGAACTGTAATTCACCTTTAGTCTCTCAGCAGCACGAATGTGGTTCAATTCCACTCCAAAGTGATATCAGGCACTAAAACAGCACAAAGGCCCCGTTTTGTTGGTCACAATGTTTTAAAAACGGAGAATTAAAACAAATACGATCTCCGTCCACACCAGCGTTTCAGCTGCATATCAGAGTTGATCTCAGTCTATACTAAAACAACAAAACGCACATCTAGAGGCCGTTCAGGTACACCGGGCGTGAGCGTGCCGGTGTAAACATGAAGCAGACGGTCTGATCCGTACTTACAGAAGATTTGGAGAAAGAATAAAGTGCTACAGACGAAGAACCGCATGGACCGATGACGAGCTGGGGCTGTTACTGAATGGGAGTTATAAGCGGCTGTGGCGGCGGAAAACAGACCGGGAGTCGTCGCAAAGTAAATACGGCGACATGCACAGTACAAGTAGGCTGGTTATCAGAGTTATCTGCACACAATATTTTAATAAAAACACCAAGTCAAAAACTCTGTCAGCAGCATCGTGTTTCAGCTTTGGGTGACTTGTGAGAGCCATACGTGACCGTCTGCGGCGTCGTTTCTGAAGCCCACCGTTTTCGCCCTTCTGCACTTAAACGCTACGTGGAGAAAAAGACATAAAGGGGGTCGGCAGCGTATTCAAGCTTCTCCGTTTTAGGTCTTTGTTTTTGCTGTTTTAGTCTGGACGGGACGTGCAAACGTAGAAGGTCTCCGTTTTAAAACCAAACCGCAGCAGGGTGGATGGGGCCGAAATCTGTGAGTTACAGAGAGGTGACAGATTTACCTGCTGAACAGTATTTTCAAGATCAATGGCCGCTATATATGAACTGTTCTGTATCTATTTTTTCTCTTTTTTATTTGTTCCTGATGTTCAGCCATTTATACAAACGTTTTAGCGTCTTTCAGCTCAGTTGCTTTCAGTTTTCCTTACCGGTGAACTCTGCTCCCATCAACCTCAGCAGGCAGCTGTTACAAAAACTCGACCTGCCCAGCAGCCAACAGCAGGCGACACAGTCAGCTGCTTCCCTTGGGAGTCGGTGAGGACCAAAAAACAGAACAAACAGAGAGCAAGTATTGGACTGACACTGATCAGGTGGCCAGAAACACAACTTCAAATCAATGTGAATGTTGCACAAACTGTTGTTTGTATATGGTGATAATTCTGCGCAGTGTTGTCTGTAGCTTTGTATGATCTCTCTCTCAAAAAAACCCCAATTCATGCAGTTTTAAATATCCAACTTATTATCCTGTCCAGTATCCACTCTCGCTTCGTTTCATGTAAAACTTATTTCATTAATCTATCTTTTTTTTTTCTATGAACCACTATACTTTTTTGCGCCTTTAGAAAACGTCTCAGTGCATGCAGTGATCGCACATGCCTTTATATATTTGGGGTGTCAGAGTTCTGCTTTAGCTGGGAGACATTTCAGCAGTGTCCCGCCATCTCTTGCCTTTGTCCTACAAGGAGGAACGCAAACCAGCAGATACAGCGAGGTCTTCTGAATTCACATTTCTTCAAATCCTCTCTCATTTCACCCAACTCAACAGAACAGAAACCTGGATGCGTGTCGGACAGGTCGTGGTTTGTGTTTGCTGGCTGAGGCTAACGGATCAGAACAGATTCTCCAACTTTTCAAATATCAATGACCTTCCCTGGTCCTGGCATGTATGATAGCCACGCTGTCTTAGCAAAGGCTTTCATTTTGTAGTTTGGCCAACTCACGGAATTAACATAAATTAGTTACAAGTGAAAAAAAAATTCAGGCAACAGTGATTTCAGCCCACAGAATTGATGGTTACCTGTTAAAATGAGAGTCCTGAATGTGAGGGATTCATATTGTTTCTGAGGTATTTGCACTACACAGATCTGTATTTCATGCTAATCACACTTTTCACTTATAAAGTATCAAACCTTTAAGGACAATCAGAGTCACATTCTAAAGGCCAACAGAGAACTGAAAATGTTATGATACACGATGTCTGAGTTTGAACCTTTTCTTAAAGACATGCTTCTTTTAAGCCGATTAGCTTATCTTTTAAACGGTGGAGCAAAGACGCTGAATCCCTCCAGGTCTCGTCAAATTCAGACCAGTGGTGACTTAGATTTTATTTAAGAAACAATGTGGGACGGATGAAGAGCCACAGCCAAGGCCCACGTGCGCAGACTCATGCTCACATATAAATACAATCACACACGCAAATCTATCTTCAGGGGATTTTCAAATTCCTGCTAATCAACGATCAACTGGGAGTGAAAACAATAAGCTTTAAATTAAATCATGTCATCCGTGGTTATGTTCTGCGTGCACTGCGCTTACAGTTTGAAGCAAAAATAATGTTAAAAATTATATTGCTGTAATTTATTATTCCGTGATGTGACCACATTTCATGTTGTCTCTGCAAGCGGTTTCTCGGATCACCGCTTAAAGCTGAGGCAGGCAATTTATTTTAAAGTATTTTTTGTTATATTTGTTAAAATTCTCTTTACATGCATACAAAAATGAAAAAGATCCTGTGACTTTCTAGGACTGGGACTTTAATTCGTACCGACGGGGTGGGATTTTTTCAGTTGGATACTTTCTTACTTGCTAATTTCAACGTTACCTCACTTGCCTTTAATGTTTTTAAGAAACGTGTTTTCAAAGTTAGTCTAAGGGCCAATCCCATTTCACCACCTTGTTTTCAAGAGTACAAGGGCCAAGGGGCTGAATTATCCCCCTACGAAACGGAACAACCCTTCAGGAACCGGATACGTCATCAGCAGTCGACGACGGCTCTGACGTTAATAGAAGCGGCGATTTTTTTACAGGATTTCTCCATGACAACGATGGAAAACAACTCCAATATGCCGTCTACCGCTGAGGCACTCTCTCTCGTATGGTAACATTATATCACACGTCAAGCAATCTAACACGTCACCAATTAAAAATAAAAAGCACAGCTTCATTACCAGGTTACTTGCAGGCTATTTGGCACAGTTTATTATTATAGTTTATTATAATTCTTATTAATTGTAACGTTTAAACACAAAACACTCAGCAAATCAGACGTTTTGGAGGGAAGAAGGGAAAACTTTCTGCCACATGATGATGAATAAATTGTTGACGTGCCTCTTGAGGATGGCAAGTTATGCTGGTAGGAAAAAGGATGCTGTGAACATAATTTTAGTGGCACCAAATTGGCAGTTGGCGACGGCTCAGCTGTACAATGCACTCTGAAAGTGCAGGACACTTCCACTTTCATGCTGCCTTAAGAACACAACCTGCTCCCCTGGAGATTAAGATTTCAAAAAGGAAAACGTATTGCTCGAGACATGCGTGTGGCATTCCACGGGGAACGAAAAAGTTATGACATGAGGATGCTGCTTGCAGGTGCAGTAGGTGGTAAAGTCACTTTAAACACAGATCTGTGGCAATGTCACACTTTTGCCTCAAATGCAACTACAGATCACTTCAGGATATGTGATGCAAGAAGACAGCAGCACTTTAGTGTGTCCTGTTTCAGCCTGCTCTGACTCTGACATGTTTACCCCATCAGGATATATGTGTAACTGATGGTGGTGCATGCATTGCACCAGAGGCTCTCTGTGTACGATGCCTACAGAATAGCGTACTAGTGATACTAGTCAGTTTTGGAACTTAAAGGCCACTGTAGCCCCTTTTCCACCAAAGCATTTTGAGAGCCGGCTCGGAGCCGGTGCCTACTCGCGAACCGGTTCTTTGTGTTTCGAGAGCCAGAGAGCCGGTTCTCGGCCAGGAAAACTGGTTCCAAAGCGGCACCGACTCTTTGCTGGACTGGAACCGTTCCTTTACCATGTACACAGTGACGTAATGACGTTTGTCGCTGGGCTCTTTAGTCAGTGGAAAAACAAACTGAGAAGGTTCGCTAGTTGAACCAACTTTGAACCGGCACCAGTTCCGAACCAGTTCTTTTTTGGTGGAAAAGAGGTATGTGAGCGTTGGAGTGAACTTATTTAGTCCAGCTTTAATGAACAAGGTAAAAATATACAATTTTCAGGGTCTTGGGTGAGCGGGCAAAAGTGGTGTAACCTTACTTCCAATAGCAGTGAAAAATCCTACAATGCAAGCATTTCTCTATCAGTTTAAATGATATATTCTCTTATTTTCTTTCACAGAGTTACACAACTCTATTCACTATATTCCTTTATTTTCCATACGTGTGACGTATCTCAGAATAACCCTGTGGATCTGTGCTGAAAGTTGTGCTCTGAGGCTAAAAATAGTCCTGCTCGGAGCAGACAGTGACATTATGGGAACCTGAACATACGCTGCCACTAAAATCTACTGCATTCTGAAATCATGACATGTGTTAGTTCTTCTTGAAATCAGTCTGCGACAAAGTCACATCTCCACAACTTGATGAAGAAAGTAGGTACGCTAAAGAAACTTTACTAAATTAATTTTTATTATCATTTCGACTCCAGTTTATTTGTGTTGCTCCTAATCACATTCACAGACTGTAATGGCCTCAAAGAGAATCTGCCACCAAAACCTAATTAAGATACTTTAATGAAGAAAAAAAAACTATTGTGAAAAAGAAGAGGGAAACTTGGAAAGGCTTCAGAAAGAGAAATCCCATTACAATTAGTGCAATAAAGACCTTTTTCCGTGGTGGTTTCTACTTTTAAAGCATTCCCAGCCGAATAATTAGAATTTGGCAGTTGGATGAGCCGAGTTATTTCCCGACATTTTGACACAGTGCATCGCAGCTACAGTATACTTTTAATTTTGTTATGTTTTTTTTTCAAATTCTATAGCCTCATTATGTTTGCGAAGCATAAAACTGGATAGCCTGGGGGAACTTTTTCTTGGCAAACGCCGGGGCACATTGAAGTCGTGTCGCTGATGTTGCCAGATTTGGTCCCATTGACCAAACCATTTCGTCATCGACTGTATCTGAGAAAAGTATTGTATGAATTAGATAAACTTGGGTTTGTCAAGAAACAAGTCCAACATATTATTTCCCCTAAAAACACAAAGCGGGCTGTGTAAATGAGTCAGCTTTAGTGGGTGCACTTTTAAACTCTGAACCAGGGTGAGGTCGACAGACGAAGCAGCCGTCCATCGGTTGTAGCCGACAGACATCACGATGTTGAGCAGGCATCGTGATTGTAAACCCCCCTCCTCCCGTCATACCGCCATGTGAAAGCAGGTTTTAATCACAACTAACATTATTATTATTATAAATGAAAAATATGCTCCGCACCTCTTCTCCCCACACACAGACACACAAGAGGCCTCAAGTAAACCACATCACAATGCACAGACATGAGATAGTGAGGTAATGATCTTCTCATCTCACTCGCACAGCAAATAAGCACATACATCACTGAAATACTGAATAATTCCTTTGAGAAATGTTACTGGCATAACTGAGCAGGGAGCATGGGAATTACATCTGAATGGTTTAATTAGATAAGACTACAGTCTAATCAGTCAAATATTTAACCTGAAAAAATGAACATTTTTAAAAGCAAATTTGAAACCTAACAACCCAGAATGTTCTAACTTTCACGTCAGCGGTCAACAAGAGAGATGTCACTTTTCATTTCCATGTAAGTTTATACAAAAGTGCATCACTGACTTGGGTCAAGTCAAACCATCTGAACTCCTGGGCAGAGTGAACAGTTGACCGAGCACAGCACAGACCTGCAGGGGCACGAGCTTCTCCGAATGTTTGGATGAACATGGTCCAGATCTGTCGAGGGCCATCATCAGCCGGTCATTACGGACGGATGCTGACGCTGCATCCCAGACAGCAACAAGTACCCTTATTTCAGAATCCTTCTTTAATCTCTAGAACACCCCCTTTCTGAATCGCCACAACTCTTAAAACAAAATGAGGTTTCAAGTTGTAAACAAGGTTATTTCTAAAGAAAAAAAGAAAATATTAGTATCAGCAAGACAGAAACCAATAGTGGCTAATACGGTGCATGATAGCGGGTACCCATTACATTTGCAATTGCCTTAGGATATGTTTCACGGGGAATAAAAATGCTGCTTTAACTGGAGTGACACTCTCATAAATCTTTAAGAAGGATTTCAATGGCCCTTTTATGGCCCAAATCTACCTTAATAATTTACTTCCAATCTACACTCCTGTTTCTGCATGATAAGGCACTCCCAAGCTTCAACATAAAATCTGTCCAAAGTCATTTATACTAGGCCATATTTTATTGTCAGCAACTGTTTTACATGAACTGACTACACCAGAGAGCCCAGCAGGCTCTATTTTCAAACTATATATTTAAAGACTTCAGGTCATGTTTACTCCCACTGACACTTAAAACCGTAAGTGCACGAGAAGCACTCGATACAGGCCAAAAGGTCCACAGAAGCTCAGATGGGACTGACATGATAAAAGACCTCTCGCAACAAATACTGTTCTGTACTCTACAATACCAATACGAAGTGGCCTCTTTTTAAATTGTAAGAAGGTGCTGGTACAGAGGCACACCACTCATGTTAAGTCCAGCCAAAATAAAACCAAACAAACAAAGTACCTTTGATCACATTTTCTAATGACAACGCCATTCTCAATGCAGGAAAACATCAAAGCTGCAACCCCTGCGGTGAACGGCTTGATTTGCTTGTATCTGCACAAGTACAATCATTTTAACGTTGCTGTTCCTATAGCTGGTGCCGACTGTACATTTTTTATTAATTTATTATTTTTATTTATTTCACCACATCAGAAAACAAGGGTAACATTTTCATTAACTGCCTGTGAATTAGGGCTGGACGATACGGCCAAACCTGTTTAATATCTTTCGATATCGATAATTATCACGATAAGCATCAGATCGTTATTTCTTTCGAGTTTAGAGGCTGATTTTGCTCCTGAGTTAAAGTTGAAGAAACCTGATGGTTTAAACTTTTCTTTATGGTCAACAAAGTGGATCACTTCACAAATCTGAGGGAGAACATTCAAAACAATTATCAAAAAATCTTTGTCAACAAATATGCATGAGTAAAATTAAGTATAAGCTTTTTTCCCTCAACAAAATAAGCATCTTCATTAAATTAAGTTTGTATGATTCAATAGGGGTGGGTGGAAAAATCAATACAGCTTAGCATCGCGATATTTTCCGGCAATATTGTATTGATACAAGGAGGTCAAGTATCGATCTTTTATTATATGAATTGCATAAGAATTTTACTTTTTGGTACTAAAATAATAAGATCAGTTGCTTTTTTAGTCCACAAGAAAAGTTTTCCTTTGGGGACACAATTTGGTAGTTGGAAGAAAGTTGGAGAAAAGGGAATAAATTGCAATATATCACAATATGTTTAAAATCGCAATGATATCGTATCTTGACATAAATATCGTGATAATATCGTATCGTGGGTCCTCTGGTGATTCCCACCCCTATGATTCAAGTGAATAAAATAACATTTATTGAATATTTATTGAACATTTGTTATATTTTTATTTAAAAAATATTATTGCGATAATTATTATTTTATTGTCCAGCCCTACTGTGAATATTACATTTTTTAAAAGGTACCAGTATGAAATAAATTAGCCATAAACACCAAAACCACCATATATGCAGATATGTCGCACCTGAAACTGGTGACGATAGCTCTTGCTTGCTGGTTGTCATAGTAACACAACACATCTTCTGGCACGCAAGCCTTCCGGGTGCACAGCAATCAGAAATAGTGACCGTCAGAGCGAGCGACGGAAAGACTCGTCACTGGAAACAGAGCTCAGAGATGCGGCGCTACATCTCAGCCCTCAGCAGTCTGACGCGGCCGAAAGCGAGCCCACCGTGAAAGCCACTCACGGCTCTACGTGGACAGGGGAAGCCGGCTGTCAACACCAGAGCGCTTCACCTGCAAGGAAAAGCTATCCGATGCGGTGGTGACGCCGCTTAAAGCTGAATAGACTTGAGTATATTAAGCGACCAAGATAGGTAAATGAAAAACAATGCATGATGGCATGTGTGGCTTGTATTATTTCACTTAACAATGATTAGTTCACATACAGTATATCACACAGTATGTGACATATGGCATGTGTGCGGGGGTGAACAGCACATGGAGGGGTTTCACGGTTAAACAAAACTCGGGAACCACTGAGCGAGGGTATATGGAGAGTTGCTATTACATGCTGCGATGTAGACAAATACTGTGTGAAATGAACGCCTTAAAGTAAAAAGTAGAAATGTCGCTGCCGAGCATGAATGCATTTTCACAAGATAAAAAACAGGATGGCGTCAACATGTCTCCTCACGCCGCTCTACGTTGTGTCACGAAGCAAAGAGACCCTGACAAGAATATACGCCGCTGAATATGTGAGCGCTCCCATGTGCCACCAGCTGTCTTCTGATCCCATAATCACACAGGAAACCAGTGATCAGAACAATAAGCAGGTGCATATGCACAGGGAGGATCTTGGCTGGGGGTTAAATATATAATGCTCGTGATGTATATAATAACAACAGACAGCTCAGGAGTGTGTTGCAGACAGGAGGCCTTACTGTTACTGTGGGCTGCTGATGTTCAGGTTTCTTCGCTGTGCCTCACTCATCTAAAGGCTGATGGGTGCTCATTAGCGCAGCGTCTCCTGTAGACAAGAGAGACAAGAAAAAAAAAAAAAAATATGAGAAGAAGTCCAGCTGAAAGCAATTTATTCATTTCATTCGATGCGAGGAAAGCTCATTTGTAGATTGAAGGAAACAAACGCGCGTTTCAGTTGCAATTACGGCTGTGACAGATACAAGGGGGCAGCTTTTGTTTTTCTGTTTGCACCAAACTGATAAGAGACTTTTCTACTGAACTACACCGACCTCTGACAAGTGGAGGAAGGGTAAGGCAGTTCGCCCGTCAGTCCAGCCAACACAGAAGTGTGTGGATCAGACAGCGCAGATATAAATGACTGCTGGGGACACACAGGACAGCTCTGTGCTGACACACATGGAAAATGTTTAAGCACCGTAAGATGTGCGCCTTCTGTCCAATACTGTAAAGCAGTTTTTATTCTTACAAGCTATTGGATTTATAGCACTGTGTCAGCTGTGGAGATTTGTGAGCTGTCAGTGTTTATTAATAGTTTAAAGAAAGCAAACAAACATATCGATCAACCCCGATCAAAAACGCAATGTTGGAGGGGGAGAAAAAAATAAATCAATGAAATGCTTCTCTGGCAAATCTGAAATCAAAAGCCATTCAGTTCCATTCACTTGAAAGCGATATCTATTTTGTCTTTATTAGACCTTCAGTTCCTCCTTCAGTCTTTCCACATGACTCTTGGTTTTTAGCATTTTAGAAGTTCAAATTAGTACTTTAATCTTGGTAGGTGTCCCTTTTTTTTTTAAAGTGGTTTTACTCCCTTGATAAATGAGGGCCAAAGTGTTCTGTTATGTAGTATTGCACGGCTATCCTGAAAGCGCCTGAGGAATCTGTGAGATATGACATTCAGAGATAGATGTAAAGGGCGGAGAGAGTGCGTAACTCTGAGCTGAGTACTGTATGTCAGATTGTGTTGATATATACTGCTGAAGATCATCCGTGTGCGCATACACACACACACAGGGACATTTTAAAAAGAGCACGTGAGGCGAATGATAATACAAAGTTGTCATTGTGAAGTGTTCACAGAGACTTTGAGTTCATATAGTTTATTGCTTTTGTCCTGTAAGTAGCACTGTTAGAATAAGTCAAATACATCAGCAACAATTTGACAACCACGGAAAGAAAAAGAAATAATGACTGCCAGCGGCCGGAAGTCGCAGCGGTCAAGCAATTGTTTAGAAAAGAAGGTCATTTATTTTTTAAAAAGTGTTCAAATCTATAAGACTGAGCCTATTTTTTATTATTTCTTCAGAATAAATTATCCTCCAATAGTCAAATCTTTTCCCTCCCTGTAATGTAATTTCTATCTCGGCAAAAACAAAGCTGACATGATCAAACGTCCCCGATCTATCTCCAGCGGAGGAATAACGCAGAATGGATTTCTCTCAGTGTTAGATCTGTTCAAGTGGGTGCCTTCTGTCATCTCACAGTATATAATGAAATGAATAATGTAGGAGGATGGATAAATAAATAAACAACTGTCCTTTTTATCTCCCCTCGAGCAAAGAGTTTGAGTAGAAAACCAAAGGAAACAGGTGTTTAGGAGGCTGTGCACATTCTGAAACATAACTCCATTACATGGTTAAGTTGCTAACAATCACATTATTTAAATGAGAAGTAGTATAAATGCCACGGCAGTAAATAGTTTGGTCTGTGCTTAGTGGGCAGGCAATCAACCCTCCTGTGAAAGGCTTCAGGTTATGCTGCATGACTTATCCCTTAATAAGTGCATGTTGGAAAAAAACATGCAGAAAGAAAATGGCAAAGGATCACAGCACCATTCAGTTGAAATTAATTTATCCGGTTCCTTCTCATTAGTGGAAGCCAATCACCCAAAAATCCTAATTAAGATACACTGGCAATAACAAGCTTTAGGGTTACTGGTTATGAAGGAGGGAGGTCTACAGGATTCTTAGAGAAGCTCTGACAGCTCGGCAGAGAGGCGACTCCACAACAAACCCGAAGAAACAAGCCTTGATGTTGAGAATCCCAAGTCAAGTTTATTTGTATTGTCCAATATTGAATATGACTCAAAGGGATTTACAGGCCCCAAAATATGAACCCAGCTCAAAGTCATCGAAACAAACAAGAGCTCCTTAAAAGAAGAATAAAAAAACCCTACTTTTACTTTGAAGTACGGCCTCAGACGGCTCAGGCTGCAGTAGATGGTAGGGGTGGGAATCACCAGCGGACCAACGATAAGATATTATCACGACACAATATCATTACGAATTTAAACATATCGCGATATATTGCGATTTATTTATATACTTTTTTCCATCTTGAAATTGTGTCCCTCAAAGGAAAACTCTTTTTCTCGTGGACAGAAAAAGCAACTGATTTTTTTATGTTAGTACCAAAAAGTAAAATTCTCACGTACAATTCATACAATAAAAGATCGATACTTGACCTCCGTGTATCGGTACAATATTGCCACAGAAAATATCGCGATACTATGGTGTATCGATTTTTCCCCCCAACCCTAGTAGATGGAGGGTAAAATTGTCATAAAAAAAAGATACATCACAGTAAATTGGATTTTAATCTAACAAGAGGATTATAATAGGTCTAATTCTAGTAAATCCAGTATAAGACATCTAATAAAATATAAAACATGTCCAGTGAAGGGAGTGATGAAATAACTTCACATTGCTCCAGGTCCAGGAAGGGTTGATAGGGGTTAAGGGGGGGGTATCAGTGTGTTTTGTAATGTACGGAGGCCATGGTGGGCCAATCATACAATCCTATTTAACAATCCTCATTAAAAAAAAAAAAAAAGTTTTCCAAATATCTTGAACAGATTGCTTCCCTCTGGGCTCTAAAGCTCGAGTTTCCTGATAACAAAAGCACCATCATGCGGGCAGCAGCACAGATCCAGCGCGGGCCCTGCTGGAAGTGGCAGATAAGAGTCAGGGGACATACAGATAGCACCACGCCGGCTCCGACCCATCTGACTTCCTTAGGGGCCGGGCTCTGCCTGCGCCGAGCAGACATCAGGTTCTGTGTACAGGAGGTAGAAAGCTGGCATCTTAAAACCTGCAGCGTCCTGACCTACACAGGGAAACAGTCCAAACGCATCAGCTTTGAAACAGAGAAAGAGAAAATAGGTTGCTCAGAAATAACAAGCAGAGACTTTCTGACTCCTAGGCTTTCTAAATAGCACATCCTTCACGGTGCTCTTGCAGCATTAAATGACAATGGGAAAATATTATGTGCTATCATGTGCTTTAAATAATACCTCTGTGACCTGTAGAGGATATGCAGCTCTCTGTACTGGACTGGATTTCAACCTAATAATAAGTTTAATTTTAAAACTTATTTTATTATTATTCATGATAATGGAAAAGTCTTTTTGAAATTGGGCCATAATTCATGTTGGTTCTTTTATTCCCTGGCTTTACGGCTGACACACTGGGCCGCGGTGACTCTGCCAAGAGCACCGTTTCCTGTCCAGTACGAGAAGCATCAGAAGAGGTCAGACAATCAGACATATCCCAAAGTTTGGAATAAAAAAACTAAAGCTGAACACATGTCAAAAGATGACAAGCGCTGCAAGTACAACAGGTCAAAGTTTCTTCAGTAGACGACATTTCATTAGACTTCTTCTGTAACAACCCCAAGGTCCATTTAGTAGCTGTCCTGGAGCTTTCGAACGTGGACAACACGGACGTAAAGTGCTCAGAAATGTTATTATAAATCTCCTCCTACCGAAGATCATGGGATTTGACTGAAAGCTGTGATGTTCCATACTTTGTACAATTATGACACCCATAACGTGAGCGCGCTCAGCAGCCATTTCGCATCCAGTTATTATCCTGCACCTGCATATAACATACACGGCTATGCCACATAGACTAAAAGCCATCCAGTACTTTGTACACATGCACACATGTATGCAGATGTTCATGGGTGAATGCATGCATTAATGGTTTAAACATAAACCCATGTTCAATATGTGGTCTGAGAGACGCATGTCTGAGTAAATAGATACTCAAAAAAGTCCAAAAATGAGACCCAGGAGTGAAAAAAAAAATATTTTCACCACCTGCATTGGAGCTGAGAGGCAGGCGTCCTTCAGTGTACATAGGGAGGAGAAAACTGAGGTGGACATTTGATGAATAAAATAAGGTCTGAATAAGTCTTTTGAAAAGCTGAGAAATGAATAAAGATGTGCAAACACTGCTGCTCGTGTTTCATACTGCATCTCAGCAACACACACACACACAATACACTCGCACTCTACACAGATTTTTTGACGCAGCAAAACCCTACTGCATCATCTTTGGCGTGCTTTTAGAAGAGCGGCGGCTTTAATGTACAACCTGACCCAGTTTAAACACTAACTGATATTCCATGTCAACTTCAGTCGAGCTAGGTTCAACTGTAATTGCATGCGAGCGAAGCAGAATTAATCAGGTTCTCCCCAGCGCCGCACAGCGAGACCGCTGGCTGACAAGCAAGTGCAACAAGGGGATTTATATTATTGATAAAGCATTACCAGCACACCTCCTCCATTTGGAATAAATACAGAAGCACTCCGCATGTCGGCCTCTGCTGAGCCAGGCCAGCCCTGCGCAATAAACACAAGTGAATCCTTCTGTTTCCTCAAGTGGTTTGAGGGTTTCGACGGACAACACATACCCCCTGCTGAGCGTTACACTCTGAGCTTTGTCGTCGTGTTGACACTAAGGGAAGCAGCTACCTGAGCAAGTCAAAGCAAAAGACACTGCTCTTTGGTTGTAGCAAAAAAAAAAAAAAAAAACACACAGCATTCTGTAAATGTCTCTGGCAGGTTTTGCCTGCAAACGCCTGATGAAGAAGGTTTACTGTGCGGCTAATACAAGACGGAGTCGGCTCATCAGTGCACGGGTAAACAACATTCTTATCTTCAGTGGAGGAAGAAACACGAAATCATCTAATTAAGCTTATGTTATGCAGACATTCTTTAATTATTACTGACCCAATTAAGCACTTGGATAATGAATAAAGACTATGCTTTTGCTTTGACATTATTATTACAGACCTTCGCAGGTCTGTGGATTGTTTATCAGATCGCGTTTATTGAATTTTTGTTTTGTTTTATGTTCATTAATTTGTTAATTATGTTGGTGCTGTGTGTCAGCTTAATGTAAAATTAAGAAGTGACAGTCCAGTCACGTCTAGCGTCAAAACAAACAGGAAATCATCAGGCTAAACTTATGCTCATATACGGTAATTTGCTGGTTTGTTGGCTCAGCTGCTCCTATTTATACACTGAGCTGTATTTATGATAATGATATTTACCACTGACCGACAATGGTCCATGAGTCAGCTGTCTCCAGTCGACCTCTCTTCCCTTTCTTCGTTTCAAGAGGCTGGAAATAGTTACACAAACACTTTTCCCAGCCTTCCAAACGCAGGCATGCAAACTGGTCAGGAGTAAGAAAGGTGAGACGCAAGCAGATAAAACTACAGGAACGTGTGAGAGGGGTCCGTTTAAGCGAACATGTTTATAACCGGCAATTGTGTCCTGCAACAAGAGGAAGATACCGACACTTTGTGTTAAAATAAGCGGTGGGGACATAAGGGCTCAGACTGAGCATTAAACATTTAATTTCCTGGATTCTGGTGAAAATGTCTGCACCAATTTCCTTCCCTGCACTAATTTAAAGTGGAAATGTGGCAGGTGACAACTGCAAATCTAAAAATATAAGAGAATGGAAAACTTGGCCAAAATGAAACTGTGTCAAGAAGTTGTTAAAGTTACTGACTGGAGTGTTGGGGACACGACCCCAGACACGTTTTCATCCTGTAGACGTTAGCCTGCCTTACATGTAGCCTGCTGTGCTGCCTCTGGTCTGATCATCTCAGCTGACAGTATCAGGTAATAACAGCGGCCCAAAGTTAACTTAACGACATTACTGTATCTGACAGGACAGTAAATATTGTAAGCTAGCTTACTTATGTCTTACTCACGTCCTCACGTGATCAGCTGTCAGACTCCGCAGTGTAGCGGACTTGAAAAAAAGACCAGACCTACTCTGCTTCTGATTGGCTGTCAGGTTTAGCAATTAGGAGAGACGATTGGTTAGGCATATGCAGCTGTAAATTTGCAAAGCTCATGCTAGAGTGGACCCCCCCCCCAAAATATTTTCTTATCGGATCTGCACAAATCACATAGGTGACCCATTTTGGTTTCAAAGCTGCAAATTTTGCCAAAAAGGTGAGGAGTTTGCAAATGATTTGATTTGTTTAAACTTACCGATGGAATAACCTACTGTCTGCCTGATGCTTAAACCTTTCCAGTTCTCAAAGACATCCTGGTTCCAGACCTTTAAATCAGTGTGCACATCTTTCTCTCAGCGACAGGTCCAGTGTTCTACTCATTGCAACAAGTCCTACAAATGAACGCCAGAACACGAGCGTTTTCTGATCCGACTCTCCTATTGGCAGGACATCATTACTCCGTGCCTTTCCAACACAATAACAAATCACTGTTGGAAAATACATGTTTTATGATGTGGCAACTCTGCGGTTAAGGTTTCGGGTTTTCAGGTCCGCACATCCAAAAACAGGCGCTTGATCAAGAAGCAAAGTGAAGGCAAGAATCAAACAAAAGGAGCCGCGCACTGTTAGAATAGCGTTGCTGCTCCCAGCTCGACATCCTATAGAGGCATTGTCAAATCACCATTACGAAGCAGAACAGGCAATACGTGGACGCAAACACATGTCAGTCAGGTGAACATACGGAAGCTGGACAAATCAGAGCAGAGCTGCACGACACCGTCTGATACTAGATGTAGAAATAAACTGAAAAAAAGGGGGGTTAAGGGAGCTTTGTCGTCATGGTTACAGTAAAAACACACCGTTAAGGTTAGGGGCTGATTGTGGTGTGTTTTGCTGACCCGTCCCATCCACCTCCACGTCTTCCCAGGCTTTATCACTTCAACATAAAGCACACGGCACTTACTGAAAAGACCGGAAACCTCACATCTTAGGACGTCACACCTGGTCTCAGATCGCTGCACCGGCTGCCAGGCAATTTCAGAATTAATTAAAAAATCTGACTTGTCAAAAAGCCCTGCATGGCCTCGCAGCACAGTAACTCTGATCGGCTTCTCAGAGACGGACCAAAGCCCTCAGCTCTGGTACAGGATGCCTGAGTGTTCTTAGGGTTAAACCAAAAGTCAGAGCTTTGAGTTTTTCTGATTCTAGTTGTTGGGATCCAACGCTAGATTAGAATTACATTCATTAACTGTGTATTCGACGTACTCCAAAGTTAACATAGTTTAAAAGCAACTAAAAAGAAAACCTAAGCTTAAATCTTTTTTTTTTCTCTCCTCGGGATGAACTTTGTGTTTGTGCTTCCTATTACATCAGATTTTTTTTTTTTTACTTGACAGAAAAAGCACAATCGCCGTCTGTGCTTTGGTTTGCTTTTCTGTGCAGTTTTGTTTCCTTCTAGTACAAAACGTACAATACACAAAGGTTTGCTTGCTGTTTTATTTAACACATTCTTTTCGTTTAAATGGATTGAAAAGTGGTATGCTGCTTAGGCGGTTTGTCTCCAAGTCAGAATCTCTCCGTACTCCAGGGAACTCAGTTACCAATCCAGCACCACAGGGGTTCTGCTCTGGTCATCCCTGCTTCCTGACTGTGCAGCTTGCCTCCTGAAAATCCTCTCATCTCAACACAGAGCATACAGTTCTTTTACAGCACTCTTCTGCAACAAGCTCCCAGCTTTACAATTGTGTTTTGATACTTGTTTCAGGTAAGATTTGTTATATTATTTGTCTTTTAAATGAAAAAAACTGGACTGAAAAGCATAGTATAGACCAAGAGTCATGCTCCTTGAATAGCAGAAGGCTGCATAATCCAAAAATTTGAAATAAGCATGTATAAAACATGGGCAAGGAAACTCAGAGTCGGCGATGCCAAAGTGACAGTCAGACAGGCCACCTAAAGGCGTCTGCCTTTAAGAACACTCTCAGGGAAAAATGTCCCAGTTGCTTAAAACAGCCTAAATCTCCAGGTTGGTGAAGGCCACCGAAGCATAAATCATTAAAATATATATTCATTATTTTCTCTTCATGAAACCAAAACTGAGTTCATTCAGTGCTGTAAACCTGTCAGACAGTGAAGTACACGCCACAGTGTGGTAAATCTGCAAAGTGTCACAGAGAGGGTAAGCTGCATTTTTAACACCCTCCTCGCATTATTGACTCAGAATTATTCCTGCATTTACACTTAACTGGTTCTTCTTGAGGTTAAACTGCCTTTTTACTCTGAATGTTTTAACTCTATTCTGGGAAAAGTGCCCTTTTCAGTCCGTTGACCTTTGCAAACATCACAGCAGCTGCGGCGCGGTTGACGGCCGACTTCGGTTTTCATTTCGGATTTGACAGGAACGTGTTAGACGGTGGGTCTAAGCCACTGTGAGGGGGGGGATCATCAGCTTTCATTATCTTTATCGTTATCTCAGCAAGAGAGAGCAGGGCAGGGTAAAGTGTGCCACTATTCTGAGCCACTCCAATACTGTAGTGCGTTTGCAAGCTCAGAAGTGGGACAAAAGAAGATGGAGACATGGACTACACTACGCTTGTTTTATGGCAAACCCCAAAGTTTATGATGGTGATGCGTGGAAGGAGGGGGTGGGCGATGTGACCTGAAATCTGGATCGCAGTTAACTGTTACATTTACAAACATTTTCTTTTTAAAGCCATCTGTGCACAAGACTCTCCGTCCTTGCAGTGGACCTCTCACCAATTATTGACTGAACATTAAGAAGAAAATCATTGACAGTAACTCTGAGGGACATTTACTTCACATGTTGGACATTTGCGTGCTGAACTAGAAAATCAAGGTAAAACAAACATCCAAAATATATTTTGTATTAAATGATTTAAGAATATAAAAACAGTTCAGTAACACATCTATGGTTTCCATTATATAATCCCATATGGGGGGGTGTTTTAGGCCATGTGTCATAAGCAAACACTAAAGCGAAAGCGCTTTGTCTGACATGTGACCTGGCCAGCTGTGTGATTATCTACGTTAAAAGTGCAGCTGCCAAGTAGGTAAGAAGAAGACGTGGTAAGAGAAGAGGGGCCTTCCAGGTCCCTCCCCCCTCCCTCTGTGTGCTGTTACTCAGTTCTGCTGCTGGAGCCCTGCAGAGGAGGCCGTCATGCACACGCAGGCCAGTGACCATGGCAACTGAAGAGGCCGGGTATACAACATGGCGTCCCGACTGGCAAGAAGCGAACCAGCTATACTCCGCATAGCTAGGCTCAACATGTTTCACAGTGACTGTTGCCTGGCTATACTTTGGCTGGACACCTGGTCCTCACTCCAGAACCAGAATTGAGTTTTGTGGGCGCTGCTCGCGTGCTCTGGCATCGGACTCGAGACAACCACTTTTCTTTTGAGGTAATGTTAACTACGGTAACTGTTTCTGTGACTCGTTTGTGAGACGGCGATTAAGCTAGCCCGCGCCTACATTTGGAGTGCGCACGTATTGGAGCCTTTACGGTAAGTGAAAGGGCCCAGAGCGAGCTGACAGGCAGGTTAGAGCCTTTATCCTGTCAGACTGAGAGTCCTACCTGAAGAGAGGCTGTGAAGGCTTCATGTTACAACATTATTTATCAAACTGGGTCGGACTGGATGGATGTGACAACGTCCGCTTTTCAAAATAAGGCGTCTGCACAGGATGGAAATAAGATTAACTGGATTATATTCACAGGAAGTATAAAACATGTTACATGTGTCCATTAAAAGTAAAAATAAAATGTTAGGGAAGTTCCGTGTTATATTTTCTATTCTTTGATTTAGGGTTTTTGAAAAAAACATAAATAAATAAATTTGTTGACTTTTGTTGCTGTTTCACTATTTATAGCTACACAATGGGTTTATGGTTAAATAATTTATTAGAGTACAAAAACGTTTACAAGTGTACATTTAATTTTGGACCTAATTAATGCATTTAACTGTAAAATTTAGACATTTTTTCTTCCGAGGGGTCATGCCCCCTGACCTCCCAACAGGGTCCGAGGCCCACTCACCATAGTCTCTTAAGATCCGGTGGGAAACACTGATTGATTTGTTTACTTAGCTAACGTTAGCTAACATTTAAGAATGCAGAGGATTAGCAGAGGATTTAAACGTGTAATAGCGAAAGCAGTAATTGTCTATTTCTAACATAAACAACTCCCACTGAGCCTAAACCGATGGCTGATGTTTAATTTGAGCTGCTGAAGTTATGAGCCTCAGTAAAAAGCATTTTTCACTGTATCTCTTGTTACTGTTAGGAACTCATTCAGCTCTTGGATTTACCGCAGGCACGCCGAGCTCTGGACCGGTGTTTGGCTCAGGACCCCAGCCTGATGTTTGACATCAGCCAATTGGTGCCTGCTGCTCCTCTACCTGTACTCCCTGTGCCAGGCCAACCCTCGCCTGTCAGAGATGCTCAGACATGCCAGCGGGGGTGGAGAGAAAATGCCAGGCAAAGATGTGCAGATGTCAACACTGTCGCACATGGGGGGGGGGGTTCATCCTGAGGATCCTCATTTAACCCTTGTTGAATGTAAATTTTGTAAGTGGTGTGCAATATCCTGTAGATTGATTTTATTTCTCCAAAGTAACCTCATTATTTACTTCATGGTAAAGTGCGTTTTTGATTTGTTTCTACTTGCATAAATGCAAAAACAAACAGCACTTTACCCGGTGGGGCCAGTTGTTTAGCATTGAACCCTGTGTTAATTCTCTTGGCCACGCACTGGTAATGTTTTTTTGAAATGACATTGATTAATGAGATAAATTGCTTGTGTTTCCTCTTGAAACAGTGCTGATATTCAGACAATTAGTATCATTCTTTTTGAATCTCATGTTTCGCCACAGCTCAGGAGGTACAGAGGTAGAGAGCGGGCTGCACGTTAATCGGAAGATCGGTGGTTCAAGAATCCCGATTGTCCCCGGTGGCTGTTCCACCAGTGTATGAATGTGAGTGAATGCAGATGTAGAGTAAAAGCGCTTCGAGTGGTCGTAAAGACTAGAAAGGCGCTACACAAACAGGGAGCATTTACATTTACAGGGGCAAACACGGCAACATGGCCGTACCAGCTATTCCTCATCTGCACCCTCAACCCCACCTGCAGCTTCTTCACCGCCTCAGTGGTTAACCCTGCTGAAAGATAATCACACTTTGATGCACCTGAGCATTCAACGGAGAGTCACATCCAATCCACAGTGTAAAATATAAACTACTCTCGCTGTCAAATAAACAGCCATAACGTTGACATGGTTTAAATAACGCGGTCGAGACGCTCAAATTATCAGCCTCATTATATTTCTGCACGGCTCTACACGGAAGACTCATGAAGTGAACTCCATCGGAGTGGATTCCACTCACACAAAGAAAGACAGACCTGATGCCAACTTTAAAGTTCAATGCATGTATGGGCCAGTGGCCAAAACAATCTGCCAAGGGGCCATCCTTCTCTGTCAGAGTACAGAGTCGCTGTGACAGGAAATAGCCTTGAGGGTAACTAAGCAAGCGAAACGCATCTTCAGACTTCTTCCAGCTTATCTTGATTTAGCAGTTCAACTCAGAGGTCGGGGTTCTTCAGTTCTCACACAGAGCTCAAACTCCCCGCGGGGCAGAATAAGAGCATCTGAACCAAGTGAAAATCATTTTCCCAACGTTGACGGAGTCATTAAGCTCCCACTTGGAAACCAATTGTTACCTCTTGCACATATATTGTAGCATTAAGCGTATTGTAGGTGGGCCAACTGCATAATTCATGATGATCCACAGTATATAAACTCCAGGCAGCAACATTGAACAGAAGCTAATCAAGAAAAAAATAAAGAGTTTTTGTGCCATTGCAGAAAATGGAACCTCCTTCCACAAAAGAAACAAGATGTTTCTGGTTTTAGTACAAAATTTCATGGCATAATGAAAAAAAAACAACATGCAAAATACCCCCCCCAACTTCTCTCCTACAGGAGATCTGCATATCATGAGGCGACACACTTGAGCCCAGTTCACACTGCACGATTTTTAGCACGCTTTTTGCGGTCCAAGAGCTCGGAGACCGTCAGGCTGTGATCGGGGGGGTAAATCAGCCGTTGATCTGCGGTCGCCGGTCCTTATGTATGAGCCACTCAAAGACGCACAGACAAGGATTTCTGACACATCACTGACGCCGGCCGGATATCCAGCACGCCAAATATTTGGCGCAGTCGGTGGACTCGACATCCACATCCAGCCAATGAGAGCAGGCGGCTACTTTTCCACTGCAAAACACTTTTAACTCCCCTCCAGCTCTCTGTAGCTCAGACGCTCCCTGCGCGTGCTGATCCAATCCATTGTGAATTTTAAACTATCCTCTTTCTTGCCTTATTTAAAAAAGTATGACTCATTATCGTTTTAATATTAATCTCGAACAGTCCACATATGAAACTGAAAATACTCTGGTTCACTGCTGCCTTCTCCAACAAATGAACAATGCCGTGATCTTTGACAGCGCTGCTTCAATTCGTATTCATCGCTCATCATCTCGAGGCTGAGATGAATCAGCATTCAGGAATAAAAAGGGGCAAATAACTGTGGCACTTTTCCACAAGGGTGGTGCCTATTGAATCAATGCAGCTCTAGTGTTGAATAAGTTTCAGGTCAGTACCCTTCACTGCTTTGTACACTCGGTTACCATCAGACTCAGTGAGCTTCAGATTTTCCAGCTCGTGGCCCCCGAAGAAAGAGAAGATACTGTAACTGTGCTGCAGATCGTGGACTGGATCCTCCATATTTCTACGCTAAAATATGTCATAACTGACCTAAACCCGAACAAAAGCCTCAGGGAATGTGGCCTTCGTTTGTCTGAATGTGTGGCGCATAACAACTATAAATTCATAGCCCTCAATACCCCATGATTCATTGCGGGCAGGTCAATTGTTGTGGGGAATGTTTCGGAAACTCTACTTTTCAAAGGCAGAGCTCTGTTTAGGAGATCTTTATTGTCCTCAGTCTCTCCAAACAAATGATAATGAAAATAATGTAGTTGCAGCCATGAATTTTTAGAATTTGACAACTCAAAACAAACAAAGAGAAAAGGCCTGGGAACTCAAACTCACCGCCGCTCAGGAGAACTGCTTTTGTCTTTGAGGCTAATAACACTATTGTAGTTTCCTAAGACTTTGTGTAGCGGCGGGGGGAACTTGCTCAATCGACCAGCCGTGGTGATGCGGACACACAAACCTACAGCAGGAGTGCCGAAGTGCACCAGAATGACGCTCCGCCACTTTTTGTCTCTAATCTGGTTGAAATTCCTGCACATTTTTCAGCATTCAAAGTGTAGTCATGCAAGCAAACAAACTGAATGGTCAAATCTGTCATATTGACCTTTAAGGTGTGTTGATTGATTGACTTATGCATTGAGTAACATGCAAAAAACACTTCCACTTAAAAGTTGCTAGTGGCCTTTGAACAGAACCGTAATTTAATATATTTTTTTCTAGCTAACATAAAGATGCAAAATATCCTTTCACTCATAGTTCACTCGTCTGACACTTATTTTGGGAAGTGTTTAATTAAGTAACTTCATTTTCGTAACTGTTCTTTACAAACTCACAGGTGTGAACCGTTTAAGGCTGGTCACTATGGATTGTATGTTGTAAATAAAAAAAAAGTTATTTATGATTGAAATGCACTTTTAAGACGGTCCCTAACTCCGCTATAGTGACAGACATTCAGCACTGCAACCTGCATCGTCATCTTTGATTTTCAGGTGATCAAAACTGTGAAACGTCTTCTTAAAGTAGCTCTCTAAGCTGAAGGTAAAGTACCAAGATGTTTTCAAAACCTTCAAGTTGGTACCGAGGTTCTGGTTCTCGTGACATCCCCAGTTTCATCTGGAGAAACCTGAGAGATTTGAAATTTGGGCGGTGGAGCTGCTGAGGGAGCATTGAAGGAAGGGGTCCTTTGAGTTCAGATAACATTCCTTCTGCACTTGCTCACCCTTTAAACAAATAGTACAACAACTACAACGTGTATGAGAGAGAGCAGGGATATCAGCATTTTCCCCAAGAGTTTAAATCTTTACTTAGTGAAATAAAACACATTGTAGATCTGGTTTTATTTTTGTAGTTACACGCTGCCGCTAAAACAAGAAAAGTGGCTGGTAGATTTTGGAAAAGAAAGTTAATTTCCAACTGCAGCTGCCATGTGATTGACTTTCATCAATATTTAATTGCTTGAAATGTTTCCTGACAAAGGAATTCAGCAGCTCATTACTGAAAATGGATTTGCTGAATTCCAAACCAGGACTGCAGAGAAGCACTCAAACATTGTTTAGAAGTAAAATGTCAACCGCAGAGCTAATAATAATATTTAAGTTTTAGAAATAAATTCATGACACTGCATGTCACATAACAAAAAAAACATGTCCTTTAACCAAATAATCCAAACAGAATGTTACAAAAGGTTTTATGAGGAGGGAACTGGGGGGGGGGTCCAATTCTAATAGTTAGTGCAACATGAATTTTAATCAGTCACCCAGAAGTATTTCAAGCCATTATCATAAGCAACAAACCACAGCCAGAAACACAACAAAGCCATCTGTGAAAACAAACCCGACGTGAGACCCGCCGAGATCAAAGTGGTTATTTTGAGGTAGCTTCATCAGGAGACCTCTGCGAGCCAGCGCCTCGTCCTTTAGCTAAGTAAATGAGCGGGTTTGGGCCAACAAAACATCAATATTTAATATTTTTGACTCTGTGTGTTTCATTTCCTGCACTTTATAAACACCTCATGAATAGCAAATTAGAGGCCAGTGAAAGTCACTTTGTATTTCACATCAGAGAGAAACAAACTAGGTCTGTATTTTAGTTTGAGGTGTTGATTTAGAAAAAATGCACAGAGATTTGTTTTTTTTAAATATTTTTGTGTGCGTCATTATTTATGCCAAGTGCAATGATGACAATAATGGCGCACAGCTTCATTACTAACAGTGACCGTGGTGTTAGAATGGAGGAGAGCAGCTCATTTATTCATAGAGTAGCAGGGGGAAGCCTGGCGCCGAGCTCGTTGACTAGGCAGTGGGGCGGGTGGGCACGCGGGCGAAGTGATTAGCATCCATCTCCGTCTGTTCCTCTCGGACAGCGAGGGGGTGACAGATGAAGGAGACACAATCAGGGGTGAAACAGCAAAGTCTGGGAGAAGAAAGAAGCTGGGGAAGGGGAAGAGGACGGAAACCAAAATGACTGAGTCGGGACATCGGCTTTTAAAGGTCAAGATAAAGACGGGAAAAATGTGCTCTTTGTGAAAATGACAGAAGTCTGAATCCCCTTTGTTTGTGTGTGTGTGTGGGGGGGGGAGAGCTTGACAAGATGCATTAGTAAAACCTGTTTATTGTACATCTTTTATGAGAAACTGTCAATGAAGAGTCTGGAGGACGTTCCCACATGTTGACACAGGCTACGATGCATCTTAAACTGACAGAGGAACATGGTCAGCAGAGGCGTCCAAAAATATGCCAATGCAAATGTAGGGTATCTGCGCCTAAAGCAGGGCTGCAGAGCGTGACCATCCCCTCGTATTTTGCCCCCCCCACACACACACAAGTAGCGGCACTCCTTTGGTCACGCTAGTGTGACTAAAGACCTCAGCTGAGTGTCTGAAATTTCTGACTTCTAATTTTCCTCACGACAAGGGAAGTTTGAAGGTTTCTAAAGTGATTAAAAGAACGGGCTTTTTCTGGAAAATGGCAGTCCATTAAAAAAAGACAAAGCTGTGAGAGCTCCATTTATGCATCTTTTCATTCCCTGAAACAGACCACTCTGCAAGCATGTCATTAAAAAATATAAGTCAAAATAACCATAAATGAATGCACGTGGGTTTCCAATATAAAAATCTGTATAAAAGGCCTAAAGTAAGTTACTGTGGCCAAAATATTTGTGGTGTCATGATGTGAATTAAATAACAACTGAGCCAAAATCTACATTTAACATTTAGCTTACGCTTTAATCCAAAGCGACTTACAATTGCTAAATATGTCAGAGGTCGTACGCCTCTGGAGCAACGAGGGGTTAAGTGTCTTGCTCAGGGACACACTGGTGGACGTGTCACAGTGGGGAATTGAACCCGGGTCTCTCTACACCAAAGGCATGTGTCTTATCCACTCATATCAAATCACACTAACTGCTATTGTTTTACTTAAAGGTTTGTTGCAGCAACTGTTTTAGAATCTGATTTGAAATGAGGCAATGCCCAGTGGTCTCTTTAGCTTTTTCTCCACCGTCTGCCTTAAAAGGTACTTTGCGATTTTAACCCAATACACTTTTGTTAAATTCGGCAAATATTTCCTCACGGGTAGGTTCGTGTGCTCTGAAAAAAAATCCGGTTTTCCTACGCAGCCCCTGGGTCTGTTAATCGAGCACAGAAAAAGTTGCTCAGAACGAGCGGCAGCTGGAGGTGGCGGTGGCAGCAGGTGGCGGTGGCGCGCTTGAAGCAGTCGGAGAGAGAATGTAAACAAACAGCGGTACGTTCGAACATGCTGGACTCGTTACGGGACTTTAGCTGTGAAGACGGCTGAGAAACAGCCACAGAGGTAAAGGTCTGAGGAAACTGTGAGACAAGTTATAAGACCGGGCGAGAGGAAGACCTGCGTTCACATCTGTGAGGGGTTTCGATGCTGGATAAATCTACGAGATTTGAGGTCGCTGCTGTTCCTGCTGGACAGGTGAGCTTTGCTGTTATTAAACATAAACGACAGGTTCAGTATCACAGTCTTGTCTGTCTGTTGTCATGTTTGTGATGATACCAGCTGATTAGCTTTGTTAGCTTAGCGGCAGCGGTCAGTGTGTGTGCGTAGAGGAGAAACAGACGGATTGAGTCCCGGTGAACAGAGAGAAACGGTCCAGCAGCACCTTGTTCAGCAGTAAATGCACAGTAGAAGCTGCAGAGGCCGGTGAATAAAGGCTGCAGCTTCTCAGGACTAAAGAGGAGCTCCTGTGTGTTGCTGCCAACTGTTGAATAAAGAGAGAAGGAGCTCAGCCCCAAAGTCAGACCTCGGCCCTGGAGATAAACAGTCGCTCCTGTCAGTCACTGTGTTTTTGTACAAAGTATTTCAAACAACTCTCAGAGTTTTTTACTCTGTTGTGTTTTGGACGCAGCGTTTGTGTGCTTACATATATTGTTCGCATGATGATGTTTGTTCACTAATTGTTACTACCAGGGCTGCACGATATTAGAAAAGACTGACATTGCAGTATTTTACTTTTCTGCGATTTATATTGCGATATATTATATTGCGGATGACTTCAAATGCTCTATTTGAAATGAAAGCATCCTAGAATTACCAGGTAATTTGGTAAGTCTGAAGGCTTTTTGAGTGCAAACTATCCTTTCTTGAGCAGTGAGCACTAATGCAGTAAACAGTTTTAATTAAACTATAACTCTAAACCAACCCTGAGTGCTTTACAAAAGTTTCTTTTTCCAACCAAATGCACAGTGTCTGTGGTTTTCAAGCTAAATAATGTTGGTCGCTGTTCACGCAGAGCCTGCTGTCACTCACTAACAACAAACTTTATTTATCCAAGAAAAATTCAATCGGATTAAATTGTTACATCAGACAGATTTCTCTTGTAGAAAAGTCATGAAAAATGATAATTGTGCAAGTTTTCCTTTTGTATACTTATTTGACTTACTGGACATTGCGTTCTTCTGCGATGTGTCTATTTCGCAAGGGTACATTGCGATGGCGATGCTAAAACGATATATTGTGCAGCCCTAGTTTCTACTATTGAAGTCCCTCTCGACTGTTGAGTTTTAAAAAGTTACATCAAACTTAATGTGTTTCAGTGTTTTCCTTCAAATGTAAAACTGCAGGGTTTTAGGCCAGACAATTGCTTTAGAATGCTAATTAAACTATTTGTTAATCTCCTCTTTGTAATGTGAAGGAAACGGACACCTTTGTCAGTGCCAGAAGGACTCTTTTGTTTTAACTGTTTCATTGACACTTAAGATAGGCTGTCAACCATTTTTGTAGACAAGCCCTGCTGTTCTCTATCATTAGTTTACATTGACAGGCTTGTTGTCACACCTTCTAACACGCCCTCTTATCATGCTCTCGGACATTCTGCTATATTTCAGCAGAGTAGTACTGGTTACCATGGCAATGCGTGTTCATGAGTTTGTTTAATCAACAAACTCCGCAGTATCGCATATATAGTGTTTGCCGGAATGCCAATGTGTCTAATGCACAAGAGTGGCTCAGTGTTGCATGAAAGAATGAAAAAATAGGATCTTGGAAGAAAAGCTCAAACTGTGCGACCTTCTCACCTCGGCACATCTGCTGGAGTGCTGATTTGGTAAAGTTATAGAATCGGACGCAGCCCTCCCGATCTCGGTGAACGACGCGGGAGGTTTCAGACGCTATTCAAACGTCCGACAAGCACTTAGTCTGCAGCACACTGATGCCTTAACCCATCTGGATTGTTTCAGTTTGAACCAAGCCATCTCTGAATTCTCTGTGATTTTATTTTCCTACATTATGTCGTCTTCGTGGTGCTCTGACTAGTGGTTTGCAGAGTCAAACTGTCGATTTCACAAGCCAACGATCAATAAATGTTAAAATTTACAGCTGTCTAATTATAGGAAGGTAATTATCAGCATAGTTTAGTGCATAACTGCATAAATATACTTTATATTATATACTATACTGCCAATAGTTCTGGCTCGCCTGCCTTTCCGTGTACATGAAGGTTAATGACAACCCATCCTTAATCCGTAGGGTTTAATATGAAGCTGCTTCGCCCTTTGCAGCTGTAACAGCTTCAACTCTTTTGAGAAGGTTGTCCACAAGGTTTAGGAGTGTGTTCATGGGAATTAGTGACCATTCTTCTAGAACCGCATTTGTGAGCTCAGGCTCACAGTCTCTGCTCTGATTCATTCCAAAGGTGTTGTATCGGGTCGGGGTCAGGACTCTGCAGGTCAGTCAAGTTCTGCACATCAAACTTGCTAATCCAGGTCTTTATGGACCTCGCTTTCTGCACTGGTGTGCACTCATGATCGTACAGGAAGGGGCCGTCCCCAAACTGTTTCCACACAGTCGGGAGCATGAAATTGTCCTAAATGTCTTGGTATGCTGAAGCATTAACGAGGGGGTAAAGCCCAACCCCTGGGAAACAACTCCACGCCATAATCCCCCTTCCACCAAACTTTACACTTGGCACAATGCAGTCAGGCAAGTACCGTTCTCCTGGCAACCACCAAACCCAGAGTCTTCCATCGGATTGCCAGACAGAGAAGTGCGATTCATCACTCCAGAATTTCACTAAAATAATAAAATCTATTGCTACTTTAGCCCACTAGAAAACTTAAGAAGACCATATAGAGCAGTGTTTCCCTCTAGATCTCTCCCTGCTCCCACACAGCTGATTCAAATGATCATCTCGTTATGAACTGCTGAAGCTGCTAAATCAGCTGTGTGGGAGCAGGGACAGATCTAAAACATGCAGGAGACTAGTGCGCCTCCAGGAGAAGGTTGGGAAACGCTGATATAGAGGACTGAAAAAGTGATATGAACAAACAGAGAAATTTATCTTTTTAGATAAACAGATGTTGACAGAGTTTGACTTTAGGGGCCTGATTGGAAGTTGGAAAAAAGGTAATAAATTGCAATATCTCAATATATTTAATATCGCAATATATCGATCGAATCGCAACCTAAATATCGTGATAATATCGTATCGTGGGGCCTCTGGTGATTCCCACCCCTACTGTGCACCTCAGCATGCGCATGGGCTACGACTTCGTGGCTGAGTTTCTGTTGTTCCCAGTCGCTTTCACTTTGTTATAATAACAGCAGTTGACTGTGGCATTTTAATAGTAGGGAGTAAATTTCACGAATGGACTTGCACAGGTGGCAACCTATCACGAAAACACCCTTAAATTCACTGAGAGCCACCCATTCTTTCACAAATGTTTGTAGAAGCAGTCTGCACGCTTGGTGGCTTGATTTTATACACCTGTGGTCATGGAAGTGATTGGAACATCTGAATTCAATGATTCGGAGGGGTGTCCTAAAAACTTTTGTTAATTTAGTTTAAGTAATTTTACAATAATGTGATAAACAAAGCTCTGTGCGCTTATTAGGGCTAACTAAATCAGAGCAGCCGCCTAATAATTTATTAAACCTTTTAACAATCTTTTCATTGGTTGGAAGTTGTAGAAAAAACAACTAAAAGCTCGAACTCCATTCGGGAGCTGCACCTTGCAACCAAAACGAAAGAATCAAGGGATTGTTGAAACACAGACGTCACTTACAGGAGCGCACTGCTCTGCGGCTAACGCTAGCTGCCGTTAGCTAGTTAGCTCAGTCGGCCGTCCTATTAACTTTACCCAGACTGGGAGCTTGGGGTACCGGGGGAGTGTTGGTGTTTGCCTACGTCACAAGCACAGGAGCTTTGGACCCCTGGGAGGAAGAGGTTTTCAGGCCCAGGGCGAGGGACCCAATGTGAATGCCGCAAGGGAGGAGGCGTCGGAATGAGCACCAGACCGGGACCGAACACAGCCTCCGAGACACCAGGCAACACGGTACTCAGGCTCAATATTATGGGTTTGTATTTCTCTGTAAAAATGTTCTAACATTCTTTCTCGGCCCTGGAACTCAAAATATTTGCCCCAAAATATATATATGTCAACTACTGGCTTTAACTGATGACTTTTAGTTTACTGGGGAAACCTGCAGTCGGGGACAGCCCTACTTTTACATACATGCATTTCATATTGTAACTACTGTGTTGCTAAGACACAATCAGCTGCTTACTGTGGGCCAGTTTCACACACATTTGTCGGAGGCATCAGCCTGACAGGGTTACATAGACGAGATGGTTAGGACCGATGCACAGTTTGCAGATCTCCTCTCTCAAAGTGGTAGTATGAATTTGGTGAGTCCTGGCTAAGATGGAGACAGAGGTACAGAAACTAACGGGGGAGAAGTAATTATATTTTAAATTGGGAGTGTGCACAGAATATAATTCGGCCGCAATTTCATTTTATAGTTCTTTCTGGAAAATGATCTTGGCTGCTGTGGTCCACGGAGTCTCCGTCCACGACAGTCTGTGAGGAGCCACCCTCAGGTCTGTATCTCAGCTCTGCATAAAGAGCTAACCCGGACTGCTGTTAGTGGGGCAATTACACACCCGATTTCCTCACTGGCCTCATTTTTAGCCACACTGCCAGGCAAGCTTTCCAAGCAACCACCAACCAAGCTGGTGAGCCGGATAAAGCAAAAAAAAAAAAAACCCAAATGATAAGATACTGAATCTGTTTAAACCAACTCAGATCGATATGACAGGACATTTCTTTGGAAATCTGTGTAGGGTTAAAATAGGCCTGCTGACACACTGCCATGAAGCGTGAGTTATGTTGTAAATTATCTTCAAAAGCACTACTTTATCGCGATGTCACAAAACAAGATTTTTTAAAGGCTGCGATTACACTCTGGTCACATGACACCCGAGATTAAACCAGTCTGCAGAGGAAGCCTCAACTTTGCCCCTTACGCTGTACCTTGATTTATTTTTGTTTAGGCCTTAAGCTTGACAGAAACTCACACTACATAAACTTTAGTGTCACACAGGGATTTAAAGTAGCAGCCGCGGGTAACTTGGTGGTGGTGGTGGGCGAAATTGTCGGGCCATCCGCCAACATAAAGACACATGTAGTAAAGTAAGCGATCGGCGTGAGCGTCACACACACAGCCACGAGTCAGCTCTGGAAATATCTGTTAAAGTCCAAAAGAGGGCCGGTCTGTCCTGAGTTACAGCCGGTGTGCTGCTGACCGGCGTCGGAGGCTGCAGGGGAGGGTGACTCCGGTGTTGTCGGAGAATCACTAAGCTTGTCTATTGAACTGAACCTCAAACTCAGTATTTTCTGTTTGCTAACTGGAATAAAGAAAGATGGACTCCTGGGAGATTTGAACTGAGATCAGGACTCATTAATTGGTGACTCTGGGTTTTGCATTGAGCTCTTACTAACACTGTTTCTGTAGGTCGGCCGACCTCATGATATTATATCATATTATTTAATGCCATGACTTGACTCTCGAATTATCTTTCTCACATTATTATTATTTGATACTTCTCACCTAGGGCTGGACGATAAAAAGTTTCATATCTTTCGATATTTATAACGATAAGTATCAAATCTTTTTTTTCCTTAGGCTGATTTTTGCTGCTGACTAAAAGTTGAAGAAACCTGATGGTTAATTGTGGTTTAGACTCTTCTTTATGGTCAGAACAGTTTGTTTAATCCAGCTGTAATGCAACACTTTCTCACGTCCGCTAACATAATATCAGAGAACATCTCTCTGAACCGAACCGTGGCTCAGAAGTCGAGGTCTGAACCAAAACCTGGATTTGGTGCATCGTTACACCCCCAGTGTGAATATAGCCGAAGCACACACTCTGCATGTGTGTAGCTCAGCCCCTCAGTCACGCGGACACACAGACCTGCAGCTCTTTACAGACGGGTTTCTGTGTAACATCATCACCGAGATGCCCATCAGTTTATACGACATATCTCGCAGAAGTGTAGGGAAATTACTCAGAAATTGTAATGACTTACTTTTTACTTATTACTCATTTAAAAAGTTTTATTATTACTTTATTTATTACTGGATATTAAAAGTAAAAGGTCAAGTTACTTGTTCCATTACAATCACTTTCAACCACCGCACCCCGTCCTTAAAAGTGACAGGAAACCTGTTCAGCAGCGTATTTTAGATATGAATCCACTTTACTGGAACAATAATGAACCTGAGGAGTCAACAAGCAGCTGAACAGAAAACACCGCAGCCTCTCAGACCGGAGGACGCTGGATCGTATAGGCTTTGGATATAAGCTACAGCAGAGGAGAGGAGAAAAATCCTGCTCATTGTGACTTTAATGATTCTAAATGATCTTACTTTCTGTTTGTCTGACCTTAGAAAGGGAGATTTCACCAACAACACGCAGGTAGATGTGTTTTTCCCCTCCTCCATTCTTCTTCTAATTGTGTTTCCAGAAAATGTACAACTGAAAGCACTGAAGAGGGGGGAATGACCTCAAGAAGCTTTTCACAACACAGAAGTATTTTTGTTTTCAGAGGACTGTTATTTCACTGCGCGCAAAGGAAAACTGTATATAGGTCGGACATGGTCAAAAAAATTATTTTTTGTCTCTGTGAACAAACCACAAGAAAGTGATATAACTGAGACAGCCAAGTATATGTCAAAGGGATAAACACGGTTTATGTTGTAGTCGCTTAGAGCACAAACTGCAATAGAATAACGCTGAATTCATGACCGTGTTTGCACGGGGAGGCGGTATTGTACCGAGCCCAAATAAATCTAATTAGTCTTAATGTGAATGATCTTTATGGAGGAAGCTTCCAGGGCTGATAGTGTAGAAGAAAATAAATAATGTACTTGAGGAGGATGAGTTTTACTCCAGACTGCAGCCTTGGCAAAACATCTAGAACACATAAATAGCCATTCAGGCCTGCGAGGATGAGATATGCAGTTTACTCAGGGAATGAACAGAGGAGCCGGCCACCCAACTGAAGTGCTAAACAATACCAATAAAACACACATAACTCCTGCCAATTCATTACCAGAAAGAGGATAATGCAGTCATGTTGTCTCAAGCGGATAAAAAAAGATGCCGGCTGCAAAGCACCGAGGCCTGCCCCGTGAAATTAATGGTACTCATGAAGAAATAAAAGGGCCATAAAAAGCGGTCTGTTTTCCCCACATCGGGATGGCTTCTGGAATTAACTGGGGGACGCCTTGGACAGGCGCGTGCCAGTGATGTCTTTGGAAGTGTTGGATCAAGAAGACACGCGTTATAAAGCCTCAGCCAAATTGGAACACCAATGCCGACAGCGTTAGTCTGTCTCCCTGTCTGATTTGCTCAGAGCCATCAGCTCTAAATGCTGTCTGTCAGCTCTAAAGACGCTGAACACAATCTGTGACGGTATGACAAAATGCAGATATCCGAGGCCTTCGTCTGCGCTGTGCGTTTTATTGGTAATCTGACGTGTGACTAAACAAGAGATGCAGGTCGGCTGTGCCAAATTTCCATATGGTTGGGATACCGGCGCCGTAAGCGCTCTTTCATAAAAAAGGAGAAATGTCACAGGAATAATGTTTGCGTAAAATACATCATGCGCCTGTCACCAGCAAAATTTCATGTAGCCAGTTCATCTGCGTTAGCATCTGCTTTTGCGTCCCTATCGTTAAATTTAAATCTTGTCTAAAGATAAAAAAGTGCAGAACATGTCCACATATTTTGAGACCACTTACGTCAGCCAGGGCCCCGATGTAATAACACTGTACACAAAACCCCTGAACAGGCAATTTCCCACACACAGGTATTTATACAAAGAAGACTGTGCGGTGAGAATGAGTGCATGAAAGGAAACATAGTCCGCAACTCTTTTGTCAAACGTCTGACAGCTGAACGTAGGCAGCGTTCTTCAGCAGCCGCATGTAGAGCCAATCAGAATAAAGTAAAGGCGCAGCTCAGTTAGGCTGTGCAGCGGTAACACAGTCTACAAACAGAGAAACTTTTACTTGAACATTTTTGGGAATGAATAGAGTTTCTAACGTGAGTAATTTTACAATTACCTGCAGTGCAGAACTTTTGTCTCCCCCTTCTGACAGCTCACTGCTGACGTATCGGCTCTGCCACACTGAGCTGTGTTGTGCGCAGTGTTTCGCGTGGACATTTATTACTGTCGCACATCGCGCTCACGCTGTGAACACGACGTGATTATGATGTCGCTGTTTGCAAAGTGGAGGATAAGAGAGAGAAAACAGCGAGGGACGAAGAAGAACGTATCAGAAGTCTGGGATCATTTCAAGATAAAGAAAACAACTCTGTGACGTTGCCGTCCGTCCACCGTAAAACCAAACTTATGTCGCCTCGGCAACAGCACGACGGCGCCTGATCAGAAAGCAGCCGGCGTTCTGCCAGCGGACCACAGACAAGATAACAGCAACAGGAACCTTCAGCATTTAACTGAAATCATGACTGATTGTTGAGTTGAAGCCAAAGTGAGCCGCAGTCCTCAGCTGTAAATCTGACCACATGCGTTTGTTGTTCTGCTCTTAGGGCCGTGAGTTGTGACCTCACAGTCAGGAGGTAACCAGATGTCGGGCAGCTGCACCTTTTCACTCCCCTCCAGCTCTCTGTAGCTCAGAAGATTCTTCGTCTTCATAATCGCCAGTCTTTATAATAACAAACAGCTGTTTCGTGTGCAGGATCGCTCTTTTGCCGTTTCACATTTCACATGTGTTTTCTTGATTAAAGTGGTTTGGGAACCAGCGTCAGGTGACATGGGGTGGGGGCGCCGCCAAGCAAAAGTACTTCTTAAACGACGCATCGATGAATCGTTGAAATAATCCATAGAAGCTTCGGGTACTGAAATCATCGTTAGCTGCAGCCCTAGTTTATTTATATGTAAATCTGCCATCCTCTATGCAAACGCCACAGAAGTCAAGTGAATGGGAGATTGGTTTCCTTTCCATATGTACTGTATTAGTGCTGCAGTGTGAGCTTTAGGCTTCTGATGGAGTGGCCTGTCCTGTGTTGGGATGCAGCTAAAGACAAAATGTTGTAAAGTTATATATTTACCTCTTAATGGACGCCCCATTGTTCTCTTTCAGATGTGCAGCCCTTTCGGTTTAGTTTGTTTCAGTGACTTACTTGGCAGTGCGCTTTGTATTAGCCAGCGAGCGTTTTCACTGAACGTCTGAACAAAGTGAAAGAGCCGGACGGCTTCGTCTGCGCCACAGCAGGGGGCAAGTCATGAGCCAAATAAGCTGCCACAGGGTCGTGATCACGCACCGGGCTGTAGGAAAACAAATGTACTCAAACAGCGTAAGCGGACATCACGCATCACCCTGTGGTTAGTTCAGCAACGTGGACTTCCACAGCAAATTAAAGGCCATCTCCTGTGAGCATGTCGGGGAGCTCGCTGTCAATGAGTTAGGACGAAGGTGTAAGGGACGACGCGAGAGATCAAACCTGCTAACTGATTGGGCAGTCGCTGCACACGTCTAGCTAGAGTTACCATCACTGTTGATAGCTGTGAGCGCTAATTGTGAGAAGCCATGTTTCTCATCCCATCAGCTTATCTCTCACAAAAGGCAGAGGCACATTCATCAGGAAATGACATTGCGGAGAGACTTTCATTAATCAAAATGTATGGCTGAACTATGACAAGCAAACCTCATTGACATTCAGCTGTGACCCGACCTTCAATGACACAAAAACATGCACAAGTTATTAAATTTAAACACTTCGCCGCGTAAATACGGACACCCACTCTAAAAGAATACCTGCTAAACGTCTGCAGATATGAGTAATTACAAATTGAGGCATTTTAGCTTTACAAATGCCTGCATTCAGACGAGCACGGCGAGAAAGTATAAGAGGGAGAGAGGCAGAAACAGAGGCCCAGCATGCAGCGGCGCACACGGAGACGAAGGTGTACACCGCATTAAATCAAATCAGCGGTTCTGATTTGCCTCAAATCAGAGGGAGTCTGAAATCACTGTTTGAAGGCAGTAATGTGATGAGACCGGTGGGGAGCTTTGTTCTCATCGGCTCGACCGCTTATTTCCTCCCATCACAGGCTTCCCTTGTCTCAGCTGTCATTTACTTACAAGATCAATCTGACCCAACCCCACGACATTTCCTCCTCATGTCAACGGGAAACAGATGTTCATGAATACAAAAGCACACTTTCCTTATTTGTCCAACGTTTAAAGAGATTTTAGACTCCGACTCTAATTTCAAGAATAAGAGTTAACTCTGCATAACTCACCTTTTGCTGCAAATGACTTTCAAGTGACATGATTGAAATATCCAAATGGCAGTTTCATATATTATACACAGGGTATAGTGAAGCATACTGTCTTGCGCGCAACTGACGAACGACACTAAACAAGAAGACGCTGTGGAGCTTAAACCCGCGGAGTGGGTGGTGTTTGTCCAAATACCTTTCCAGAGTTGATTATTAAAATATAGACCCACGTTTTAATAAAAGTTGTCATGCCACATAAAGCAGAAGATGCGTCAGTGTGGGAATGTCTGGACAAAAGAGACCTGTCTTCCCGTTTTGTATCTCTAGTTACTCAGAGCCTCCACAGCTTCGCGATGATAAACATGAATCCAGTCAGAGCTCTGAGGAAAGTTTTTCTTTTCAGTTTAGTTTTTATCTTTTTAATTCAACTTTTACACCCATGCAGCAGTTTTATTATGTCTAATAAGAAGCTACTATTTTAATGTGTTTATCTTAATAGACTACATGTTTTCAAAAAAGGAGATTTACACACAACCTTATCAGAGCTAACGACAATATTAGTACATTTTAGGACGCCATTGTCAACTTTAATCGTATAAAACATAATTTCAATTTTCAAAGCAAAAATTTGGCTAGTGAAAATGCTGTGTGGCTAATAACTTTGGAAAATCACCAGCCACATTGGCTAGTGAGCAAAAAAGTTAATGTCAAGCCCTGAATAATCATACAGATAAACGTAAACTACTGTATGAGCTGAAAAGTTTAGGGCTTAAATGATGAGTCGATTAATTGATTGCCAGAAAATGAATCTGCAACGATAATCAAGTAACCCTACAAGCCGTCTATAAAGCAAGAGGTACACATTAGCGGTCATCTTATATGTGCATGAGTGTTACCTCGCACAGACTTCGCTCGGTTCAAACCTTGGTAGGCCATGACGTTACAAGTGGCGGTGGATATTTTACAAGCACAAGGACCCGGTGAAGCGCTGAATACAGGGTGAGATGTTCGTTTCGGCTGTTTGATAGGTTGCGTCATTAACAAGCCCACAAGCGCCGTGAAAACGGATCGCGGGTGGAAAAAAGATGTTTTTTGTCTCTTATTGTTTGTGTTAGACTTTTGTTGTTTGTTGTTATCTGTGTGTGGGGAGAAGATAATTCTGAGGAAGGTCCGAAGGATATTTAAAATTTATGTTCCTGGTTATTGTTCAACAATGTTGTAGAGAGACATTACTGATCAATGAGTTGCCCAAGAGGAATATAATTTTAATCTTAACCATTTAGTTGTTTGGCATTTCTCCAGTTGAAACAGGATCATTCCTATCAGTCAGGGTCTGATGGCTTTATGAGTGTGGTATACTTTTGGTTTTTAATTAGGATCCCTTAATGCTGGCCTCTGACTGTGAAAACTACATGCCAAAACCAGCATATATGAGCTGATATTGGCTAACAATATTAGCTTATATGGCTAACATGAACAGAATATTAGGGTTGGGCGATATGAAGATGTATACTGCGCAATGTGTCCACTGGTGGAGAGCTGGCAGCAGCGTTTTGATCACAGGAGCATTCAATTAGTAGCTGCTATTTATTTGGAGGCAGGCTGTGCAGCAAAACTTTGTATATCAGCTTGTTCTCTGCTTGAGATAATGGAATTATATCAGGATTATACATATCGGCCATCACCCTGCTCTCTTGTTTTAGTATGTAAGTTCCAATTAAAAACATGCATGTTAAATAATCATCGTCATTAAAAAGTCATTGTGTGTAATTTACAGCTTTGTTAACAGCGACAGAAACTAATGAGTGCACATGTGAAGGCCTGGAGCCCGATCAAAGGCAGAACAGATCTGCACTGGCTGACCTATTGTTTCCCGTGGCACAGTTCTCCTGCCTACCTCAGTGTCAGCACTACTGTTGATATTCAGTTTATCCCCCCGGCCACCCATTTCAACTTTGACCATATTTGCAGCTGACCTTTTAGAGCACCGCCAGCGAGACTGAAGCTTCATACTGCACACATTGGTACTGTGAAAAACAATCGATATACTCATCCTGTGTGTTTTACAAGCTTCATCTGATCCTAACACTAAAAACATATCACAATTGCACTAGTGAGGCAGTAAATGCTGCTGCTTTGTGGACACAATAAGGCACAACTGTGGGAAGTGTTCTGCAGAAAAGCCATTTCCATTCCTTTCTGTAATGTGGCATCCAAGGAGCAAGGCCAATAAGATGGTTCATTAATCTCACTGAAAGTTTTCATTAGGACCAGCACCTTGTTTCATTCACCTATTTGGCAGATTTATTTGCCCTTGACTCATTTGGCATTTTAAGGGAACAGGTCCAACCGCTGTAAACGTGTCTGAGCAAACAAGAAAACGTCCATGATACAGACTTGTTTAATTTTAGGTATGTTTTCTCTAGTCCCATTTTCTGTAAGTGGACGTGATTCCTTTACCTCAACCTCTACAACCCTGTTTTTGAGTAAACAGGTGGTGACGTGATTCCAGATCAACACCAATGTGATTATAATCCAAGTAATCTTCCTTACATCCTAATTTATTTAGTAACAGTTTTTTAAAGAACTACAAAGGCAATATCAGAAACTTTGGCCGAGTCGTCACTGTTCTCCATAGGCTGACTTTGACCAGTCAAAGAATTTGATTGGTAGATTCTGAAGTGGAAAGCCAAGTCAGTGACAGACCCTTCTCAAAAACTATACTAACTAAAGACTATACTGAACTATACCAAGTTTTAAATTAACATATTACTTCATTTGGACCATTAAATGTCATAAAATAGTGAAAAAAACACTATTTTATTCACATCACAGTCATGATTTCTTCACTGGTTTGTGAGGAGGCGATGTCCTTTGTGACATCTTCAGATTGTTTCAGCTTGTTTTGTCCAACACATGGCCCAAAACCCAAAGATATTCAGGTTACTATTATAGAAAAGCTGCAAATCCTTACAAGGTTTGTTTCCAATTATCCAAAAAGTAAAAATCAAACAGATTCAGAATCAGCCCCAATACTGACCTTGTTTAGCAGACCAGGTATCGTCATGACCAATCGGTCATATTAGGCTGCCAACCTCTTTTTTGGTGCCAGCGTTACCTCAAGGATCACAATGAGTCCATGGCTTAAGCTAATTAGCTATTGAAAAGCCTAACGGCTAACAGACGCCTCAGAAATCAGACTGAATAAACTTGGTTGGTTTCAGTCACGAGCTGATATGATACTTCAGTGTTTAGTTCTTGCTAGATTTTCAAAAATCGGAGCGAGAAAACTACTAAAACTTTTAAAACTTGTATTTGTGTACAAATTCAGCTTGTTTGTCCGCCATCTTGGCCAGTTTTCAAAAGCTCCGGCGGCTGCAGCCGCGCTGCTTTATGGGTAATAGTCAGCATCAAGTCACCATCGGTGCTGCCTTCAAAACTGGCCGTTACTGGGGCAACTTGAAGGCGTCTCAGGAACAGGAAGAGTTCGTTCGAGCCGTTTCGAACGGCACTCGATGCCTCGCCGTCCTGTTAGACACCTGCTGAGTCAGCAGTTTAGCCCGTTTCAAACACAGTCCAAGTATAATTCAAACTAGATGTGAGGCTTGTAAACAAAAGCATTTAGATTCATTTACGCAGCTATAACTGCACATTGTACTGCACATTTTATTTAAATAGAATGTAAACAACTGTCCAGTCACACCATTACACCCCCCCTTGGTATTAAAATGCTTTAGAAGATTGTACAAAAGTGGAATTTTCCGTTCAAACATCAAAGTACTGAATGTAAATTGTACCTATTTAAGAGGCTGGGAGCTCTATCAATTTATTTTTTCCCCCCTCTTTGTACGTCTTAACACATTTCCAGACTGACGCATCATATGGACAACAAAGACGATCCATTAGAGCTGGAAAGGAGCCTCTATTTCAGAAAACAATACCAGTCTCATCCAAGAAAGACAAAAGAATCAGGACACGAGTGCGGAAACAGGCAGTACCATGCGTAGACCCGAAAGGCTCCCTCAGCTGTCTCATTTGCAAAAGCCCTTGATTAATTGAGATGTATAATAAATGCTGAGAGGATTAATTCAATCACAGAGATGGGGATACAGGAGGCTTTGACATTTGTGGGAGTCAACGCCTTAGCTCCGCAAGACAAAATATCAATTATCTTGACTTGGGCAGGTCACTGGAGTGGTTTTAGCCTGTAAAGATGATTTTGTTTTGACATACGGATGACGATAAGGAAATTGAGCCAGTGATGCGCAGTCGTGTAATCTCCCTGCTCGATTTTGATTACAGAGGTAACAGCTGCAATGGTGATAGTGGATGAAAAGCTGTTTGATGTTTCCGACAGAGTATGAGGCTGAAGTCACTTCAGCTTTCCAGCAATCTGACAACAAACAGCAAGATGAAGCCGCTGTAATAGAGTTTTTGGTGACAGTGAGGAACGGGGAGCATGGGCCGACGGTAATGACTCAATCAGTCACTGTGATCTTGCACTGATAGATGAAGTGTCTGCCGCACCTTTTGAAGGCGGGCGATGAGCGGTAAACATGAGCGCCGTCAACGTTACAGTAGCAGGATGCTGATTTTTCCTAACTGACCGCCGAATGTGCCGAGACCTGGTAATTTCTCACACGCCATCAATCAACATGGGAACAACATTACCGTAATCACAGTCACTATATTATACAAGATCCACGTGTCCTACAGGCAAGAGGACCACACAGGCAGAGGTTGGGGTCAGTGTAACGCATGACGACAAGCCGACTACACCTATAAGTCTGTACCACGCAAACCGCACATCCTGCAAATTAATTGCAAACAGAGCCAGTCACATTTAAGCAACAGCCTCGTATAAACACAGTCACCCAGGTACATGTGGGCTATAGTGGATGTTAGTAAAATTAAAATAGTAAATATTTATTAAAATTTTATACAAAATTTCTACAAATTTCCACAAATAGCAAAAGGTTACACCTTCTGTTTTGTTTAGGGATGCACCGAATGTTCGGAAACCGACATTAATCGGCAAGAAAAAAAAAAAAAACAGCACTTCGGTGTTCAGCCTAATGAGTCAAAAGACTGAATGAATTTTACCCAACAGTTACGTTGACACGTTGGCAGTGTGGAAGCATTTTAAAGTGTCTGAGAAAGACGCAAAAATCGCCATTTGCAGACACATAAAGGTCAGTTTACTGGTCATAAGTAAGCACTAACCAGCCTGTGGAAACAAAAATGGCCGTTTGCAGACGCTGTTCTGCTGAACTGTCACCCAGCACATCAGCGGCTGACTTCTTAGAAAAGGCAACAAACGGTCCGGCCCGCTTTGAGTGTTTCTGTCACTGGTTTGCGAGGAGGCGATTAAGCTAGCCGCACCTAAATTTGGAGTGCACACGTATTCAAGCCTTTAAGGCCCATTTATCCTCCTGCGTAGCGTCCACATGCTTACCTACGCCGTAGGCTGCGCACGTAGCCGTGCATTTATACTTGTGCTAGGTGTGTCTGTCATTCTGCGATTACACCCCCAAACGCTAGTCGGCAGTAGCGCTGCAACGTCCACCGTGTTGACTTTCGCCGGCCGAGCAGGCTAACTCTAACCGGTTTAGCGCTCCGCTAACGTAAATTGTAAACGTGCGGCTGGTGTAGCCTTTTCAAATGTTACCGACCGAATGGATCACAGTCTGATAGGGAAACGAGTCATTTCGCTCGGGTTGCGACGTTCAACCGTGTATTGATTCACCGTGTTACAGCCGCTGTTTGGCCGCTAGTAAAAGTTACTTCAAACCGCTGGGGTACTTCTGGTCGGCTCAGAGGCATTGCGAGGCTACCCAGCCGACCAATCACAGAGCTTACGGTCCGCGTCGACTCGACGAGTAGTTACATTTTTGAGGAGGTGCAAGTCAGGTAACGGCGTAGCCTCTGCGTAGCCCACGCCGTTGATGAAAGGGCCCAGAGCGAGCTGACAGGAAGGTTAGAGCCTTTATCCTGTCAGTGTGAGAGTCCTACCTGCAGAGAGGCTGTGAAGGCTTCATGTTACAACATTATTTATCAAACTGGGTCGGACTGGATGGATTTATCATGTGACAACGTCCGCTTTTCAAAATAAGGTGTCTGTACAGGATGGAAATAAGATTAACTGGATCATATTCACAAAGTATAAAACATATAACATGTGTCCATTAAAAGTTAATAGACACATGTAATTTACTTTACCGGACCCCCCCACCATAGTCTCTCCAAATCCTTAATTTATGCAGTGGTAAAAAAAATACAAGGCAAAATAAATGGAAGTAAATTGAAAAACCTTGTTCGGTATTGGGGAAAGATTTTCATTATATTTATGTTTCGCCAAGAATTTTCATTTCGGTCGTCCCTAGTTTTGATGGTTTTAAAGATAATCAGTTAATGATAAACAGCCAAAACTCCCCAACACATCCTCTAATTTGACACTATTTTCACTTGAAAAAAGGACTGAAATGATGAATCGATTGTCAAAACACATGCTGATTATTTTTCAGATCGACTTCTCATTCCTGCTCTAAATATGAGGCTTATTAAGCTTCAGGAGAAACAAGCGGAGACGCTTCATCACACAGCCACAGGCCGCGTGTTTATAGAGCGAGGCTACAGCTTAAACCATCACCCAGGGCCTACACTGATAACAATGCGTGTCAGGATGCGTCTGCTTCAGCTCAGCGGGTGCCTGATTGTGCTCATCACCTGTACTAATTGATTTCCTGGCAGAAGTCCTGCTGAAGGTAGGCTAACTTAAAGCCGCTGTCTGTCTTCATGTTGTGTACTACTGCTACGTTTAACCCTCTGAACCCGGTGCATGTTATTCACACCAAAACCCACACCCCATCCTCTCAGGGCCACCATCTGGTCAAATCTGAACGCACACATGTCAAACACAACTCTAGTGGAATCACAACTTACTCTAATTCTTTGCAGCAGGCGACTCACTCTGCAGTCCACTGAGGATAAACTCCACAAATCCGCTGAGAAATCCATTCAGAATCAAACGTAATCCTGTTGACTGTTTATGACTGCATGGTTACAGAACAATTAGCTAATGCAGCATGATATTTTCCATGTTGACATGTGACCACAATGTAAAGAAATAAAGGCTTTCAAACTGTGGATTATTCATGAGCGACGAGTTAGCTGACATTTTCGGACAAGGCAAAGCTCATTTTTGTGTGGTAGTATGTTAATATATTGTAATTTTAGTCTCACAGTTTTTCTTCATACTTTTATAATCCCAGTATGTTCGAGGAAAAGGTTGCCATCCCCCTTTGCACTTCCTGCATTTCATTCTTCGCTGGCTAGCTTGCTAAATTGTTAGTCTCTGTGGCTTCTAGACTGTGCTGGAAACGGGCTAATCTGCTGTCTCAGAAGGTGTCTAAGGCCCCGTGTCCACCAAAGCGTTTTTTTTCACTTCATTCCAATGGGAGCGCTGAGTTTTTCCAAGCTGGTAAAAACGGCAGGAACGTGACGAGGCGCCGAGCGAGTAGGCCTGCGTTCTCTGGTGACATTTTTTACTACGCATTCACTTACATTAAGCAGGCTGCTCTACTTGCAGTAAATCGCCTCCACGGTAATTATGTATCATAGCAACCAAAGCGTCTCGAAAAAAACCCTGCGCTTTCAAAACGCACCATAGCGCTCCCAGCTGGGCGTTTTCAGAACAGCAGGTGGCGTTTTCAGCTGGTAAAAAAACGCTCTGGTGGACAAGGCCCCTAACAGGACGGCGAGGCATCGAGTGCTGTTCGAAACGGCTCCAATGGTCTCTTCCTGTCTCCTGAGACGCCTTCAAGTTGGCGCAGTAACGGCTAGTTTTGAAGGCAGCATCGATGGTGACTTGATGCTGACTATTACCCATAAAGCAGCGCGGCTGCGGGCCGCCGGAGCTTTCGAAGACTGGTCAAGATGGCGGACAAACAAGCCAACAAACAAATATACGTTTTTAAAAGTTTTTAGTAGTTTTCTCACTTCGATTTTTGAAAATCTAGCGAGAACTAAACACTGAAGTCATCATATCACCCCGTGACTGAAACCAACCAAGTTTGTTCAGTCTGATTTCTGAGGCGTCTGTTAGCCGTTAGGCTTTTCAATAGCTAGTTAGCCTATGCTAAGGCTAGCGTCTCTTCTGACAGCCAGAAGAGACGCAACACGGCGTGCTGATGTCACACATCGCCGTAAGCGCTGCCTTAGAAGGCTCTTTGAAACTAATGTAAACACGTTGCCTTCACTTGAAAAGTGATGCCTTCTGAGGCAGCTGTCTGTTACGGTATCGAGGCCGCCGCCTTCCCGCTCGAACACAGCCACAGTAACATAATGTGCTTTTTTTCCCTTTTGGCGTCCATGTTGTCGTCGCCTTGCAGCGACTTGCCACTTGAACACCAAGAATATCGTGTACACGATTTCCCCTGTCATTAACAATCATTCAACACCAGAGGGACCGGAGATGGACTAAAGATTTGTCCTTTTCCTCCTGTGTGCTCACCACTGCCATGTTCCAATTCAAAGTGATGTGTCCCCGTGAAACAGATTCATTATACTCTCAAACAACAGTGAATTCCACGCATTTTGCAGGAGATTTTTACTGCTTGAGCGTTCTTAGCTTTACAACATTGGCAGCATTTCCAAGTCTTAGGATATGGGGCACTTGTCAGGGGTAACAGTAAATGCACCTTCGATTGATGGCATTTGGACACAAATGACAGCAGAACTGTTGTCAATATGACACTGCTGATGTATTTCAACGACACTCTTTAATGCTTTGTGGTGAGGTGGCGACCGGGACGGTTTTAGCTGAATAAGACTTTCAATTTAATTTACATGACCTTTATTTAACTCTGCTTGAAATCAGATCTCCGTAACCACCTTGTTCCAGTCCTGGCAGACTGCTGGGAACATAAAAAACTGCTGTCCTGAATTGCAATTTGTAGACTCCTCAAGGCTAATTCATGCTGATTTCCACAGCATACCGTATGAGCCACTTGGCGAGCAGCTATTCAATTACTGCCAGTGGCTGAAAAACATCCAGGGCTTGTTCAAAGAGTGTTACGCCATCAACCTGTTAAAAGGCAGGCTGCAGATTGAATATGTATATTTGCAAAACAATGGCTATTGCTGACTTCAACATATATGCATTTCACAACCATAGAAAATGGTGACTCCTCAGCCATGAAATGAGAACTGTGAGTCAGAAACTGGAGGTACTACTACACAAGTCAGATGCTCATCCACCCTCAAAGTAATGGGTGTATCCATAAGTTATTAATATCTCACAGCGCACAATGGCAGACGATTTACAAAGCTACGGTGGTGCTGAACCCCCGCTGAAAACAATTATGTAGGCAGGATATCTGAGGGAAGCGAGGATGGAAGGTAAATGCCATTTAATAGATCCTTGTTCATTTTGGAGGTTAAGTGGTCTCAATATGTTTGAGGAAGTAACAAAAGCGAGGACCTCAACACACACATGCACACTCTGTATGCATCCACACACACTGACACCAAATACGAGCCAAACTCTGACATAGTGATGTGCTCACAAATACTCAGTTTAGATCTGGTCACTGCTTTAGAATAAATGTGTCGTGCTCTCTCGTTTGTATTTCGACAGGCTACAGACAGTGTAAGATCTTTCTAATACCCCAATATGTTTTAATTACACCCCCATTACGTCCCTCCATCACTACCTAAAATAAGAAAAGAAAAGGTCTAACGTCACCGCGAATGAAAATGACAGCGCCAGCTTTTCTGCCACGAAAAGCTGAACTGTGTCAGATGACAGCGGGGTCAAAATGAGGGAACGTCGCGCAGTTATTCGCAGTTTTAAAATAAAAGTAGTGTGAGGAAACGTATTGTCGAGCAAAAAAAAAAAAAAAAAAAGAGACGCAAACTCGACACGTTTAGCCCAGAGTCCACCTTGCGCGGACTTTGCGCAACAAAGTTTCCCGTTAGGTCAAGGAGTGTGTTTAACGCGGAAACCCTAATGCAGCATATTCCGTCCAGAAGCAGAGCTGGAAAACACACGGAACTCGTGTCAACTTGGACTTTTTGAGGGCGAACAAACATATCGCACAGGCGACTCCGTGCGCCGCTACGCGAAAGATTGTTGCCAGCAGCGGAGAAACTCGACCGCTAACTCCAAACAGTCACAGCAGTGAGGGAATGTCGGCGCAGGCAGGCAGGAGGAAAAGCACACCGCCTTTTTACTTACGCTGCAACGGGAAGAAGTCCGAACAGTCCCGCAGGAGGGGGGGAAAAAAGAGCCCGCGTACGGTCCTCGGCGCTCCGCAGACAGAGGTCCACATCCAGCAGCAGCAGCAGCAGCAACAGCAGCAGGCTCCTTCCCTCTCCTCCTCCTCCTCCTCCTCCTCCTCCTCCTCGGCTCCACAGCTGCGGGAGAAGTTTGCTGACGTCAACAAGCACTCCGTCTCAAACGGCGGAGCTGTTTGGTCGCAACTTGAATAATACATGGAAGAGGAGGGGGAAGACGCGACCGGAAAGAATCGGGGAGGCAGGCACCACATCAGGCTGCCCTTTCACGACAATGGCCATATTCATTTAAAAAAAAAATAAAAAAAGAATTAGAAGAAGTGGTCCTCGGCTGTGAAAACGTGAATGAAGTCCACACAATGCCTGAATTTCCGTTAACTTTTAATAAATGCAGAGAAGGGCTAAAGAAAGTTGCCGCTTGTTGCTTGTGAAACTCTTGTTTGAGGATTTCTGCATCAGCGTTTGGTTATCAAAATGTCACCTCAAATACACCAGAAGCCCGGGAACAAACAGCAGCAAAGCTAAAGCAATTTGAATATATCAAATCAATCTTAAGTGTATTTGGTAAAAGTCAAAGTTTATCTATCATGACAGCTATTAATCTAATTTATAAAAGGTCAGGTTACTGCTGTAAATTAGCTGGCTATTAGCCTATAAGCAGCTCTTGTAGCCACCAAAAAACAAATTTCACCAGCATTGTCGCGTGGCTAATAAAGCAATCTATCTATAAAAAAAAAGATTATAGCTTGTCTTTGCTGTAATAGCAACTTAGTGGGTAAATCCTGCAGACCAATTGTTTAATAACAGCGTATCTGGCTTACCAAGTTTCTTATCATAAATCAAGCACTTTTAGGCAAATAGCCTAAAAACGTAAATTGCATTACATTTATGTTAAAAGCAGTTTTCCCCGACTGCACCAAGTTGGAACCACACCATTGCCTGGTCTCGCGGTATTTTCCTTTGCAAATTCCGCGAGATCAGTCATTGATCTCAGCTCACAATAAGCTGCTGCAGGTAGAATGTGTCCGACCCCTGCAGTCACCTGCAGCTCACGTTAGACTATCAGCTCGGCGAGGGCCGTCAAAATCCTCGTGATTCCACCAATGTAAATCATTTCGAGACACAATCAAGTCAGACCCGCCAGTAACGTTACAATCAAAGTTGACGCGACTCACCTGTGAAACCTCTCAATAATCCACTGATCGATTATGTTCCAACAAAAACGGTCTTGTTACAGTTCAAAGGTCCAGATGATCCAATCCAGTAAAATATTTAGTCCAAAACACATTATTCCATCAGTAAATCCTCACAAACTGCTGCTGCTTAACTCCGATTCGGATGTAAACAACTACGATAGCTTGTTTTTAAATTAGCGGCTGACCTTTCGACTGACAGCTAATCCGACCCAATAGGAGCTCACATGTTCATTTTACAGCCTACAGCAGCCAATGAGAGCCCGAGCTGTCAGGAAGAGCCAGCCCCCAGTAGGCTGAGCCAATTTTAACCGATTGTGCCGATGACTGACACTTCGTGTAGCCAATAAAATTCAGAAAACAACGATTTACAGCTTTAAGTGGGAAGTTCATGATCTACCAGCAAAAAAACACATCTTCATGGAGCTACCGGCTGATACGGAGCGAAGCAGCAGCAGTTAAAATACAGCATGGAATCATCAAAAGGTGTGAGTATCTCGCCGATTTCTTAAATCATTTGGCGTGGTATTCCAACATATTTTTTGTTTTTTGCGTGGTATTTCACGATGCAATGCATCGACTCCTGCTGTCACAGGTAAAATCTGACGAGTGACTATGAAAGTCGACAGTAAAGTGGTGGAGGGTGGATACTAAGTTGGTCCGCGACCCACGAGACCAGCATTCGGTTCCTGTGTGAAACAAAAAATTTCATTACATTACAATATTCATTTTTGTTTAAGTTACGTATGCTACCTTGTTGCTAACGTTAGCTACGTTAGCTACATAACATTAGCTATGTTACGTTGACTACATTAGTTTAAGTTTAAGTAGCTAGGTAGCTAACGATGCTAGCATTGATAATCCACCCAAAACTCCTTTTAAAAAATCATGGACTTTTGTGAGTTGTTGAGTTTGGGGAAACTATATTTGTTGTGAAACGCTGTCGACTACAAAATCGTTGTTATTGATTCCCTCTTGTAAACTCGGCAAATGAAATGCAGGACGTTGTTCCTTTCTTTGTACACAGGGTCAGTTTGTCCTCCCGGGGTGTCGCAGTGCTGGCGTCTAAACTGCTCCGTCACTAAACAGCAGATCAGCTGCTTATCAGGACGTGATTTCAGTGGAACTTTCTGTTGCTGCAGCAGAAACGTTCATTAAAAGATGCATTTTTGAAATCAGTATTTATTTTATTGTCTTGACTGTTAATTAGCACATGGCTAAAATAACCTCAGCTTTAATTTAAAGGCTAACAGCTAAATGAGAGGCATTGTGTCATTTTGCGATTCATAATCCGAATAGTCGATTATTAGTTTCAATAATCGACAGATTAATCGACTATCAAAATAGCCGTTAGTTGCACCCCTATGTGTGAATGTATTTTTTTTTGCATTATTTTGCCCTTTTGGTATCTCTGCTGTGTGCTTGGTGTGTTTTTGTTTGGCGTCTGTCTCTGTGTTCTGCTTTCCCTCTCATGCTCTGGATCACAGCTGCTGGCTAAAGCCATCCTAAATGTTTTGTACCTACTAGTCATTTCCACACCAAAATATGTGGAAGGAGAGCCCAGGTTTAAAAATACCAAAATTATCTACAGCAACCCAGGTTAGATTCCATTCCACCAGCTTTTGCTGCATGTCATCTCTTGTGCCTTTCCTAGATCTCTACAGCTATCAAAATTGTATAAGTAATATTCTATTCTTTTAAAGTGTGTGTATATACTTAAAAAGAATACAATATTTATTACTCAATGTCAGAATAATAGGTAGACATCTTGATAATGGCAACAATCGATAGTTCCAGGCCTTGAGGAAAGCAAAAAGACAACAACCGAGAAAGGATCAATGACACATTACATTAAAATGTAAATCCATTTCTTTAGGGTTCAAAGGAGAATCATTCTCAAAACAAAATCCAAATAGGTCAGTCGCTGTTGCCATGATGACAGAGAGATTGGCGTCACACTTTCAAATATAGGCTTTTGTTTTAATGCATTTACAAGAAAATTAAGTTTATTTTATGGCAGCCCGAGTCAGGCTTAGACATGAGATTATAGAGCCTGGTTTCAAAGGCAGACAGTCAGCTTCAAATGACTTTCTCTCGTCGACAGTTTGCTAAAAATGTTTCAGTATCACAGGAGAATCAACCCAGGTGCTGTCACAGTCTTTACAGTCTCTTCCTCTCTGACCAACTTCAGAGAGAATCTTTTGATGACATTGCAGATACAGTATGTGCCTTGGCTTCCAAATTTCCAGTTAGGGCTGACAGTGTTTTACATAATGATGGATTAAACTCTGTCAAATAAAATTAATATCTGAATTATGTTTTATAGATAACCATCCTTCTTTAATTAGCATTCATTTCTGTTGTAATTGTCTCTTTTAAATCTACAGGCTTTCTTTTAACAGCAGGGTCTGGATTTAGTCCCCGTGTTAACACAAACATCTCCTAGACATTACATGTATATACTCCTAATTCATTTTGTCAAATGTGTTTTTCTGGGAACTTAATTGCTGCCTCAAATACATCTAGTGGCAACATTTACCTGGTGATATTCTGTTTTGTTCTTATTTTCAACAATAACAAAAAAAAATCAGCTGATTATTATTAAGCCAAGCTTATTATTCTGTGCCACAGAGCTCCAGTTTAATTGTATAAATATTAAAAACACATCAATCTGCTACACAGTTCCACTGGATGGTATGTTCCTTCATTACCATGAACATGGTCACTGTAGTTTATTTTGGCTCAATATCACATATAATGCTGCATAATTGCTCATAGAGTACCAAATGTGTATTAATCCGCTGCTGAAAATAGTGCCTTTTCATGGCTGCTGATGACGGGATGTTGTCAGTCCTTGTTCTTCTGGACCATAGAGCTGCCTTTGACATAATTGATCATAACATTCTGTTAAACAAGCTGAAGCACTTTCTTGGAATATCTGGTACAGTTTTTAAAATTGTTCTCTTCATACCTTTTTAACAGGAGCTTCTCTGTCAACATTTAATAACCACATGTCATCCTTTGTTCCTTTCAAGGATGGTGTCCCGCAGGGGTCAGTTTTGGGAATTTTTTTTTGCTGGATTTCACTGTTCCTCTTGGTCATATTATGCATAGACATCGTTACATCGTTATGCTGATGACACACATATCTACTTTCCCCTTAGAGCCACTGATCCCGGCAGGCTTTTTACACTACATGACTGCATAATGTCAAATACTGGATGTCTGCAGCTTAACTCCAGCAAAACAGAGATGGTTGTTATTGGCTCCCAGCACATAGCACAAAAAACCCTGCCATCTGCTGGTTCCCTGTTGGAACACACAAAGTCTGTTGCACGAAATCCTGACGTTAGGTTTGATTGTAATTTAAGTTTTGAGCAACACACAACAAAATGTGTGGAGTATTGTTTTTATCATCTTAGGAATGTTTCCAAAATGCAATCTATTTTGTTGACTTTTATATTTTTCGCTGACTGAGATTACTCTGAGCAGCATGCAGGCGAATACATTAACCTACAATATAAAAGACTGTCCAGTCCTGGTCAGCTTCCAGAACGGAGTTTGAAGCACAGGGAGATGTTAGCAGGTGCTAACCGACTTCAATTTCCAGTAATTCCGCAATGACATTAATAATTGAGTGAAATTTTAGTAGCGGCATGCACCGAATGTGGACGTCAACATTACCTTATAAATTAACATTAAGATAATCAAATTTTAAAATCTGTGAATAAAACCCAGCTTTAATAGTTGAGCATATTTACAGTACAAACCTTGTCAGTGAACTATGAGGGCAAAAAAGCAACAACAAAAAACAACACTCAAAAGCAAAATAATCGTTCAATAATTGTAATGGAGGTAAAATGTTAAATCAGTCGTGATTTTGATCACAAAACAATTGCTAAACAGTAAGAACATTGTTTTTTTAAAGCAACATTATATATTCTTTTTTCTGAAAGGATGCTGGAGAAATACTGAGCTGGCCTTCTTGCTGTTGGACTATACTTTTTCATCGGCTGTGTGAGGCCATATTGTGAGATTCCCTGGAGGGCATCAGGGCGCTTGGGTGTTTCCTCATCCGTGGCTTTGCACAACGGCCTGTTGGTCTTCTCCGTGCTCCTTCGTCCGTTTTTGGGGTGCTGCCTGTGTGTCGGCCTTGGCCTGTGTACAGTTGGTACATTTGCAGTGCGTAGCCCTAGTGTGCGCTTTTACACCTACAGGGCACTCCTTCTCTGTTCCCGTCCTTGTGGGAATAGCGGATCTCTGATTTTCCGCTGTACCACTCCATTGGGCGTTGATGCTCTGGCAGGTATGTCTGTGCTTGGTGGTAACGTAGGGATCCAGTGACGCTTCGCTTCTAACCCACTAGCCTTATGGTCTCACGGCTATTTATACACAGGGTGAGACCGTGGTTGATGGCCACGCCGCTGGTGGGAGTGAACAAAGTTCAGAAGGGATAAACCCACTAGAGATAGCCTGAGAGGGTTGTGCCTATACTCATAGAATCTGGTGTTACAGTACTAACATTCCAAGAAACAGAGAAAACAGGCGTCTGCTTCATTTCCGGGTTAGAGCCTATTAACAATAGGGCAGTAAACATTTGATTTATTAATAAGTGATTTCATTGAAAAACTACATACAGCCCCTTTAACATATTAGCAAGCTAAAATGCCCAAAGCAAGACTCTCAAATGTGTGGCTGTACTTTACAAGAAAGGATTTTGACATCAAAACATGCAACAAACTTTTATCTTTATCATTTCATGGAAAGGGTTGTGTAAGAGTCACCTATTCTGCCTTCTGGTACAGCTTTTGAGGTGTTGGCAAACATGATTTATGTATGTTGGTTTTGCCTTCACGTAGGAAAAAAAGCAACTGTATATCAGAAGCCTCTGGTGTATCACGGATTCTTATAAAGACCTTTCTTTATGTATTTTTTGCCCACTCATTGTTTTGCCACGGCGTAGGTTATAAAAGGGGAGTGGGAAGTGACGTTTGGGGTTTGGAGGGTGCTTTGATCAGGCTATATGTCGCAAATAGTGATCTGTAATGTGTTGGTATGTGTCGGAGTGCAGCCGAGCCTCCAGCGACTAGCCTACCTGTGAATGTTGCCCGCCGTGGTATAACCTTGCTATTGTTGAATACAAACTGTGAAACCTCTTTCATGGACTTCTTTCGTTAATGCATGATTTTTTAAAGTGTGTACAGGTGAAAGTTAATTGCTTATCTGGTTTAGGTAGGGTTTATTTAACGAAAGTAAGCAGGCTGCCGAGTGTAATCTCCTCAGCAGATACCAGGTCCGCCCGTAACCTTATCTTTTGCGTTTGTACTTTCCCCTTGTTGTTGGTGTAAGGGCGAATTGTTACAGTTGAACACATCGAACCAATTTAAAAGCAGAGGAATGCACCGTGTTCGACAGCTTGCTTGAGACCAACCCTGGTCCAACTCTGACTGCTCGCAAGGCGGGAACTATCGATTTTCACGACGATGACTGCGGCTTTCTGCAGGTTAGCAGGCAAAGGTAAAGTTGCTTGCAATTATTGCATTTATTCTAACAGATGATCAAGTGATTTCTAAAATATTTACCATTTATTATGTTTATGTGTTTTAGCTCTCCAGCTAGTAATAGTAGAACATGTAGCCTACTACAGCAGTGTCAGTGATGCCATTCATCTCTGCAAAGCTTCTTTGACAAATAAGTAGGTGACCACTGCCCTTAATCCATGTTACCGACCCCCATCCAGGGATTACCTGTCCAATACTCTTATTCCTGCATGGTACTTTGTTGAGAAACAAAATGTTATTCAGGAGATAACAGAAGTGAGTAAGGCTAGCTAGTACATGTGATGGGGGGACCAGTGTGTCACAGGACCACTATTTAACAGTTACTTTGCAATATATCAGTCATGCACATTAAACAGAAGGAGCTAATCATAAGGTGACCAGATTTCTGAAATGAAAACCGGGGACATTTTTGGTTTAATGGTCAGTATGTCATTAAAAAATATAATGTCATATGATATAAAAAGGGGACAATTTTGGTTTTATAATTTGTCAAACCGTCTACAATTCTTCTGAATGTCATCAAGTCGTTTTGAGGCAGAAACTACCTTTCAGTCAGTAAGTCGAAGCTGCAATTACTGTCAGGCAAGTGAAATACTGCATGTTATGGGTTGTATTGGCCATTTAAATGTATTTTAACAGGTAAAAAGGGTTGGATTGGTTGGTACACAGCAAGTTAAATAATGTGGAGTCATAAGGATAATTGCAAGAGAGCATGTCTTTATTTTGTACATTACTCAGCAGTAAGTCATGTTAATTCTAGGCTACATTCTGTTTTCCAAATATAAACAAGGATGATATAGGCCTATTACATTCCATCGGCAACAACAGGCTTCTATTATTGCCTATAATCATGTAAATGTCATGCCTGGTTACGCTATAAACTGCAAACGCTTATTTAGCCACAATTGTGATTATTCTGTTAAACGAAACATTAAGTATCACAAAGACAAACCTTTGCTGTTACCACGGACATAAAGTGATGTTTATTTGCACGTCATGTCTGTTGGATCCAGATAAAAGCAGGCGTAGTCGTAAAGAGACTGGCCGATACGGCTCTCCCGCAGACGGCAGTCAGTTTTCAGCGATCACTTTTAGGCACAACACCTGTCTGCTCTGCTGTCCAGTCTTTGAATCTGATTTCAGGTCTGTTAACACCTCACACAGTCATGCATATGATTAACACACCGTGAAAACGGGGACATTTCCGGGGACAGCTCCAGGGGACGTCTGGTCATCCTGGCTAATCACCAAAGCTGTGTATGATTCACAGAGAGGTCCCGTGGTAGCAGACGAGATAAATGGCGTTCTGGAGGAATTCCAGATAAACTCTAAAGTTGTAGCTGCCACAGTAAACAACACCGGCAATGTGGATGTTGCGCTGAAAAATGTGAAGCTTTTAAAGGAGGGGTGCTTCGCCCGTAACCTACACCTGGCAGCACAGAAGGTTTACAGCATCAGTGCCATTAGAAAGTGCTGTGCCAGACTTTGAACTGTCGTGGTTTCACCATGGCTAAAACCGTCCTGCAGGAAATGCCGCGACTTCTCAGTGAGCAGCTTAGCCTTAAAAAACAAAGTTATGTTTGTAGATTATAATTCAAAATCTGTATTTATGTTTGAAATCTGCCAGAACACAACACAATTCTGGATGTCCGAACACGGTGGAACTCCCTTATCCTGATGGCGGCGAGAGTTTTGGGCAGCATTACTTGACCAACGACTCAGGAAAAAAGATCTGTTGTGAAAGAATGAATAACAAAGAATAGATGATATTTTATTCTTATCTTATTCCCCCCCCTTCCCTCCAGACTAGAAAGGCTCAGCGATGACGACTTCCAGAAAGCATCAAAGTCATAAAGTTGTTGTGCACCTCGAGCCCCGGTGTATCCAGGGAGAAGTCCCCCACATGTGGCAGAAATCTCCCCATACTGACTAAGCTGGAGGCGCGTTTCACGGTGGCTGAAGAGGACACTGTTTGCTAGTGCTGTGAAAGAAAAGGTCTGGGGCGATCTGGAAAACCAGGCAATTTCCATTTTCATTAAGAGGTTTTGCTTACAAATAAAGAGGGAACACCAGATACGTTTCACTGTAAGACAATAAATAATTTGTCTATGACGGCATTTTGACTGGCAAATATCACAAGAGGAAAAGAGATCCGCACGCAGGATTGAGTAAAGCCACGTGTGGCTGTTGCTACTTTTGTGAGTTTCCAGCTCACAAATCACATATTCAATTTGAAGCCTAAATCTCTCTCGGTCTCTCTGCTGTGATGACGGGGCTGCAGGTAAATGACAGTCCTCTTGAGTTTCTCCATCCCTCTCCCAGGTCCATCCTCTTTTCCACATTTGAATAGGCCAGGAAAACTGAGGGTAAAAGAAATGTGTATGTTTAAAAAAATGTATTTAAGAAGCTTTTAATACATTAAATGAATTCTAAAACATCTTAAACAGTTTACCCTGAAGTTAATTTAAGAGATCTGACAATGACCACCAGCTCAGGATGGAAATGATTTTCCATCGCAGTGACCATGAGAGCATACTTTAACAGGTCCAAACCTGGCCATGTTGTGGATTTTAGTGCTGTACGAGGAGGACCAAAAGGAAACCTATTAAGAAGCTAGCTAGCAGTTAGTGTTTTATTTTTCGAGACTGCTTAACGATCGAGTCTTCGACGACACCACTATCAATACATTTCTATTTTTTAGTGGAAAGACGAGGTGTCTCGACTCAAAGACAGTCGAAAATACTGCATTTTTCCTTTTACTGCTGCAATATTGAGGTGCTTCAGCACTGAGCATGTTGTGGTCCCCCACTTACAGGAGATGAACTTGAATCTTGAATGGCATTTCACTTCCTCCTTATCTTTGGCTTTAGTGAATTGTAGCAAAGCCTTCGGCCGCTTTGCACGTACATCCTTCCCAGCAAACCCCCAAATAAGAAAAGAAGCGAACTGAGGCAGCAGGGCGGCCTGAACAGTATAAGGGGAAAAATCTGCAGTGTGTGATAACATTGTTCAGTATTGAGATGATGATATGACTTGTCATAAACAAATCATGAAGTTAGCTGCCTTGGTTGATTCATTACAGGATTAAAATGTATCAAGTTTACGAAAGCAAAGCCAGTATATAAACCCAATATCTGACATTAAAATAGTGAGTGAGGTTCAGAAAGAATCGTCCTCCTCCTCTCTCTCTGCTGCTAAGTGCCCGCAGGTAACATTACCTGGTAGAGAGAAGCGGCTGGTTTGTCTCAGCCAGCAGCTGAGTGCCAAGACTACAGACCAGCCTTTGCTACAGACACACAGCTTTGTAGCTTGTTTGAAACATTTGGCTAAATGTCAATCAAGCTAATGTTAGCTGTGCTAGCATAAAACAGAAAGGATGAAAGAGCACAGAGCGGATTAAAATAACAGTTTCTACATGTCAGGGCTCCAGACTGAGACCATTGGGGTCGCATATGTGCATGTAAGTGTTGAGATACAAAGTTAAAATTTCACACGGTTGCATTTGTGCGGCTGCACAAGTTATTCATCATTAGCAGCTCTACAGCACAACTGTTGCACTCGCAAAATGCCCTTAACGTTAATACAGCAACCTACCATGACCCTCCTCCTGACTGGCCGCCGTGAATCCAGGTGTCGTGCCGGAAACTGATCCGTCTGCTGGAGCTGTGTTGCCCAGTCTCTTCAATCACTTTCTGCCAAGTGAAATAACCTACTGCATTTTATGGGTTGTACTGGCCATTTAAAGGTCTCTTAAGAGGTAAAAAGTAGTAGGTGAGCTGTAATCTGTCAAATGTGACTCTTCTGAATAAAATCAACTAATTTCAGGGCAGAACTAACCTTTCAGTCAATAAGAAAAGGCTTCAGTCTTTTTCTGGCAAGTGAAATGCTGCATTTTATGAGTTGTATTGGCCATTTAAAGGTATTTTAACAGGTAAAAAGGACTGGATTGGTTGGTAGGCCTACACACCAAATAAAATAACGCAGAGTCATAAGGATAATTGCAAAATTGTCTTCATTTTATATCTAAGTTGGCAGTAAGTCATGTTAACTAGGCTACAGCCTGTTTTCCAAATATAAACAAAGATATTACACATATATGTGTGGCATTAGTGATATTCGGCCTACCGAACGTCACTTTTCGGCACGACACCTCTGGGCGGTTCGCTCTGCGGACGCTTGAGCAGCTTGTTTCAGAGACAGAAAGAGAGACTCCTCCTCCAGGTTGTGGATTGAGCCTCTGCAGTGAACAAATGTAGATTTTACCAGGATGCGGGCAGGTGGTTGTGGTACGAGGGGAATGCTATGCTGTCTTTACATTGTAGGCAGTGTGGCCCGTCCGCTGCAGGCGAGTATAAACTTGTCAGCGGGTCCACACAGTTTAAGATCGAAACTTTGACAAACCACAATAAGAAAAACAAAACTTGCAGGGGCCTGAAACACTGAGCCACTCCACACTCATCAGCGGTCACTGATTCGCCTTTTTCATTCCGTCAACATTACGTTATTGATAGAAGAAATATTGTGAGCCAGGTTGAGGAGATACAGTACCAGCATACAACATGTGAACGCGTCAAATGCCAACACCAAAACTTAAGGATAACCTTTTATGTTTCTCTCTTCCCTCTAGTTCCTGAATGTTTCCCGATTAGGTCATCTTTAGCGGGTCTTAACCTAGAACAACTAATCTATGTGATGTTTAGACTCCGATGCTTTGTCATATCGGAATCTATCACTATCCATGAATTGTACTCTAATCTGTGGAGCCGGTGAGTTCTTGTAAACGTTCTTGTAAGACTCAGTAAGATTCCCAGAGAACAACGATATCCTGAGCTACTGTCTCTACCTTATCAGTCTAACTGTTGTCTCCCTAACAAGGACAGTTACATATGAGAAACAGCTGGCAAGTATGTATTCTGATTATATATATATATATATATGTATATATATATATATATATATATATAGTATATATATATATATATATATATATATATATATATATATATATATATATATATATATATATATATATATATATATATAGCACCAGACTTGGCTGTCTTTATTTACGGCAGATGTGAATTACACTCTGAAATAATAGGGGCGCCAAATCACCCTAAAAAAACACATCTTACATAATGTTGCTTTAAGATTGGTGACTCTTCATTACCTCATTTTTTCTGATTGTGAGATGGGTGAATGATTTCACCCTATCAGTTTAAACACCAAACCTCCTTTTGCCTCAAACAGTATATTCCTGGACCAAACCCCTAAGGGAGGAAAATGCCCATGAACTATATTAGGTATGTAACTTAAAGATCCAGTTTGCTTGTAAGTGTTAAAGGCTCGGTTGCACTTGGGTTCATTAACCATATTGCTGTAGATGTACTGAAAAACCTTGGCTGCTGAATTGCAGGGGCAAAGCTACAAACAGCATAATCCACTTTCTCCCAATTTACTGTTCTTTTCGTCAGCTAGCTTCCTTGTTTCACAGTGCAGGGGACAGAAAAATGTGATTTTTCAAAAGAGCTCCCTGCATTAGAGATGCTCTCTCCTCTGAATAATGTCAGAGCCTGCTGATTTTAACTGCAAGCTGAACCCTGCCAGTTGATTGTTTTTGACACGTTTTAGTGTATAGTCAGCACCACAGCTATTTTCAGGCAAATATTAGATATTCACACCATCTCCACACTGCACAATAATTCTTATATAGACAGAGATTAGAGTGGATTTTCCAGTTGCACTGGTATTTTTGCTTTATGCAACAGTAGCTTTTTTCCTCTATTTCATATTGCTATTTGCAATCTCATTCTCAGTGCATAACAGGGGTCCCTTTTATGAAAATACGCACCATCAGGACCTCAAAATCCATCCATTTCCATCTGGAGAGATGAGGCCGCACATTAAGAGCAGAGCTAAAGACAGATCTACATATCCATCATCGTTGCAGCTCATCAGCACAGCCGTCAGGGGAGATCACCACTGAAATGATGAATGTAAAAAAGGGAGCACAAGCGGAGAATTGCCGTGCTTTCCTTTCAATATTCCTTAAACTGAGATGGTACGAAAAGTACAGACTGTTTTGGAATTACACTGAGAAAATGAGAGCCATAATTGCCAGTTGCCAGCTAATGCAACAGTTTTATGGCTTCAATTCAATCAAGTATGCAGGTTTCATTTCTGTCTCACCTTTCTGTCTCTTTATAGAATGTTTAGTTTACTATTTTCCTATTTTTATTAGCTCCTTAGGCTCATATGCTTTTTTCAAAGGCACTCTCATGGCCTCAGTAGTAGAAATACTTTTCCAAGTCCTTCAAAGTGTTTCTGTAATGTCTTCTGGAATAAGGTTGGCTTTCCACCCACAGCACAGAAATGTGTGGCATTAACCCTTTGAAATCATTAGAAATAAGAAAAAAAATACTCATTATTTTGCTGTATGTCTTTTTTCTGAGATGCTCTGTGCCAGAAGTACACTAAGTCAACTCTCCGTTTCACGCGCAGGGTATTTTGAATTCAGCTGTCCTGTGATCGGCTGCTGCAATAATTGGATTTGAAATCCATGCAGCGGCATTGTGAGCCAGGGGTTGTTTCAAAAGTGGAGCGTTACACCCTGTATATCCAATCTCACGAGAAGATGAGAGTATTGATGTCACATAAAGCAGCCATTAGGGAACTGCGCTTTCGCAGCCTGTACTCGTTTTGTGATGTTATTGGCTAAAAATTTCACCGTGATTGCATGCATCGTCATGCCTTCCTCGCATAAATTACCCCTTCCTCTCTTTTCCCTCACTAGCTGAGGGAAGGGTCGAGTGTGCGAGCAAATCAGACATTGAGACAGGAGTGAGGTTTATTCAGACTATGCATTTCTAAATAGTCACAGCATGATAATTGTTAAAATCGGCCTCTAAATATAAATGAATGTGGCTATAATAATAATTTACATCATGCTGTCTGAGATGCCTGTGCTGTCTGGAGCAGGCTGCAGGTTAGGCTTCACCCTGAGTTGTAAAATTGCTGATTGGAGTTGTTAAAAATTTCTGCTGGTAATATGATTCTCTTAATAGACAGGAAGACAAGTGCAGAGCGACATGCCCAGCCTGGGAGCAAGATCCTAAGAGCTTCACTAGGTGAAGAAATGGCCTCTCATGAATCATTGAAGAAGAGGGGAGTTACAGCACAGTGGCAGCAGCAAAATAGAATAGTGAGGAGACCGGACTGAAGTGAGAGGCTACATTTTGAGCCCTTAATGCACACTTTCTGCAAGTCCGCGCCTCTGCAGACTTCGCCTGAGGGAATAACCAACAGTTCACAGCACGGTGACGTTAAAGACGGGGTTACCAGGGGAAAACAAACATGGAAGGAGCAGCTACAAGGAAAATGAAGTTTACGTGACAGTGTGTGATGCTGTTTTGAAAAACAAGCAAATATTTTTTGAATTTTACTTTTCATCCATCACTCTGGCGCTTACCAGGTAACGTCAGCTCAGTGTGTGAGAGTTCAGGGTTTAGGCTTTAGTGCAGAGATTGGCATGGGGCCAACGTGGACAGTTTCCAGCAGCTCCCTGACTCTTTCTAGTCCAAAAATGGGCCAAGATGTGGAGGCGAGGCGGGGGTGAACGAAGCCTGGTGGCTGAACCACTTAGCATCAAGGCACTTGAGACGGCACCCAAAATCAGCCACCTCCTTAATTACGCATAACTGTGAGGCTTAAAATAATTTGAACGTGTGAGAAAAATTCACCTCCAGTACAGTCATGAAGGGGGAAATTAGATTTAGAGACCAAAACCATTTTTTGTGTCAGGGTTTGTGTGGTGAGGCAGGTTGTTGGACCCAAAAGCAGGTTGCAGAGCAGAGCAGGTACAGTTCAACAGGGTTTATTTAGGTAAACAAAAGGCGAGCACACTTACAGGCAGAGTGGCTGATACGCAGACTGTATATAAGAAGTGGCCGTAGTCATGGTGACGTCACCCGATGGTTTATGGACCGCCGTTTTGAAGCCTCGAGTTTGGCCGATAGGGCGGCGCCATGTTGAGTTTTTGCAACCAGGAAGCGCCCGGAAGTGACGATACGGCGGAGCTAACGGCCGTGTGCGGAGCTAGCTAGCTAGCTTAGCTAGGTGCAGCTGTAACTCAGGTTAACTGTCATTTTAACAGGCTGATAAGTTTGTCCAGAGAACAACAGTCTGAAAACTAAATGTTCTCACCAGAGAAAGTGAACAGCCGACTCCTGATAAGCTTTTTCAACGGCGCTGGTTAAATTTACACAGCGCCGAGGGTACGAGTCGGCTCTAGCCTGATTGACAGGTCGCCGTGGTAACGACTTGTCAATCATAGATAATCCCGCCCTGAAACATTCTCTGCTTTGTGGTCTATTTTAAAATAAATGGGACCATAATTTACTAAATGAACATCATGCTGTGTTGAAGAAGACTTGAAACTAGCGACTGAGACCATAAACTCATCAGGAAAGTGTTTACTGGGGTAATAATTCAGCTGAGAAGGAGAAACATTTTCCCATTATTTGTAATGGAGCCGGACTTCTTTTTGCAACCAGAAGAGTCGCCCCCTGCTGGATTTTCAATAGAATGCAGCTTTCAGGGACTTGGGCTTGGGCTGATAACATAGAGTCCAAAACAAGGTAATTCAAACAGAAATCCAAAATCTAAAACAAAACTGGTGATCGAAAAGAGGAATCAAAAGGCAAACTCCAACAAACCATAGAACTGGCAGGACAGAGCACAAGACGAGACAGCGCAACCAACTGCAACACACTGTAATGACCGGACACTGACTAAACAGAAACACCAGGTATATATACACAGGGACTAACGAACAGGGCGGGAGCAACACAGGTGACAGGGATCAAGGTGAACGAGGCAGGCAGAGAGACAGCAGGGAAAACAGAGAGAGGCAGGCAGGTAAAGTGATAACTGGGGGAACAGACGGAACACTGGAAAGGCAGACATGAGGCAGAATAACCAACACAGACAGAACACATGTAACAAAATAGCAGACAAGAATCTAACTTCAGACAATAACAGAAACCCAAGTAAACAGAGAGACACTGGGATCATAACAGACAAAAACCTAAAGGAGAACACAGAACTAGAACACAGAGTACCAAGTAGACTAAACCCAAAAGATGCAGAGAAAGAACTAGAAGCAAATACTACGACAAGAACTAAATCGCAGGACTAGGAACAAAGACATGGAACAAAAACCCAGACTCCCCAACAAGACACACAGACAGGACTGAAACCCAGACACCCAGACTGAAACCCAGACACCGAGGAACCAAAATCAAAACACAGAGAAGGCACGGCCAAAATAATATAATCCAGACAAGCCCAGGACAGGATCGGGACACTTTGTACCAGGCTGTAAAGATGTTTTTTTTTCCCCTGCTCTTATGTTATGGCCATTTTAACGTTAGCCTAAACTTACCCACAGGCTGGAAGCCCCGACCAAAGTCCGGTACTTTGTACGGCCACCATCTGACCCGAACACCTCCTTACGAGTCTGGTGTTGTACATAAATGATGTATCATCATAATCCAGGCACCGATTTCTCACCATAGGCTTATTAGGAAAACAATGTAGGTCGTTTATTAGTGTCATCCCTATGGGCAGGATTACATCGTTTATCAGTGCTTTCCAAAACGGTTACAAATCACTGTGTTTCCCATCACAGCTGTGGTTTAGCTTTGGTTAGCTGGAGCCCCAAAAACTACTTTGTTGGGATTACTGAAGGATTAGCGGTTCGGCACTAATGACCAGTACCACAACAGACTTTTTGTATTGAGTTGATTCAGGAGATTCATCTAACACATTTTAAATAACATACTTTTTAATCTTTGGGCTTGGAGGAAAGCATCACGTCCACGTGAGTTCAATCCAGCCACGTATGGTAGCTAATTAGCAAGAGTGTAATACAGCAGTCCACATGAGAAAACCTTTTAATTTAAATCACTGCTGCCATGCAGTAATATGGTTTAGATATTACTTTTATATTTCATTTTGTGAGACTCTGTATTTGGATATATGGTAATAGTTCCTTATTGTAACATAGGCATTACTGTATGTAAGATACTGTGGAGGATCCATGGGATGTATTGTCTATGAGCTGCATTTTAATAAACTATATCGTGGAAAATAACTACGTACATTCACCTAAAGCCCTCTGCTTTACTTACGTGTTCCCATTTTATGCTGCTTAACACTTTTTCTCCATTTATCTTAGAGCTGTAGTTACTTTTTGTCTTTTCAAATTGTGCACTAAAAAACATTTGATAAAGTAATAAAATACAATTTAAAACTCCTTAGAAAAAAGCAGTAGCTGTTTCTCAGTCTGCGTTCTTTTCTGTTCTTGTGTTCTTGTGGATTTGTGTAACGTCATCTGTCGCAACCAAAGTACACAACAAGTCCGCTGCTGTTCCAACTGCTGAATGACTGACTGCTGCTCCCGTTCCTGGGAGTTTATACTCCCGAGCCGAACTTGCCAAGTCCAAGCATTGAAGTACAGAATTCCGAGCTTGGCGAATTCGGTATTGAGAAACAGCAAGTGTCTACTTGGGCCCCTGTGTCACGTTGTCAGATGCCTATGATTTGTTAGCAGTTCCACCATAAACATCCCTTCACAACTCCTCAGATGGTTTTATTTACAGTTTGAGGCCCAAAGTGGTCAAATTATTCAGTATTTCACAACATGATTTTTTTTCTTTCCTACCCCATTAATCATCTGACAATCCCTCAGATTTATCTTGTGACCCTTTGGAAGGTCCCGGCCACGGAAGTAAACTACCAAACTACTTATGCAATAATATTAATACTCTAATTATGTAATAATTGATCATTTATCACATGGAATGCCACATGGAAAACTACAATACTTATGTACTTACATACACTGTTGAATGACTTTGACTTTGAATTCTAATGGGGTGTTTTTACATTGCTGTTCTTTTACTCAAGTAAAGAGTTTGAGTTCATCAACTCGAGCCTGTGGGCCCATTTCTCTGTTCCTCGCTGTTTCCCCTCCTCTGTCTCTGTTCTTAGTTCGTCTTGTGTTCTGAATAATTACATTTGACGTTCTTGAACGGATCTACAGTATTTTGATGGAAAATCAAATTATTCTAGCAATTTAAGGTAATTCAGAAATGATCTCTTTTGTGTGTGCATAATCTGGTCTGTCTTCATCAGGCCACACCAATGAGCGTGACAAGTTAAATGCAGATTGTGGCAGAGTTTTTAAGCATGATATACTGTGTGGGTATTTTTTATTTAGCATATTAGCATTAACACACCAGACCCTGCTCTCTGTCAGCTCAGTGTCAGCACGGTGTTCTGACTTCACAACTGAAACCTGCTGCGCCAACACGGGCTCATCCCGGGGCGACTCATACCGACACTTTGAGAAAGCCTGACAAAGTGTCGGTATCGGACGCCCTGTGATGAGACGGCGCTGGCTGCACTGTGTGCTAAATTTTAATCTGTAGCCTAAAAATTTGCTGTTAACTCTAATTAAAAGCCACACTGCCACGCTGTAGCTTTAGCCATTATTCTGCTCTAACAGAGGATGCTTGACTGCAGTAAGTAAATAAATAAATAAATAGCCAAGTACCGCAATGAATCTCTCCAAAAGTAGCCCAGTAAAAGTTATATTCTTCCTCTTACAACTACTCAAGTAAGAGGAAAAGTATGAAGCATTAAAACTACTCTGACAATTTACTCACAGAATAAGTTATTTGAGCACATGTAATGAAGTAGATGTATCTTGTTACCACCCACATCTGCTTAACAGTATATATAAATATAAATATAAATATAGAAAAAGAGATTTGAAAAAAGTCAAAATATTGATAATAATAAAATGATACTGTATTACTAATAGAAAAAAAATGCAAAAACAGGATAATTGAGGTGGTTATATTCTGCTCATTTCCGTTCATCACAGGTTTGCATGGTTTCATTTTTTGTCATACTGCACATTGCTGCAGCTCCTATTTTCACTCTGTTTGAGAAATGGATTGATGCATCTCACTTCTACCAGATCTTTATTGGGAGTTGCACATGTGCAGTACTTATTAGTTAAGGAAGAAGCAGAGTAGGGCGTGTCGTAAAAAGCCATTAAACACGGCTTCGGTTCAGCTGCACGTGTTGCCGACCAGCTTGGCAACATGGACTGGAGCAAGAGTTTCAGAGCGGTGAGTTATTAATCTGTAACAAAAGGATCTTTCATCCATAAAGTTTTAACCGAGCTCTGTCTCTACATCACAGTAACAACTTTATGTCCACTGACTGCCTGGAGGGTAGCTAGTGTTTGGAAGGGAGAGGAGAGCTGTGTGCTGCAGCTCGCTGTTTCTGAGGGCGTGTCGGAGCAGCTGCTCGGCGAGCGTTATATGAGGCGCATTTTGCTGTGACGTCACAGGGATGAAAGGGAAAAAGCTGGACAACAAATGAGCTGTTTTCATGCAGTTCGGAGCAGAGTTTTCTGTGGGAGATGGGAACTCCCTGGGGGCTGGACTTTGCAAACCTATTAAATGCACAAAAAAGATATATAACTAAATAAAGGAGAGGCAAAAAGCCACAAAGCGTAAAATGGCCTCTTTAACAAGGAATGTGCAAAATTCACAATATGAGCAATAAAGAATTTGCGCAATTTACACAGTTCAAAGTTGTGCGTTGTTGGGACGTGGGGTCAGGGGTTGTTGTTGAGGAGGCCCACTGCAGATGGAAAGAGTCTACTTGTGTCGTGGAGTTTTGGTCCTGATGGACCGCAGCCTCCTGTCGGAGGGGAGTGCCTGAAACAGTTTGTGCCCTCGGTGGGAGTGATCAGCTACAGTCTTTCCTGTACGCCTCAGTCTGAGCAGTCAGAGCTGCAAAGAGTAACATATTTTCAGTCCTGATCTCAGGCTCATCTCATCAAATCTGCAACGTGCAAGCTGATACCTTCAAAATGAACTAGTTTTCCCGTACTCCTATTGACACGTCTCAGAAATAAATAGTAATTATGTTCTCCGCTGCAGCCCACCAAAAACACAGTAAAACACAAAAAGAGATACGAGAAGCCGTTTGGAACTGAGCATGAAAGCTTTGAGCGTGATTGCAGCCTCAGGCAACTCGGACCCAGAGGGCAGATACAAGTAAATCAAATCTCCATTACTGAGCTGAAGAGTCCATGTGTTGCAGATGTTATTACCCCCATTATTGTGCTCCTTGGTGGAACACAAAATGGAATGAGCTGGAGCTTGTGAGCCTTATTTTCTGTCTCAGGTAATAGCCAAAGACAATGCATTCAAAGTACGGTCAGAGAGTACGGTCAAGACCGGCTCCAATGCAATGAGGTAACTTCTCTTATGATTTGGCGCTATATAAATAAAATTGAATTGAGGTGCCAAACCTGTTTAAATGGCGTAGTGAGGCTGGAAGTTATTATTGTTAGACTGTCTTGCAGCCACAATGGTGAGCAACTCTGTAGACTTCAATATAAAATCCTAAGCTGAAGTCCCACCTCCAGCATTTTAATTTAATGTCACCTCTTCAGCTTTTGTTTTTAGAAGATATCAGACAAGCAGACATAATAAAGCTTATCTCATGTTATTTCCAATGTTTGTTTTTTTTCCCCCAGTTAATTTGAAGACATGCCCCCTGATCATATTTTTCAGCTTTCTTCACTACAGATATGCTTTGTTGCACTTTAGATGACAGATTAGGTCCACGCAAATGACTCATCATTACACATTCGGCGAAAGCCATCAGTCAAATTACAAGCCGTCTCTCCCAGAGACTAATTTAAACCACCCATCCCTTTCATTTTTAACGACTCTCTTTAAAGACATTGCCAATTTGTGGTCTTGTTATCAGAGGCCTGCAGGCCCGAGAATTCCCTCTGCACAGTAAAACCGTTTTCCATCAGTCAGCATGATAATCCTGCATGTAATAAGTGAATCTAAGATCATCCCTAACATGCATGAGATTATGTCGCTGAATGGGGAAACAGATTTGCTCCCCACCTGGAATAGGGATGTAAAGCTGTAAGAGCAAAGAAGAATGTTGAACTAGAACACTGGCTCATCAGCTTATTCCGTCACCTACATAAAATGCATTAATGGAGATCTGTATATTATTGCATAAAGCCTTTAGAGTGTTGAAACATACACATTTGCGCACACTACACTACACAAAGAGAATTCCATAGAAATAGAGATATTATAAACAGTTTAATGCATCTAAAAATGTCTCACAAAGCTGTCACTGAATAATACAGTGTATGTCTGCTCAATCCTGGGACCAGTTTCTCTCTTTTATTATCACATTATGATAATAGGATGTTCTCCAAATGGTATTCTGTAGATTTCAGCCATTTGGCTACCGCACCTGCTGAATCAGGTGTTCTGGCGAGCAATGTTCCTCTGCTAAAAGCGGGCAAGTTGCCTTTAGTAGATGTGGATTAGAGCAGAGGATTAGGGGAGCTCACTGTCATTTTGTATCAGTGCATGTACCAGGTTCTGTTCTTGATCCTAACAGCAACAGCTTCGAGTCCTTACAGCTCCGCGTGGTCATGTGATGCCATTCTAGTAAAAGAACTAAAACATCCAGCTGTGACTTCAACCTTAAAGATTATGTTTGGATAAACCCTTTATTATAAACTATCCTCAGGAGCAGTGTGGTGAAAAAAATAGGTAATTACTGAAAAAATAGAAGGCAGGAAATCTGTTGATGATCGGAGAAACTTCAAACCCAGGAAATCACTGTTGCGTCAGGCCCCAATTTGATGTTCCTTCTCTTGATCTGTCTGTGTCTGACATGTTTTTGCTAATGTCAGATAAAATTAATTCAGCGTTACTAATAACGAAACACGCCTGTTCCTCTGACAAACAATGGATGGATATAAGATGCTGCAAAATGATTTGGGACTTTAAGCCAAGAGGCTTTGCTTAGTTTGGCATGCTAACCCGGCTCTGTCTTCAAAAATGCACCTGTCAGCACATTTAGAGCTCACTTTAATACACTTTCCAAATTTACTGAACTTTCCACAGGCTAGACGTGAAAAAACACTTGAGATTTTCCAGGCAATTACATGCTCTAACTATTTTTTGACAAACGGCTGCTAGGTGGAATGACAAGCTAAGCTAATCACCTGTTGGCAAAACCTAGTTCTTTAACAAAATACAGTAAATTTGGTTCACATAAGTGATGGAAATAACTTATAATAACAGGCTAATTCAAAGAGAGAGTAAAAACTTGATCTGTAGCTGCTACAAAAATAAATGCATGTGTGTGGAGTGGGATTTATTCATCAACATAGGTCTTGATTTCCCTGTCAACAGTGACCTGTTTCCTGCTCGTTACTTCCTGTCTCTTGTGATAATTAGCGGTGAATAATGTTTTTTCCAGGGGTTCCCGTGTGTGGCAGTAAAACTCGGGACTCGTAGCTGCTGGAAAATAATTGCTGTCAGCGGCGTCAAAATCAAATCTCGCTCAGGACCTTGCAGAGGTTCAAGGTTGCTCTAAGCCCGCAACAAAGTCGTGGTTCCAGTTCCAGCGTGCAGACCCGTAATAACTGGGAGACCACATTGTGGAAATCACTTTCAACAGCCTGGCTGCATACTCAGAATGCCTGCAGGGGCCTGTGGAAGCCTTTCCAATTTAGCCTTTCTTGCTCTAATGTGCAGAATGTATTGGATGAAAAGCTTTAACATTGCTCCACCTGTATAGCACATCCCTGCACGTTGCTATACTGTGCTACTTTTCTTTGGTTTACTGCCCGTTCTAGAGAATAAAGAACTCCACTGGGATCACCCTGAAGGGCATCATGGTTCGCTGCGTTATGACAGCCTATGAGCTACCACAGTCCAGCTCAGTCTTTCAATGCCCACTTAATGTCTTCTATAGCATTACTGTCTAACGTACACAGCTACGTTACACTGCAGTGGCCGTGACTTTCTCAGTAAACGGAATTATCTCAGCCGCATTAGATAAGGTCGTACCATACAGTACGTGGAGCCCAGTAATGACTGTGAAGTTGATTTATACACAAATACATTCACAGATCCACCGGTCAAAACGTCAAGTCTGACTTGTTTCGGCTGCCGCAGCTTGTTGCTTGTGTGACGACTCCAAGGCCACGGTTTGAAATCAAATTATCGAATCTATGCAGATATATAATTGAGGAGCGTTGTTGTCACTGACTCATTATCCAGCTCTGTGCACCAACAGGATGTAGAGAACAGAAGATCAGAGGCCACAAAGAGATGACTTTTCATCTTGGTAATGGTGAGTAGCTGCTACACATTCAGTGTCCGTGTGTGTGTGTGTGTGTGTGTGTGCACTGCAGGCTCCTGCCTGGTTTATTTTTCCCCCAGAAAGCCTTAAATAAAATATAAGAGTGTGGAGTTTACAGATGAAGGTAACCGTAGAACCAGTGATTTAAGATGCAACATTTAGCTCTCAGTTCTAGCGTACATCACAGAGAGGAGGTTTACATGTGCACATGTGTGTGTCAGAGTTTAGTCTCTCTGTATGTGTGATATATTTCATTAAATCTACAGGGACTTTCCTCTAAGCACATTAAACATTTAGTAATGAGCGTCAGGATTCAGACAGAAAATAAACTTAACTTTTAATGTTGCACCAGAGGCGCACGTACAGTAAACACACAGATTAACCGTGACCTTCATTTACCATCCATTTAGATGATCAAAAGGAAACAGTAAGTCAATAGTTCGCCATACTGTAAAGGCTGACACTTCTGCGCAGGCGAGACGTGCTCACAGGGAGAGAAAGGTTACAGATATTCTGCAGCATGATGAGACTCTGTGGGCTTTTTGTTAGCTAATTGTTAGAGGTCCAATAGAGTTTGTCATGTGTCAGTCTGTCAGGTCATAAGGTCATTAGCTAATGGTGATGGTTAGGCTGTGTTCAGGGCATCTTGAGCCCTGCATGAAAAAAACGCTGCCCTTTTAATTCATTTCAGTGGAGCCAGTCTATCGCCTCAGCAACAGGCTATCGCCTCAGCAACAGGCTCTTACAAAATAAAGGTTTGCTTTGGTTTAGGATTGGATTTATTTAACAGTAAATACAGAATTGCGAAAAGACACAAGATAAGTTTGGCAGAACAGGGTTATATACTGTTACACGCTCCCAACTTTTCCCAAAGTGGTTTTGGGACATCAATGTGGCAGCAAACTTGTGGTAATCTAGATGTATTGGTAATTTGTTTGTAGCCACTTGTGCTGTGTATCGCCTTTAGAGTTTTAGGTAATTTTGTGGATGCAGTTTTATTGTTTTTTTTTAGTGAAACAGGACTTGCGGTTTACTGTGGGGTGCGCTGAGGCTATTTAGTACAGCTGCAGCCTTTTGTGCTGTGGGCTGAGTTTTGTTGGCTCTCCGGAAGATGAAATTTTAAATTGGCGGAGTTAGTTGAATTTCCTACACCGGAGGGGTTTCATCTGTGGACTAGGGAAACTCTGCCGTTCATTCCTGACCGCTTTGAGTTAGCTGTTGTGTAAACATGGAAAGCCTGAGGCAGAGAGCAGCAGTAAAGACCCCTGAAACAACCACACATGCAAACCTCTGCGTTGACTTACATGGCAGCAGGAGGGCCTAGCCGAGCACTTAGTAAAGCCAGTTAGACTAAATCACACAGAGTGAGGCCACTTGAATTTATAAAGATTTGCTAGTTTCATTTTTTTTTCTGCTTATCCGGTATCGGGTCACGGTGGCTGCAGGCTAAGGAGAGAATTCTAGATATCTCTCCCTAGCAACGTTTTCCAGCTTCTCCAAAGGGGATCTCGAGGCATTCCCAGGCCAGATGAGGTAAGTAATACCTCCAGCAAGTTCTACCCCGGGGTCTCCTCCCAGTTGGACATGCAGGGAAAACCTACAAAGCAAGATGCCCGGGAGGCATCCTGATCAGATGCCCGGACCAACTCATCAGGCTCCTTTCAACACACAGGAGCAGCTTTCTCCAGACCAGCTGAGCTTCATGGGTCACCAGTGAGCTCCTCTCACTGAGGGGCCCTGGGTTTCCATATCCGGGCTGGATACGGCAGCTCCTTCTTGGCCGTTCATGTAGGGTCTGTAAATTGCTCTTATAAGGGTTCTTTTACCAAATAAGCGTACCTATACTTCCTTGAAGAGGTGGTCTTGTTCCAAATGAACTCTGGCACGGTTCGTTTAAGGAGTCTACCTCGATCCTCGACACGATTGCACTGTGCCTTCTTTGTAGCTGATGGGCTCCCGTAGTCAGTGTAGTTTGTGTTTTTAATTACACTGATAACTACCTCATAGCTGCAGCTAGCTTCAGCTAAAACGAAAGCTAGATTTGGTTATTCATTTTCTTCTTTTTATTATGTTATTGAAATGCCTTGATTTTGATTAACTGATTATTCAGTTTGTTATTCCACAAAATTAAATGAGGTAGCAGCTACGTCAGTTCATGAAGGAGAAGCTAAACTCTAGTTAAAGCTAGCATGCTTAGCAAATCTCAGTAGCTGCCATCTCATCTTTTACTCCATAATTTTGTGGTCAAGCTACCTTTAAATTACATACTTGGTTCAGGGTGTGAGATTTAGTGTCATCTAGTGGTGAGGGTTGTGAATTGCAACCATCTGTCCAGTCTACCACTGCCCCCTAACCTTTCAAAGAGCGTAGGACAGCTACGGTGGCTGACACCGGCCAAAAGGTTTCTCTCTGAGACAGTAGAGAGCCGAAACGCAAATTGATCTGAGAAACATTCGTTGCAGAATCCATTTGTTGAAGAGAGAAAAAAAAAATTGTCACAAGGTGGGATTGAACCCACAATTCTTCACACCTTAGCAACTGATCTAACTGAACAACGTATTATTGTGATTCAATGTTATTGGTTATATTCTCATCCACCATCTAATGGTTGAAAAAATTTCCCCCATGCGAAACTTATTTGCCGACCCCTGCAGTATATTATTTCTACTTCCTTTTCTTCTAACGCACGTATTCAACATAACGGTGAGTGTTCGCACTGTCTGAACTCTACCAGAAGTAGAACAAGAACAACGTAGTGACGAAACGCGCTCTGTAGCGCCGTTTGTCCGTTTTCAGCTACTGTTCAAACATGACGATGCAACATGGCGACGTGCATGGAAGGGGGTGCCCGCGGTTACGTAGATATAAATGGCTCATTCTAAACATAATGGGTTATTATGTAAGGACTTTAAACACCACTGAAAGGCTATAGATCCTCAGACATCTTACACACTGAATCTTTAAATTTAATGTTATAAATTCCAAATTAATGTAATATAAATATTAATGGACTTGGGGAAAAATACTGTCGCCCTATGTCTGCTGGGATTGGCTGACTGATGGAGGGACAGAAACTTGATTCTTATAAAATATGGGCTGTACTTAACATTCAAACTAAAGTTAGTTTTAAACAAGTTTAGTGAAAATGGATCAGAAAGCTGAAAGAACATGTTGTTGGTAGATACTGCAGTTTCTCCCAGTATTCACGGAGATTATCAAATGGGAGAGTGCAGAATCAACAGTTTTCCAACCTCCCTCTCTGTTTTGCCTTCCAGCCTAAAAACTTAAACCTACTTTCCTGCTTCTGTAGTTTCTGCACTCGGGGATGCAGTTCCTTACTCACGCTCCGGTGGGTATGAGCTTTAAGGAGAAGGCCTCCCTAACACTGGCCATGTTAATTACTGTATAATGCCAAAATATTTAAAAATGGGATAATGAGCTTTGTTGAGGTGATAAAAAAATAAGTAATGCTTGTAAATTAAAGTTATGACTCGCATTAAAACCTTTAATGCGAGTCATAAGTGAGGTGGATTATTTCAGTCCTGACTGATGTAGTTACTGGTGCTAACAGCGAGTGCGGTTTAATACCACACATCACAGAATCTTGGGGGCACCAAAACAAACTACAGTTGTTTTAATAAAGACGTCAGACAGTAATTCTATAATTCTGTAAGCAAAGCGTGATCTGATTTCATGCTGCACGCCGCAAGTCTGTGAACAGCAGGGCACAGTGAAAGGACTCGGTCACCTCGCTGAGAAGTTGGAGGTGTGCAGCCTGTCGCCTGCAGCTCTTCATCTAACAGCCCACTGTGGCTGCTCCTTCTTTTTGCTCCATTACGTCCCTGCAATATTTCAAACCGATCCGCTGTCAAAAACGGCCACATTTTTATGAACGATAGTGCTATTCTCTCTGACAAACATTACTTATCCTTCCTTCACAATAAAAGTCAACTTGTGTTTCTCCAGTTAAATGTTTTAATGTGAAGCTGCAGCAGTAGGAAATGTTTGATTTGCATCGGCAGTGACTTAAAACAGCATTTTCCAGGAATGTCCAAAGGCTTTCGTCAGGCTCAAGCACCATTCGTAGCTATTGACTGAACACACTTTAATTTCAATGAAAATCTTAGAGATTATTTAAGTTTGTGTGTGTGTGCATAATGTAAATGAAGGTGTATGTGTGGTTGGAAGGCAGCTGTGAGCCTTAAATCTCTCTCTCTCAGTGGGCGATGACCAAAGATGTCACCCACATGCACAGAACACATGGAATCGGTAATCCCATTAAAAATGGGTCAGCTGATAAGAGAGATGAGCACATAGCGCTCCGAGTGATTCCCAATTTCACACCTCAACATTTTTCTCCTTTCGAGGGTGGGAGTGCGGCTGGAATGTGAAGAGAACTGCATATGCAGTACATCAAATCCTGTTTAGTTTGAAAACAAACTCTGCAGGTGACTGCAAAAATATCGCACCGAAATTAAATACCATAAAGATCCTACCTCCCAGCTGCTGTTTCAAGTCCGTAAGTGGGAGCAGATGGTTTGTTCCTCCATTGTCATTGTTCTCAAAAAACTGCGCCACACCCCACAATCAGAGTGAAGACCCACCACCGTAGCTATTAATTGCTCTTGCTGTGCTGTGGGTGATACAGCCTGCTGTTTGGCTTGTTTTCTCTGTGAGCTGTGTGCTGTCTCATCTCTTCTTTGACTGATTGATTATTTTGTATTTTAAATTATTGACTCAAAAATGTCTATCATATATTGGTCCCTTACCTAAGAGTTCACTCCTGTTGATGCAAAACCATAGATTACCTTCAATGTTCAAGATTTTGAATATGTAATTTTGGCCCGTTAGATGCAGTTTGACGTACTGTAGCCTTCTAAAGTTGTCATGACTAACATTCGCTGTTTTATACATTCAGCAGTCACATAGCAGCAATAATTTGGAATCGCGTTTCCGTCCACCCGACAAGTGTAAACCCAAGATTCACTCTATCTGTATTCTCCTTCTATCTGCATGCTCTCCATTAACACATGAGGAAAATATTTATGTTTAGCTGCTATATGCTTCACTACGGAAGTACATTGCATTCACAAAAGAAAAATTAGAGACATCTCGTATCTGCGACTCAGCGTCCTGCCCCATGCTTTCCGCCTGAGGTCCCCATCACCGCCCCTGTCCTTCAGTTGCTAAGCCACCTGCCCCTGCTGAAGGCTGTAGGTGCCCCGGTCGTTGTTTGTCCTGAGTAAGTGTAAGACTCGCAGTGTAACATCGACAGAAACGTTATGCACAAAACTGCTTGGATTTCTTTGTTTTGTTTGCTCAGTTGTTGCATCACACCGACGGACGATTAAGAACGATTCAGTTCAGTGATGCAGTTTCATCACGTTGTTTCATCAAGTGTTGGCGAAACAGTCGGGAGAACCAGCTTGATGTTTTACTTTAACAGCACTTGAATAACATCTCAAAATACAGCATTTTCACCCTTCCTTGTTTTTCACACCCTCTTGAAAATTTTCAGTCAGACAAAGGAAACAAGGCCACAGCAGAGAATGTATCTCAGAAAATGATGTGTTCCTCTTGTCAGTTATGAAACTTTCCCCTCCCCACTGCTGGGGAAATGATGAATGACGCTGTAGGAAAAATGTATTTGTCCAAAGACAAATCAGCGAGCAGTGGCCAGGGGGAACGTGCTATATTGATAAGGATGTCATGGTGAGAGTGGTCTTTAAAGGGTGAATTATGGCTCATCTGCGAGAAGCGAAATTGTTTTCCAGTGCATTATTTGGAGTCTCTATTTGGAGACCCTCACTACCCAGGATGCACAGCTGGCAGCGCAAGTGGACTCGCTGCTGCGGGCCAATAGGAATTCATCACTTAGCTCAGCAATTGATTTGCTCCTGCTTAGGAAAAAAAAAAAATATGAGCAGCTTTCAAGATAGATTACCAGCATTCAGATGGAACTTGAAGGCCATTCTGTCATGACAATACTTGGTGCTCAGAGGCAAACAGAGTTGACTCTCTCAAACACTGCTGGCTTTAAAATGTGCCACTTTGTGTCTTTGCTTATTTCAAAGACGCTGAAAGCAAATGTTGAGTGTTTTTCCCGAGACTGTAACACATGTCATTGTTTTCCTTTAAACAAAAAAAAAAAAAGCTCATTAACTGTTTTGTGCGATTTTCCACTTACAGCCATTAGTGTGAAATTCTCAAAACTATTACTGCTTAATCAAGCCAAACCTTACATAACTCAGAGGAGCCATGTCGCACCGAGGCTCTACTAGGAGCTCTTATTTTTGTGGCTTCTCTAACTAAGGGAGAGGCAGTGCGGTCCACATCAGCACGCATTAACACTATCATGAGCAAGATTTTACAGCAGGGTGCCAGCAGATTGTGCTCATTAAGGGTAATCACACCGTATAAGACATCATCAAAAAGAAATTTGCTCTCAGACCATTAAGAATCCCTCTGGGGGGAAAAGTGCACCAAAAACATAAAGCGGATTTTCAATAAACACTGTTTACAGTCGGATCTGCTCGGCCAGCCTGCTTCCATTAGAAGTGCTCGATAGAACGTGAAATCAGCATAATACAATCACGCTGCATTTCCCACCTGTCACCCAGTTTATGAAGTATGATGAAGCAGTCATGAATGTTTATTTGATGCATATGAATTAAGGTTGATGAGCGTGTGTGTGTGTGTGCGCACTGATTGATTTACTTGACACTTGCAGCGCTCACATTTAAAGCACCGTCAGCAGTGAGAGACCAACGCACTGGTCAGTCTGAGCTCCTTCATAGCGACAACTTCACGACAGCTCACCAGGCTGCTTGGAAAGCCAGCCCAAGCCGTTCGTCGTGTGTGGGAATGGCCTGCAGCAATATCACACTGGCCAGCAAAGACTCATCTTTGGGGAAATTAAATTACAATGCAGTGGATGAAGAATGCATCGAGATATATTTTTCAGCATATTTCCTCGCTGAGGGTTTTTTCACCCGGTGGCTATGACAGCCAAAAACGGACAAAGCGGTGAACAAACAGACAAAAAAAAAAAAAAGCCACCTATCACAGCTGTCATTCATTCTTTTAGAGTCCTGCTGGAATTGGTCCTCTGTTTACCCCCTATTATGCCCTGAGTCCTAATGCATTTTGATTTTTTTTTATCGGGAGGCAGAGGCTGAGGCAAGTCGGGTGCCCAAAGGGGAATGGTCGATAACTGTCCACTGTGGTAAGCTGCTAAGTGGAGCCTCAGTGGCAGCTATGTATGAGTATAGGCATATCACCATGGCTACCTAATTTCACAGCCTCACTTAAGGGACCAACAAGGGCAATTTTCTGCTCTATCAACACTTGCTTCATTTTTCGATGTGCTGAGACCACATCCTTTGGCCTAGGCGGCACGGAGCGTGGAAGCCACAGAGCGAGATATAGCCTGAGAAAGACAGAAGAACATAAAAGAGAGGAAAAAAACAAATGTGCGAAACAAAAACAAAGCTGCTAATGTCCAAAAGCACATGGAAGAATGTGGAGCGGGGCTTTAACGAAGCTTGGCACTCCACCAGCCGAGCATGTCCCCAGTGGAACGACCCACAAACAAAACAAAAGAGCGCCGATTTGTCCGTTTCCTCCTTTCCAAAGCCAAATGGTCCAGAGTAGGTCCAGTTTTTTAGGCCAACATGGTTCGGGTGAATGAAGCATTCAGGGTTTTAGCATGGGCCAGCAATCAGCCCCTCTCCACGCCTCAAGTGAAAAGCACAGTGCTTATTATCAGTGTGCACGGCTGGAAATGACACACAGTGCAAGCATTCTCACCAGGGCCACAGGAGCAGGCAAGCGACTCATTAGGAGTTCTACGTCGAGATGAGATGCGTCTCGATTGAATCACTTGATTGAATCTAAGGATGCTCTTCTGAATTTAGTTGAATTATTTTACAGTTAAATTTGAGGGAAAAAAGCATGTTTAAAGGACAAGTGTGGAGATGGTCTTTACTTTTCTTATATGCACTAAATCCCATAAACCCAAACCAACAATGAATGTATCCCACTAATAAGCATTGTGTGTGTGTGTGTCCAAAGCAGGGCTGGACTGGGCCCCCGCATTTTTGGCCCAGGTGGCCAACCAAAATAGGTCGGACACCCCCCATTTAAGTGCTCACATTAGGTGTGTGACGAAACGCTTAGTGAATGAGACGTAACATTGAATAAGATTGGGGCTTTGACAACAAGACAAGAACATATTTTAATAGGCCTACTATTTAAAAAAACTGATGAAACAGTTGATAGTGTCACAAATACCAGAGTGGAGGCAGGTATTAGGACCCAAACGCAGGAACGCAAAGGCTGACTGGTACAGTTCAAACCCCCCAACAGGTCACACAGACAGGATCATGACAGATAGGGGGATCTGGGGGTCCTCCCCCCCAGAAGATTTTGAGCATTAAACACTGAATTTCCTGCCTTCTAGAGACATTTTCTGCACCAGGGAAGAACAAAATTCAAGTGGCAGGTGACAATTCAGAATATAAAAATAACATAGAATATAATGCAGCAATCCGTAGCTTATTATTGTTACTCAAGTTACTTTGTTGGACAACACAGTTTTCTTCTGTATTTACAATGCATTGCAGGCTTATTGTGCATTTTAGTTGTTAATTAACATTTCTTGAGGGAAGCTATTTTTCAGAACATTTTTAACAAATGCTTTCAAAAAGTGGTGCGTAGCCTTCATGTCCCCGGCGTCCCCGGTGTAAATGACCCTCCCTCCCTGCTCCCTCCGACAGGTTGAGCTACTCCATACTTTACTGCTTCACCTCCACTCTCCTCCTGCTCTCTCTCTCCCTCAGCCCCAGCTATCACCATAGACTGGCAGCTGGCTGAAGCTCTCCTTTACTCCGTCAGGTGCCTGCGCCTGCTCTACGCAGGGTTCTGCAGCTGATGTTGGAGCTCCTGCAGCCCTGGGAGCAAACATATTGGTTATTTTCACGCATTTGGCGGCAGCAGTCTGAAGATTTTTTTGGGGGCGGCAACACAAGAAACAGAGAGCAGAGGGGGGTCAGTAAGTGTCAGCATAGAAAATTACCCACTGGGCCGCTGTCCGTGCGTTATGGATCGCCGATCGTTGGCCCATTTTTAAAAAACAGTTATATAATAATGTAGGCTACGTCACACCGGCCCCAAAGGTGCGTCGGCCCGTCGTCGGTGCCCGGTATGCCAGATTACCAGTCCAGCCCTGATCCAAAGCCTGATTCATCTTATTCCTCTGTGCCACAGAGCTCAATTATTCTCCAAAAACACATCACTGAGCCTCACTGTTGCACTGGGTACCATGTTCCTTTATCATCATGAACACACAAGCGGTAGCTGATTCTGAGTCAACCTCACAGACACTGTCCTGCTGCTGGAAATGCTCACCACAGCTCACAATGGTTCCCCAAATGCACGTTGTACTGTTGTTAGAGTAACTTGTGATAAAAAAAAAAAAAACAGTGTACAGCAGTTTTAGGAAATAATTCAAGAATGAAAACATGTACAAAGCCTCTGCACAACTGTTTGCCCCCACCTAGCTCCCACTACTCACATCACATTTTTACATTGTCTTTCTTTTTTTACATTACATATTGTGGCCGGGCAAACGTCAGCGATGTACGTACACTGCCCTTTAAACATGCTGCACGGTAATGTGTTATTTCCCCCCCTTTTTAATGTTCTGATGTACTTTTTCAACACAGCAAAGACAATTATTTCACAGCTACAAGCAAGATTCCCCTTCCTACTGCAAATCAGCACACAACAGTACAACTAATACAACTCATCTTTTGTGATGGGAGGATTACTAAGACATTTAATGTCAATGAGAGCAGTATCAAGATGTATTCTGGTGCATTTATGGGGTATTCTTGCACAGTGCAGTGCAGTGAAACCTGATATCTTCATATATATATATATATATATATATATATATATATATATATATGTATACATATACATACACACACACAATACCTCTCCGCAGCCTGCATGCAGAGCCGACTGACACTTGCACAGTGCCAGAGCATCTGGTAAGATTTCCATGCCAAGTGTTTCTCTCCCCCTGCGTCTCTATCTTGCCTTGGGCAGAAGGTATGTTGGCGTACTGTATTGAACACAGAGACTGTATACTGTGACATCCTCTATTGTTCGTCTCTTTGACAAGAGTGTGTCACATCCTGAGCTAACGTGCAGGCATTGAAACTGTTTTCGGGAACCACGAGGGGCACACTCTGGTTCCAAACAGATTTTTCTGAGGGAGCGAGGTCTACTTTGTTGTCACTGACAAGTCAGAGGCAGTAAAGACAGCGCAGCGTGCTTTAACTCGAATGAATGAATGGGACTTACATACAGTACGTGCAGGACACTATGCTGACATGCAAAGGCAATGACATGTAACTGCATGTTGTGTGTTTTACAGGCAAAGGTTTGGATTTTATATCAATATACAGAACACAGTGAAGCTAATTGGCACAGATTGCAGAGCAATTGGCCAGAGTGTGTCGGCTGGCTGGACACATCAGGACTGAATAATTGAACTAAGAGACTCTGCTGGCTGCATCAAGTGAATGGTGATGGGCTGTGCAGTGCGCCACCATTCCTCTGTCCCTTTCAACGCACTCATCACTACTGACACAACAACACGAAGCAATAAGAATACAAAAACAGAAAACTGGTCCACACAAACCCAAAGCCTGCAGCCCATGAAATAACAAGGTGGTAATAATGATGAATACGGTAGCCAAAAGGGAGTCCTGTACATTTCAGACACACTTATGAATGGTTTTGTTGTTTTAGTATTTTCCAGTTTTATTCTCATTTATGCCCTTGCTTGTGTGTTTTACTTGTTTTTCACTCCCTGTCTCTTCTCGTCCTTCGTCCTTGATCATGATCTGTCTCTGGTGTTCGTTTTTTAGCTTTGTTTCCTCTCAGTCCTGTTTTTCCTAACGTGTTCCACCTGTGATCAATCACCCTGCCCCCTCTGTTTCTCTACACAAGTCTGCTTGTTCCCTTTTGTTGTGGTCGGTAGTTTAGTTCATGCTGCCGTGTGCATCCCCATCTCATTTGTATTTTAAGACATCATGCTCATATTAGAAAATGTTATGACACCACAGTGGCCGAAGAAAGTTGTTATACACTAGAAAACATTACACAGTGTAATGCTGCGCTCTTACTCTAAAATATATGTTGCCCTGTGTTTGATTTATAGCAATGTTAAGTGCTAAATTGTTATACTGTGGCCATCTAGATGATATGCAACAAAGCACAGACTCCACAGAGTCATTAATGAGCTCTGTCGTGTTCTGTCAGAGTCTCATTTGCTGCCGTTACTTTTAAAGTCGGTGAGTGCTTCTGCCACTGGGCCAGTTATTGATGAGCCGGAGTCAGGCCAAACTCCCAGCAGGAGCCTTGAGGACAGGACGACTTGAGCTGCACTCACTGTAATGCATTCGCAAACGGCAAAAAGGCAGACTGCAGGAGAATATCAACGCCGTTCACATTAAGTTTAGTGGGAAAGTTGCTTCAAAAAAGTAATTACATCTTAGTTGCACCCCAACATTGGTTCATGTCTCACACATGAAAGAGGTCATGTTGTGCTTTTTGGGATTTTCCCCCCTTTTCTTTATTGTTATATATTTTTGTGCATGTAGCAGGTTTAAAAAGTGAAAAAGGGCAAAGTGCTTCTCTGTCGTGGGGTGAGCTGAGTGCAGACTGAGGCGAGGACCCAAGTGCAGATAACGGCAAGGCGAGAGGAGGACGCAGCTCGAACAAAAGACTTTAACAACTCAAACTTAACAGGCTCACGTGGAAGCTCAAACAAAGGTAATCCAGAAGAGGGTGAATCCAACACAAAGACCAGGGAACAGAGCACTCAACAAAGACTGAAGACAACTGAGGACAATATACACTCACTGGTAAACGAGCAGGGAGGGAAGCACAGCTGAGATACATCAGGTAATCAAACAAAGCTAGACAAGGACACCAGGTACAGAGGGTTACCAAAATAAAACAGGAAGTAAAGTTCACAGGAACACACAAAGACAGATCTACCAAAGTAAAACACCAAAACATGGAAAGACAGCAAAAGCAGGGCACGGACAGAGACGGGACCAAACAGGAGACAAGGCCGCACTGAAACATGGAAATATAAGACTAAGGACACAGACCATAATGATAAAACACAGATCAAGAAAACACTTAAACAGGAACTAAAGCACAGGACTAAGAACTAAGGCAAATAAATAGACAAATGAAACAACGGCAAAACGAGAAACACACAGGGAAAAATACGACACAAACATAACCCAAAACTAAGCTCCTAACATTCAAACACTGCTCCTGAACTGCCTGAAAACAGCTCGATTCAACCTATTTGCATCCCTATGTAACACTCACCATAACGCTGGCCAAGCAATGTTAGCCTAAATCCACTTACTGAGAAAAAACCAAAACATATGCATGACATCATTGCCTAGAACGTCAGGTGCAACTGTGGATGCTTGCTACACAACTTGTAGTTGATTATAATAGCAACCTTTCGTATTTCTTGGCTGAACATGAAATTAAAGTTAGATACTGTGATGTAAAGACAGTGCCCAGTTAAAACGTATGAAAGATACCATTGGTTACGAATTAATAACTTACCACTCTGAAACGTCTAGACCAGGTCTGGGTCTCCAGTATAGGTCGCGAAGCCGGTTCGGACTGTTCCTGCCTGTGTTTCAGGTCAGACTCGGGTTTGTACGGCTAAACCCGAGCGGCTTTTTTTTAGGATCACACCACCGTCAGAGGTGCTGCGCATGTGTAACTTTCAACAAAGAGCTTATAGAAGTAAGATGCTTCACTCGGGAGCTAAAACGGAGCGTTCAACACGCAGGGCGAAAAGAGATGGTGCAGCAATGTGAAGAATGACAAAAATATGGTGTTTTGTTTTAAAATTAACTCGTGTAAACTTGCTCAGGTGCAACCCGGAAATAAAATTATGAACCTGATAAAGGTAAGTAAAGTATGGACCTGGAACAGAGAAGCTAGCCCAGCTTAGCATAAAGACCAGAAGCAGAGTAAAAACAGCTAGCTCTCTCCAAAAAATACGCCCACACGTTACTCACCCTGAAAGTTATTTCTACATTTCTGTTTGTGTACTAAATTAACAAACATACATCATGTTAGTTAGTGAGCTTTAACAAAACCAGGTTAGCTGTTTCCCCCTTTCCAGTTTTTATGCTAAGCTAGGCTAATTGCCCTTCCGCTCCTCATACATCTTCTCATCTAACTCTCAAAAACAAAGTGAAAAATGTTCCTAACCTCCCCCATGACGACTCATTTGAAAAACCTTGTCATATAGCAGGCGACCGGTGCTTTCTTACAGGTGACTGACTTCCCCATGAAGTGTCCTCTTTTGAACCGCTGTTGCCACATCTGTCTGTGTTCGAACCAATTATTCACACTGCTCCCCCGCTGATCATTAAGATGATCGGTTGAAATCACAGAATGCATCCTTCATTTTGAAACATTACCAGGAGCGGCACATCAGCTTTCCAGGCTGTTTTGAACCTGACTGCCACATCAGGATAATTCACCAGCTGGAAAACACATCTGCAGTGCTCACCAGTGTGTTGCAGCAAACCATGCTAATCTGACCTTTCTTATGTATACTGTAATTGGGCAAAAAGACGTTTCATGTCCTTTATCTTGACCTTAATCGTTTCTCACACTCGGTGTTTTTGAAGGTCAAATTGTGAGGAAGTGAGAGAGAGAGAGATATAGAGAGAGCGTACTTATTTCACCAATTAAACCTCAAATCATGCATCACGCCTCATGAATTAAATGGAATGAGACTCCATCAAGGGAATGAATGAATAAGATTATCAATCAAACATGGGCACTGAACTTTTAAAGGGCGCCTCCATATCAGTCAGTCAGTCTAAGGTGTAAAATCACAAAGACTTCAGTCTTGATTTAAACAACTTCTACGTTTCTTCAACAAGTAATGGAAGGTCAAACGCTCTGAAAGCAAGTGAGTTTGTGCTAACAGAAGGAATGACCACCATCGAGAGAGCGGACAGGACGTGCAGGTGAGAACTGGCTAAGATAGACGGTCTGGACCATCAAGCATGTGTTGTGGTTTACGTCCAACTCTACTGTGCAGGTTGAGCCAGAGCTACAGGAAGTCTGTGTTTATTTACATTTAACATCATTTTTACTTTTTGTCTTGTTTGATGTCCAAAGCAAACATATCTTTTAATAAGATGTCTGTTATACTTCAGGTTGTTTATTGTTTCTCCACACAGGTGCTTCTTTTCTTTTTTCAAAACACACAGCACATTTATTGATTTTTCCATGTATAACAGACTCACAATGTTAAACCCTTGTCCTCGCCCACAACAACATTACACTCACTAATAACAAAAAGATAACGACAGTGCCCCCCCCCACTTCAAGATGACATCAAATCAATAAACGCTAGTACAATAAGTTTTGTGGGTCGAAAAAAGAGATTCTATCGGTGGGTTTGACTGACTGACCAATCATGGTTTTGCATTTACAGACACATTTGTTGCCATCTTTCTCTATCGCTTATTTAAATATCCTCATTTAGATCCTCTCTTTTGGCCTCTGAGTCCTGTGAGCCTGATTCTAACAGAGTATAGTGACGAAACCCTTCAATCAATCAAACCTTAGCAATCTCATATTTGATTACTAGTTCCTCAAAGGACATACATTTACCATTCATTATTTTTAAACTGCCTTATCAGCCCAGCATCAGATCTCTCAGGTTCAAAGTCGACGTGGCCCCAAACAGAGATCACAGGTATCTCTGAACCTCCTGCAATACATGGATCATGCAGGGGTCGCATTATCCGAATATTCTCATTCTCATATGTCACTGACTGAGGTTTTTGATCAATGTCGGAAACATGTAAAAGCTGTCCCTCATTTTGACAGATTAAGTTAAAGAGGATCAGGGCCACATGTGAATTTTTTTTTTAATTCTTAGATTAAAGTCAGAACTTTATTCTCATAATTCTGACTTTTTAAACTCAGAATTCTGACTTTTTTCTCAGAATTCTGACTTTTTTCTCAGAGGAATTCTGAAATTCTGACTTTAATCTTAAATTAGATTTAAAAAAAAATCACACGTGGCCCTAATCCTCTTCCGCAATCTACTTGGGAATGATGGGGAAATAAAAAGTCTATAGGTTGATGGATGCGGACCAATCGCCAGTCTCTTCACAAGAACTTAATTGAAGAGGATTATGAAAATGATCAAAAAGATAACTATCGAACGATATGACATTTTTACAACATTTATAATATAAATATATATTTTTGATAACATTTTGATAACAGAATTCTGACTTTAAACTCAGAATTCTGATTTTAGACTTTAAAGCCCTCCTCCAGTGTATTTTGACATTTCTATGATATTTCTCTATATATATATTTATTCTATATATATTTTTCTGAGTCACTTCCTCACAATGTTGATTATCCACATAGTTCGCAAAATATTTTTTGACAAATAGCTTAATTTTGTGCTCAAAGTTGCAAAAGTTGCTTAGTTGTTAAAACGGGGTGGTGACATATGACTATAGTAAATTCCATAAGTCATACGTCAGTATCCAAGCTTGAGCAGGCGCACGGTCACGCCTCCGTAAAAACTGTCACGCCGTCACGCCTCGTTAAGTCAGAGCATCAAACCATAAACATCGTTGTGAGCTAGCCAACCAAGTTATCATGTAATTTGCTTAACTTACAGCAGGTATGTTCATTATGGCATTTGTGCGTCAGTTTTTGGTTGTCATGGTAATGTTACATCTGACTATTGGCCACACCCCCATTCTCTGTTTGAGAAAAAAACGTTCGCCAAAAACGGCAGTTAAAACTGGCTGGAGGGGGGGTTTAAACTCATAATTCTGACTTTTTTCTCAGAATTCTGACTTTAAACTCAGAATTCTCAAATTCTGACTTTCTTAAATTAGATTTTTTTTAAAATCACACGTGGCCCTAATCCTCTTCTGCAATCTACTCTAATTGGGAATGATGGGGACATAAAAAGTCCATAGGTTGATGGATGCGGACCAATCGCCAGTCTCTTCACAAGAACTTAATTGAAGAGGATTATGAAAATGTTCAAAAAGATAACTATCGAACGATATGACATTTTTACAACATTTATAATATATAAATATATATTTTTGATAACATTTTTGGCCATATCGCCCAGCCCTACTGTGTAGGTAGGAACCTCTGCATAATTGTATAAGGTCTGGGCTTTCAATAAGTTTCAAAAGGAAAATAATTCCAGAGTTTGTTGCAATAATAAAGGAAAAAGTGTCACTTTTAGACACTCTCAGGCTGTAACTGTTGAGCTAGCTGCAGCTCCCCTGTAGCTTTCAATAAACTATATGAAAACTGACAGTTTTCAAGTACAATTCATCACAACTGAGAAATATTCTGTGTTGTGAGAGACAAACAATAGACCTCTTAAGTACTGAAGAAGCTGAGTTTTCTCAGATTAAACATAGTTGCAGTAATCTGACATGCGATTGGTTTCACATCCTCACCTATGATAACATCCTTCGTTCTGCATTGAGACACCAACACTTTGACAAATCTCTTTGGGGTGCCAAGTGATTGTTTCCCAAGGTCAAAGCACTTGACCAGATAAATTCACATCGTGTGAAGTGTTGAGGAGACTGAGAGAAGCAATTTAGACTTAAGTGGACAGCTATCAGTTCTCTGCCATGCTCTAATTTACCGTTGTACTTGAAAGAGAATGAAGCACGACGGACACGAAACCTGGGTTTTGGGTAGACGAGCGAGGACACCAAGTGTGAGCAGGTGTGTTTCGGCCCAAGTCCCATGAGAAATTGTTAGTACCGGAGTACATTATAGATTGACCTGAGGTTTAACACTCAGCATACCTTGTAAAGCTCACTGTTGCATGGGTAGCATGTGGAGTGTACAGAGTATATAATTGGAAAAAGCTCAGACATACTGAGCAGAGCAGCTCTAGCTGAATGGTCAGGCTGGAAATTAAGAGTGTGCTCTGAGATTGGCTGGTGGGGATTTATGTCCACATCCTTTACCAGGTACCTCAACAAGGAATAGATTGCCATGTATAAGGTATACAAATATGTAAAATGTGGAAGCTTTTTCACATTAAATCTGACAAGCATAATCATTTTCCTTGGAGGTGAATCATCAGGTTGCAGCATGATTCAAACTCATGGACAGGAATGGTTGACATGACAGTGCTATCAATCTGATGTTTAGCAGGTATAGTGTTAACCATGATCATAATCTCATGTTAGCATGCTAACTTGCAAATCTGCACAGAAAACATACAGCTGGCTGATGGGAATTTCATTAATTTTAGATAAACTTGATTCTAAAATGAAGTCTTGGAGAAATAATTTTGACCTGATGATGGCACTACAGTAGAAGTTAAGGGATCACCAAAGTTATTATAATCGTCCTCCTGAGAGGGATGTGAACTGAATTTCATGACAATCTATAATAATTGTTAAAGGGGCTGTAGTTTTTTTTTGGAATGAAATAAATCCCTTTTGATTGCCTGTTGGTGAGAGAGCTGTAACCTCTTATCCACCTATTTCACATGTACAAATCATGTGGAAAGGATTTTACACATCACAAATGTAAAAATGCACATTGTGGCTAGTGAAATATTTGTGGTTCATTGTACACATTTGTGGATTATCTTCTCTGGGTTACAAATATTAAAGTCCAATTAAAACTGCTATAAATCTATTAAGACATTTAGGTCACCCACAAAATCTCATCATGGTGCTAGAAACACTTTTACATTTTATACAGACATGCGTGATCTGGGGACCAGACATATGTCTGTCTAAAATTTCAAGGCAAACCATCCAATAGTTGAGATAGATTCTGCCTCAAAATGACTTGATTATATTCAAGAGGGTTATATTTGACAGATTATAACTCGCCTAGAACTTTTAACCCCTTAAAATACCTTTAAATGGCAAAAACAACAAATAAAATAAAGTATTCTACTTGCTAGAAAGTGACTTACTGACTGAAAGGTAGATTCTGCCTCAAAATGACTGGATTTCATTCAGAAGAGTTATACTGGACAGATTATAAAACCGAAATTGTCCCCCTTTTTTATTTCATGTAATAACGTTATTTAAAAAAAAAAAAAAAAAAAATCATATTCTGACCTCCAAACCAAAATTGTCCCCGGTTTTCATTTTAGAAATCTGGTGACCTTATGGTGGAGGTGGAGAAAAAAAAAAAATCAAAGAGTTGGAGCTTGGCACTGTCAGTGGCAATAATGTTGATGTCACGGTTGGAGTGCTGAAGGGAATCTGTCGGCCTCCAGGTGCACATCAATTTAACATGGGATTTCAGGGAGAGTGGAGACATCAATCTAGACAAACCAGTTTTTGACTGTTTGCTGTTGATTGTGCTCTTAATCCTAGGATACAGAGGCAGCCAAAGCCCCTGGAAGCACATTTTAGCTCAAAAATAAGAAAATAAATAATAAAATACAGACTACACAGGTTTTTATTTTACAATCTGGGCTGATACAAAAAAACATTCTGACAGTTCCAAATCAAAATCAGTCAACAATACCAAAGTCTCAGACAGAGGGCATTTTGTTTTCATTTATTGTTGAATCTGTGCGTGAGTCGCGTGTGAATCAGTTTGTGGACTTTCGAGGCCCAAAGGCGACAATCACAGTTGTCCTACTCCACCTCGTTTTCAATCCCAATCACGTGTTACTGCCCTTCCTTAACGTGGCAGGTCGTTACACTATTTGGCACTATTTTTTTTATTTGAGTATCTGAAATATTACCACATCTGATAGATGCAAACACAGTTGTGCAACTCTACAGCTGTCAGTGATGACGCCATCAACTATTAATGGCAAGATCGACTCTTTTGAAAGACTCGAGTCACCAAATCTCGTTCATTAAAATGAACTTATCTTTTTGTGATTAATTTCGTTCATTTGAACTAGGCCGGTTATTGCGGCGCTGCAGCCCTCTAGTGGGCGATTAAAAAAACAGCGCTGTTCTCAAACACGGAAGGCTGCCTTGACAAAGTATAATGCACAAATTCACCTCTTGATCACTCTCTATTATCATTATATACACCCCCCCTTGGGCCCACAACCAAATTCAAACCATGTAAAAACATAGAAGTATGTTGTCTATATGCAATCCACTACTCCGCCTAAGTCCTTCCATTTTCACAATCTTTCCTGAGTACACAACCAGACGAGCCATTTAAAGGCTTATGTATATAATTACTGTCTTTATCCCTAACATGCTCATTCATACAGCAGCCTAACGTCCCTATCTATGAGTAAAATATTAATCAGATTTACGTATATAGGAGTAATGAGCTTGATACACTATATGAATAAACACACTCTTATAAAATTCAACCAATTTAATAATAATCTGGATCAAGCCACCAAGTTCTTAAAAGAACTCCAGCACAGAGAGAGGAACAAAGAAATATTAACACATTATATAAACGCAGCAGCTGTCACGTGACAAATGAAACCTGGAGACCCACAGTTGCATGCGTGAAAATGAACGAATTACTCACTGAGACGACCCGCACCTCCCGAGTCATACACACGATTCAGGTCTTACGAACGAAACGTTCAGCAGCAGCTGCTGCCAGTGGACTGTGGATAGCAAACGCCACGTGACTGATCACGTCCGAAGCTTCAGACGTGACTGATGCTTTGGAAATCACTTCAGTTTGACAGTTTTTAAAGTTTTACAGCTAAACTCGGATGATTAGTGAGGTAAGAGGTTGAATAATTTCCTCCTGACACCAAGTAATGTAATCAAAATAATAGGCTAACTCAATTAATTTAATCACTCTCCAGTCACATCCCTTTGGGACTGATATGCCACGATCAATTTTAAAAACATTATCTCACTGCAAGACTTAGACGGAACTACACCAAAAGGGTACATTCATGAATCGTCTCAGCTAAAATATTATTTCTAGGCTTTTATGCAGCTCTTTTGAACGAAGGATTACAGGTTTAAAAATCACACACAGGCTTCTTGGATTTTTACTGTTCACATATGAGACTAAAACTGTCTGGGAGTTGCAGCGGTGCTTCAGCCCCAGTCTTGAAGGGCTGCTTTAAGTTTTACAAGCCACCAGATGTCACTGTGTTCGCTGAGTAACTTTGTTCTACTTTGAATATTCAGTTCAGAAAGTGTTGGAGATCACATTTACATTGTACTGTTGGGGACCCTTGATTTGCTATTTCACTACAGCAAATGTGTCAGCTAAACATTAATTTTGTGAGTTATATTCCAGCATAGTATCACAAAAATAGGTTTCAAGATTGTTAATGCTGTTTACGCCAATTCCTACTCTTCATATGTCATGTAACTTAAAACACAGTGTCTGGAGTGTTAAGGTAATACATCAATTTGGCGAAAATTAAGGCCATTAAAAAGTATTAATCGCCAGTTAACAAGGTATTCAATCCTGTAGATATTTTTGCCAACCTGAAAATCCTGTTTGCCCAAAGAGTTTTTCTGCCAAAAGTGCAGATCAATGTATTTATTTATATTGCACAGCCAAAAATAGCAGCCATTGCATTGGGACTGTCTCATTCCTCTCTGTAATGTTAGACACAGGGATGTACTGTGCAAGCCAGACAATGATTTACGAGAACAACCGACCGTAATCTCCCATCCTGCCAGATCCCAGTGCTTATTGTTCAGAGCATAGTGCTCCGGATGGTAATTCCAGGGGGAGGAGGAGGAGCAACAATGTTTAAAAAAAAAAAAAAAAAAAAGATAGGGCAAAAATAGAACAGGAAGTCTGGGTGATGTGCAAACCAAAAGTTATATTTATTTCAATGTTGACAGAAAGGGAAAACCAGCTCAAAACTACTCTCTCAAAAGGAAAACAAATCAGGTAAGGCGATAATGAACACAGGTTCACTAACCAAAAGCAGATGTTCAACACGAACTGAACAATGCACCACGTAAAGTCCTCTCTCCACTGAGGAGGCTAAACCAGGCTGTTGTTCCACCGTCTGCGCGGCTGGTTGGCAGCAATCTGCTTACTAGAGTTTGGTTTCTCAGCAGTGTGGTCTCAACAGGTAGAAGGTGAAAACGGACAGTGCTGTGAAAAAACCCACGCTTTCTTAACCTCCAGGCACCGAGTGGTGATCAGGCACACCTGCTGCCAGTCTCTCATGCAGCTGAGGCACAGGGAGGGGGGGAGGCACTACCTGAGAGAGCAGAGAGGAGAAGGAACACGCCTTAGGCTCATAGCACATAGAGTGGCGATCAGGAGTCCCGGGGATCAACCCGGTGGGCTGGTCACTCTGTGGCCACTTGAACAGCCCTGTTCACCATAAACAAGAGCGAGATGCGCCGCCAGCAGCTGAATCGGTAAGACAGAAGGCAGCAGGGAAAATATAAGCAGCGTTTGGGTTTGGCTAACGTTGGCTGGCTTCTTAGCTAAATCTGTGCCTTTTATTGAAACACGTTAAACTTTCATAAAGCCGACGCTTTCGTCAGTGTCGCTTCCGTGAACAGATCGATCACAGGAGCGGGATTTTTTAAAAAGAAGCTTGATGTGTTACAACAAACTTTTTTTAATGTTGAACTCATTGTTCTGCATAAATGGTTGTGATTACTGACGAGTAAGTGTCCTACTTAAAATTAAGGTGGGAGACTGACCAGAGCATTTTTCTTGCTCAAAGTTAATGAATAAAAGAACAACCCCAAAATGAAACAGCTTTAAGTGGAATTATTTTTATCATGGTAATGTTATATAATATTATTTAAAATATTGAATATAGTAGCATAATGAATATTTTAATATCAAACTAACAGTTTACCATTAACTGTAACTTTTAATTTAATGTTATAATATTATGCTAGCTCCTCCTCCAGGTTGTGTCTGTGCTACACTGCTAACGTTATTCATCACTCAGTTTATTCCCTCCATCTTTGTTCCCAAAGACAAAGCCTAAACAAAGTCACACTGTGTTTCATATGATTTGCAGTAATGTTGCGTTCACAAACATCATAGCCGCTGTGAGACAATGGATTTTCGCAGGAAATCTGACCAGTCCTTCACATAGAAAACAGTTCGCATACAGGCTGTTTGAGTCAACTGATAAAGTTGGTGGATGATTGGTGTCACTACAGTAAAAACTAAGGCCCTGTTTTTCTATCACCACACAAAAACTACCCCATTTACTTGCTTACTGTCTTGCTTTTCAATCTTTTTTTCTCATCATAGCGCTGCTCCGTTTTAATATTGTTCATCTTCGCTGCATTGATTTTGATCTCGTGTTGTTTTGCACTGTGACGTGTTTTTTGAAAAGTGCTAAATCATTAAATTTTACTGTTGTTCATTTTCCCATTTCAGGAATCCAGACATTTTCGCAGCATTTAGACTGTCATAGAGGGAAACGCACAGGCATTAACAAGGGCTGTGCTCCACTTAGGTGTGCCTGTAAGCAGTGAGCCGGCACAGCGGGGCACTGAGACTGGAACACTTCATTTAGAGTGCACACATTATTAACGGTATTAGTTACAGCTGTGTTTGACAAGTGAAAATCTCCAAATATGTACAAGTTCCAAAATTAAAGCATTAAGCTGCCTATCTATCCAGAAAAATACTATTTTTACAACTATAGCTGCAAGCTGTCAGTTATCTTCACAAAAGCAAAAGAGCCTAAGACTGTCAGGCTGGATCACAGTAAGGCTGACGAGCTGCTGGCTGGTGAGTATGAGCTGGAAGCCTAGCTGTGGTTGCCAGTCAACAGGTGAGACACCTCTGCAATCACTTGAAACGGCCAATCACACACAGCACTGCTTGCAAGTCACACACAAACGCACACTCTAAGCAGCGGAGGCAGGAATACAGAATAAATAAACAAAGATGACACGCAGGGCTGTAACAGCTATAAAAGTATGTAAATAAGATGGGTTTTATTATTTCATTAAACTTTAATAAAGCAACTACAATTTTATGAATGTATATTTAGCCGCACACAGCACACAGCTGTTGACTGCACGTTGTCCTGACTGGAGTCATACATATGGAGCAGTATTTCAATGCATACAGATTGTGTTCGTTCCTCTGGGAACAGAATGAGTTCAGGGTAGTGCTGTAGATATAGGAAATCGATATGAGTGAGACATTGCCTCATGCTGATGCGTTAGAAAGGTCTCCATTTACATACTGTACAAAACTGTACAATTTTTGATGAGCACCTTAGATCTCATGACATTTTATTATATTTTATTTTCCATAGCTAAGCAATAATGTTTTGTATTTCTGTTAGATATTGTTTGAGTGAGGAAGTATTTAAAAAATCAAGCACAGATTTTGTCTATTTAAAAAAAAACATTAAGAAGGTGGTATTATGCTCATTTTCAGGTTCAACATCTTATTTAGTGGTTGTACCAGAACAGGTTTACATGGTTTTATTTTCAAAAAACACCATATTTTTGTCAGACTGCACGTTGCTGCAGCTCCTCTTTTCACCCTGTGTTGAAGGCTTCGTTTTAGCTATGGAGTGATACATCTTGCCTCTAAATGATCTTTGTTGGGAGTTGCACATGCTCTGTTCTTGGTTAAGGACTACTAGCCAATCAGAAGCAGAGTAGGGCGGGTCAGCGAGAAGCCGGTAAACAGCTCGGGTTCAGCTGTACGTGTTGCCGACCAGCTTGGCAACATGGACTGGAGCAAGAGTTTCAGAGCGGTGAGTTATTAATCTGTAACAAAAGGATCTTTCATCCATAAAGTTTGAACCGAGCTCTGTCTCTACATCACAGTAACAACTTTATGTCCACTGACTGCCTGGAGGGTAGCTAGTGTTTGGAAGGGAGAGGAGAGCTGTGTGCTGCAGCTCGCTGTTTCTGAGGGCGTGTCGGAGCAGCCGCTCGGCGAGAATTATATCAGGTGCATTTAGCTTTCATCAAGGGAAGCAGGCTGGACTACAAACGAGCTGTTTTCAGACAGTTCAGAGCAAAGTTTCTGTGGGAGATGGGAACTCCCTTTGGGCTGGACTTTGGTCTTTTTCACTTTGCAAACCTGTTACAGCACAAAAAAGAGATATAACTCAATAAAGGAGAGGGGAAAAGCCAAAAAGCATAACATCATGTCTTTAAACTAAATTATGCAAAACATTCAGTTTTCTATTCATAGATACCAGATAAACATGGACTTTTTTTCCCTGTTTGAGGAAGTTCAGCTGTTTTGCACATCTGTATTGCTCTTTATTTGCACAATGCTACGATGCACTGCTGATTTAAGAACTTCAGATGTAAAGTGCAGCTTGGCCTCGGTTTGGAAGGCCAGCACAAATATGCCGTGACCCAGGAGATTTACATAATAATGAGAGAGTCCTTTCAACATTTGCCATCAATGATCATATGTATGGCAGGAAGCGAGCGTACTATTGGACACAGATGTGAAACAGTCCTGCATCTGCCTGCCAAATCCAACACTCAGCATGACACTAAAAGCAACAAAGGGACCTTATTTCATTCACACACTGTCATTCATGTGGTGTTGCAACATATTTGTGATGTTAAGAAGCAAGTGACTCTGGATTTCCCCGTTACAGTAATCCAAGACTGATATAATACTCACTAGGAGCCTCGCTGTTGATTGAAGAAATGAGAATGTTTTTTTTTTTCAAACAAACTCTTCAGAACAAACCCAGCATTAGTAATTTAAGATCTCAGTGAATAAGAAACACAGAAGGCAGGGCCGATTCTAGGCTCAGACCTTTAGGGGTGCTCAGCCCCTAATGACAATGCAGCATGCACACAGTACCTCGCAAAAGTGTTCACTAATTGGTGGAGAGAATAAGTAGGCCTAGTGGAGAGGAGCTGGTGCAGAGCGGAGCGAGTCGGTCAAAGGCATCACTTTGTGCTGAAAAGTGGTGAGGACATAAGGGCTCAGATTAGGAGCGTGATGATGCATTTGGGTCATGAGACGTGACGATGCATGAAAACAAGACAAGAAGATTTTTAGCACTACTTGGATTAAATATTTGATGCTGAAATATATGTGAGGGGGTTCTGGGGGAACTCCCCCTGAAGATTTAGAGCATTAAACTGGTAATTTCCGGCATTCAGGAGACATTTTCTGCTCCAATTTACGGTGGAAATGTATTTTTTTATATGAGGAAATATTATATTGCATTGCATGTTTTCTTATTGTGCAACTCAACCTTTCTCAAAGCATTTTCCTTTGTTAGTTAACATTTCATGTTGCCATTTTTCACAAATGCTTTCAAGAAGTGATGGGGACCAAATCGAAATGTGGTGGGGACATGTCCCCAACGTCCCCAGTGTAAATGACCCCTGTGGGGTCAGTGGACCAGTTAGGGTCAGACAGCAGTGTGGAGCTGTAGGCTCGTGGTTACTCCCCCAGAGGAGGCAGGGTGTTAAGTGTTTCCCTAAGTGTCGTGTTCAGTCTAGTGTTTTCAGGTAAATCTAGTTACATGCTTGCTTTCTCTTTTAAGAAAGTAGTTTTCTGTTGCTGATTGAGTTTAATTTGTCAGTATTATTTAATTGTTTGACTGCACAGAATCTGTGAAGTATAAATTATTTCAATTAGTATAATATTCTAACATTAAATTAAAACTAATTTCATAGCTAGGCCTGCTGTTAGCAGTGTTGGGCAGGAGCTGCACTAATATTACTTTTCTCATTTTATCTTTACCCATTTTCCCAGTAACTAGTAGTGTAACATATTACTACTTCCAAAACATTATTACAGTTACTAATCCAAGTAACGCTGCGGTACCAGGTACTGACTGCACCATCCTTGGTGTGAATGCGCGACTGGGCTGCAGATCAGCTGCACTGGACCTGATATTATTCAAGTCAGCTGTCAACCAACGAGCTAAAGTAAAGTATAAGGAAGAATGGAGAACAAGGGAGATTCTTTGGCCCCCTTCTCTGTTGCACTTGTCACATGACCCTGGGCTGAGTTCAGCCCTGACAAAACGATTTTGCATTGAACTCGCACCAGATGGAAAGTAAACTCTTCTGGTCGGAGCCGTTGAGCCAATCAGAAATCATCAAAAACGAGGATCAATCCAAGTTAGGCGGGGCCGCTCGTATCCCCCTTCAATATTGAAATTATTGGTCTGGCCCAGAATGACAGACACACAAACTGTCCCTCTGCAGCTGACCGGTTTTTAAGGGTGCTTCCCTAAAGATGGTCTAAAATCTCCCTTGATAGAAGGAGCACAGATGGTGGTGCAACCATAAACCAGCAAAAAACTTGTCAAGATCAAAAGCTGGTGGCGCTGATTCTCCAGTCAGTTCCATTAAACCACTGCAGGAGCAGACGGTGTAATCTCTATAAAGACATACCTGAATATAAATGTAGGCAGCGTTCTGGTTTCCGGTTGCAGTCCGTTTGTAGTCCAAGTAGTATTGGCCTATCACATCTGAGCGGCCTTTGGTCGCATGCAGGTAAACAGTCTGTGCTGAGAGCAAAAGAGGCAGAATGCATAGGCCAAATGCAAACCCATTGGCTATCACCTTTTTATCAATCTTGGTACCCTAGAGATTAGCTTTTTATACCTTTTTAAAAAATGTATCGTCAGGTGATAGCGGATGAGCACACGGAAGACTCTGAAACATTGGTTGTTGCCCCGAAAGGCTGAATCCTCGTTAGACAACAGCCGATGTGTGCAAGGAGATCATCTTCTCTCCAGTTATGTGAAATCGGAGAGATGACTATAGTTCAGGGCCGGTATTTATCAAGCCTCTCAAAGAGCCATTTTAGTCTTAAGTGCTGAGATTTCATGAAATGTGAATTTATCTCTTCAGTGATTGGTCCTTGGCAACATCGTCATCCAAAATCCTGTTTGCAGCACAGCAAAGTGTCGGAAATCAGCAGCTAAGGCTGATTGGGCTGAGCAATCACCTGTGCAGCTCGACCTTCAGAGCTTATTTAGCCAGGACCGATCAGTCTTTAGTTCTCTCTCCTCCTAGGCCGACGTCCTACCGGGTTTGTCTTGTGTTTCTTCTTTGGCTAATCCTGACAACACACACATGCGCATCTCACTCATCCATTCACTGCTGACACGAATGATAGTCATACTTTGCCACACCACATATTATTGTTCTTTTACTTTTATAATAAATCACACCACTGGCTTGCAAACCTCACCTCCTTTTTGTCGCGGGCTAAGAGCTGGCTTATGACACATGTTAGAGGTGCTACTTTGGGTCTTAGTTTGCTCGGGTGTCATCTGCATTCATCTCACCATCACACTCCAGTAGTTTCAAAATGACAACGACAGGTGACATAAAGAGGGTTAAAGTTGATTGGCTATGATGTTGACAACACTGTTCATGGACCACATGTATCCTGCTGCCTCATATTGTTCAGACATTGTATTTCGCTCGGTTGGTGAGGGAAGCTGAAGAAAAGTATCTTAAGTAAATTTTATTTCAACAGACTGAACATCATAGACATTTGAAAAATCATTGATTAGGTAGATTAAGTATTGCATTTTCTATTAAAACTCACTCAGTCCTCTGATTATGAGAATATGCAGAGTAAAAACTCTAAAGCTATTTGCCTCTTGTTGAATGAGGTCACACGCTGACCCATCGCTTTCGTATCGTCGCCAACGACACATTCATGTGAAAATGCAAATACCTCACCCACAAATGAAAATGCCTCAAAAAACAAGTTGCAGCTGTTGAGAACACAGTACTTGCGTGCTGAAACTAGCGTGATGATGCCTGGTGACTTAGCGTTGTGCCACACAGAACACCACGTGCATGTATTACCCGGAGAGCTGTTAGACTCGTTAATAGGTCTAGATTTAATGTGCCGTCAAACACATTAATTACACACTGCCCAGAAAATGTTCCAGCGCCTCTAGCCTCAGCATCTGGCTGGTAATGTCTGGTGTTAGGGGGTTAACACAGAGGCACTGGCCCTGCATTAATCACTGAAAGGTCAGGCAGGGAAAGGCCACGCAGAGCAAATTACTCCTGGCTGGACCTCAGGTGATCTGAATACCCATGAACCTGAGAACAACATCAACGGCAAAGTGCAATCAATGTGATGCTATGCATTCATTAAGTTATCCGTGCACTGATAAGCTGTACCTGTGTTTATTCATGTCAAAGGTCTTAAGAATCCCCTTACCAGATAAACAACAGTGTTGGTCTAAATGCTGAAAATGACTTCTGTTTTTTCTGATTAAGCGACCTCTTGTGCCCTCTGTCACCAGCCTGCAATGACGCTCCTCAACTCCTCATCTATTTGCCAGCGTCAACACGTGTCAACGCTGCAGTGTCAACAGTGTCGCCTATAAATTATGTTTGCTAACAAATAATTTATAACAGCAAACATGTTCTGTAAGAAACGTATCGCTACCGATATTTTGTGAATTTCAGCGTAATGAAGAAACGTTTTTAATTGGTGTTTCGGTAAAGTAAATTATAAATAAGTAATAAATAATAATGATAATTATCGTAATATAATTTTCCTCAATGACATAATAAATGTTCAGTATATCGTCAATAAATATTTGGTTTAATTCATTTGAATTGCGATCAAATTAGCACTTAAATTTTCTATTAAGATGTATATTTTGTTATGGAAAAGGAGTGAAAAAAGATTTACTAATCATCCATCCATCTTCCTGCGCCTCTCCGGGGTCGGGTTGCGGGGGCAGCAGCTCCAAACTTGGGGGCAGGGGGTAATCTCTTCACCTAGTCCTGGGTCTCACATATGATTAGTCTTTACTAATCATATTTGTTGAAAAAGATTTTTTCATATCTTAATAGTTTTGAATGTTCTACCTCAGATTTTGTTAAGTGATCCACTGGTTGGCTTGATGACCATAACGAAAAGTTTAACCACATGATTAACAGCCTGGTTTCGTCACTTTTCACTCAGTCTTTAAACTTGAGAGATGATTCGACACATATATCGCGATAATTATCGATATCGAATGCTATGAAATGTTTTTACCGGGATAACATTTTTCGCTCCGGCTCCTATGTTCACATATGATAAACATAACAAAACAATATGACAACACATTTGTTTTCCATAAGATGCACCGTCTAACAGCTCTCCGGGTAACACATGTCATTGTGTGGCACAATGCCGAGTCACCCAAGTACTGTGTTCTCAACAGCTGCAGCTTATTTTTAGGCATTTTCATTTGTGTGTGAGGAATTTGCATTTTCACATGGATGTGTCCTCAACAAAGTTGGATCTTAACCAGAATACTAAGATGCTACAGAAAGTGATGGGTCAGTGTGTAAGCTCATTAACCAGTAACGCTCTCGTTGCCATCAGGCAAAGGATTCTCAGAAACTCAAATGGTTTAAAGCAATGCAATATCCACATGGCAACTTAAGCTTGAGACATTTTTTTGTTATTATGATGAGGCTAATCAAAGGTGAAGGTTGGGGAGAGACAGCAGAGATGGGGACTCGAGTTAGAGACTCGGACTCGAGTGCGACTTCGCACACAGTGGTCGATTAATCATCACATTTCGCTGGCTGCCATCACGTTAATTATTATCACAGTTATTTAGTTAACATTACACTGGGTTTAAGAGTCTGGGGAGTGTGTTGACTTACAGTATTTAATAAGCCGTCAATATTTGCATTGTTACGTTACATGGTCGTGCTCTGTAAATGAAAAACAGGTTACAGTTACAGAATTCCTTATAGCTATGCAGTTTTATAAACAACCTGGATTGAACGCAGCAGGTGATACAACATTCGTAATAACCACGAGAGACTTGAGACTTGACTTGGACTGTAGCTCAGTGACTTGAGACTTGACTTGGACTCTAGCTCAGTGACATGAGACTTGACTTGGACGCTAGCTCAGTGACTTGAGACTTGACTTGGACTCTAGCTCAGTGACTTGAGACTTGACTTGGACTGTAGCTCAGTGACATGAGACTTGACTTGGACGCTAGCTCAGTGACTTGAGACTTGACTTGGACTCTAGCTCAGTGACATGAGACTTGACTTGGACTCTAGCTCTGTGACATGAGACTTGACTTGGACTCTAGCTCAGTGACTTGAGACTTGACTTGGACTCTAGCTCACAGACTTGAGACTTGACTTGGACTCTAGCTCTGTGACATGAGACTTGACTTGGACTGTAGCTCAGAGACTTGAGACTTGACTTGGACTGTAGCTCAGAGACTTGAGACTTGACTTGGACTCTAGCTCTGTGACATGAGACTTGACTTGGACTCTAGCTCAGTGACTTGAGACTTGACTTGGACTCTAGCTCACAGACTTGAGACTTGACTTGGACTCTAGCTCTGTGACATGAGACTTGACTTGGACTCTAGCTCAGTGACTTGAGACTTGACTTGGACTGTAGCTCAGAGACTTGAGACTTGACTTGGACTCTAGCTCAGAGACTTGTGAGCATCTCTGAAAGACAGTGTTGAATATTAAGTCAGATTTGACACAAAACGCCGGATTATAGTGTTAAAGTCCTGCAGTATTTATGCTCGCCATCCACAAGCAGCAGTGACTTGTACTGTCTGTGGTGTCTGTAGGCTACTACTAGTGTCAACAGACTCTTCCCTACACTCTCCTCCCTTGGTTACTGTTGCTATGCTTGTCACACTTTCTTTGCCTACAACAGAGGCAGATCTACTACTTAAGAAATGTAATAATAGTAGTGCTTCCAAGGAACAATGGGTCCCTGATGTCAGGCAGAGGAAGACAAAAGCACGCTTCCCATTTCTCCCAGGCGACTGCAAAATGACCTTTTTTGTCGTTCAGGTTCGAGGCCTAGTTGATCTACGGGTGTTGTAGGCTTCAGCTATTTGTGTCACCTCTTCCAAAGCATTCAGAGATTTTTTAATAGTTTGAAAGACCAGTCAGTGGTACACAAGGTTAAAGTCTGTACTTCAATCAATTTGCCTCTCAGTGAAGACACAGAGTCAAACAGCCTTATGAAAAGAGGGTGTGTGGAGAAGAAAAACACCGACATAAATACACTGAATACATAACAGAAATGGTGGGTAAAGGTGATATCTAATGCCACCACGCAATCAAGGCCATTCTCAGCTTCGAAGCTCAGTTTGGAAAAGGAAGCTTCTCTTTAAAGTTGAACCCAAAAGCAATATTACAAAGAAAACACCTACTGTTAATTAGAAAAACAAGATCTTATCGGCAAGGGAAATTAGTCCCCTGTGAAACGGAGCAGACGTGCTTTTTGAGTTTCTAAATAAGAAACCTAAAACTGCTTCTCCCTCTGAAAATGAAGTGTGGAATTTATCCAGCACCAAACCCACGGAAGGGCTGCATAAAGAATACAACCAACGCAGCCCATCATTACTACGACACAATCATTTCCTTCCTTCTTCTGTACCTTTACTTAAGGTAGAAGTATTCTCACAAGTCGACTGCTCACGCAAGAAATGTGTTTCTATATTTAAGGCATATATTTTGTTTTTAACTGTTACAGGCTGGACGGAAGATGGATATTTGGCAGGGATGTAGTTTGTTTTAAATGTCACAGTTTGAGAGAAAAACGAGCCACGAGGCTGAAAAAGTCAGCAGATTTCCAATCAGCAGAGAGCAAATGGAAACATTTAATGTAACAAAAGAAAGGTTTCAAATTAGAAAGGTCCTTTAGACGTTTCTATTCCCAACTAAAACGTCTTTATTTCATATAATTTCCATCTGATTCTTTAGTAAACCTTTTGTGTGGAGATTAAAAGACAGAAGATTAAGGACAAGACTTTGTTCACCACACTGTCTAACAAGATGAACACATCTTGCTAAGTGCAGCTTTTATCTCATGTGTTCTATAAAAAAAAGTCTCACCTGGACTCTTTTCACGTTGCTTTCGCACTAAACTGATAGAAGAAAGAGTTTAAATCATTCTGGACAGATGACACTATCTCTCTAACTGCTTTGCTGTCTGTTTGTGTCTCTCTATCTGCACTTGTGTCTGTATTGCCGTGTTTGAGTTTCGCTTGGCGTCTCTCTGGGGCTTGTTGTTGTTTTTTTGCCTGCATTTAAAAGGACCCACTGAGGGAGAGATTAAACAGGAGGCTCAGATGTCAGATGAGACATCTCCCATTCAGGGAGATAAATGGATTTCCACTACATAGAAGTTTTTTTTCCTGTGCGCTAACATTGTGGAATCTGTGATCGGTTCAAGGACAAATTTTCTGACTAAGTGTGAGCTCACAAGGTGCTGGATCACATCAGAAAATCACATTAAATTCATTTTACCCTGAGGTGACTGCTAGTTCTGCTTTAGCTCTTACGGTTCTACTATTAGCCTCACAGCAACCAGTAAGCGTTGCCCTCCAGAGAAACTGAAAGAGGCTATTTTTTGGACTGTTTGAAGCTCTCAATAAATACGTTACTGCTTTTAATGACCACGTTGATGCAAATTCAAAAGCAGGAACTGATTAGTGTTTGGTCCAGATTGTGCCACCATGTGGCTTTTTCTAATATTTCATCTTTGGGCTCAGAACGCAGCCCAGAATCCAGACAAATTATGTTCACATTGGATGATTCTGTAGTGCACGATTTACAACCAACCATTCAGTGCTAACGCAGGAAGTAGTTTGCCCTTTATTGAAGTGTAGTAGTGTGGAGGTTGGAAGGTGTAGAAAAAACATTTCTAAAGCAGTTCATCCAGGAAGACTATCTTGCTGCTTCATTGATGCTTGATGCTTCATTCATTCACATCTCTCTCTTTCCGCTTCTCTAATAAGTTGACCATGGACGTTCACTCTTTAGTTCAACCATAGGTGTCATTCACAGCGGGGACGCAGGAGACGTGTTCCCACCACTTTTGGGATTTTGTCCCCATTAACTTTTAAAACTATTTGTTAAAATGGTTCTGATAAATTTTCGTTGTTTGCAACGAGCAACGTTAAATAATAAATGAAAATGCTTTGAGAAAGGTTTATGTGCACAATAAGAAATGTTCAGTGTCTAAGAAACAAATGTGCATTGTCCAAGAATGTAACTCAACCTACAAAAGAAGTTGCTGCTGTCTACATTATTAGATTACATTATATTTTTATATTTTTTATTGTCACTTCCACCTGAATTTTGAGTTTCCTTTTCTATACATGAGACATTTCAACCATAAATTGGTCCAGAAAATGTCTCCAGAATGCAGGAAATTAAGTGTTTAATGCTCAAAATCTTCTGGAGGAGGAACCCCAGACCCCCTAAATCATATATCACAGTAGTGATTATTTATTCCAATATAATATCTTGTTGTGTATCACTGCACCACTAACCTGAGCCCTTAAATGTCCCCACCACTTTCCAGCACAAAGTGATGCCCTTGAGTTCAACAAACCTGATTTCCATCAGCCAATCAATTAGCCACTGTCAAACTACTCTAAATCAGTTCCCCTGCTTCTGTCAGCTGTTATTTCGGGGGGGGGAACCAAACCAAATCGCTGCAGCCCTCCTCCCCCGTACACCTCGTGTTCATCATATCCAGGTCCTGTCAGGTGTAATGGCTGAGTGAAGGCGGAGGTGTGGACCCAAATGCAGACGTAGGATGCAGTTTAAGCGAAGATTTATTTACATAAAAGAAAAAAGGCTTATGCTTGGAGCTCAGTGGCTAATGTTCAAAACAGAAAGTGACTCCAAAGCAAAAACACATAAATCCGGGGGGGAAAGAAATCCAAAAACAAGAACAAAAGGTAATCCAAAAGGCACAAATCCATAAAACTCAGGGAATAATCCAGAAACACCACACACACACACACACACACACACACACACACACACACACACACACACACACACACACACACACACACACAGAGAGACTAACAAGCGGGGCAGGAGCAACACAGGTGAGGGGAATCAGGACTAATGAGACACAGGCAAGCAGAGAGACAACAGGGGAAAACAGACAGATCAGTAAAATACCAAATCTACAAACTGGGGAAACAGACTGGACTAAGATTAAACAGAACACAGCACAAACATGGAAATATACAAGTATACAAAATAATACATAAGTAAACAGAACTAAGGAGATACAATAAGAGACAAAACGGCTTTTACGGTTAAAGCGAATGAATGAAATAATAAACTAGACTACCAAACTCCAAACCATGACAATATCAAATAAAACACAGGGAAAAAAACCAGCACAAAACCAAATCCTAACAGATCCAGGTCGAGAAATCCACTTCAGGTGCCAAGGGGTCTTAACCAAGCGTCCATTTGTGACAACTTGGGTGTGAGAATGTGATGCAACAAGTGGAGTACTGACACTTATTTTTTCCACTTCGAGCACTTAAAGTTATTGTACATCAGGCTTTTGCATGTATGGCAGGACTTCTGTAACCTCTAACGTTGCCCAAGAATCAAGTATAATTCCAGTTTAAGCAAACTGTAAAAGCAAAGTCCTTTTTTTTTCTTTGGAACAAGACGTCAGACAGATTTTACTCTGGGAATCTGGTGTTTATTGATGATCACTCCACATTTGCTTTGTACACAGGATAGTAATATGGGTGAAGTAATGTGGAAAGCCATAAAACTTTGCACCAGGCAATGTCAGCAACTGCTCGGCGTTAGCCGGCAAGCTAACGTGACTCTCCATAATACAGCCATTCTGATATTCACCTTACATAAAGTTTATGTTGGAGTCTGTGTTGTGAATCCGTGTATGGTTCATTCTTTGGTTATTTAGTTTCAAAACCAAATCAGATCAATTGCTTTTTTTTGGTTTTAAAACCAAAACAGAAAAACAAAGCAGCTGCATCTTGTGTGTCTGTGACTGGTGTTGTATCCCTACTGGTTTTCAAAGTCACTGGCTGCTGTACACCTGCGCCTGTTGTTTGCAACATCTGTGGTCTGTGTTGGGCTTCATCCAACCAGAGAGAATGAACACCGACCGTCACCAGATCCCATGAACTCCTCTCCCTCGCCGGACAGTCGGTGGTCGTTCCCCCCTGGCTGGAGGAAAATCGATGCTCCTGTTTTACGCACAGCCTAATCCGTGAGCCTACTGCAGCTGGAGGCTCTCTGCAGCGCAGCAAAACTTTCTAAATTCTTCCATCTCACAGAGAAAATAAAAGTCAGGTGGAAACAGTGCAGAGAGGCTGAACAAAAATTACCCGAACCTTTTAGTCCGTGTATGATTCGTTAAGTACCATTGGATGTACTGACATCTATCACTGAATTAATTTGATACTGAAGAAATCTTAAAAACCGGAGGATTCTCAGGCAACTTCTGAGGCGCTCCTGTCCCTGTGAGTTACAAACTGAACGATGAGCCTCCAGGTTTTCTAACTATAAACCCTCTTACGTTGATATTCAAGCTCATCTTAATTACATTTAATTAGGCACCGCCCTCGTCCAAGTGTACCTTCTTTATTAAGTGTAACACACAAATTAAATATCTAAATCAATATTTTTCTGTTTTGTTTTAAAACAGAAAAAGACTTGTTTTTGTGGTTTTTCCGATTTGGTTCTGAAACTAAATAATGAAAGAACGAACCATACACGGATTGCCGGCTGTTTTGTGTTGGTGTTAGTGGACTGCAGGTTGTTAGTTGCGTGGTTGCCGTAGACAGAGAGAGGCGTGCACAGGGCCACATCCAGACCCATGGCTTCACATTAAACATAACAGTAACAGAACAGTAGCTGCTGCAATGCAAAGAACAGAGAAAACTGCCACATGCTTCATTTCCAAGTGAGGCAACAGCCCATTGACAAAAAGGCAGTAAAATTAGATTTATTAATAAGTTATCTCATTGAAAAACTAAACATAGCCCCTTTAAAAGGCAATTGTCTTGTTATAACTGAAAGAAATATTTATATGGCAAACTATTTAAACCCTCTGTGGGAAAGGTTAAACCCATGTGCATTCGAGCAATGACCTTTTCACCACGCTACCATCCAACAGGACATGTTGCCAGCCTGTCAGCCAGCCATAAAGCAAAACAACATGCACTCTTGCTACTTTTTGCCATAGCACCAGTCTCTGAGTACATTTTCTGTTTAATTTAGGAGTTTGAAACTCTGACAAAACATCAACGTGGGCTTTTAGTGACGGAAATCATGAGAAAAACTGAAAGCTAAGAGACAGAGCAAGTGCAATTTAAAGGACCTATCTCCCCCAGGCTTCCATGTGAAGAACATTTATAAACATAATCCCCAGCTCCCTTCATGCTATTTAGTCCCGCTGATATGTATGAGAGACAGGGCACTGAGAATCTCATTACCTCTTCTGTCACTTCCCTCAGGTGTTGGTGAGTAAAAACCTCACCACTGACACTGCAGAATCCACCGCTGCCGATTAAAAACCGGGCCGAGTCAGAAATTGATTCCTCAGCTCAAGTTTGCGGCCAATCTTGCGTTAATTGAGTTAAAAGGCGACGCATCAGGATCCTACCTCGTGGCGTCACTGATACATGAACTCACCGGCTCACTGAAACTTTCCTCTCCTGTAGCAATGAGGAGCAGACGGGGATCTGTCAGCTCGGGAGACATCAAGGCGAGATGGTTAATAATGTGAAGATGCACTATAGTGGTTTCATTAGAGAAAAGTGATCACTGTGACCCAAATGATGAATACATTTTCATTATAAGTTGTCACATCTGTACTATTAAAAGATTAGAATGAAGATATATTTTTTGTAATTTGTGCGGGAAAGCAATTAGATTTAGCATATATACCTTGACAAATTTAATTCCCTCGGAACCGATGACAAATTTGTGTAATTTGATGGTAATCATGTAGATGAGGTTTCACCTGCTGGATTAAAGGGCTGTACCTGTTGTGCCCTTAAACAAGCGGAGTAGTAACGGGAGAAGGTTGAAGAAACAAACACACGCAGCTCTCGCCTTCACTTGTCTGTACTGAACGAGGAAGAGAAACGTGATTCCCCTACTGGAGCCCGAGGCATTACCAACGAACAATTAACCCACACAGACATGGATCAGCACCATCTATCTGCGTTCCACCTCTGAGTATTTATTGCAGTATAGTTTTTGAATAGTGACAAACTTAATGTAAACTTTATTATAAATATTAGCTGCTACAAATGTAATGACATGTCCTAAAAATGGAATATTTTAATACTGTAATAAACTTCAAAATAAACATTTTCAAATGACTTCTTTGATGAAATGAATTGTAAATTATTTTGTCACATACCATGGGTTTTAAATGGCTCTGCATTGCCAGTCCAATTTCTCTTTTGCTACAAATATGAACACAAATGCAGTAATTTGCCTTTTGCATTAGAGTACTACACTGTGCCTCGTCAAGCTTTTAATTCTAACGTGAAACATACAGTTTCCAACTTCACCACTCAAAAGTCATAACGGTAAAAATGGTCCTTTAGTTCACAAGAGGGTGACAAAAGCAAGCGCCTCCTTTAAAATTTACGTCCATCCGTTCTGCAGCCGACTACAGTAGCAGATTAGCACCAGCTAGCTAGTCAAAATAAACTAATTCACAAAATATAACGCTACACGACGGAAACTAACGCTACCTGCCCCATGTAAATGTGTGCTTTCTCACCCAGTTTGTGATCCATAGGCTGTAGAAGACACGAACGAGCAGCACTGTTCTCATATTGCATGGTAGCTAGTTAGCACAAGTACTGATGCTGTTGTAGGCTGCGCATTATACTGAAAATGCAAAATCACACTGCGCTAATTTCCATTTAACGTTTCTGGAGGTTTATAGAAACAGACCATCGTCCCAAAAAAGACGGCTGTGCAGGTCGTCTGTTCAAGCAGCTTACGTGTGATAGTTGCCATAGTAATTATGAAGCCAGGTGAGAGAGTATAGTAAAAAGATGAAATAATTAAGACACATGTCAGACTGTTCGAGAACACGCTGTGTTTAAACAAGAGATATTTATTGTAGACGAAGTGTTTTGCTCAGTTCGTTTGAATTCTAGTTTAGAAAGTTTATTTTTCAAATTACTTTAATGGGCAAGTGGAACGGCAGCTGTGCAGTGATTGAAAGTCACTCAGTGGCACCTTAAGAGATGCCACAGACAGCTGACTGTAGTGCCCGTGGGTTTTAGCCTCCTCGTTTAGCGTGTGTCCGCCTCCTTTACCAAAGGTTGCCGGTTTCGAGTACAACCTCGGGGGGGCGTTACTTTGGTGCCGTGACCCGGATGGGTGTGACGTTTATGGGGATTAGTATAACGGAAGCCAGCGAGGCTGTGCAGTGAGTACACCTCACTCTCTGACAACCTAAGAGACGTACTAGCAACAGAGGCTAGTGTTTTCAGGCTCTTTGCTAGCGCATCCACCTCCCCAACCTGAAGCCACCAGTTCGAGTCAGGACTGTGCAGTACAACTAGGGGGCCGGTTACACAAGGGAAAGTTTGTTGGAGTTCAAAGGGAGGTTTTCCAGAAGAGATCCAGTAGCAGAGTCGTGTGGAAGTAGGAGCAGGAGTCACACCAGTCAGGGTAATGTGAGGCTCAGGAAAACCCTGAGTTAACAGGGTTGCAATGCAAACAACAGAGAGAACCAGAGCTGGTTTGAAACATGACTGACAGGGAACATTAGTCTATGATCTGGTGCTGAACGCAGGAATGAAGCAGGTACAAGTAGCAGGTCTAGCTGAATCTCACTGGCTCGTCCTTGGTACCTGACTCCTGCACACCTGACTCCCATCCTGTAATTTAGATATGGGCAGAGTGCCTAACAACAAAGAGGTCCCAAAATGCTTCACATGCAACAAAATAATGTTACAGACACAATAAATATTCTTAAAGTTTAGAAAAGAAAGTAAAATTATCTTCACATTGTGGCTTGAATACTAATTAATATGTGAATGACCCCCCCCCCCTTAACCTGGTGTCAACCTGGTTTTGTTTGCCTGCTTGCCGGAGAGCAGCTCGGCCGCCGAAGGGCTCAGGTTAATCCCCGGTGCCACTGGGGGAGTGTGAAGTGGGCGTGAGCCAGCAAACTGCAGGCCTGCTGCATCTCATGCTGGATGCCGACCAACCACTGGCCCCATGAGCGGCATTTCAAGTCCTCGTTCCAGCTCGTACAGCCACCGACCCCACCTGTGTTGGCTGCGAGTGAGTAACAGAGAGACAGAGACTGAGAGAATGAAAACCACTGAATATTATGAGCGCTGTCCTCTGGGACTTCTCTGTGAAAAAGATGAAAAGAATTCCTCTGCAAATGGACAATGGCTGTTAATTTAAATGTGTATGCACAAGCTGACGGATGGTGAAAATATAAAAAATTCATATGTTCTGTTGCGTCATATTCTCAAGTTGCTAAGAAATGTGAATGAATGTGATAATGTAGGAAAACCCAGGCAGTTAATAAGCAGGAACAAATAAAGCTTTGGCAAATCCCACAATTCAATCAACTTCACATTTTCAACGGCTCTTTGATGTTAATACTTGACGGGCCTGGTGTGCTTCTCACGTCAAACTCTTTACAAGAACAAACCTATCTGAAATGGAAATGTGCCTCTTTCATTTTTAATGTAATTTGCCTAAAAGTCTAAATCTGTGTGCAAATACAAACAAAGTGATCAGTCACATAGAAGGTGAAGCCAAAGGTCACTGAAGTGGACACACTGGTCTCCTTACTGTGATCTTAGTTTTTTTTTTCCTTTTTTGTAATTATAAACAGTTGATCATGGAGTTTTGAGACTGCGGGTCTCCAAGATGAAATGGTTCAATAAATTGATGCGCTCACAATATTTGCACAGGGCAGAGGGGCAATGAGTCATGTTGGTCATGCATGCTCAGTTACTACAGGAGCAGGTCACCGGACAAATAGCTTTGGTAACCAGGATGAGTTAGGGGTCGGTCGGAAGTAGCATTGGTTGCTAATGCTAGCTTTACTTGCCTTGTGTGGACTGCTCCTCTTGAAAACTCACGTCGCACATGACTCGAAGCTGGTGTGCGTGATTCAGAACTTGTGGTTGTATATTTATATATCCGAAACGCTGACTTATGTATCGGCTTTCTAATAGTAAATCTCTTCACCCCTTAGGCCAACTATGTCACTGAACAAGATAAAATGTGAATAAAAAGGAAAACAATACTTTTAATAGTAAACTATTTTATATATAAGGCAATTCAAATCAAAATTACTATATTAAAAATCAAAAATGTGGTCAGAAATCTTGCATTCTGCCTTTTATAAAGATTAATCCCATTTATCAACAGGAGCCACAGAGATGCCTCCACCATCCTCCATTCCTCATGACAAGGTAAACAGCACTGACGCTCCCATTACACTCTGATACCCAATAAATTTATCTGCAGTGTCTTGAAAGTGTTTTTGTACCGCTTCAGTTTTCCCAGAGTTTTTGGTGTGCTGCATTGTCAGATTCATTTAAAAGTGATTTATCTATACAGTGTTTTCTGTTAGACTAAAGCAGTGGTTCTCAAACTGGGGGGCGGGCTCCCCTGGAGAGGCACAGTGCCACTGCAGGGGCAACATGGATAATGTTGAGCAGACCTGAAGTTGCACGAATGTGATTGATGTAGTGTCATAAACAAAAAAAAGTATTTTGTTTTATTTCAATCGCCCACGTTGTTAATGATTTGATAAAAATGAAATCCACTTTTGCTGGAGTCGGAGGGCTTGAACTTTTCCTCCACTGGACAAAAGTAATTTTAAATATAATGCACTAAAAACTAATACCATGTGGAAATTGAATGGATTTTATGACGCATTCATTTTTTTTTTTCTGTAAGGGTCAGCTGTTTGGCTTCGGGGTCCCGGATTTGAAATTTCAAAGAAAATACAAAGTAATAATAAAACATAATGATGCCTTTATTTTTTAAATAAATGCAATTATTTACTGGAGTCTGTTCTGAGCTGCTTTTTGGTAGATACACAGATGATGTGACTCATGTCTGTGGCTTTATTTCATTATTTTCTCAAGAAAATTCTGCAGCCATTGTGAAAGTCACTCTGTCTTCCAAGTCCTCGATGTAAAAATACGGTACTGACCTTCAGGGCACACAGACGCTGTCTTCTTCAAGAAGTCGGTCAAAGTTGTCAATTTGAACATGTTCCCCGTTTGCACCTTAACGGGATCACTGTGTCAAATATTTTAATGAAGCCTAACATCTCCCGTCCAGGCGCCTCGTGTTTTTTATCAGCAGCAGGGTATTTTTTGTGATGTCTCAACTTGTTGCTAAATATAGTCCTCACTTTGATATAAAATGAACTGGTGACCAATGTGGAACTGGGGGGGGAAACAGCAAACCTAAGTCTATGCAAAGATATTAAAGCCCACCTACCAGCACAACTAAAGCTCACACATGAACACATTTTATGTCTCTTGCTTAATAATTACAGAAAAAGTCGAAAAATGACAATTGACTTCTTCTCATTATTATGCAACTTCCTGGCCCGTGGATATTTTCTTAATAGTGTGTTAAATGTGAGCAATAACCCACTCCGGTAAATTCAAGTCAGGAATTGTGTCATAAAGCAAATGTTTAACAATGTTAGGGAACAAGTATTGAAATGCAAATGTATTATTTTAAGAGTGTGAGTGGGCAACATGGGAACTCAGTGGACGGCACTTTTACCTCTGAACAGTTGAGGCGAGGCAAAGGCTGGAGCCTTTCTGTGGACTTGAAGTATCCTGCTGGTGTGTGTGTGATTCTGCTGTTAATTGTCAGTGGGTGTGAAAAGGTGTGGGTCTAACACATAAATGAAAATATCCAGTTGAAAACACGGTCTTTGATCCGAAGTTCATGGCAAAGTCGAACGTGCCCCATAATGTTCTGCCTGATATTTTTATCGCCATAGAAACAACATCAGAGAGAGAGAGAGGACAAAAAAGTGGGAGGTATAAAAGTGTAAATAAAGAGAAGAGATCCTCAGTGTTGTGGAAGGTCATGCCACCTCAAGCCTGTTCACAGTGCACGCTGCATATTGAAAAAAGTACATAACATTATTAATATTCAGAATGTGCATCCCATATTTAACTAGCTCATTGTTGTTGCAAGAAAATCACTTAGGTTTACATTTACTCATTTGGCTTTTATCCAAAGTGACTGACATGTGAGGATCAACTTACCCATCAGTAAAGTGAGAAATCTACAAGTAACAGTATTTATTAGTAAGAGCTACTGAAGCAAGCAGCATCAATGGGATAAATACACAGGGGAAGAGTTAACACACAGTGCAGTCAAGACAAGCTAACTCTAAGGAGTTAGGGGTTAGGGCAGAGGTCGGCAAATAAGTCTGGCATCAGGCTTTTTTTTTTTCAAGCCGGTACATGGCGAGGCAGAATGAAGTCAATCCTTGCGCACTCATTTACACGTGTAGCTCAAACGGTCGATATTCCCGTTGGGAGAGTTGTGTGATCGATCCCAACATCCTGCAGACTTTGTTTTTCTCCCTTGCTCAACAAATTGATGAGGACGCTTTTGCACATGCTCACAATAAAGCATGTGCTGCAGTGTGTGTGCATGTGTGTGTGTGCGTCCCAGCGTTTGATCTTCATTCATAAACACTTTGAAGTGTATTTTCATTTCTCTGAGGAAATTCAGGGGAATCCAACCGCACGTTTACTGAACGGCTTTGTCAGAGGTGTGTCAAGCAAGCCGGAGACTTTTTTTGAATGTCCTTCAGAACTCTTCAGAGTAAAAGATCTCAACAAACTCAACATGAAGAATTGTTGCAAAAAACATTCTTGCGCTTTTATTTTGGAGACACAATCACTTAAGAGAAAGTGATTGTGTGAGTAAAGGCCGATTTATCCTCCTGCGTAGGGCGTCTACGCCGCAGGCTGCGAACGGTCCGCGTCGACTCGCGTAGTTACATTTTTGAGGAGGTGCACGTCAGGCGACGGCGTAGCCTCTGCGTAGCCCTGTCACCTACGCCGTCGATTTGACGCAGAAGTATAAATTATGCTTAACTGTAGCTGCCATGACTGAGATCTATTTCAGCACCAGCTGCTATCAATTTCTTTTTTATTTTTTTATTTTGTTACTGCTATCAAAGCAATCTGGCCAGATATTGCAGGTGGGCCGGTTCTGGCCCGCTGGCCGACTATTGCCGACCACTGGGTTAGGGGTTAGAGGTGTTATAAGAGGAAGTGTTCTCAGGAAGAGATGAGTTTTGAAGACCTTCTTGAAGTTAGAGAGGGACGTCCCTGCTTTCATGTGGAAGCTTGTTCCACTATCTTGGCGTCACAGATGAGAACATGGACAGATTGTCTTGTGTGTAGGAGCAGGAAGGAACATAAGCCTGTATTATGGAGTTTAGGTAGATGGGTGCGAATCCAGTCGTCACTCTGTATGCAAGCATTAGTGATTTGCATTTGATTCGGGAGGCCACAGTTTGCCAGAGGAGGTCGCTGAGTAGTGGGGTGACATGAGTCCTTTTTAGGTTGATCAGAAACTAGACGTGTTGTCGTGTTCTCGACCATTTATTTATTTATTTACCCCACAAGCTGGAAGACCTACAATGCTGGCATTGCAATAGTGGAGGCGAGAGATAACCGTGGCCTGTACCAGGAGCTGGGTGCTATGCAAAGATAGGAAGGGTCTGATTTTTCTTATCTTGGGTAGAGCAGCATTTCCAACCAGATGTTGAATGAATCAATAAGACTAATATACAGCATGATATGAATGCTTCCCCCCAGGGTCGGTTCTGTCTGGATGAGGTTAGTTACGGCAGCCATATGCATGCTCAAACACACTAAAGTAAAAGTGAGGTGCCGTGCATACACCAGATTGATTATGAGAGATTTTCCCCCTCCGCCCTGGCGCTGCTATTCCTTGCTAATACTTCATGATGAGGCTTGGCAGATGCATTAAGGAAGTGCAACCTCAAAATAGATCTCACAGCAGCTGAGCAGCTTTTCATCTAGTTGAAAGGACAGGGGAGGGGGCACAGGAGGAGCTGGGGGAGAGAGTTTTTGGTTGTTGAAGCCTGTGACAGGTAGCAAATGAGGGATCAAGCCGAGTATTGACGGCATGCAAATGGAAAGACCCACCAGGATACTTTCAGAGCAAATACAAGAAAACATGTCCAAACAAACAAGATGCAGCCCCAGACGGATATACATGTAGCACAACAGTGAAATTTAAGCGTGTGATGCAACAAGTATTTTGCAACTATAAGTAATATCTAAGAATTAATACCTTTTAAAATGATGCACTCAGGAATTATTTGGGAAATATTTTTGTCATCTTGTCTCTGTTTACATCACGTCTCTCATTGTCATTTTCCTAAACCGTCTCACTGCCTCAAAGTGTTTCCTCCTCACGCTGTTTATTTGTTTTCTGCCTCCCACTGGTATCAACTGTACTCTGATTCACGCAGCAGGGAGTGGCAGTTATTATGTGTAGCTTACCAAGAGATTACTCTGTGTAGCTGTGGCAGATCCAACTATTGGATGTCTTGTTTGATTTAATAAAAGATAGCCCACAGGCAAAGTCCACGCTACTGAACCATGTAATGTTTTTTCCCCGACCACTGGCAACCTCTTGAGAAAGGCGTTATTGACACACGGCAGGCCCTGCATGTGTCTGATCTCCAGGCAATATAAGATTCTTTTTTTCAGTAAGGTCACCTATGAGGCTGGAGATAGAAATGTGATTGATTAGCTTTGTCTGCAGTGCCTTTTGTCATAGAGCCAAAGAGATCAAGTATTGACTAAACAGGGCGACCTGACAGGACAACTGTCTCTCCTAAACACTATTTATCTATTTTGAAAAACACAGTGACGTTCATCATTCAATGTCTTGAAATCTACGGAATGTATTAACGCTCTCATTTGGTCATTTTGACAATGTTTGAAGCCTTAAAATTCCTGTTAAAATCAATGAAATGTTTAATTTCAATATTTTTATGTAAGGGATATAGCTTGAATCAATGCCACATCCAAAGCATTTATAGCCTGAAGTAGCTGCACAATAAATCAATATCCATCCATCCATCCATCATCAACCGCTTATCCTGCGGGGGGGCTGGAGCCAATCCCAGCTGGCATTGGGCGAAAGGCGGGGTGATAAATCAACATGAAAATGCAAAAACAACAACACCAAACTAAAAAACGTGCAATAAAATTATTTATTGACAAGTGGCAGATAATTCATGACTACATCACTGATCACATGTTCCATTTCTGAGTTCTGTAAAGAACGAGTTCTGCACATTGATCCCCTGAACAGAAACAGTTTCCCAGTTGAACGGAGTGTTTTACTGAAGCAGAAACCTTTCACAGCTGTTCACCTGCACCCAGCCACCTTAAGGCCCTTTCGGACACAGTGAAAAGCTTGTGGAAATAACGTGCTGTCTAAAAGAGCCTTTAGGCTACACATGCCGCTGTATGCCTGGTTATTTAGGCAATCACAGATGTGTTCAGTGTTACCACATGTAATAAAATTCTCAAAACTCAACATATTTAATTTCTTAAGACTGTGGCAGTGGTGAGTGTTGGATTAAATTACTATGCGTAAAGTGAAAGGGGTTGCTTGTTGCGTCAATCCAACAGAATTATCTCTAAGTTAACTGTTAACCCACAGCTCTATGAATCATACTTTACATGGCCAGCACCAAACAGCAGTCAGACACAGTTAATGTCCAGCTGGGGAACATAGTGGAGCATTTAGCAGCTGAAGAGCCAGATGTTTCCGTCAGAAGTTGGTGGAGACCGAAACAGAGCAAAAGGAAGCTGCTAATGCCTGCTGGATGTGTCATTAGGCAACGGTTTGCTAAGCCATTAGTCATCACTACTTTATATAGTTAAAAATATGCCAAAGTTGCCTTTTAGCTTGTTCTGCTGCCTGAAAGGGCCCAGGAAATCAAGTAATTTGGCTTTAAATTAAGTCTTACTTTGATCAAGCGATGAGCACGTGATCTTGAATCTGTTATTCAACAGATAAGATTTTTAAAAATTTAACTTTTCACGACATATTGCCCTCATAATTAATTTTGTGAAAATCTACAGCATATATTTATACATCTATCTCTGTACCTCGTTCTTTTTCCCTTTATTCTTCTAAACCTCTTGTCCTCTGTCTTTAAAAGAAACAGAATGTGTGTAACACTGACGTTTACAAAGAACGCTATTAAACTATTTAATGAATGAATGAAATGCACAAAACAAAATCAACCATTCGCACACAAATATTCTTCTAACCCTTGCACTGACAGTCTATCCTCATCTAATTCAAAGTATGACAAGGAAAAGTTATTCATGCTGACTCATGATACCTTGCAAATGAACACAGAGTAATGATCTGAACTACAGCACAGTGCTTTCTTCCCTTTCAGGAGCTGCAGTCGATCCAAAAGCATTCATATTATGAACTACAGTCAAATCCAGCCTCAGCATGATTCATCAGTAAGTTTTGTTTGTTGAAAAAAGATTTAATCACTCAGACTGCACACCACCTTTTCTAGATGGAAACATTTTGGTCCAGGAGCACAGAATGACAGTAGCATTTGTTTTGGTGGGGAGTTGCTTGTTTGGTTTCTGCAGCAATTTCAGAGATTTTTGGCTTTCACAATTACTTTGCAACCCATAGTGGGGAGTTTGGTCCAACAGGAACATTTCAGCTGATGTTTCTGGACACGTCTGGTTTTGGAAAGCCCAGAGTGAGTAATGACACCACTGTTTGAGGCATACTGGTCCTGATTGGCAAGGTGAGGTTCACAGTTTGCCCCAGTTAGAGGTTAGCACCCATAAATAATATAAAATCTATGCAGTCGCTGTGAAGTGCTTCACCTGAAAGACTTCCACCATGCATAATATTATAATGCATAATAATATTGACCTTATCATTTATGGTGTGAATCTATCCAGCAGATGGGTCACAGTCCATTTCATCTCCTAGCTTCAGACCCATGCAGACAAAGCTTAGACGGTCAAGGAGGAGATGATTAAAATGGGTTTAGAGAGTTGGCTTTGCATTGCATGATGTGATTGCATCACCTTGGAGGAAGCCTATTATTTGTGCAGCGGAGTGGGACAGCCTGCAGCAGGGAATCACTGCCATTTGGCAAAATCTGTAAAGAAGATGGCTTGTAATTTCAGTCAGTAATGTAATTATTTCAGCACAGCCTTGTCCTCCCTCACTGAAAGGCAGACTGGTTTATGTTCCCTCTCAGGCATTCCCACGTGAACCAGCTGCATTCATCATTGTATTTTCTGAATCTGTTATATGGGAGAAGGATTTTGCACTTAAAGAGCTGCTAACAGGGAAACAAAGTTCAGAATGTTTTCATCTCACTGCATATCAATTTTGAGGGAAAATACGATTTAAGTATAATCAGATAAACGCAGCTGAATGCATTTTCCAATGCATCGTTTTATGAACTGTGATCACTGAATTGCCAATAAACTCCAGGATATTTGCAGCCTACACTCAACAGGTTCACTGTACAGGGAGACAATCTGCAAACATAAAGTAAAATTGTGTTGACTAAAAAAACGCAGCTTTTGTTTACAGTAATTACAGTAAAAAACATACTTAAGTTAAACAAGAATAATAATAATATAATATTCCCCCTTGGCTACCATATTATTATGCCATTATTGTCATGGAAGAGTGGAGTCTGACTGGCATGATAATATACAGGAATCCAGCAAAGACTGGTGACAACAAACTGTGTTAGTAAGGTGATGGTTTACTGTGAGCTGCCAGAACAACTTCAGCACATCAGCCCAAAATCTCTCATGTGTTCACAAGGGATGAGATGTTCAAAGTACGTTCAGAGGCAAGTAATTTACTGTATTTTTCCCTGATTGCTCATTTTTTAAAAATAATCCTTACATTATTCAATTACATGTTTTTCTGCAAAAAAACAACAACATGATTTTATTTTTTTGGTTCACTTTTATTTTTGTGAAATCCTTAATGTCTCAGTGGGAAATTAACATGTGGAATTAACAACAATCTAATATTCTTAGAATATATTAACCACGTGGACCCTGGCACCTATTTCTAGGAAAGACGCCTAAAATAACAAACCCCAAATAAATCAGGAATATCTCCTCAACCATCAGGCCTAGATGCATAATCCTGGTCTCCTCTGAAAGGTCAGAAGCTAAGGAATATAAATCCATTGTACCTTAACATATTTATTTTACTATTACAGACTACATGGAGATGAGATACAGAAAAGATCTGATATTTTCATCCTCGCATGGTAAAAAAAATCGTTATTTTAATGCAATAAACCATCAAAACCATCATAAGGTAGATTATAATGCACCTGAATATCTTCTAATACACCTGGCACACAACTGTAACTGTAAATTTGATGAAAACAAACTGATATACAACAGTTATTACACAATCTTTCAAAAATATACCAGGCGAATGTCCATGTTTTGTCCATATTTACTGTTTATATGTTGAGTTTTCTTCAAAACAATATTTCTCTCCATACAATCACGTTCCAAATAACATAAAGCTTCCAAAACACTGAAATATTAAACAGTCAATATATATGACCAAAAGCGCTCCCATGCTTTACAGCTTGAGAACAGAACATCCTACAGGGCTGCAAGAGCCAGGATGTCTGTGTGGCTCCTCCGGGTCGCCTGCAGAGGCTGATAAAGGCCGCTTCCGCCAAAGCAAACTCTTCTTCTCTACTTCAATCTGATGCCAGATACGAAACTTAAGACTGCAGCTGATGTAAACATGATGGCGGCCCGCCAGATGGTCTTTGTTGACACAAGTTGCTGCTGTTTTTGGATGGAAAACAGCTAGAACAGTGAAAGTAGATTACGCCCCCAGTTTTTCATTTTATGTTTGAGCGTAGATCCCTCAGCAGTTAACCCGTTAGCCAGTCAGTTTGCGGTTTCAGGTGGCATCTTTCCAAGGTAATTTTTGGTCAGACTCAAACACAAGCTTTTGCGCTTGTGCCGTTGTTTTGCTAGTGGCGAGTGTGAAGCTAGCACGATCCATAGAGCCAACGCAACCACATTTACGGGTTATGAGATGTTAAGGTTAAAATAAACCGTAATGGTCCTTTAATTTACCTTTCATCTGTAATCGTATACTTCTTTAATACCTTTATAAAGTTTGATTCAGGATTGCATCTAATCAACATGTAAACATGGTGGAATTGCTGCTCCATTAACTACTGTTGGCAAGAATTTCAGTTAAATCAAAAATACACATTTGAGTGATGCAAGCTAATAATGCTGATCGTGTGTTTCTGTTAATCAGAATTCTTCCAATAACCTTGAAAAAGACATTAAGTGGGGGTAGTTTGACCTGTTTTATCTCTTTTCTATTCTAGTTTATATCGTTTACACTAGAAAAAGATCAAAATGACATGATGCAGCTCATATTATAACACAGCTTTACATCTTTATGTGGTATTTTTTTAATCGCAGTGCTGCTCAGAACCCCCGGACAACTTCTCAATCATACCATGATCCACTCAAAGTCGGTCGGGTTTATGTTCCCTGGACAGCTCAGTGTGGGAAAGCTCTCACTGTTAGTCTGACCCTCTCAGACTGAACAGCAGTAAGTGGCAAGCACATGTTTTATACAGACAACAACTAGGCTTCTTTTTCACCACAAATTGTCTTTTGTGTTTGTAGAAAACGCTCAATAAAGCTCCCAAGCTAAAACAGGTGTTTGAACCACTGTTTATTTTTTTTTCTAACGAGTAAACAAAAAAACGTACCCACATCAAAACTCTAGAGGATTTTATTATCCACCGAAGCTGGGAGATATCTTTTCTTTGTGTGTTTCAGGCTGCAGGTCCGTGATTATTTTTGGGCACTAACCATAACTGGAGTCGAAAGAAAATTAACTTTCTTTTTAGTCCATTGCGTTGCACTTGTGGATAATTATATTGTTTTGAGCAGAGTGCGAGAGGAGTGTAATTCAATTTAAATAAATTTTATGTTCCTGAAACGTAGCTCGGCGTTTGATCTAAAGACATTGTGTTGGCGAGGTATCTCAGTCTCCCAGGATAAAAACAACAGCAAAAAGAAAATCATCTTCTTTCAACAGTAGATGCCTGCAAGCACAAAGGAAACAGTGACAGTGTGTTTGTGTGTGTGCGCACTTGTTTTTGTCTGTGATCCAACTTGGAAGCTTATGCTTTCAAATTAACAATTTCTTCAAAGTGGGACTGCTGTATCATCTTAAAACTCAGAAGAAGCATAACATTTACTGGCTTCATGAGTGCCTTTATTATGTCTGATTTTCAATTTCCTACTTTTAGTTCTGCCCTATAACCACAATCATATACTCATAACTTGGGATAGAACAAGGATTTAATTGCAGAGCAAAGCCTTTGTACTCTGCTATTTCTGTATGAAGTAATTGTGAGCGGGAAATCCCTTTAGGCTCCTTTGTTTGACATTAGCCCAGTACGTAAATCCATTTTAATCAAGTTCCAGTGGACTTTTTCTTTAATGTGTGCATCCAATCTGACCTATTCATTCTGAGAGAGCAACACGGACAGACTGGAGAGAGATACGGCTTTTACGCCGAAGGGAAATTGTCCTTCCTTGAACTACAACTGCAAAATATGTAAATGGTGAAATGGATTCCCAACCAGGGGTACTTATACCACAGGGGAAAGATGGTTAAGTAGGCCAACTAATATGAAAAAAATATAAATTAAATTATCATAATATAAATTATGATTTGATTTTTAAAAAATACCTGAATTGCTTGCAACACATTGTGGTTTCCCCCCTGAGAGTGCGTGAAAACAGCAAGCTGTCAGAAGTTTAAATTGTTAGCTAAAGATAGGCTAATAAATAAATGGTTTGAAAAGCTAGCTAAGGGAGAAAAACAAGGGAGAACTGATGAAATAATTATCTGAAATCAATGGATAAAGAGGTGGAATATTTTGCTAATGGTGGATTGTTAAAAAAGTTTGATAAAAGTAACGGATGAGCAGCAGTTAGTGGAGCTCGCTAAACATAACAGAAAAATAGTTTAAATAAAAGTAACAGGTAAAAAATGGTCCAGGTTCTGCAACTCCAAGTCAGACTAAGCATGTCTGCAAAGTTGACCAAACCAACTCACACACTGACAATTCAATTGTATGAAAAAGGTATTACGACGCTATCCACGTTTGTATTCCCACGTGGGTGGCGCTGATTAAAAGGCCACTCGAGTTCATCTGAAGGGGACGTGGGGGGATGTCAGTCAAAGAAGGTAAACAAAAGGTTTGTTTTTAAGGACACATTCGTAGGAAATTTGACCTGACAGCTTCTCTTTTCTCTCAGTTCAAATTACTTTCAAGCCCAGTTCATAGTTTTCAGTCACGTGACGTGCACGGTGACCTGGAGGGCAAAACAACAGACCAACACCGCGACTCCCCCCCGTAGAGACGCCGCAACGGCAGTCAAATTTAATTTGTATCACTTTTCAACCTAAGAAAAAGAAAGATACGAACACAAATTGCAAGCGTTTCGGCAGGGTGGTGACAGCGCGCAATGGATAAGACTCCTGCCTTTGTTGTGGGAGACCCGGGTTCAATCCCCCACTGTGACCCAGTCGTGCGACCTCTGATATGAACAGCAATTGTAAGTCGCTTTGGATAAACGTAAGTGTTGGGCATATCCGGTCCATAACGTTACAGCATCCGCTGGTCGCATTTCTACCGTTAAAAACCATCAGGTTCCTGCTGCTGCTTTTACCTTCTGGGGAATCCCTCACCTAACTCAGCTCGGGCTCGTCTCCTCCTCTAGCAGTAAATCTGAAAGCACAACAACCATCCAGCATTTTGGCAACGCAATTATAACAAACTCAAGGTAACAGCACATATTGGATTGGCAGGCAGCAGAAAACAACGTCCTTTTTGCCCTCCATGTATGAATGGGCCTTTGCTAACTTCTTTTCAGTGAAGCTCTTTCACAAGATGGAGGCTGCAGTAATCTGGCTGTGATACTCGATGGCAGTGAGGATGTTTGATTTTTATTGTTTTAAATAATTTTAAATGTTGATCACACAGGGGAAATAAAATCCAACGAAAACGCACATATTCCCACATTACGCTCAGCAAACAGCTTTTCCTGTATATATTCAGGAGTGTAAATCTAATATTAGCTCCCTCCTGATGCAAAATGCCTCATCATCTCCTGAAGATGAAATTTTAGCATCACATATATCGAACTGAGGCTACATTTGCGACATTGCTCGGGGGACGGCTGTGCTAGGATAGGAACAGTAATAAACAGTTCAATATTGTGTTATTTCCTCTTGATATCCAAGCAACAGTATTTGTATTTCAGCCCCAGGTGAGAGAGCTTTTGTATATCCCCCCTCTGTCAGTGTTGACAGCCGAGTCCAAGTTTCAAACATATCAGTAGGTGGGGCCGCCTGCAGTGAAAGAATGAACTGTTTGGACATTTTGTAACGCCGCGGTGGGTGATAGAAATTGTTTGGACCGTAACCGTGGCGCCGTTTTACATCAAAGCGAGCTGCTCACTCACGAGCACCCTGAGCCCCGAGAAGTTACACAGATTATATTGAGACAGATGATGAAGTGCACCAGGTGGTTACGGAATCCGGCAGGGGAGTTTCACATTAAGGCCAGCAGGTGTTGTGGCTCTGACTCATGGCCACATATTTCAACCCACCCTACAAACCTATACTCAAAGATCTGCACTCTCATCCGCCAACTACAGCACCAGCCTTTGTCAAACGATGACTTGTGCTGACTAATTAAATTAATTATTAGCCTGAGTTGTGGAGTGTTATTTAAATTGGTGGCTGTTTTGTTTAACTGTATGAACGAGGGTTTTGAAGTTGAAGTTCTATGTTATTATAAAAAAATATTAACACAATAAAGTGCATGCAAAAGACCTTGGCTCAAAACAATACGCTTCATTTTAGCCGTTTCTGAATCACTCATACTGAGTTGTCCCGCTAACATTTGATTAAATTTAAAACCTCTTTTCATTACAACTTGAGACATTTTTCACTGCAGCAGTGGATTTCTAATGGAGCTGAAGTGTTATCAGAGTCAAACAGGGTCTGACGGGATGAAGTGGTCTTGAGCGGGGGCTTAATACAAGTCTTTCGGGGTGAGCTGCTACAGGATAGAGAATGATGGCTTTGAAGACTTCAACCAGCCCAAAACCTACAGACGTTTAGGAGCTGGGTGTGCTTCTGTTGGTAGTTCCATGTCTGAATGGAATGTTGTTCCTTCCTATTTTCAGATGTAAACCTTTGAGTGAACGTGTAACTCTTTCACAAACCAAAACTACCGCAACATTCAGCAGCCTTTTTAATACTCTTATATAACTTGCATTGTCTATTCCATATATATATATTTCTACATTTATTTATGTCAACTCAGTCTACATGTAGCATTCTTATCGTCAAAGCAAATTCCTCATATCGCTCCTTCTGATTCTGTGGGACCTCCAGATGTGGGCATTTTGATGTCACCTCCTAAAGCACTTCTATAGCCAGTAACTTTTTACCACCTCCCAGGTCACAACCAAAGAGTGAAGTTTCTTTCTTCTTAGTTTTAATGGTCTTTAAAGGACCTGGTGGAGATATGAACTCTCCAGCATTTCCCCCCCCCCCAAAAGCAAGAAATCTAATCTCATCTCGGCTCAGCTCAGAATTATCTTGTGACCCCTTTGGGGATCTCAGCCCCCGGTAAAGTTAGCAACAATAAATGTGCAACATCCGGTTAGACTTTCAGAATAAAACGCTAATGTTTCGAAACACTGCCTTTTTGAAACAGCACCTTATTGAAGTCGTGAAAAGCTGCAGTTTGGTTAGTTACAGGCACAAAAAGTACTTTGTTGGGTTTAGGCAACAAAACTATGTGGTTATAGTCAGGAAAAGATCATGGTTTGGGTTAAAATAACTATGTACATCAGCTAAGATGCAATTTAACTAACATCACTTATGTCAATTTACGTAACTTGCCTAAATAAAAATATTTAATGGGGACTTTTTGTTTCACACAGGACATGAACACTGCAAAAACTAAAATCTTAGTAAGATTAATTATCTTAACTGAAGGCAAAATATACTTGTTTTTTGTCTGACAAGATATTTCTTCTTACCGGGTGGCTTTTATGTCAGAGAATTTCACTTAGTTCAAGTTTTTTTGGCCTTAAGTAGCAAGTGAAATATTCTTGTTCTGTTGGCAGATAATTTTGCTTATTTTAACTAATAGCTCAGTTTTTGCAGTGAACCCCAGTCTCCTGGTTCAAAGTTGACCATGTGTCCTATATGTGACAACTTGGGAGTGAGGACGGGTTGCACAGGTTGGCAACCATTGTGCTAAAAGACATGAAAGTATTAGCTGCTGCAATTTTAATAATTAAACCACCTGCATGCAGTGGATGTTACATCTGCTGTTAAACATCAAATATTGATGACATTTATTTCCCTTTGTAAACATACCGTAAATGAACCGAATGTCTCAACTAATGAACAATAGATTTGTTAAATTAAAGAAAGATCATTTTCTTTTGGCCTTTGCATTTCAAATACATATTTTTTTCCCCTGCAGACAGATATAATCAAGGACCCCACAGGAAATGACACCATATCATCTGCTGCAAGGACTCAGGAGTCTTCTCCTCCAACACATTGTTTCAAGTGAGGAATATTGAGGTCACGATCGTGGGAAAATTAGCACACAGGAAATTCTATCACGGCTTTGCTGCAGATTTGACCATGTGCCTTTCACTCCCTCTCACTCTAAGACTTTCCATGCAGAAGGTACGGGGGGCCACACAGCCACGGTTTCCCTGAACAGAGTGAGTAATAGCACTGCACAATTCACTCTCAGAGGCAGGCACATTCTTGTCCACTGACATCCCACGCATGTGCACAAATGATCAACTAAGCATGTGCACACCGACAAAGGGCCAAGGCTGTGTGCGGTTTACAAGTGATTCAGTGTCATTTCCAGCACTTCAAGGCTCTTTTTTTATATGAAGAACAAGTCTGTCAGTAGGTTGAGGTAATTCATCTTTTCCCAAGTGCTGTTTCAGGAATCCTAAAAGTAAGTTTCATTATCCTGAAATAAGACGTGATATCATTTGATCTTATCATACATCTTCTGCCACATTACAAATTGTGTAAGCAGCAAAGAAAATAAGTTCCACACCTACTTAATAGAGATATAAAGGTGATTCAAAAGAACCCAGGAGCTTTATCAGCATGTCAGACAGGATATTTTTGTTATGGGTTTAAATTGTGCGCATCTGCAAAATGTTCCCTGCCACCATTTCTACAAAATTGGCACCTGTGAATTAAGGCAACTTTATACAGTCGGGACTGCAGAAAAAAAATCATCGGTGCCAACCTGCCCTGCATTCAGGACTTCAGAAACATCACTGCAGATCCATCTCACCCGGGACACAACCTGAACCCAGCTTCTCCCCTCAGACAGGCACTGTACGCCAAAACCAACAGACTCAGGAACAGTTTCTTCCCAAAAGCCGTCACTCACACGAACAGCTGACTCACAGTGTCAGGAACAATTCCTGTGCAATAACCCAGTAACTCTGCCTCCAATCAGCCGCCTGTTTGCTGGTTACCACTTATTATTTATTCATCATTCTCTATTTCAGAGCTGTTCTTATTGTATATTGTATATACCAATCCACCTACCTCATGTACATAACACCTGCACATAATATTTATTCCAGCATTCTTTGCACTCATCACACCTTGTACATGTACGCACATATGTGTATGTGTACCAGTATATCACATCCACCTCCGACATGCACATAATAATAATAATAATAATGGTAATAATAATTAACTCCTTCATCCTTTGCACTCTGCTCACTGCACTATTGTCTCAATCTGTCTATATTGTTTTGTTTACAGTGTGTATATGTTCTCTATACTGTCGCCTGTGTCTGATTATATTTTTGTATAAGCACATTGTGAGCATTGTACAATCTAGAGTCAAATTCCTCGTATGTGTACACAGACCCGGCAATAAACCTGATTCTGATTCTGCTGTTTCTTCCTCCCTTCCTTAGGGTGCTGGTGCTGTTTCGTGTTTTCTCAGTATGTTGAGCTGCAGGTGGCCGGTGTTTAGATTGGAGTATGACGGCACCTACTTTAAAATGGTACCAGCCAAAACTGGCTTGGCTCCTTCTTTTTCCTGACTGCCGACTAATAAGATATGTACAGAATATAAGTAACATCTATCAGTCGAGGTAACCACGGGGGTGACATCTTTTTTTCCTGTTTATGTTTAGGGGGGTAGGTAAGTTACCTGCATTTTTCTTTTGTTCTTTTGTTTTGGTTAGGCCATCCTCCCCCCAAACGCTTATGTTACATTTAATAAATCAGTTCAGTTTAGACTGCATCGGCTTTGGCACTGGTCATGCTTGGGAGAGGGGGAGAGAGGGCACAAAGATGTTGAAATAATATTAACCAGGGAGATGGATGTAGAAGGCAAATATTCCTACACTTACTGTTTGCAACTATGAATTAACTCCCTGCACTGACAATGAATATTTCCATTAAATCTAAATTGCTATTTAAGAATAACTGAATAATAATAATATAATAATAATAATTGGAATTCATAGGAGGCCGCTGCTGTTTGGAACCACATGTGCACTGTGCTTTAAATCGATGTGAATACAGCAGGCTGGTCCGATAATAATGTTGCACTTTTTCCCTCCTTTTTGCTCCTTGGAACTAAGTGAAGTTGTGCCAGAAATCCATATACTGCTTCTTCAAGACAGCAGGCTGCACCTCAGAATACGAAACCTTTATTAATGATGACACGCTATTTCTCAAGAAAAGCATTTCTTAGTTAGATATCGGCCCCGGCAAAATGAAATAGTCATAGTTTACTCAAGGTGGTTGATGTGATTTAACTGACTCATACAGTTAGTAACATCTCCATGGGACAGTTTATTATCTTAATGACATTTACAATTACATCTTTATACACTTCTTTATCTTACTTTATTATTATATATGCAAACCTTTATTTACCAAAGGACCGAGCATCTGTGCTCCTACTGTGCATCACACTCATAAAGTTCCACACAGTGACTCTTGGGAGCTGACCGGTGTGACCGCTGTCTTCTGCTGCTGGCTGTTTATGAGCTCCATGAAAGCAGCTGGGGGGTTAGGGGGCTGATTTGATGGCACCTCAGCGTCAGTTCAGGAAGAGGAAACAAATATTGACTTTCCCTGCACAGATTTTCCCAGCTGTTCTGGGGAGTTGGACCAGGGCCCCTCGTCTCAGTCTCGGTCCAGAAAGAGAGGCTTGTCCTGGCAACTGTGGCACCATCTGGGGACAGCACAAAAGGTTTGAGTGTGGCCATCAGTTCTGGAACGATGTCAAACAGCAATATCTTTAACTTTCTTTGAATATCTTCCACTTCCCTGACAGCAGTTAGAGGTTATAAAGAATTCAGTAGACCAAAACTACTACAGTAATTCACCCGATCTGTTAAATTACATCTAAAAGCCAAAACCCTTAATGAGTACTTGTAGGCTGGCTGTGTCCAAAGGTAACAAAGTCTGCCCACCAGCATCATCTAAAGCGTGAACTAAATGATTTAATCCATACAAAAAACAAACTGTAAAAACAACAGTTCGCCATTTTACAGGAGTTTTGTTCTACAATATTTCTTAGCCAGGACCAGTAATTTCCTGGAGCTGCCTTGCAACTGGTCCTGTTAAGGTACAGTTTCTGTGTGCAGTTCATCTTTCAGTTTTTAACATATTTATACATTAAGGTTTGAATGTTGTTACATCTTCATGTCATTTGGAGTCTCCCACATGAAGTAGCCCAGTTTACTGGGGCTTCAACAAATGCCATTGCTTTTGCTTTCAACTTGAGACCAGTCAATTTTTATTATATATCGCTGTATCAGAAAATGTGTCTCAAAGGGCTTTACAATCTGTGCAACTGAGGCGCCCGTCTTTACAGTGAAAGCCTGAATGACCTCCAACTGCAAATCTTTAGACTTTAACCATCTGAATTTTTTCATGGTGTTGATTATACATGAATTCAGTGCAGTGTTTAACACAGTGTACTGAATTCATTGAAGTTACGAACGTATGGGGAAAACAAGGCAAGGCAAGTTTATTTCTATAGCACATTTCAACAACAAGGCAATTCAAAGTGCTTTACCTAAAACATAATAGCAACAGGGAAATATAAGAAAGTTTAAAAGCAACATAAAATCTAATAAAAGTTACAGTGTTCAATCAGGGTTAAAAGAGTTAAATGGAAAATAAAAACAGGCTGAGGGGTTAATGAGCAAATAATTGAGTTACAATTATTTTAAAAAGAGAATAAACAGAGAAGTTCACTTAATCTACTCTCTCTAGCTGGTCTGTACTCGGGTCCACAGCAATCTTTGGGTCCACTGAAACTCCAAAAACCCTCGGACACTACAGAGAAACCAGGACATGTCTGTCAGCAGGCCTCTTTGATCCAGTTATACTCTGGACCCACCTGCACGTTTACAGGTGGACAGAGGTTCCTGCAAATCACTCAGGCCCAATATTTAAGACCACTTCCTTCACTCTGTTCAATCTCACTCCCATTATCTTTTCACTCAATTACCTCATTTCTCACCGTGTAAATATTTAATTAAAAGCAATGGTGAAAAGCTAAAAACAAAGGAAAGGGAAACTATACAAACTATTTAACTAAATACTATATAACAGACTATAAATTCAGCTTATATGTGCCAGCTTAAAGCTCAATGACAGCATATGTCACCAGTAGTGTTCTGGAGGAGCTGAAAGCTCCCAAAAAACTCTCCAAAGGCCACAACTCAGGTACGAATTTCCTGAATGAAACAGAAAGCTGAGTGCGGGCAATGAATGGGCTTCCGATGAAAATGTCTCATCGCTATCTTAATGAATTTCGGCAGATTAAAGTGTTGAGGGTTGGAAAGATGCAACCTGGGACTGGTCTTGCTGCACTACAGTTCATCTGATCCCAACAGAGAGTTAGGGTGAGCGAGAGAGCTTGTTTGTTTGTGCTCAACAGCAGGATCGAGTTTTCAGCTCAGATGCCCTGGTGCAGGTTGGCTACAGTCCTGTCATTATAAAAGCATTCACGTGCAGCTCCTCATATGGCAAAAACGATACGAAATGAATATGGGTTATATGATCACACAATATAAATAATAATAAAATAAAACTAATTGGTTTTCATTTAATTCTTCTGAAACGTTATGCGTCAGAGGATATGGGCTATTTCAGTGTTCACATTGAAGTGGCCAGGAAATTACTGGGAATTCAAATTTCATAGTGCCTGCAGACTGGCACGGCGTTATCAAGCGGAAGTACGCACCCACACACTCGCAACTTGATGAAGTTTTCCTCTGAACTTCACATTCAGCCCGGATCAGCGCCCCGTTCAGCAGCATGGCTCCATCCAACAAGTGGTGGGTTTTGTGCGCCGTCTCGCTCTGCTGTGTCGCCCGTTTAGGGTCTTGCCGAAGAGAAGGTAAGATGATTGGGGGGAAAAAGCATGTGTGTGTGTGTGCAGATTGTTATTTTAACTGTGTTCGCCGTGTTCACACTTTGCCTGGGCTGTTGTACGACAGGGGGAGCGTTTTCGTCCTGAAACCCGTGCGTAAAGTGCAGCTGAGTGCGAGGTTTGTACATATTCACACTGCTATGTGTCCTGGCTTCAGTTTCTTTTTTCTTGGTTGGACCTTGCATGTAGTGTGTCACCTTGTAGTGCGTGTTATTATCGCTGTAGCATTCCTATTACATTCAGTTTTGCTGTGATATTTGTATTTCACAAGTGTAAACTCATTTTTAAACAGAATATCTGTCCCTCAAAGTGACTCGGTAAACTGACTGACACGTAAAAACCAAAACAAATCGGCTTTTGTGTCTTGCAGTTTTGCTCAAGGAGTGTTATTTTGTGTAATATCCCACACAGCAGGCTAATAATACACAACCCTTATTCTAACCGGTGCTTTGACTGAAATCCTGCTGAGTATCAACACCACAGCTGACGCACTACTGGGTTTGTTGTGCTAAAGGCTTTGTTAGGTCTTTAGTAGTGAGGGGGGTCGATGTGGCGTCAGGCAGGGCCAAAGTCCACACCGACAGCAGTTCCTATCCCTCCCAAGACCCACACCTGAACCGCCTGGCACCTCCTCTTGTCCTGTCATGTCGCAACAACAGCCTCGCAGGAGATAATGAGGCCGTTGGGATTTGATGTCAGATACTCTGACTCTCTGAAGAAGGTCTTGAGTAGATACAGGTCTGGTCCAAAGCGGGGTGGGGGGGCGCTGTAATACTCATCTTCAACTCCTTCATTCCGGAGAGCAAACACTGAGCTGGCCTGACTTCCCAAATGAAAACTGTGCAGTTAAGAAGAAAGTCCAGAAAGGTCATTGCGTGTGTGGTAGGTCAGATAGTGACTGAAGGCAGTTGGGAGGATTGGTGATGAACTGCAACATTCACTGTGTGCCTTTAATGTCAAATGTCTGCCTTCTCTTATCTTTCTGCGACATACAGCCGGGTTTTATGCATCACTTCCTCGTATGGAAAGAACATTTACAGTTTATGGGCAGAACTTGTCATAAAGCGTGAAAACCTTCTTATGGATAGACTGATGTGACTTTTAGTTGTCACAGTGCCAAGCCTTTTCCTATCTTTATATGAAGCGCCCTTTGCTGGTTACACTATTTTTTCTTTTTTTTATTTTTAGGTGAAGAACTAACAAAGTTTGGATTGCCTTTCATGTGTGCTTACATTGTGGTCGCCCTCGCCAGGGCCTTTTTCTTCCCACTCTCTGTGCATTGTATACGAATCTTGTTTTGTTTACCCATCAGGTACAGTGCACACTGCAGAGACACGTGGCAGATTTGAAATAAAGGATTCCAGAGGTCCAGAAACCAACAACTACTCCTAGAATACTATCTAGTGTGCTATTAAACATAATATCACAACATAATTGCCACATATTGAGCCTTGGGCATTGCAAGGTCAAATGCATGATCATAACAGCAGTTTATTTATAGAGCACTTTTAAACTACTTAGCAAAGAGAGGAAAATAAGGGGTTAGAAGTTAAGTGACATACTCTTTGAAATTACATCTAAAAGATAATGGTGTCAGTGCACTGAAGGCAAAATTGGGTTATGGTGTGAGAAACACTTTGTTCTGGTCAGTAGGTTGGCTGCTGCATTTTGAACAATTTGGAGCGGCTCCATAGCTCAACTGTTCAGACAAGTAAACATTGAAATAATCAAGGCTGAAGGGTATAAAAGCATGCATTATTCTAATTTTGAAGATATTCCTCGGCTGATAACAACGCATTTCTGTACATTTTGCTTCAGGCTCAAGTCACAGCCAAACAAGTATGTCAGCGTGTGATCTTTAAAAAGTGCACTGCATGAAAACAGACAGTTTAGATTAGGCTGTGTGACTGGGGTTAGCACCAGAAAAAAACAACCAGAGTTATTGTGGAGGTACTGTTAAGTGGAAGTAGAGGGTTCTGTAATATTTGTAATGACAACCATATTGAAGACAAGTATCACAGTTTGTTGAGTGTTAGAAGGCAAACATACTGACTATTAGGAACATGCACTAGCTAGTGAAATATTCAAACTGCTCTCTTTCTGTTAAAGGCAAGCATATGTAACTTTTACTCAACAGTGGCCCCTGTGGCCACAACTGGCAATTACAGGAACATGGTAAATAGTAAATCGTGGTATAACAGTAGTGCAGGTGAGGCAGTGAACTGGTTTAGTAATAGGCCTGTCTGGGGGTCTTGAGAAGCTGCAGAGCTGCAGTCTCTATTTATTGCTCTGTTATTAGTTATTATTCCAGCTAAACTGAGACTTTTTGTTGACCATTTCCTCTCTGCTCGCTACTTCAGAACAATATAATATTCTTTGTGTTGTTCATCAATGGTGATAAATTATCCCAGCGTCCGTGAGGTGCCGACAGGTCGGCACAACACCTGTGGAGCTGGGGCTCGGTCTCTTCAGCAAGATACAAGTGTTCCTCTTCCACCCCTACACATGTGCACTGTCACCCTTTTCCTTAAGGGTTAGGGTTACAATTTTGGATTTATTTACACACTTTAAAAACATTTATTAAAACCTTTTTTTACATGTTTATTAACAGCATTAAATGTTGAAATGTACATTGTAATAGGCTGTATATTAACTTACTGGTAGTCTATGTAAAATCAGACGTCGAGCACCCCCATATCGCCAAAACAGCATGAATTTCATTTCACTACAAGCTTCGACAGTGAGATTGACAGTCGTATCAAGCTACGCACATCGAAGCATCGAATCTTCAGCTATTTGGGATCAGCCCTACTTGTTACGTCAGTCACATGGCAATATCTATCTAAAGCGAGCTAACATCAGCTAATATTAGCTACAATTAGCTACTGGCCATTGCACTGCATTTTGTTGCTTATAAGTAAAACGCTTTATTTGTTAGAGAAGCTATGTGCAATACTTATAGTGATATTTGGGAGTGTTAAAAATCATCTTGCCATATATACCAAACAAGCTAAGTTACAACAAGTCACAAATCTACTAAAAGTCATTTAAAAAGAGGGCATAATTTGGTTTGATCTACTGTAGCTTAAAGAACTGCACACCTTTTTTGGTCGGTATGCCCATTGGTCAACTTCCTAAAACTCATGACAAGGTTAGCAACAACATGATAGCTGTTTAAGATCGTCTTTACCATTTTAGTTTAGTCTTCTTATCTGTAGATAAAACGGAAAAAATGTGGCTTTGCAGATAGACATACTCATGGTGACAGACTTACTTACATGGTGTTGCAGTATAATGCTATTGTGGTGTAAGAGCAAGCATCATATGTTTGGCATAATGTATCGTCTCTTATCTGAATATATTCAAATTTAAACTTGAGATTTATTCATTACAGGACTGAACATTCTTGTACGCCTTTTCTTTAGGAAGCATTTGACATGTTTAGCATGTAAGAGGCTCCAGTTTGCTGCAAGCCATCAGCTGACATTTATTGATGGTTAACATTTGCAAACAACACACGTTTAGCATTTTAACCTTAAAGCACAAAAAGGACAATTATGCTGAGTGTTTAAATATTCCAAGACAAAAGCTTCAAGGCAGTATTACAAAAATGCATTAAAATTTGGCAATTATGCATTGAATCCATCAAAGATATGAGGATACAAACCAGGGGTAAATACAGAGAAGCGGTTTAGGCTACTTACATTACAATGGCCTTCTGCGAGGTTTTCTTCTCAGAGGGACATTAGCTGTAACTATTTGCATATCATTTAAGTGCTCTTGAGAGGTAGAACAATAAGGGACTCCATGAGCCTCTTTGATACTAAACATCAGTATCACTGGCGCACAGTCTTGGTGACTTCACTAATTGTGTCAAGGCGGTATAAACAGTGTGTCTCATTAATTTGTGGAGAAATTTAATTAAATGCTCACTTGCTGTTTGAAGTGGCCCTTTTATTAGGGAGCCTCAGGCCATAGACAGAGAGGAACTGCGTTGCATGTGCCATCTGAATTAGTATTTGTGATATAGAGTAGATTTTAGAAAAGTACTGGCTTAACTGTCACTAAAAAGCATGATTTTATTAGATGAATACACATATAACTACAAAGTGTAGACTCTTCTCTGCCTTGCCAGGCAGGTGTTACTTAATGTTCTCTGCATAGTTTGCAGCATTTAATTTTATTTAATGAGAAAATGTCTGTTTTGTCTCAACGTGACTCTCGCCGTGAAGTAATTTCACTGCAGGAAAAGCAGCAGCTCTTTTCTGGGGTCAATACCTGCGTTATATCACAGACAATTAATGAATCCACCTTCATGTGATGCAATTCACTATTTTCTGTCTTAATATTTGTTGAACTGTGTTTGTTTTTTTTTAGATTTTTAGAGTTTTTGTTTGTCATGCCAAATCGTTTAATTATATATTATTTGTTTTATTTTAGAACTGACTACTGTGGTCTTTGTTGTCCCCAGGTAATCCATCCTAGTGTTTACATTCAATTTCAGCTGAAGGCTCGAGAGCTAAATGAGGACTTGCAACTTGCCATAGACTTGTCGGCTGTGAGACTGGACTGCCCGAGAACTCGACTTGATTTGAGACTTGAGAAGGACAAAAGCTGAGGAGACTGGGCTTCGTGACCCATATATTTTGAAAAAATACTGTACTGTGCACAGTTTTGCCTTTACAGGTTCTGCCAAACTGTCATGAATGATTAATAACATAATGGGGGTTGACTAGTACACACTTGCAGTTGTAGCAGTTTGCACAAAAGTAAAACTCTAAATTAGGTTGGATAATGGACAGCACACTGTTTTAAAACTGTAACCGTTTTAATACAACACAAATTATAATTAATTCATTAATAAAACTGCAAATGCTAACATACAACCATGAGTGACCAGGCTGTCTTAAAATGTAATGTTAGCTAGACTAGTTCTGTTGATTTGTTCATTAGTTGTACTGTAAAACACAGCGAGTCACCCGAACTTAAATACATTAGACAAACTTAGGTTCTGCAACTACTGTACTGTTGACAAGAGCTGCCAGCTGGGCTTGATTGGACTTCATTTATAAACATGTGAGCTGTGACCTGGACCTACTTCTTAAAGACCTGAGACTTTACTTGGACTTGTTCGCTAAAGACTTAAGACATGCCTTGGACTTACCCTCTAAATACTCAAGACTTGACTTGGACTTGCCATCTATAGACCCAAGACTTGGACGTGATCCAACAGCCCTACATTTAATCTCTTGGTTGCAGCAAGTCTGAGTTTGTCAGATGAATTTTAAAAAGCCTCGTATGTCCCCAAAAGTTGTATATAATAAGTGACTTTTTTTTAAATGGAAAAACAGAAATCCCATTGGTGCATTTGGCCGATGATTGGCATTCCCAGCTTCTCAGAGGCAAAGGGTTCACTTCCTCTCGTGGCGATCCCTCCAGTTCGTACACTGGTTGTCTAGTTTTCATGTGTTTGTTGTCTCCGTCTTTTCCTCTCACTGTCTCTTTTGTATAAAGGACACCTCATTGTAAAACATGACAGAAGGAATGCTAGTTTAGGGCGCTGGTTGACTCTGTTCTCTGGGCATTGTGGGTGTAATGAAACCGAGACAATAAACTGTATGAAGGAGAGACAATGCCTGCCGAGTTAGTCAGTGAAGTCTGAACAATATACAGTAAACCCTAGACTGTAACACCACATGTGATTTATCATAATGTACAACATGCTCAACCAAAAGGGAAATTGGTTTTGCGTCACACCTTTGAATCATTGTTATCCTATTCCCAGATAAAAGGCTGACTTCATTGCAGTGTGCTGAAGATATGTCTGCTGTGTGAGAAAATGCCTGTCCACCTGAAGTTGACACAGTAGGGGAGATGACAAATGGACTCGGAGGAGCATGAGCCAGAGGTTAATCTGTGCGTCCTTTGCACTGTTGCCTGTAGAAATTGGCAGAGGAAACTTCCGTGCGTCTATATTTAGAGAGACGATACCGTCTCATCGGTCATTTCTCCACCAACTTGACAAGATGGTGAAGTTAGCCTTTCCTTTCGCATTTGCAAGTAGGGTAGCCTCAGCACTGAGGGCAGTTTGAGAGCAGACTCATTTCCAAAACAGACATCCGAGAAATCTCTGTGCCATCTTATTTGCTCACTAGCAGGAGAAGATAGCTCGGAAAACTGGCAATCGGTTGATAGTAATAAACTGGACCAAACGGATAAAAATGAACTTTACTCATTTGTCTGCACTGGAACTGTCAGACAACATTCAGCGTTTCCATAACTAGCTTCCATTTAGTGGTGTGCTCATAGGCAGCTACCACTGAACACATCATGTACTATGTATTGAAATTTGTTGTATCACCTCAAGTGTCATTTACAGTTAAGGTTAGTTAATAAGTATCATCATTTCTGCCCCATCGCCTTGTGCAAGCTAACATAACCCCATGTGATGTACACCTCGTGTAATTAATGGTGAAATAATTAGTGGATTAATCAATTTGTCTATTAACACAAATATAATCAGCAACGATATCAATAAAGAATAATTTTAGTACAGATTTTTAATAAAGCCCAATGTCACAAATCAAAAATGAATCTCCAAGGGTTAAATCTGTACAGCATGTGATACCCTCCATCCTCCTGGCTACACACAACAGGGGCCATGATAGCTATGGACTTGGACATATCTAAACACGTGAGCTGTGACCTGGACCTACCTCTAGGACATGCCTTGGACTTACCCTGTAAATACTCGACTTGACTTGGACTTGCCGTCTATAGACCCAAGACTTGATCCAACAGCTCTCTTTGTTATTCAAGTCTGAGTATAAAATTGTTTCCCACACGTAGACGTTACTTGGGCGGGCTGCCCAGGTACATGAATGGCTACCCAGATAATACCTAATACTTTACAAGAATCGTGCATTTTACAAGCACGGACCAGGTAAAGCGATAGTGGAGACACCAGTGTAGGACTGAAACAATTCATCAGTTAAATTGATTAATTTGATGACTAAACTGCAAATTCTTTGTATCAACCTGCAGACCTACACCGGTTCAGATGTTATTCGGTACCATGTTGGTTTTATTTGGACAGGCTGCATCATTAACAAGTCTCCTCCACATGTGGCTTATTTGCTGCTGTAAAAATGAATTTCTGATGCAATAATCCATAAGACAAGTTCTGTGTCTGTTCGGCGACAAACTGCTGAGGGAGAAAGTCAGCAGCACAGACACAAACAGGAAGAGAGACAGAAAGAGGCGGGGCAATCTGCAGTGTTTGCAGCAGGGTGCGAGTTTGGAGAAAACAACTGAAGGGAAAGGGAGCCAATTCAAGGGGCTGGGCCAGTGAGTGAAGTAGAATGAAAGTGGTGAAATAAGAAATTACTTACTAGAAATAGAAAAAGCCCACCACCGACCAAGCTTCTGGCTTCTTCTGAGGAGCGGTGTGACAGAAAAAGTTTGAAACCACAGAGATAAAGAAACCCATTCCAGTCTTTTTCCTTTTGACTCATTTTGGATTCTGGAAGGATGGATGTTGGAAAGATGATGCACTTTGGTGTAATATTCCATTATAAACACAAATTGAGCTGATGACAGCAGTATAATTAAAGGCTGAAGATGTTAGATAGGACACATCCACGTTTTGACAACACTTTTACGGATGACGCATCTTCAAAGAATGTCTGATGCTTAAAGTTTAAAACTGGGGTGGTGATGGGGCAGTGGATAAGGCACATGCCTTTGGTGTGAGAGACCCTGGTTCAAATCCACTTGTGAGGCACCAATGTGTCCCTAGCTGCTCCAGCGGTGTGCGACCTCTGACTTATATAGCAGTGGTAAGTCGCTTTGGATAAAAGCGTCAGCTAAAAGAATAAATGTAATGTAACTATAATGAGATAAAGACTTGCTTCTATTCCACTGGTCCTACTTTGATGAACCTGAACCACTGTAGTTGCGATGGTTGGTTATAATTGGCTCATAGGGTGCTTTCTGGTTTTATTGATGTTGCTTAATCCAGGAGAAAACAACAGACAGAAGTAAGCCTTTTGTCCAAATATCCCTTCATCTGTCTGTATGCACAGTGTGTTGTATCTTGAACGGCAGTGTGTAGCGACGGAGTCTGCAGCTGGGGAAACATTATTAGTGTCTCTCTGTAGCTTATGGGAAGCTTTAATCTCTTGAATGTTGACACATAATTGGATACATACTTTGCATGTTTCACAGGGGGTGAATGACACCAACAAGGATATTAATTAGGGATGTTGTCTTGTCCTGTTCACCCCTTCATGCCTCACTTTGGTTTGTTTAAAAATACAATGATATCTTTTCTGAGCCTGGAAGGTTTTGGCAACAGGGCCCAACTGGCCATCTGCAGATAGATAAGGTTATGCTAGTGTTTCCTGTATGAGTTATACTGATGATAATCGCAAGCTTTATTTAAGGGAGAGAGTTACAGAATTATTGTAAGTCACTTAGTCATGTAGCAATGTACAGATGCCAAAAATGTAAACCTAAAAATGGCTTGTTTGTGTTATTGTATTATTTTAGTGTCTGAAATCGAATCGTGACAACTTATATATACACATAAATTTAATCCAAAATGTCTTTGTATCATATAACAAAGGACAGAAAGGTGTGGAGACTATCTGTAAGCTTGCAATCGACCATAGCAGCTAATGTGACAGTGTAAAAAATGTTTAGGGAATAAAAGAAAGAAGTGAACTAAGTCTGAACTTGTAGCACTCAAAGAAAATGCATGATGACATAGAGATCACTTTGTCTTCATTCTATGCCAGTTCAGACAAGGCGAAGGGCTTGTTGTTTTTGACTACTTGATGTTGATTTCTCCACTTGCACGCCAAAGAGGCTCAGAATAAGTGGACGTATCTACTAAAAGTGACTAAGTGAAGGACTAACATGTAGTGTGAAAAATAATATGTTGTTGTTGAGTTAATGTCAGGTTTAAGTGAAGATAGAGACATCTGCTGTCGAGTCTGTGTGTTGAGAATGTGTTTTTTTGAACTTTCAGCCCTTCAATTTGCAAGAGCTGTGTCAGGTTCACTGAGAGTCCATCAAAATTAAAAACATGTTGTGCAACTCTTCTGCACTACATCATGAAACGCTTTTAGCTATCTTGTCTTCAGCCGTACAACAAGTCCTTTAAACAGATGAACATGGCGAAGATTCAACAAGTGAAAGATAACAGGAAAAAAGTGTTACGTCCCCGGCTGGGGACGTAACACACAGACCACCACACAGACCTCACGGGTCGTAACAAAAGCAATGTGGTATTTGTACATTTTTCAAATCAATTATATATATATATATATATATATATACAACCCTGCATTCTGGGAATGAAGTGTTCTAGTGGTGTAACAAATTAATATTAATTAACTATTAATTAACTAGTTAACTGATTGATAAACTGATAGATCGATAGATATAATTGAATATCATCTGCATAACAATGAAAACCAGCTCATAGCAGTTCCCTTAATGCAAATTAAATGTTCCAGTCTCTAATTGGATGCAATGGTCAATGGTGTTAAATGCAGCACTAACATCTAACAAGACAAGTAGAGACCTTTGCCTGATGCAATAAGAAGGTAACTTGTAATTTTCACCAATGCAATTTCTGTGCTAGGATGCACTCTCAGTCCTGACTGAAAGTCTTCAAATAAACTAATAAAAATGTATGTACGCTGATAAAAAACAGCAGGATGAGTGCATATCTGGAATACAAAGAAAGTTTAATATTTAAATATCCCAAATAATAGAATATAAATTTGCATCTGTTAGATCTCCTATTGTATAGTTATTCACTTTTCTCTACAGTTATAGCACTTCACATCTATCATACACAGCTTGTTCTCTAATTTTAGAGAAATATACATTCACTTCAGGCATTCATGGTTCTCCGAGGATATACTGTATCCAGAGCTTGAAGTGGAAAAAAATAGGCACTATCCTCATCCTCAAGGTGAAACTAGTAAATATGTTAGTATAATGTTGATTTACAGGTCACACTTAATTTGACCTGTAAATATATCCCCTCTAGTAAAACTCATAAATATGAGATCATTAACGACTTTGCGCATTAACCACTTAATGTCCTGCATCAAGTTATGGAGGAAATGTCTTTATTTATCTGAAGGGAAACTAAACTAAGGTGACAATATAATGGAACATAATTCAGTAATCAGCTTTTGGACAATGCAGTTTTTTGTTCTTCTACATTTCAGCTGCATTGAATGTTTTCTTATTGCGCATTGATTCATTTGTTATTTAACGATTCTAGTTGACGTTTTTCAGAAAATTTTTAACAAAAGCTTTCAAAAAGTGATGGAGTTATTCTGATTCTCACCCGTCTCCGGCGTCCCCAGCGTGAATGACACCTATCTGTCAACACTTTTAAATGCCTCGCCCCATCCAGGCTGTGATTGGTCACGTAGCGCCCAGAGAAGCTGAAATGGCAGAGGAGAGGACCGGCCGGTTGGGAGAAGTCCCGGTACGCATGAAAATGTCCCGGTATGCCAAAGAGTAAGATGTCGAGGTGCTACATACTTGGGCGTTCTGGCCCACTTCAAGCACTGGATATATTTTAATAATTTTGGTGATCTGCTGACTTTTCATGAAGCATCTCCAAGGTCAGAATAGTCAAATAGTTCAATACTTCTTGAATAAATACTTGACTCAGCGTCAGTTGTACTTTTTCTTTAGTACTAATTGCACAAGTCAAATTTGCTATTGTTGCTATTGTTTAAATGTGGCCACGCCTCCTCCAAAATCAGCTTCACGTTCTGTCTGAACACACAGTAAGTCTTTTTTTTTAACAGTAAAAGATTCCAGGCTTAAAATAACACTTTGCACTGGTTAAGAGTACCGTTTACTTCTTTGTCAAACTGGAGACTTTTGAAAGGAATTTGCAAACATGCAACAGTGAATTGTACTAATTTGAATTCTGCTGTCATGACCAAGCTCGAAGGCCATGATAAAAGGTGGGAAAGGACACAGCGATTCAATTAACAAGGTTTATTATAACATAAAATAATCAAAATAATACTTAAATTATGGGATGGGTTAGTCAGCAACATCAGTCGTGTAAGTGTGGATGAGTGGCGCAGAGCGTTGAGGTGTTAAAATAAAACAAACATGCAACGAAAACCAAAAGGTGTAGCTGCTGGCAGGGAGGATGAGAGAGAGAGACATGATCTTGGAGGTGGAGCTTTTATCTCCTGTGGAGCACCGGGGACCAGGTGTTCCCGATCGGGGGAGGGACCACCGCAACCAGCTCCTCAAACAGAAAACCACATCACCATTTCACGCCACACAGGGGCGTCAAATTTATTCATTTGTGTCTGCTGAGACATCTACAATTATGCGACGACACTGTGACCATGTCAGTGAGGATATAAATAGATGCTGCTAATTTGGAAAAAGAATTGAGATGAAACATAGCTATAACCTTCTACGTGTAATTGAGCGTGCGTTCATGAGAATTTTGTATTAGCATAATTAATGCCCCAATAACACTATATAAGGCTGCGCGTCCTGCCCCATATATCAGGAAGTGTTGATTCATGAAAATGACATTGAAGAATAAAAAGAAGAACTCAGTCCTGCTTTTGGAGAGCCGTAAACGAATGTGTATAATTTTTAGCAGCATCAGCACTGAAATAAGGGGAATAGGGCCGGATCGTATGTGTCTGTCTGCGGGGTTGCCGCTCTAACAAGTCTCACATAAGCACAGCCTTTGATAATCTAAACCGCGACAACAACCGTTCATCTGCCAATACGCCAAACTCTCCCAAAAGATTACGCTTCCAGCTGATCTTATTGTATACAGAGAGAAATTAACCTTCAATTAGTGCGTCATTGAAGTGGTTTTACAGTTTGATGTGTTGTAGTGTTATGCAATAAGCATCAATAGCCTTTTTAAGTGAATGATAATATTGTTATATTTGAATTGTGGAGTCAAACAGTATAATGTTAACATAATTATGTAGGACTTTCAATCTCAGAATTCCTTCAAAGTAATGAAATATCCACTAGTGAAAAACTGGGGTTGGGATAGCTGCAGACTACTTGCACAGGACTCATCCAACAGGTCTGGACGACTAAATTGTGCACATGCCTAAGAAAAAAAGTCAAAACACAAGAAAATTGGTGAATGCTGCAAGTTCTCCTAAATCACTTGCGTAAGCTTCTTAAGAGCAAATCTGTTCATACAAGTGTATGTGTAAGGAATTTAGATTAGGTGTGAGCCCAGCAGCAGCGGGGTTAATCTGTCTCAGAAGAAGCATGCTTTCAAACTAAGCTTTCAGTCTCATGAAAAGCTCACCCATTGCCAACAGAAGAACCATTCCTTTTTTTCCTCATTTGTATTGTTTGAATGATAACCTGCAGTGCAGGAAAGGACCACTGTATCGATCCTCTCATCTAATCAAGAGTGCATCTACGGTACAATCGGTCGAGGATGACATTTGCACAGACGGGGGAATGAGCCACTTGCTCTCGCTTTCTGTCTGTCCCATTGATTCGGCTGTGTAATCACGTCCACATCAAAGGACAGGAGGCTAAGACGCAAACATTCACGGCTGCAGCTTGTAAAGTCCTTGAAGGTCCATGTAATAATTCGGCAAATGACGGCTTCATTGTATGTGCTATATTGAAGATGCATTTAGGAAAATAGAGTTTTAGCTTGGCTACTCAGGCTGGATGAAATATCAGATTGCCAACTTACGATGTGCAATACAACAGGTTATTATTTTCATGAGGTGAAAGCGCTCAGTGGTTGTTCAGAATCCTGTGGTGTGGTCTTATCCTGTGGGAATTATTGTTTTGTTAGTTTTTTTTTCGGATTTTCTGACAAATAATGTTGCTCCGTGGCAAACAGCACGCTCTGAAAATACTGCTCACACACATCATAACGGTGTGATGGTACAGATACAGAATAGGCTTATATTTATTCAGACCATATTGCAGGGAGATTACAATATCACAGTATTGCAAAGACAGCAATGCAGACAACACAGTGAGATTTTCTGTCAGATGTGCCTCACTCAAAGACCAATAATTCTAATATCGCACTTTCCTACATACATTATCTCTGTTGTGGTTGGAAACTATATAGCCACTATGAATGAGTGGCAGAAGATTGTGTGTGTAGGAGTGTGAAGGATTATCTATCTCATCAGGTTCTCTACTGAACGAGCAATCTAAGCTTTAACTTCTAAAGGGCTCCTCAGCTCCAGCTACACTGCGGTACACATTCCTGTATGCCTACGGTAGTCAAGCTGCATTAGACCAGGGACTGATGTGCTGTTGGCCTCATGTTTTGTGCAACATGTCTTTAACGCCACTCATGAATGTAGGCCCATATACTTATTTATCGTGTTTGTTAATGTTATATACTTACTTACATGGCGTCTTGTAATTAGAGCACATCTGCAGTTACATTTCCCCCAAGGGGACAATAAAAAATCAGAATGATAGAGCACACTTTTACCCTGTGTGTCGAGGTAGTCCGGCAGGCTTTTACTGCAGCTGAAATAAGCTTATAATCATAAAAAATAAGCAGCAATTCACATTTATCTACAGTGCATTAAATACCCAAATGTGAGATACGACTTGTTGCCACATAGCAAATGAATTTGTTTGAACTTTGCCCTCTTTGCTGCTTGGATTGCATACACATCCTGGACAAGAAGTGTGTTCGCTGCATCTGATCCCTTTGGTAACTACTGATGACACAACAACACCACTGTATGTGGAGGCGAGCCACCTGAAATGCTTTAAGTTGGATGTTAAAATACTTTCCTCCCCTTTATGCTGCAATTACATGCAGGAAATTGACAAGTGAGATTTTCTTTCACCTCTCTGGTTTAGATGATCTAAACTCAGCGACTTCAATTTACAAGGAGCTTAGGGTGAATTAAGTGTCTTACATGTTAAAGTATCTGAGATAAGTAAATCATTTGGGACGTGAGCAGGGCAAAGAAACCTGAGCAGCAGCCAGTGGATAATTAAATATCCCAATATTTGCACAAGAACATATGAGTGGAAAGCTTTATAGACTTTGTAAGGAAACACAAGTAAAACATTTCAGAAACTGCCATCAGATCTTTCCGCCTATGTGTTTAAAATCATTGTTGCAAATGACAAATGTGTGGAACAGGTGTGTCATTTAAAATAACACAATGACAAATAGCAGTGATACTGTTTCTAATAATTATAGAGGATGGGCAGCTTCTCAGGGGCATTAATACCCCAGGAGAGCAGAGGGGGAGAGACAGAGAAATCAATGGCATAGGACGTATATTTCATCATTTATATCACATATATATATATATATATGTAGTGTTTTCCTGCAAGATTGGCTCCCGGCTGAACCTACACAGGCCTGTTTTTTTTAAATAGCCTATCGTGAGGAAGCGGGCAATGCTTCACGACACTTCTGCTTCCTGTGTGTCCCAAGACAAGGAGGATTTCACACCTAATCTGCCCAGTGAGAGACTGGGAAGAGAGCAATTGGCGGCAGGGGAGGAAGCGGAGGAACGAGCGGTGGAAGAGCTTTTACTTTTTCACATTCTGTTAATCGTGTCGTAACATTAGAATTTCATGTGATTCAAATAACGTAGGTCCGGAAACAGAGTTCGAAATTGCTTGGCATGTACAAACACCACTGTTAGGGGTGCTATTGCGCCATTGTAGGATACGCTCACATGAGTCGTATTTGGAGGTTGATTAAAAATGACCTGTGTTGTCGTTTAGGTTGGAGGACTGTTGACAGTTGTTCAGAAACAGTATTACGTCAGGCAGCTGAAGCTCTTCCCATTCTAATACACTCTTTCTGTTGAAAGCCTTTCAGTTCTCCATCCTTGAACATTTTTCATTACTGCTTTCATTCTTACGAAGCATTTGGTTTTTATTGCAAGCGATGGGATGAATTATTCACTAGGTGTTTTGTAATTGGGACTCTCTCAATTTGGCAGATGGTTCCTTGATACTTTCTCCCCTACAGGCTTGTGCAACTTATGACAAACTTATGCCCTCATCATTGTTTGCCATATGCTCCTTCTGGACTGAGAAGTTGCCAACTTCTGTCAAATTAAAGGTCCAGACACCATTTTGCTCCCTCAGGTGCACGCTTGATTTCTTGCAAAGGTACAGGATGACCGGGCTGAGGATGTCTGTCAGCAGCCTCTATTTCAGGTAATCACGTACACATCCATTAGAGTGCATCCCAGGAAACACACTTTGCCCAATTGCATTGGCTGGGAAGCGGCCGAGACAGACTCTAATTGGCATTGAGTAAGATTGTTCGGCTCACCAGCGCTCAGACTTTGCAAATGTCAGAGCAAGGATTTGGCAGAATCATTCAAGCGAAGGGGATTTCTGGTACCCATTGTTTTGTTATCGAGACCAAGTGGGAAACAGGTAGCGGCTCAACTTAGATATTGCCAGGAAAAGATAATGCCATTGCAGGGGGAGGTCGTGGAGAAAAGTCAGTTGATAGAACAGCTATTCAAGTTTGGAGCAGGCAGATATAGGGGAGAGAGTTAAAGTCATGAAAAGGCAGACAGAAAGTTGGGTTTTTATTTGTGTGTATCTGTCCAGAGTCTCCTGTTTGAAAGAACAAGACAAACAAAACCTTCAGACGTTGTCGTGAGATGAATTCTAAATCTGGTTTAGCACGGGCACATGGGTGTAAGAATCTATCAAGTTGTAGAACAATAATTAAGTTGCTCATTGTATTCCTCCTCCTTCACCACCTGCCTTACCAACACGCAGGCTCTGATTAAAAATGCATGGGTCTCACAGGCCTTTAAGATAATTAAGAAGGTTTCCATGCAGTGCTGTTAGAGCAGAGGAGAAAGCCATCTTTTTTTAGCAGCACCAGATGAAATGCATACAGGAATGGCTTACTGTAGGCCTGTAGGCCAGCTTTTAGGTTAAAGATCTTGCGTGATCTTGCATGTGACTGTACCACGACTGCAAAGTTTTTCCACCTGGGCGTCTCCAGCAACAATCAAACCACGAGTCCTGGCAGAGTTTGTGTCATGCTCCGTGTACTAAGCTATACATGACCAGGCCTGTTGCTGCCCAAACACAAGTAGCTTCACTGCTCAATCTTCAGGGTAGCCCCCTTAGTCTGTTTCCCGGTCACACAAAGTGATCTCTCGAAGTTTTTGTTGTACGTAAAAACGGCAACAGATTTCTCCTGGAGGCGTGTTTCAGGGGGATTCTTTTGATCTTCTGGTGAAAGTGCTTTGGAAGGAGCTTGAAGCCCACTTTGATCTCGCAACGTAGCGCACTATAGAAAGATTGCTGCAGGAATGAGGTCATCTCTCCTGCTTCAAGGCCAGTGCCTATAGCCTTAATGAGCAGCATTTGAGTTGATCTGCAGGATTATTGTCATTGTTTCTTTGTAGTTTTCATTCACGCCCTCTTTTTTAGGTTCACTATTATTGAGCTCATGCACCACTTATTTTGCCGTTAGTGGCCCGTGAGCCACGCACATTAACCTGTCTTCACACTTGATTTAAGTGTTGTGAAATGAGCCCTGCAAGTGTTGTATTTTATCGAATTTGACAGTGCCTCTTATCATAAAATGGATATATTTCTCAATATGTTGGCGCGGAATGTAGAAGAGTAAAAAGTACAGAACCATATTCACCAGTTCAATTCAACGTAGCAGTCCCAGTTTGTGCCGTGTTTGAAACTAAGAGTAACCAGTTTATCATTACGACATCATTTGGCGTTCTGTGTGAATAAATATTGATTGATGTGTATTTCTGCAGGGCGGCACGGTGGTGCAGTAGTTAGCACTGTCGCCTCACAGCAAGAGGGTCGGTTGCCCCGGTCATTCTGTGTGGAGTTTGCAGGGCTGCACGATATTGGAAAAGACTGACATTGCAATATTTTTCTTTCCTGCGATTTATTTTGCGATATGAAGAAATACAGGAATTTTCACCGGATGACTTCAAATGCTCTATTGGACATGAAAGCATCCTAGAATTACCAGGTAATTTGCTAAGTCTGAAGGCTTTTTGAGTGCAAACTATCCTTTCTTGAGCAGTGAGCACTAATGCAGTAAACATAGTTTTAAGTAAACTATACGTTGGTCGCTGTGCACGCAGAGCCTGCTGTCACTCATTTCTCTTGTAGAAAAGTCATGAAAAATGAGAACCGTGCAAGTTTTCCTTTTGTATACATCAGCAAAAATGTTGAGGTGGTTGAGCTTATTTGACTAACTGGACATTGCATTCTTCTGCGATGTGACTATTTCGCAAGGGTACATTGCGATGGCGATGCTGAAACGATATATTGTGCAGCCCTAGTTTGCACGTTCTCTCCAGGTGCTCCGGCTTCCTCTCACCATCCAAAGACGTTATTTGTCTCTGTGTGGCCCTGCGATGGACTGGCGACCTGTCCAGGGTGTACCCCGCCTTTTGCCCGATGTCAGCTGGGATTGGCTCCAGCCCCCCCGCGACCCTGTACGCAGGCTAAGCGGTTGACGATGGATGGTATATTTTTTGTTTGTGCATCTGATGTCCAGTATGACTAGAACATAACTCTGGTGTTTCTTAATTAACAGTGTTGTCAAGCCCCCACTTGGGGATGCATCCCATGTGACTATTGCACATTTATGTTCAGAAAGAATAAATGAATACAATCTTAAAAAAACACAAGAAACAAAACAGACGGTAAAATATTTCAGTAGAATTACAAGACAGTTTTTCATCCCACCAACTCCAAAGAAAATCAGCATTAATAGGGCCGTGATTTTAATTATAACTTATGAGCAGAATGAACAGTATCATCAGAAACTGTAAGAAATTAATGTTTAAACAAACAACTGTTGGTTTCGCTGGCTTTAATTACAACTGTCACCAGCTAATTTACTCGGCTCTAGCTTATTAGCATTTTAATGCGAGTTAGAGAAAAACACAGATGAATGATTGGCCCCTTCCTTGGTTAATGTGCTCTCTGCATGCTTGTGTCTGTACTATTTATGCTCATCCAAAAATGTGTTTGGACATCCCATGTATTATTTTGATGTCGGAAAGAATGAGCGGTGGGCTCTGTCTGCTGTTCAGCCAAGAAGAGAGTGTTTTTATACAAACACAATCTGAAACGACGGCCTCACATCTTTCACACGCAGACAACTAGCAGGCAGCTCGGCAGCTGTCAAGTGGAGGTGAACAGAGCTGTTTCAGTCTCTCAGTTAAACTTCTAAGCACGGCGTATCGTTGCTTTAAGCGTGTCACCTTAAAAGATCTGGATTGAGGATTCAGACAGCTCATCCTGTTGATCTGTGAAGCTAACATTGTCTTAAGCAACTGCAGTGCAAAGCTGTCAGACGTATCATTAGGTGACCTCGGTGTGATACCAAACCTTTGTCTTTGGAAATATCCGCTGCTATAATAATAATAATAATAATAATAATAATAATAATAATAATAATAATAATAATAATAATAATAATAGCCGCTAAAAGCTCAGGCCAGAGAGCCAATCATTGAGATAAAACTTGCTATTAGGAGCTAAAGATATGTGATTATTCTCTGTAGGTTCATCAAAGACACAAGTTTTCACACTGTAATTTGATACATTCTTATTATAAAACAAACACAGCCTATAGCTATAGAAACGGTGTGAGTGGGTTTAGCTGTTTGATATGTAATTAAAGTCGTTTCATTTGTTCAGAGCTCAGCTGTAAAGCCTTAGGACAGGCTGTGACTCAGCCGCCCCTTTGGCTTCTGGCCTCAGGGCACTGATAAGCACTGACAGCTTTTCTTTTTCAGGCCTACCTACTCGGGCACGGTTGAGGCACCCTTTTTTGTTTCTTCTCCAAAGCACACGCATGTTGCACTACCAAGTGTTGCAATCCAACACAGCTTTATTTAATGGAGTTTGTACTCTTTGCTTCATTAACCTTTTTACTAAGTGAGTCACTAAAGGAACGAGAGTTCAAAAGTGGTGACTAAGTTGACCCACGCAGGGATGACCAAGGTGTTCGCTGCAGTTTGTTTTTCCATTCGCTCAACCTCTGACAATACCTGTGATGACTGCGTCCAGGTGGTCTACTAAAATATTTAAGGCTGTATCTGACACTTTGTTTCTGCAGAGAAGACCAAGTGTGTCTGAAGGAATCATTGGAGTGTAATGCGTGGCCCTTTGCAAACACGTCATTGCTAAAGTAGCAACGACAAAATGCTCAACACATCCAGGCCCTCATTGCTTTTATTATGGGGATTATGTCAATTATATTTCAGTCTTTTGAGTATTTTTCAGAGTAACTGATTTGTTCTGTTTAGCATTTGATAATGCTTTGTAACTTGTGTTATATGTTTGCTGTGTTTTTGTCTTGTTTTTATTTTCTCTTTTCTACTTTCTGTACAGCACTCTGGTTCCACTTGTGGTGTTGAAAGTGCTCAATAAATAAAGTTGAGTTGAGTTGAGTCTGTTTTCCATGGGATTTCAAAAATGACTAGCAGATTTCTAAAATTAGTTGACATTGTCATACGGGCCAAAGAAGCACAAATAAGTATATATTTTTTGTAAAATAATGTTTTTGTAACTGTGAGGCGTAGAAGCACAATTCATTAAAGGAACAGCATACAAGCAGAGGCAGAGCCAGGCGGCGTGGCTGAGGCTTGGAGTTTAGGTAGATGGTGTAGATGTGCAACTGCGTTCTGAACCATTTGTAAGGGTTTCACCGCACAAGCTGGAGGACCTGCTAGGAGGGCATTGCAGTAGTGGAGGCGAGAGATAACCATGGCCTGCACCAGAAGCTGGGTGGCGTACTGAGTGAGGTAGGGCCTGATTTTCCTTATGTTGTATAGAGCAAAGCGACACGACCGAGACACAGCAGCAACATGGTCTGAAAAGGACAGCTGGTCGTCAGTCATGACACCCAGGTTTCTCACCGCCCTGGCCGGAGTGATGGTTGAGAAGGCAGTTTGTTGTTTGATGTTATGGTGGATAGATTGCTTGGCTGAAACGACCAAGAGTTCAGTCTTAGAGAGGTTTAGTTGAAGGTGGCGAGCCTTCATCCAGGCAGATATGTCCGAGAGACAGTCTGTGATCTGCACTGCTTTCTTCATACCCCACTACTGTTGTCATTTTTTTTTCTTTATAAAGCTCTCTGAACATGTTTTTTTTTTTTTTAACATCTATTCGACATAGTCAGCAAAAATTTTTTATGCATTTGCTTTTCCGTTGTTTCTTTCTCAGTTACACAGCATGGGGAGATATTTAAAAGGGTACACTTAAGAAGGCATAGCAACAATTTTCTTACTCTCGTGGAGTGTAAAGTCATTTAGTTCAGGCTGCAGATGACAAAACCTCTGGGAGCTGTCAACACTGTCATTGCTCTCCTCTTTTTCTGTGTTGCTGTCAACATCTGTCTCTTTTCCTCCACCTGTTTTATTAGTGCATCATACTTTGCTGTCATCCTGAAAACAGTGTGTGCTCTTTGCTGTTTTGTCTTTTACTGCATCATCAATAATTGGCAGGGTTTTTTGTTGTTTGCGGGTCCTGTGCATTTAGAGCTCGAGTCCCCTTTGCTACAACACCTAGAAATGGAGATGCAGGATCATCCTTCCTGTACACTAAACAAGCTGGGACTGAGTCTCAAACTGACTCAATCTCTCGAATTACAGAGGTGCCTGGCACTGACTGCGCACACGTTGAGCAACTCAGATCATTATCCAAATGTGTGAGTGTGTGTGCAGATCTTGGCCAGGCTGAGCCTTTCAGCAGTTCTAAGGAGACTTAGCTGCCAATGGAAATTTGATGCATTTGTTCAGCACGGTCTATTTTTCAAGGAGCTGGCTGATTTGTTGGTTGTCTTCCAAGGGTTTTGCTAATGCATTGTATAGGGCTATATTTATTTACCCTTTGTTGAAAAACAGAGAGAATTGCTGAGGACAGATCTGGATCTTTTGAAGTATTCCTGGACTGCACAGAAAGGTTGTTTGCATTCAGAGCCCTTTGCTGTGCAAATCTGTGTTGTTGGGTTTTTATACACAATTTACTTAAAAGATGAACTTCTAGCCTGCAAATTATAATTATGCAAATTATATGTACAAAATGTATACAGTTATTAATTTAAATAAATACTGTAAGTGCTTCCTTAAGTTATGTTTTAACAAATGTCCTTCTGACTAGTTAGGAAGTCAACAAGTTACAGAAAGCTGCCAAATCATCATATACTGTAAAATACTCATAATGGCCGGGGAGTGGCCAGCACAAGCAAAGAAAGGTTGGTCGCTCATAAAGGAAGGGTAAAAAAACACATTGATTACAACAGCTCACATGTTAAATCAGTCATGTCATGCTCACCACCCTGCTGCTCTTAGTTACTCTCTTTTAACAGAAATAATGTCAGAGTTCATTGCAGACATCTCTACATTAAAAGCCTATTTATAAAGGCTGTAAGACTTTTAAAGTTCTAGAGGAAGTGTTTAGTTTGATTCATGGCAGCTTAACATAGAACAGGGGGGAAAGTGGAACGACTGAAGTGATTCTGTACTGTGTTTTACTCGTTATGCTGAATTTATCAGTCAAAAGGTGAAGACAGGGGAACGTTGGAGGCTGCATTAGCAGGGCAACAGGGGAAATTACAGATAAATATAAAACATATATTAAAACAAATGCACTGGATCTTTTTGCCACTGTTGATAGCCACAGTATAAAAATGAATAACCAGCCAACCACCAAGTAAAATCAGTGCCAAGTAAAATAGGCACAGAAACCCCAACTTACACACATGCTCAGATTGGTACGTTTGAAGCTATTCAAACAAGCAGGAAAGTAGTGCAATCAAACACTGAGCACATTTGATTCAGTCACTCTAATACAGCCTCCATTGTAGGCTCACTCACTACAGGTGTCGCCTGGTGCTGCTGACTAATCACTACAATTCTTTACAGCTGCGCCGTGTCCATTTTATATTTTATTATAAATTATATATATATTTTTAAATGATTTTTCCATAATTTTCAGAAGGTCTGATCATTAATGGACATAATTTGGTTTAGTTTGAAGGCTATTGTGCGCTTTGTTTCATCAATATGCCTGTTGGTTTCCAAGGTGACTCAAAATGACCCTCTTTCATTTATGTCACTGTCACACAGTAACAAAATTGCTGCTAACTGAGACACAGTTGTCCAGGGGTACTCAAACTCCAGATTGCTCACGGAATCAGCACCTATTGTTTCTACTGTGGCTCGTGCAGTGGCTCTATTTGAATTTATTTGTATTTTCTGTACGTCCGTGTAAAATTCTTTAAGATTTACTTTGCGTGTGTTCCTTAAAGACCATTTCTGGTTTCCTTGCAGAGAAAAGGTTTTCTCAACTTTTTCAAAGGTTGTTGACTTTGGACGGCCAAACAATGCCTCTGTCTGGATTTTGGACTCAAGAACAAAAGGAGCAGAACCTGTTTTATTCTCCTTGGGCGGCCAAACAATGCCTCTGTCTGGATATTGGACTCAAGAACACATTGTACTTTGGTCTGTCGCAGACAAAAGGAGCAGAACCTGTTTTATTCTCCTTGGGCGGCCAAACAATGCCTCTGTCTGGATATTGGACTCAAGAACACATTGTACTTTGGTCTGTCGCAGACAAAAGGAGCAGAACCTGTTTTATTCTCCTTGGACGGCCAAACAATGCCTCTGTCTGGATTTTGGACTCCAGAACAAAAGGAGCAGAACCTGTTTTATTCTCCTTGGGCGGCCAAACAATGCCTCTGTCTGGATATTGGACTCAAGAACACATTGTACTTTGGTCTGTCGCAGACAAAAGGAGCAGAACCTGTTTTATTCTCCTTGGGCTGCCAAATTCTGGCTTATTGAACGCCCTTGCGTAAGACCAGTATGAACCACGTCAGAAACCCCCCAAACCCCCAAAAAAGGGAATGATTCTGTTGCAGCCATGGTAACTTGGGTCCTTCAATAACAAAGAAGAGAGCAGACAATCTCAACTTGTCAATATTTCTGTGTAAAGTTTGTTCAGCGAGGTTCAGCAATGAGATGTGTTTACAAGTGCCAATGGGGTTGGGCACTAGACAGAGACCCAGATTGCCTGTGTCGCTGTGTAATTTCTCCCCTGCTATATGACCCAATCTTCTACTGCTTATCAGACACGACAAGAAGAACGTAAATAAAACAAGTCTCTGCAGGAAAGCCCCGCTGCCCTTACCCCAACTCCCACATGCAATTACAATACCACAGGTTAGGTGGAAGGAAATAGATTGGAAGTATTTGATTGGTGTCCCCAATCCCTGGTTATCATTTAGAATTGGACGGGTGAAGGAGGAGTGCATGGAGCAGTGGTGAGCTATTGCCCTCATTACCTCGCTTGGCAGAAGGAGTGTTTGTTGACGGCTGTGCTGATAGGACTGGGCAGGGTGGTTCCCATTAGAGGATGTGCTTTGATAGAACTTTGTACCTTACAGGAAAGAGAATTTAATGTTTGTTTTCCAAGCTTCCCAGTCACGCCACAACAACAATTAGAATTGGATGATCATTAAACAACGTATGAGCTAAATGATAAAAAAACAACCAAGCATATGTTTCAGTTTAGAGTTTAACTGAAGTCCATTCGATAAACGGTCTACAGCCATGCAAGCGACTCTGCGAAGCTGATGCTAAAAGCTAATGTCAGGATTTCTAACACGCTGACAATGACAATTTTTATTTATTTTACCGTGTTCACCATCTTAGTTTTGCATGTTGGCATGCTGCATGTTGTATTTTCTCAGAACCCCAAAAAATCACCATATTCAGTTGTATTCATTGTTTGAAACCACGAATTCATGCACAAAACTCTGTAAATTAATTCAGTAGCTGTTGAGATTTTTCACTGGATACAAGAAAGGTTTGACCTGCAGCCGACGCTAGAGGAATTGTCAGGGGGTCGCCAAAGTCCAGGTAGGCTTCTTCCTCTGGGGAACACAAATATCTGCACAAAAATACAATTGTAATCTATATAACACTTTTTGAGAAATTTCAGTCTGAATTAAAGTGGGGGACCAGTTGACCGACACACCAACTTTATAGGGCAGAGCCAAACTGCTAGCATGGCTAAAGTCTTGACCGTGCTCACATTCACATTCCTGCTCATTACCTTAGTTGCATTTTCACACTGTCCCCTTCCTCCCTTTAACTTTATGTTAGTCTCCACTTTGCTGAAATTGTTTTAAAAAAATTAAGTGAAAGTAGAACACATTCATTGGGAGATCACGTAACATCAAGGTTATTGAATATTATCGTGAAATACATTTTTAAACACTGTCACCCAAACCATCTGTGACTCCCTTTGGACAGAGATGCCTCTCTTCTCGGTGGGGTTTGAAGTAACTGCACTGCTACAGGCGGGCGTAGCAGAGAGCTGACCTAAAAACAGCAGGGATGAGGGCAGAGAAAGCCATTTCCCAGCAGCACAGTGAGATAGTGATTTAACATTCGCAACAGCGGTTAGTAGAGCTCAACGGGTTTCACGTCAACTCTTTCCCGGATCTGACAAAGCCAGCTTTTGTGAATGATAATGACAGGAAAGAAGTGCGTATATGCAGAGCAATTCAATGTATCTGATCTTGACAATTATGAATAATGCCAGAGCCGTCTTCGTCCAGCAGAGTCATAACTACGCATCCATTGATCAAACATGCTTCTTTACAAGGAGGCAACTTATTTAAAACATACTCTGATCATCCAGTCTCTCAATCTGTGTAATATACCGCTTTATCTGCTGCAGTGCACGCTGGTGCTGTGTGCTGCATTCTGTGAAATTTCCGTTGCTTTCACTCACTGCCAGCTGCCACCAGCCTGGATCTGCTTTTATGCTGTGGGGGGATTTAGGTACTCCCCGATGGTTCCCTTTTCTGAGTGCAAATATGAAAAAAACCAAACAGCTGTAGGTGTATTACAAAATTAAAAACTGGCTTTCCTGATTTTCCTGACCATTTTGCACGTTAATTTTTCAGTCTGGATTTAATTATTCAGTCTGGATGGTCACTCAGGTCACACAGTTCACCATGCTTTGCTGTTAAAATGCTTCACACGGTCTCCCTCTGCGGCAGAGCATCTAAAAACAAGTAAGCTGTCAAACCACACGCTGAAGCATTTTGGAAATTATACTGGCAAGCAACTTTACCTTATCTCAAAGCCCGAGGTTAGAGTTTGAAGCTGCGACCTAATTTCTTCCCTCACACACGCACAAAAATCCATTTCACAGAGTACCACAAGATGCAGAGTAATAAAAGTTGTCTTTCTCTCCCACTTCAGCACATGGAAGGCAGCCTGAGCTCTTTATCTTCAATGAGTTGTGCGCCCTGAAGGACGAGCAAGGGCCTTGCAAGGCCATTAAGGACCGGTTCTTCTTCAACGTGGACACAGGACGCTGTGAGCTGTTTGAATACGGAGGCTGTGGGGGAAACGCCAACAATTTTGAGACCTTGGAAGCTTGTGAGGAGACGTGCGTCGTCTCAGGTGAGTCCGGCCCTTTGGCTGACGCTTAACTTCCACATTATAAAATGGTCTTTGACGTGTTTCCGAAGATTCGCCTTGATGGGGTGGGGAACAAATGTAACCATCTCCACCTGGGGACACAGACGCAGACCCTAACGTCATTGACTCAAAGAAATACAAAAGGATTCTTTTTCATTACGCTGGACAAGGCTGGTTTATTGCTTTGCATTGTTATGCTGTTCTTAGCAAATGATCAGTTTTGTTTTCAAGGACTGATGTTCCTCATTAGACTTTATTGCCACCTTGGGCATAAAATCCTATTACAAAGTCATTTTGTTTGTATGCGGCTGAAATGGAACATTGCCAGCACATTAATTCGGAACAGTTTTCCTGCAGGCATTTGGTTAATGAAAACACATTTAACAGAGGCGTCCAGTATTGTATTATTTATAGGTTACACATACTAAAGTTGATAAATTTAAATTGAATTAACTGATAATAACAAATAGCAGAGTTTTCAAAGTATCTGATTTTCCAATTCACACGTCTCGGTCGGAAAATGGGTTTTAAATATTTTTAGCTGGCCGTGATAATTTGTCATCCAAACGTTTTTATGAAACAAAACACCTCATAAGTCATAAAGTGACCATCAACAATGTGAAAGAGGTAAGAACCACTTGGTCAAGACAGAAAAGTTCCTCTCCTGAAGTCCTCCACTACCTGTTTGCATCTAATTTCTAGTGTGACAATAATATAATCTCTCACTGTAAATGAACTATTTGCTCAGCCTCACCTCTCCTAACTACTGTACAAACTTTGTATTGTAGTTTTTTACTGCGGAGTTTGCCTGAATAAAGTTGGCAGATTTGACAGTTCTCATAACAGACAAACACACTGTTTAATCCAGTCCTCTCTGGGTGACGAGTGGTACAGCTGGACAGATTATCCGCTCCAAGCTGATAAGTTGGCCAGTATTAGCTTACTGCAGATGTATCGGCATCGATGTATCGTATGTTTCAGCTGACAAGCAACAAGAAATTGCAAGTACAGAAACAACAAACTAGGTTTGAGTTTTTGCATCAAAACGGCGTCACCATTAGTCTCTCAAAAATCCAGTATCGGTCGAGTAAGAGTAAGTTCAGCGTGTTCTGGAGACTCCAAAGCTTGACAGACATGTTTGGATTGGACAGTTGCTGTTGTAGGAAGGAGTTTAGCTAAGGATCAGTTGCTTTGTGGAAAAAAAAAATCTTTAAATGCAAATGCACCTGCAGAAAACACTGTTCTGAAATTTTTAAATCTAAAGTGATCCCTTAGAAAGCCTTAATTATAGGCAATAAAACATTTTATTATGCAGTTAGATTAGATAAGATCAAAAGCATGCAGTACACATAACCAACGTAATGCTTCCATGGTTGCATTGTGTATTTATAGGGTATGCATGTACTGTATGTGTTTGTCAGTATGTATCTGTGTCTGTTTGTGCTGCCTGTATGTAGGAGAGGGTGTGCCTTCAACTAAGACTTCACACTCTAATGTGCATTAAAATCCTGATTTTAGTGTGCGTGTATGTTTTTTTTTTTTTTTAGTTCAATTAGAGTGAAATGAAAAACGTAGCTAAAAATACTTTCCCCCTGGATTCCCGATGGGTGGGGAGAATTTCTTCAGTATGGCAGTTTTCCTAGGTATGTGCTGAGCTCAAAATGCAGACGAAAACACCCAGATATTTATAACACAGACTTTTATGTTTATTTTCAATTAAACACACCGCCCTAAAGCATTGGGGGGTGATAAGCCTGCTGGATTGCAATCGGAAGAAGCATCGATCAGGTACAATTAAGTTAGTAAAATGTATGTTGTTTTTTGATTTGTTACATCATAAAGAGCTGATGTGAGCTTTGTGAGGTAATCAAAGACAACTGCCTTTCCTGCAGCAGCTACTTTGCACCAATTGTCAGATATCAGTAGATTGTAAACGAGGCAGATACATGAACATGCATAGTTCTCGTCACCTTCATGCAGAACAAAGCTGGATGCCACAGCTGACTTGAAGCCTGTCATGTGGGAGCTGTTTTTCTGTGCTGATGCGTGACTGAGGTAAATGGATGCACACTGAGCTCAATGCTGGATTACACACATTGAAATGTGATGTTTTATAACAATGCAAGAGCGCTTGAGGATGACTAAAAGTAGGGGGTAAAGCTCGCTGTGTGTGAATACGACTAAAAGATGGACTGAAAGTTACGGTGAGAGAACGTGCTCATCGATTTTTGCTGCATCTCATCTAAATGTTGGTAAGAGCATGGTGATACCTGCTTTTGTGAAGTGGGATGTTAGTAATCTATCAAATGAGTGCTGCTCTTGAAAAGCAATCAAAGCTGCAGCAATTAGACCTTTCACCACTGGGAATTTATCCAGGTTGTTCTGCTCTGGTTCGGTTCAAAAGCACTTCAGGTGAGTAGAACCCTGCTGAGGTATGCGTGTGAAAAACACTACATCCACTAAAGGTAACTGGAGAATGGCAGATCGCCTTTCTCTCTGGCATAACAGCTGCATACAGTATGGTATCTGTCATCTGCAGCCGGAAAACAATACATCTTTAATACTAAGCTTGTCTGATCAACATGAAATATGCCCTTGCATGCATAGCAATAATGCATCAATCATAGTTTTTAGATGGCATGTTATTCGGTGGTGTGGCAGAGTGCTTTCTCCCACTGGCAAATAATAACCTTCACCTTCTTCTTGCATGTCACAGGATGCATTATGCAGTCAGACAAGGGGATCATGAATGAATCTGCATACGGCAGGCGTTGCCATATGCAGTAGATGCTTCCATTTTATGTCCCTTTGCCATTTGCCACACAAATCTGCACGATCTGCACTGTAAAGACAAATCTGGGGGTGTGAAGTTTCCAGCTGATCCGAAGGTGACATTATATAAAACTGCTTGGACAGAAATGTGAAGGTGACGAGTCAGAACAGTGTATTTTAAAGCGGGACTGAGCGGATAGTCTCACCCGTGAGAAAGAAACTTGCTGCTTACTGATCATAAAGAAAATGGCATCACATTAAACAGAGCTATAAAACTTTTCAAATTTGTTCAATGGCATTTGAAGGACAGCTTTACAATTTTTATTGGTTCTTGGTTGAACAAAAAGTGCCATGTTGCAGCACAGCACAACAGCTACTTGTGGTTGCTTTTATCTAAATTAAATGCATTTCCATGTGTGCATCCAGTTTGCTGTACTTTGTGGTGACTTCACACCTAAAGGTCCAGTTCCTGAGAAGAACTAATGCAAGGGTGATGCATTGCTTCAATTCTGGCTGGTTCACAAAGGCAAAACTCAAATGGTCCAGAATTTGTAAACAAAAGCCATGTGGTGGAAATTAACTAACATTGTTAGTTTTCCAAGTACTTACATAGTGCAGTACTTTGATGTACTTTGAATTGCTGACACCGAATTTGAGTAATTCACACAACCCAAACAAACCGCACCAAGGGGTTGTAACCGCTCCAGGGTTCAAAACCAGAATAGGAAGAAATATACTGGGTTTTTCAACTATGTACTGTAGTGGGTTCACACTAAAAAAGTGACTGAATGTACATGTACATGCACGAGTATGCAGGCGACGTATTACACATGTCTGCCAGTCGGCAGCGGTACACAGAGAAGCGTAGCAGTGAGCTTGCAAAAGACCAGACGAAGATGTCCAAACATGTATACAATGCAGGATTTAAAATATACAAATGCTCCATTGTGTGAAAAGATTGTGTGTTCGAAAGTCGCACGTCCCCTGCTCTGAAAAAAGGGCAGACAAGGCAGGGACAGTTTCCGGATTTTGTGCAAAAATCAAGATGGCGCCTTCCGAGACTCTGAGCAACAAATCCGCTGAATTTTGGACTTAAAGCGACATATACGGCAAAAGTAAGTCAGCGGTGTCTGTGTACAACAGAAAGTTAAACACAGGTAAACAGTGGGGTGGAGAAAAGGGGCACTAGGCACCATTAGGCCAAGTGCAGACAATCAAGAAAGGAATCAAAACAAGGCACCGGGCAGAAATCCCGCTCGACCAGCAGAAGTCTCCGGCGCGTAAGCGTTGAACTGGCTCGGCTGGAGAAGGACTCTAGTGACTGTTTTATGGGCCCAAAGCACAGAAGCGCGAGGAAGCTCACAAAGGCTTTTTCATTATAAATTCCATTATCATGGATTTAGAACACAGACATGAGAACGACTGCTGCCAACAAGTCATAAATGAGAACATTTGGTAACCTCGAGCTCCACTGCAGTAAAATTAATGTCACACTGATCTTCTCTGACTTACTAAGTCTTACATCTTGGTATATTGACTTAAAATGATTAAAAATTAAATTAACAAAAGTCTCTGTTAACGTTCACTGATCAACACCACCCATAAATACATTTTGTGTGCTCCTTAATCAAAGTATTTACGAGTGTTTTTAGCACGCTCACACGTGTTGAACGTTTGTATACAGTAAATCCATGCGTTACATTCTCTGTGATTCAGCCACATTAACGAGAAGGTGATGCTACAGACGTTAAAGCAAGAAAGAAGAGCTCAAATCAGTAACATTTTATTTCCCAACCATCACTACACACTTCAAACACTGTTAGGTGACATCCAGTTATTTGAATTATTCCGTCAGTGTGTTATACCCTCATATTTTCTCCTGTTTCTTACACGTGATGCCACAGACAGCTTAACAAGAAGGCTCTTGCAAAGGTCACAAACCAATGTGAGGAACATTCTGGCTCACTGTCTGGGATAGTTTTTTCTTTTTATCTCTGAGCCTAGCCTTTTCTCTCTCCAGCCCTGACGTCTCACTGAAACCCCAGTGAGTCATAGCCATTGTGTCCCAAACTCTTTCTTTGGTCTGCTGTCCCTTTTACAGCTCTGCTTGAAGAGGTCAGAGACACAGTGTTTTCTCTGTGTCTGCCGCACTTTTTTTTGTCCTTAGCTCAGGGCTTCCACTCAGTCTGTGAGCACAGACATTGTTAAAAAAATAAAGTAAGCAAAGGAAAAGGGAAAGAAAAGTGAACAGCACAAACAATGTGATGTTGCTGGAGGAGGCAGAACTGGGAAGATAGTTAAGGAAACCTAGAATGGAAAAATGAAAGCATACTTTGTAGAGCTGAATCGATAGATTTCCTGTTTATCATTGCCTAATGTATAGGAAACTGACAAATGTTGTGGTTTGGGGCTGTTAATTTTAATAAGAATAAATACATCCTCATATTTCGATCCTTAAGAGTTCAGCCTGCAAACACTGACCTTTAACCCTGTGCTACATTGGTGCATCGATCCCACCAGGCTTTTGTAGCACTTCACAATATGCCCTCAATAATATCATAACAAAGTAATCAGAAATATTATAGTCCTTTCTGGAATATGGATGGGCTGATGCTGCTGCTGAGGTCAGTGTCTTTCTGTGTGACTAAATTAGGTCTGTCTCCATCCAGTGGCAGCTGTTATTTTTGCGCCTGAGCGTTTTCATTTTGCTTAAATTTCTATCCCATTAGTGATCAGCCGTCCCCACGGGAGGCCTGGCCAAGATGGTGTCAGCACTTTTAGAGGCAGAACAACAAAAGCCTTTCAAAAAACCGAAGGAAGAAGAGCTGTGAGGAATCAATTGAGCAAGTGAAGAGACAAGGGGGTAGGGTGGGTGGGTGGGTGGGGGGGGTCCAAAGTCTAAACATTGTTAGTTTTCAATAGACTCATAGTTCTAAAATCTGGTAAAAGCAAGCATGGAAATGAGTTTTTGAAAACATGTGCCCCCCCCCCCCCACACACACACAATCATTCAAGCCCATCATAAATGTTGATGTCTGTTTTGCTGAAATACTGACTTTCTCTCTGTAGAGCGGCCAAAACTTCTCCAAAACCACTGACCGTATGATTCACGCTCAGCGCTTGAAAAAAGAGCTGACCGATAATTCTCTTCAAAACACATATCACCTCGTCCACCTTCACAGCTTTGATAGAGAATTGTGTTTGTGAATTATTCATCACTGCGTTGCTCTAAAGAGAGTGCTAGACTACCCTTTGGCGCGTCTCTTTGCACCATGCTTTTAAGTCAAAGTCACCTCATAAAATGTATTTAGATGTTGCACTGAGAGTCTTTTAATCGTGGTCACCCTTCAGTACGGTGTTTAAAGACAGATAAACCAAATAGAGAGTGTGTAGCCGGTGTAAGACCCCCCCCCCCTGGCAGACACGTTAGAGGTCCTCAGCTGTTTGGGCACATTGAGTTTAGGCAGGTAGAAGCACTTAGTTACACACAAGCCAGGAGTCTCAACAGAATTCTAATTTCGCTTCTAACCAGTGTGCCTGGTTTTGTGTTTTGTCAGCTCGTTAGCCTGTAAATCACATGATCTGGTCAGTTCATTGTCACCATCTTGTTGTAAACCCATGAAGACTGCATGTCGAACAGAAGCTAGTGGATGAAAGTCACAGCTTAAAGCAATAGTTTGACATTTTGGGAAATATGCTAGGAACACTGAGACCTCTCTTATATTTGTCCATTAAGGCTAACAGCTAGCAGCTAGTTAACTTAGGTTAACATAAAGACTGGAAACCAAGAAAATGTGTAGCTGTTTCTCTCGAAGTCTTTGTGCTAAGCTAAGCTATCCGGCTGGTAGCTCAAGCTAAACATGAGAGGTATTGATGTTATCTAATTCTCATCAAGAACTTTTCCTCTGACATTGGTTGTTTTGTTAAACTGGCTAGTCAGTTAATTAAACCACAATTAAGCTTATGTAAAAACAAATCCACCTTTAGGCTACAGACTCCTGTGTTAAAAAATGATATGTGGAGTTACACCTGTTTAATGTTAAAGTCATTGTGTTGTAGAAAGATATTTTTAAAACTCTTTATTGAACATGTTAAAAGACAACGACAAAAAACAAAATAAAAACAGTCATGTTAAAAGAGGGTAGGAATAACTTTTCTTTTCCTACCACTTCAATGATATATGTTAGCAGCTTAAATTGTTTGAATCACTTAAAACTCCATAATCTAACTCACTCTAGGCTCTAATACATCGCCGCATTAGATGACCATTTGTTATGAAGAACAATAAAGCGCAGAGCGTGAACAATCTACAATCGGGCGCTCCTCTCAAGCTGAAATGTTTTACAAATTATTGATTAGCATTGTATACTGTAATTGACAATGCAGTGCAATTTATCCATATTTTAACTACTTAAAGAGGTCATATTATGCTTTTTGGCCTTTTCCTTGTGCATGTAATAGGTTTGCAAAAAGCCCAAAGGGAGTTCCCATCTCCCACAGAAAACTCTGCTCTGAACTGCCTGAAAACAGCTCGTTTGTAGTCCAACCTTTACTTAAACTATCTGCGTCACTTTGAAACACCCGTCATAATGCTCGCCTTACCAGGCATGCCCTCAAAAACACTGGTGGAGAAACACACTGTGCTGCAGAAACACAGTAACAAGACTAATTCATTCATTCATTCACTCTGAAATGTCTTGCTCCAGTCTAGGTTGTGAAGCTGGTTCCGGCTGTTTTGCATGTGTTTAGCCATAGTTACCGGCTGAAGCGGCTTTGTTTTGGATCACACTACCTTGCTTGTTAGGGCCTGCCGTGCTCTGCTTCTGATTGGCTGGTAGTCCTTACCCAGGGACGGCACAAGTGCACTTCCCAACAAAGGTCAATCAGAAGTAAGATGCCTCACTCAGTAGCTTAAAAAAGAGCATTCAACACACGCACAGGGTGAAAAGAGGAGCTGCAGCAATGTGCAAAAAATACGGTGTTTTTTGAGAATTAAACCATGTAAACCTGTTCAGGTACTAAATAAAACTATGAACCTGAAAATCCATGTTTTAGTAACTTCATAGTTGTTAAAATCATGATATCAAACTATGATCGTTTCTTATATATTGTGTATCAGTTGCCTACGTTTTGTATTGAAGTCATATGATGTTCAAGACCCAAAATACAGCCTTGGCATGTTTGTTGTGGAAACTTTGGGATCTCCACTATAATAAAGTTTAGTTGAGCAAAGTCTGGGTTCACAGATTGACTTTGTACTGACTCATCACTGCATGATTTATTTATGTAAAGAACCCACCTGTACTACATTGTCAGACTTCACATTACAGACATTTAATAATCTTATCTGGAATAAAAACTGTGCTATCTTTTGATGAATAAATCATTGTCCCTCTGTGTGGTGGACCATACAGTACACTTGCCATGGTTGGACCAACTTCACCTACGCTGCTGCTGAGAAATCAGCCAGTCACGCCTTGCCACATGTCTTGGTTGACAATGCCAGTAAAGTCTGTTGGAACCCGAGCCCGTCCGCTGAAAGTGATGCATTTCACGCCATGATGGTGATTGTGTTTCAGATTCAGATCAAGCAGGAGCCTGTCACTAGCTTGTAAATCTTTTAGGTTTTCTGACAGCTTATTCAGATAAACAGCGGGGTCCCTGACAACCCTTCACAACAACTCTGCTGTCTCTCTCTGTCTGGTGCTCCTCGCTGCAGAAGGTGATACCATTTGAAGTTACAGATTTCGGATTAAAGAGGAATCTAAATGCAGTTTGTAATAATTCCTAACGTTTACATTTACCTTTCAAAAGCATAAACGTTGGATTGCCAAATAATAAGATTTGCCATCAAGGAAAGGCAGACAAACAGAAAACAAAAATGTACTATTACAGCTCCCTTACATCAACCTTACTCAATGGAAGATGAACATCAAACTGTAGAGCTTTTGTGCCCTGATCCCAATACTCCAACACCCGAGGGTGATAATATATGCAACGAGAGGTAAGAAGCGAAACATGGGAAGTGAGAGCTGAAGAAAGAGCTAGAAGAGATATGACGGAAAGAAAGCGGAGACCGCAGACATGGCAGAGGAGGTGATGTGGTTCACTGGAGACGAGGGAACATAAGGAAGTTCCTGCTGGAAGTGTTGACTTTTTAGCTTGCAGAGTGAATATGAAACCTGCCTGGAGTGGAAATGTCACTGTACCGCCAGGGACACAGGAAGTGGGCTGGAGCAGCCACTGATCATGAAGTGTATCATGGCCTATAGCTAATTCACTGGACCTTATACTGCACACAGGCTTTGAGCAGTGGTTAAATATAGCAAAGTACTATACTTAAGTACAAGTTTGAGATACTTTTCTTTTCATGCCGTTTTATACACAACTTCATTTCAGAGGGAAATATTGTACATTTTACTTCACTGCATTTGTCTGACAGCTTTAAACAAATTAAGATTTTTGCACACAAAACATAGAACAGGCTTTTACTTAAGTTAAGGATCTGAATACTTCCTCCGCCACTGGCTTTAAGTAGCTATAATCTTCCATCTAGTGTTGTAGTCAAGACCGCCCAAACCAAGACCAAGTTAAGACCAAGACCAGAGTTTATCGAGACAGAGACAAGACCAAGACTTCTCAGATTCTCATTAAAACACCCACAAACAAACACTAAAAACCCAAAGAGTTAAGCTGATGATACATGGGGCAACTTTTTGAGCAATGTTGCTGGGCAATCTTGCTAGAGGCAAGTCCGACTATGTTTTAAATGGATAGCGGCGGTGCGGGGCCGGTGGCGGAGTGGTGGGGGAAGGGGATTACGGTAGTAATCTTTATTCATTATTATTGACGACAGCGTTGCCCTGCACGATTGCTCTAAAAGTTGCTGTGTGTATCATCAGCCTTATAATAGTCTTGACTGATCTTGAAATAAAATCCCGAGTCCTCAATATCCGAGACCGAGACAAGACCAAGACATTTAGGGGCTGAGACCAAGTCGAGACCAAGACCGAGGGAGGGCGAGACTGAGTCCAGTTCCCCACATTACATGACACACAATAAAATGTGGAACGAGATCATAGGTACTTCTCAAGTTGATCTGAAAGATCCAGATTCCCATTAAAACACCCACATACAAACACTAAAACCCCAAAAAGTTATGGTCTTGACCGGTCTTGAAATAAAATCCCGAGTCCTCAATATCCGAGACCGAGACAAGACAGAGTACAAATGCTGTCGAAGTCCGAGACGAGACCAAGATCATCAAAAAGTGGTCTTAAGACCAGTCTCAAGACCAAGACCAGTCTCGAGAACTGAACACTACTTCCATCCCTGCATCTTTCTCATTTGCTCTCCCCTTTGTTGGAATTTTTTTTTTTTGCTGTTTCATTGAAGTGAGCATTCTTTCAAAGGTGTCATTCACCGTCTTTGTCTTTGCATCATACATACAGGTATCAGCAAAAAACTATCATGGCTTTGATGGAAGGTATTATGTACTTTTAAAAGTAATTTACCAACCAGCACAATTGCTGTCACAGCGAAACTGAAAACTCAATCGAGGCAGTGAAGTACGCTGTGTGTTTTTGATTCTGTTTTTTTTTTCTTCTTGAGGAAAGTCGATTTCAGAGTCATTGGAGCTTTATGTTCAGAGCAAAAATGACAGAAACTGTAAACTCACATTGATCAATGCAAACAAAGTGAAGATGAGTCTGTATTGTGTGGAATGCAGAAGCAAGTTTGGCAGTTCTGTCTGACTCTTAAATTAAAGTTACATCTTTGTGTTCAATAACTCAAAACCAAAAGTCATAAATATTTTATTGTACAAGATAAGAGTATAGCGAAACAAAGACATTTCACACATTTACTTATTTATTTAGCAACAGACTGGGTTACTTAAGCGCTGTAATGGAGATGTTTCTTACAGTTTTCCCCTTCTCCTTTTCCTAGATGACAAGAACCCGTGTCACTTGGACGAAGCTCCTGGTCCCTGTCGGGGGCTGCTGAAGCGCTACTTCTTTGACAGCAACAGTCAGCAGTGCAAGCATTTCTTTTACGGCGGCTGCTTTGGGAATGCCAACAACTTCCGGACCTTGGCAGCGTGCAAGGCGAAATGTCAGAATCCAGGTAGGCCGGGTTGAACTTTTGATCTTTTACAGCAAAACACACCCAGGCTGTCCGGACAGGAGCATTGTTAGGCTCTATTCAAAACCACAGATTAGGTCTGGGTGGGTGTTGCGCGCTGCAGCTGTGAATGCTCCACATATGTTGTCATTTGATAGAAAATAGAAAACCACATTATTCCTAGGCCTTATAAAAGCAGTAACATCTACATGTAGCCTTTCAAGGTCAAGTAAGCTGTACATGTCTGAACCGATGCCATGTTTACCTTGTCATCGGAAGCTTTTCAATTCGGCCAAACAGAAATAATTACTTTGCCGGCCTTTGCCTCAAAGCAGTATGCCAGGTGTAATTTATATATTTCTATGTTCACAGACAGCCGAGGCACAGCGGATCACAGTCGCCGCACAACAAATGAAAACTAATTTCTGGGTGGTGACATAATCAAAATAGTTCTACCTCAGAAAATTAACTTTCGGATGAATTTTAGCTGACCATGAAATCACACTCCACCTTGATTTAGCATTTAAATCGTTTTAAACTGACCAAAGCGCACTCAATTATGCTAGACGTAGGCACGACTTAAAAGTCATTTAGATATTGGAATTGTCAAAGAAAATAACGAGTAAGTCGCTCAGCTGTGACCAATTCTGTTCACAGGCCACGCTGCATTAAAAATCAATTGGAAAAGTTTGTGTTATGTTTTGAAATGTTTTCATGGATAACAGCTTCAGATAGATGACTCTGTCTGAGTCATTAGTAGATTGTATCTGTTTGCAGACCGATACCTTTTCTAGTCTGACACTAATGACATTTAATTTACTTAAATTATGATTGATCGCTGGGATTTAATGAGATCTGTTCTAAATATAGGCTTTTTTTTGTCAATATAGAAGAACCCACTAAGGCACCGGAAGTCTACACAGAACCCAGTGTTGTGCAACCAACCATAGTGACTGGTAGGACATCATCATCATCATAATAATAATTACCCATCACATCAAAAGTGTGTGTGTTTAAGTAAATCACTCAGCCAGTCAGCCAGAATTTTGTACAGTCCTCAGTCAGATTACTCTTAAAGTAAATGTTCAACATTTTGGGAAATACATATTTTTTGCACCTTTTCTTTTCAGTGACACCACTGTTACCTCTTTTCCACCATAAAAGAACTGGTTCGGAACTGGTGCTGGTTCAGAGTTTTCCACTGTAGCCCCTTTTCCACCAAAGCATTTTGAGAGCCGATTCGCAGCCGGTGCCGGAACCAGTTCTTTGACAGCCAAAGAACTGGTTCTCGGCCAGGAAAACTGGTTCCAAAGCGGCATCAACTCTTTGCTGGACGGTTCTTTGGCTGTCGAGTAGGCACCGGCTCCGAACCAGCTCTCAAAATGCTTTGGTGGAGACGGGGCTTTTGTGTGTAGAGCCAGGAGGCAATTAGCCTAGCTTAGCATAAAGATTAAGATTTTTAAACTTCAGAGAGAACCAAGCTCGTTCTTCCACCCTGTTTCCAGTATATTTCCTGAAAAGTTGAACTATTCCTTGAAATGACTGATCTCTTGACGTACGTGTTTGTTTCTCAGGGGAACTGACCATAAAGGAACCTCAGGTGCAACTGAATGACTCTAGTAAAGGTAAGAAAGTACGACTCTAAAGTGTGTTCAGACAGAGCGCAAGGTCAATTTAAGACACAGTGGGATTGCATTTAATAAGGATGGAAAGACACACAAATTATACCAGAGCAAACCGAGGCGAAGGCACATCCGAACTGCAGTTCTTGGTGAGTTCTGAGATCAGTTAGAGGCTGAGATGCCAAACACACGGTTGGTACACTGTCTAGACAATAAAACAGACCGTACAAGCCGTGATGCGTGATGATGTGAGTCTTTGCTTTGCTTCCTATCTAAACAGAAAGCAGCCTGAATAACAACATCAGATTTGGTTGTGTGACAGTGCAGCCAGCGTGGCTTGGTCTGTGAGGAAAATACATTCCTACTAAATCTTTTTTTTTTTCTTTCAAGATGATATTTTTGATGTAGATTAACTGTTGTAAGACATAATTAAATCATCATCCTGTCTTCAGAGTAGCAACCAGTGACGGTGAATGCTGAACCTCAGATGAAATCCAGTTCATTTATTAAACAAGTCTACGCTGCCAATACCTTTGCTGTGTTAGAATGAAATAAAATGTCATGGTGCGGTGAGGCATAGGTGGTAGACAGCTTGCAAAATTGCTTCTGTTGCGCAAGGCAAAGGGCAGAAACAGAGTGCATCAGTGTCTCCTCCCCACAGCCCACTTATCACACATTCCCACTTACTAGTTTTTGGTATATTAGGAGTGAGGGAGCATATATCACTGCTGTCTGTGTTCCAAAGGCTCTTTTGTTCAGGAGGGCGCAGGGAGACCCTGGCCTGCTTCCCTCATCTCACTCAAAGAGTTATAATTTTAAGAATCCAATTTCACTCTTGTCAGGAAATATAGAGAGGGAAAGATTCAGGATGTTAGCCTCAACGGTACTGCCCCCTAATCAATCTGTTGTTACGATGTCATCTACGGCATGTGACAGAAATGTCTCTCAGAAACAATGGTGGCGTCAAGGAAAACTCCTTGGAGGAACATTATTCAGATCAGAGATTAGATTAGACAGATTTAATGGATGGTATTTAGGAATGATCATACCAGTAATACATGCACACATTACATTTGTTTTTCACTACTGCTCTGAAATGGAGCATTTGAATTTCAAAGTCACAATAGCTTGAAAATGAGCATTATAGAATAGGCATACATCTTGAGTATGGTGTGTTTCTACCAAGCACATGTTGCTTTGTTGAAACTGAAGACTGACATCTTGTGGCTATATGATGATGTGCACTTTAGTGTCAGTTGGAGCAGCTGTAATGGCCTTCATCTAACCAGTGGAACATAAACTACTCCTGAAGCAGCACAGGGTTACGGCTTCTAAAATCATCCATGTGTTGGGATTGGCTTTGCAGGCAGTGGGCCAAAAATATTGTACCCTGAATATTAATTTACAGAACTAATCTTGAACGATTTTTTTTTTTTGCGTTTGAGGTTTTCTCACTTGTGCAGTTTTGTGTTTGCTTGGATGGATTTTAAATGGTTGTGCTTTGAAGTGAAGCATTTTGTGGATCTGTGCAGTTTGACAACACATTGATTGTTGGCAAATATTTCTTTACAAATTCAAGGTCCAACACAGACTGAACGCCCTGAAATGATGACAAGGATTAAGAAAACCATTGTGTTTTTTTCACCAATGTGATGTGCCGTGTTCCTTGTTTGAGACATGATGTATTTTCCTTAAGCGATGGTTGAACACGTTAACAATCAAGAACTGATTAAAATATTAACATACCTAAAACTTCAATTAATAGCCGAGTAACAAATAGCCACTGACCCCGTTTACTGGCCTGGTGTGGGAACACATTTTGACAAATCTACTCAGGTCCCAATTAAACGCCTGGTCTGTTTTCTGTATAGAAGTTCTTTAGATGTATAAAGCATCGTAAACCCCGCGGGGTCGCCTACTTTAGCTGCTTCTAAGCTGCTCAGATCGTTACCACAAATATTAATGTCTAAACGTATGATCAACATGTCAGTATGAACATGCTGCACATCCTTAGATCGGTTAGATTCTCCACAATTCAAAAGTTCAGTTCATTTAACTGAAACAAGCCCCAAAGTCTAATTCTTACAGATTTGCCGGTCTAACCTGCATGGTACAAGAGAGGAAAGGGAAAAAAGGGCAAACTCCTGTTACCTTTGAAGCGCGCTCCTTAAGCCTGAATGTGTCCGTTCCTTGATTATTTATCTTCCTTCAGTCTTTAAGTGTCCACCGATCAAAAGACTCAAAAGCCGTGTGTTGGAGCTAGATCAAATGAATGACGTGTATTTGACATTATTGGATAATTTTTACACAATTCACATTATGTTTGACATAAATACACTATTTCATAGTAGGCTATTTCAGTTTTGTGCGAGAGGAATCCAAGGCCTGTCCCATGTGGACGTTTGTCCCAAATAAAGACAGGGTCAGAGTTTTACGGTAATAATAAAACAACGGGGCTTCCAGCTAACACTGATATGAGTTTGTAGGGACGACATTGTTCCTTGGATTGCAACCGCCGGGTGCTGATTTTTTATGTGGTACAACATTGATGTTGTACTGGATCTGTATTTTAAGACGGTGTCGCAATCTTTTAATTTAACACTGTCCTCTTTTACGGTGTAATTGCTCCCACAATGCACTGCGTTTTGTCCCATTTGTCCTGCCTCACCTTTTCCCACCGACCCTTTCCAGCCAGTAGTTTTTCGAAGTACCCCCTCTGGGAGTATTAAAGCCCCAGAGAAATGGTACACAAAACGAACATTGTCGATCAAAACAATTTGTAATGAGTTCGCTTCTTCTCAGATGGCAGTTCATTGATTACTGATCAATCAATAACATCTTATTTGTTACTAATGATTATATCAATAATATTCACACTATCATTATTTATTGACCATTTTGTCACAATGAATCAATTTCTCAATTGTTCCAATTAACCCCTGTCGACCCCAACAAATAAAGTAATAATGAGTTAAATATTTGACCTGGGCCATAGTGTTGACCTCTGAAAAGCAGAGTCATTCCTCACGGTTGCTCACAAGCTTTCCTACAGCTGTGTTCCCCACCATGAAGAAAGCTGCAGAATGAATCAGAGAGGACAGCGTGCACATGACTGGAGGAGGATATGATGAGGATGTGAACCCATGTGGAGTTAAAAACAAAGAAGATGTTGATGAAAAGCAAACAGGCTTCATTCGTCTTCAGGTGCTTCAGGATCTTGGTATCCTCCACCCCTTTCTGGCCCCATATTCGATCTGGAATGGATCCAAGCGATCCAAAAACATAATGACATATGATTTAAATGTCAATAAATAGCAGTTTGGGTCCAGACTAACTGTTAGAAGAACGGACTCACATTATTGTCAGTTGCAGCCCTGATTTAAGACATTTATATTTTCTGTGATTCACAGAGCTGTGCTTCAGTCCTGCGGACGGCGGAACGTGTCGCGGTGAAGAGAAGAGGTTTGCATACAACCCCAAGACCAAGCGGTGCGAGTCGTTTTCCTACAGCGGTTGCCGGGGAAACGAGAACAACTTCAAAACCCGGAAAACCTGTTTTAGAAAATGCATTCGAAAAAAAAACGGTATGATTATTTATTTATTATATAAATAATTTATTATGTTATTTATAAATGCGTGTTAAAATACAAATTGAAATTCATTAGCCTACTTTTTTTATTGTAGACAGCACATGTATAGTCTTTAAAATGTGTTTTCCTTCTGTTAACCAAGAGCAGGTGTAGATATAAAATCACGAAATTAAAATGACATAATATTGTTACTGTGTTCTGTTGCAGCTGATCAACAGATGATCCGGATAAGGAGGAAAAACATCAACAACCTTGTTCATCGTTCAGTCTGAACTGGCTCTACATTAAATCCTGCACTGCTGTGGAGCCGCCTGTATTTATGTGCATATTTTGTTTTTAGCTTCACTCATATCTATTGTTTTGTAGTGCTTTCATTATTAACCACATTCTTTCGAAGCTCATTGACAAAAAACACATTTGTTTTGCCGATGTCTAGTATAGCAGCTCTCTGCACTTACGCTCTGTTTTATCTGTGCGTTTGTATAAACGATACCTGAAGCCTGTTAACAGATTCAAGGCTCCGTTGGGATCACAGCGATGTAAACTGTGATTTCACTCTAACTTTTTTTTTGTGAGACACCAAAGCTGCAGTAAGATTTTTGTCCAAAAAACAAAATGAATGCTTCTCCTGCGTATCTACACTGTATATAACTGATGCTTTTCTACAATGTTTTTTGGTACAGCTCCACTACTGTTAATCAATGCAGACAACAGCATTAGCAGATTAAACTTGTGGACAAGCCTTATTCTTGGATCAACAATAACAATAATATAGAATGTTCTGAAACACACACATTAATCAAGATGGACACGCGGTCACAGATATAAATCAGTGTGAGCAAAGTAACGACTGCTTTATTTTTGTTATATTAAACTGAACACGTTCGTTCTCTCTTTTTAATCAGTATTATGCACTTTCGTAAATCATTACTGCAGCCCTGCTGGTGTTGTTGCCAAGGACAACCAGAGGGAGGCAGTGTTGTGTAAAGTAAGTTTTCAGAGACAGCACTGGTCTCTCCTGGCTGCACAGTATCGACTGCATGTTATGAATTACTGACTGTAAGGTTCTGTATAATACATTTGAACAACCTTCTTGTCTTTCTTCACGTTGTATCTGTTTTATTTCAAATGTGTCTTTTTGTATGTAACAGGTGCAAGTGGTTTGGAAAAGAAAAGATTAATAGTAAAATGCAAATAGTGTTATAATGGAGATCCCATAGTTTGTAACTGTCAACAATTCAAATTCTGACGACGAAAAATACAGTTTTTATCCCATTTAAAATTTTAAAGTCACTGACTGAAACCCAACTGTGTTGAGCAACATTGTTTGGCCTCTCTTTGTGGCCGTAGTTACCAGTGAAAAGCTGATTCCAGTATTTTGGAGATTTTTTGAGCATTTTTTGTCCAGTAAATAAATGCAAAACATAAATGATTCAGTATTTCCCCTGCCATGTGTTTCCCAGCAGTTTGGACAAAGCTTTGCCAGAGCATTTAGATCGTTAGGTTAGAAAATAAAATGTGCACAAACAAAGCAATTACAACAGTTAGAGCTGCTCAATACAATATTTCATATTAACATCACGTGCTTGTGTAATGTGGAAGGTGTCACTATGGTGACAAACCCATAGTGAATTATAAATTATCACAGGATTGTGCACTTCCCCTCAGAGAGTATAGGCTCTTTGAGTGTCTTTCAGCTCATTGTTTTGGTTTTACAGCGCCCAGCTTTACGGTTTAACTCCGTCTAACTCTAATAAACATAGTTTAGCGACTAGCTGGTGAACAGTCAGAGAGATATTTCCCTCAGGAGTTGGTGGTGAGAGAAGAGTGAATGTTAATGTTGCTCCATATCTGCCAACAACTGTATTATTGGTTGATGATGTTGTGTTTTTAGCTTTACTGGCAGCATTTATGGAATAAGCCATTTAGCATTAATAAAATAAATAAATAAATAAAAGCCAAATGGTTAAACGTTTGTTTATTTATGTTTATGTCTGTTAGTTGTTTAAGTTGAAGGGTGTAGACATGATATCAATAGTTCTTAAAGTAAGGGGCCCTGCCTTTCCTGCCACCTATTAGAACTAGTTTGTGGTCCAGCAGCTTCAAGTCGTCAGCTGGAAAAATGGACAAGATCCAGAGCCAAGAGTCTATATCTGCTGAAGTGCCAATGAGCAGGACACCGCATCCCTACCAGCTGTGCGTGTTGCGTGTGCATGCGGGGGAGGACAAAGCGAGCCAAATTTTAACAGACCACACTGCACTTTGTGGGAGTTCAGCGGTAACCCATCCCCGCCTCGGCTCTCAGGTCCTCAGCTGTAGGCTACAGTGTGATGATGTAACAGGAAGTAGTGGGTTGCCTTCCAACGTCAACCTGACAGCCGCTTCAGCTGCGCTCATTGATCGCCGGAGGTCCGCCGCGTTCGGAGCTCTCGACTGCGCTGTGCCGGAGACGGAACACACTTGAGGGACCGCCGTGAGAGTTTATTCCAGTTTAAACCTCCTGCGCTGCTGTTGGATTTTACTCTCTGGTAGGACGCGCCGAAATGATGTGTGAATCGTGTGCGGTGCGCGATGTTTGCTGTGTTTTGTGGGCGATTGGAGCTGCGGTGATGTCGAGTAGAATTAATGCAGAGTTGACAATACATTTTGTTCAGCGATGCGTGTTTAAATCGAGGTCATCTCAACTGTATCTGCGCGGATTGCAGAGTTAATTAACAGAATGTGTTGGATATGTCCTCGATCCATAAACGTCGGGTCACCGGTATGAGTGGCTCCACTTAATCTGCATTGTGCTTCTGTCACAACGATGGATGTGAACGTGGTTAAACGTATATGTATAGGCCTATATTTAGGCAGCTCATGAGATATTCAGACGCTTTTGTTTTCGATGTGAGGTATTGAGAGTTTAGTCTTTGCATGCTTTACGGTGTTGCGTAAAAGCATTTAAAGGGAATGTAACTACGCTGCATTTTCTAAAGGCACAGCTTAGGTGAACAGTGTTGGTAGCCTACTGTATAGGCTAAAAACTCCAAGGATCTTTTTTTTAATGCTTGCTTGCAAGCTGACTCAGCTATGGTTGACTGCACAGCCACGGATTGCTCATGCACAACCTACCAGACTTGACATCCGTTCTATAGATACAAAAATCACTTTTAAACTTGGCCTATAGGAAGGGATGACATGCACGCAGGCTTTTCAGATTGATTCAGCTGGAAGGCAAGCTCCATTCAGCGCTGAGGCTTTGATGCAAGCGGCGGTCACTGGTTGCTAAATCATCTGCATGGTTACATAAGCAGCAGATTTGGACATGCTGGAAGTTTGTGGGCTGGTCAGTGAAAACGGAAAGGAAGACGTTGGTGAATGATGGTGAGGGTGATGATGATAACGTGTAGGAGGAGGATATTATGACATGTCACCATTGGCAGAGTATACTGCGCTGAGGAAAGATGCAGCCACTGTAGGTGGAGGAGCAGAAGCAACTCCCAAGCATATTTGTTCTTCATTGCCAAGTTTGTGGATTGGTTTCTGTCAAACATGAGATAATTCTGCTGCTGCAAGCAATACTGCAGATTTCTGTGGGTTTTGCAGTTATGAAGTGGACGGCATACAGTTTAAATTCTGCACTGTCACGTTGATGGTGAGAAATGAGAAAATATTAGCAATTATCAAAGCTGATTGTGTAAAAGAAAAATCAATTTAGCAAGGTGTATGTGCTGTTTTAATATGCTGCTGTGTCTTTAAACTTAATTTCAAATAGTTTTACATGTTTAAAACCGGGCAAGAAATAACATACACACACACACACAGACACACAGTGTATCTGTGCCTTGAAACAGGAACGAAAAACAGGCTATGTATAGTTTGAGAAACTAAAACCACTTAGATCAGGGAATATTGTGTTCAAAAGAAAAATTGTTTGACCATTAAAATGTGAAAGCTTAAAGCCACCGCAAACTTGGTTTCAAAAGGTTTTTCTTGAAATTATGAAATGTTTACGACTAAATAAATAAACACTGAAGTTAAAATTTTGTAAAAACACGAAAAACAAACAACAAAAAACAAGTTTAACTCTTAAAAATCTAAAATTTGTGCTTCATCAGGAATGTGTGGGTGTGGTTTGATTTTCTACACTATGCATGAACCGATTGTGCAGTGGGGATGTCATGCAAACCGTCAAGTTCGACCCCCCAACTATCACGCTGAGTGTTTACTGTCCGAGACCAGAAACAACCACTAAGTGTGGAGCAGACAAAGGTCTTGGCAGCAGAGTTCCTAAAGCCCTTGCGATCTCCATGGAATGGTGGATCTGTTCTTACAGGAATGGCACTTAGATTGTGCCAGTAGAATCTCATTCACACTGTGACGGATACTGTCAGCTCTGTGGTACATCGGGGTTGGATTTAGGACAGGGCTGCACAATATATCGTTTCAGCATCTTCATCCCAATGTGCCCATGAGAAACAGTCACATCGCAGAATAACGCTACGTCAAGCGAGTCAAATTAACTTAACCACCTCAACTTTTGTGCTGCTTGATACAAGTTCACACAGTTCTCATTTTTCCATGACTAACCTACAAGAGAGGTCTGTCTGATGGAGCATAATTTACTCCGATTTTCTTGGATGCAGTTTGTTGCTAGTGAGTGACAAGCAGGATCTGCATGCACAGCGAACTTACTGTCCTTGATCAGTTTATCAACAGCCAAAATGGGCCTTGAACATAAGTGAGGGAACACTAGTGGATTTGGGTGCGAAAAGAAAAGCAAATTTTGAAAAGCACTCAGTGGGCTGGTGTAGAGCTGCTCTTTTATTTGTATCCTTTTTGTTTATAATATGTTTACTGTGTTAAAACTCAAAGGATAGTTTGCACTCAAAGTAATCAGAGTGAAAAAACTAATTTCTTATTTTCCATGCATTTTCCCCTACCAAATCACCCCAAAATTCAGGGAGGCCTACTCCCTTTAGAGCAATTAAAATAATGTTTTGTTTCATATCGCATTTAATATATCGCAGAAAATGTCAGTTTTTTCCCATATCGTGCAGCCCTAATTTAGGATCACTTCTCTGCAGCTAAGCGGTGGCTTCTTTCTTTCTACTCACCATTTTGGAGCCGTTGTTGTGATGCTGTGGTGATAACTGTAAGGCAACTTTGCAGTGATTACTGGATGTGTGTATAACTGATGCTATTGTGAGGGACGCTGCTGGAAACCAACTCTGATGAGTGCAAAAGGACACCCGATTCAGAAGAGTAATAACAATTCTCATGAAACTTAACCCCTCATAAATCAGGGCACACTGTGCTTCTGCAGCCTGCATCGTATTGATTTACCTCCTATGTTCCCCGGCCTTGTTGTGGACACTGTAAGAGCTCTCATAGATATTTATTAAGGGATGCGACCACCGGTTTCATTGTCTTCCAGCATCTTTTTCTGTCCGTCAAACTCATTGAAGCTGAACCTTCATTGTGTGGCAGCTCGGATCAAATCATCAGCCCAAGTATACAAAATGTGTTTTTCTTGTGTGCTTACCCCAGGCTGAAGTTATCGTGTTACACGAAAGCACAATGATGTACATATGCACCGGTCTCAAAGTGCTCCCCTTAGGTTCTGGAATCAGTTTCAGGGATGTGAAACCTTTTGAGGCAATTTTTCCGCTCATACATTATGGAGGGTCATTTTTTCCCCCATCTCCAGCCTAATTTCAGCACACAAGGTGCCTGGTGAGACCTGTCACGGGCTAACGTCTTCAGGAACAACATTTGGGGAGCCTTGTCTGTGTGCAGTGGTTGGCAGGATGAGCTGTAGTGCTTTGTGGTGGAGAGAGGACAGTGGAAAGAGGCTGTGCGGTTTCTAAGGGTGTTCCATGTTTGTGTGAGCTAAACAAACCGTCAGTGACATATGCTTCCAGATTTATTGTGTGGGAGGGGGCTTCTGGCATACAGAATAGAGGAAATGGTCCCCGGGAAGCTCTTTGTGTCTGTTTCTCTTCCAAAGGTGAACCTCAGCACTGTATAGTTGTCATTCTTTGAATTCTTTCTGCTGGCAAGATATAGAGGAGAACTCAGGAACTAGTGAAGCACCTTTTTGAAATGTTTGTAACACAATTACACTCAAGCATTCAAATGCCAAGCAGTAATGCAAAAGCTCCCTTTCCAGCTCTTTCACCCTGCATTTTCTGCTGCTATGAGCAACTGTCTGCAGCAGACGTTTCTGTTGGATCTCCGTTTAGCTCATTTACCCCACTGTGAAAATGTGACTACTATTATTGTCAAACTCAGGCTGCCGAAAGCTGTGCCTAAAACTTCCCCATATTATTGCAGTTAATTGGATTCCAAGTTTAATAAATGCTCCAAATTCCTTTGTTCCCTCTTGAAAAGCACAGATTATTATTGTCCATGCTCTTTATACTGGTCATTATCACAACTCATGACCTGAATACTCTCTATACTCTCTTGTTGTTTTAGGTAGCCAACATCACATTTTTGCAAAGTCTTAAGCTTGCAACACGTACCATCATGTTTATTTTGTGCGCTCATGTCAATGGAACTATATGTATCTACAACATACATATCCGCTGTGTAAATTAAATGTCTTCTCATTTAATTTACACAGTTGAAGTCAGTACAAGACAGAAAGATAAAAATTGTTCCTCAATGTGTTATTGTTCAGTGGATACAAAGGTTATATTTGCATTAATAAAATCTGGAAAACCAATTACTTTCACGTTTTTATAAGTCAAGAACAGCCAGTTAAAACATTTTTTGCATTATTTCACATGTACATGGTAGACTAGCTAACGGCTAGTCTACACAAGAACTCTTTCAATCACATTTTTCAGCCCTCATACAAATTCTTGTCTTACAAACAAGATCACATACTAATGCTAATGTCAGTTTGCAGGCTAGTTAGCTAATTAGCTAGTGCGTTGCAGCATGCTAAACATAACAAAAATATACCTATAAAGAATAAACTGATAAAACACCATCTTTCTGTGGCTTGTAGGTTAAAGCGCAAGTTTGTTTACTTTGTGTCACCCGCAAGCTACGCAAGGGCTACGCAGTTACAACAGTAACGCCTTTTTTTCATCTTAAACACTGCAAAAACTAAAATCTTAGTCAGATTAGTTTTGTTATTTGAAGGAAAAATATACTTGTTTTCTGTCTGACAAGATCTTTCTTCTTACCAGGCGGCTTTTATGTTAGAAAATTTCAGTTGTTTCAAGTTTTGTTGGCCTTAAATAGCAAGTGAAATATTCTTGTTCTGTTGGCAGATAATTTTCCTTATTTTAAGTAACATTTACCCCATTTTAATGCTTTTGTTTTTGAGAGCTCAGTTTTTGCTGTGAAATCAGCCTGTTCCATTGGCTACAAAGAATCCCGCTGCTGTGAGTGGTGGCATTGGTGGCTGCTATCATCTGTTTTCCCATTTTTTTCTTATATAACAGTATTTCAGATTTAAGATCTGTTTACTCTATTTTCATAGCAGCTCACTCATGTGTTTGTTACACAAATGCGAGGCATACTGAGTAACTTAAGCCTGTTAGTCGGGACATGAAGAGCTACCTTGGAGGTCAAGTCTATGGCCCACAGAAAGCACATGGAGGATATTCCTTGGCTTCCTTGGGGCCGTCTTCAGTTCCAGGGTTATTTTTGCTGCAGCAACAACAGTAGGGAACCACTTTCACCAGTCTTGGAAGACCCACTGTTTTTGTTGTCCGGACTCCAGTATTCTTAAAGAGAATTAATCAGACCGTTGAACAAAAAAAAATCTCTACCTTTACATATTTGTAATGAACATTTTTGTCATTGCTTGAGTTGACAAACCACAGCACTCTAACTATCCTACTGCTACCATATATGTTTTTTTTTGAGGCTGTGGTCAATGTCTGTAGCAAAGTTTGTCACATGTGTCTTGGAAATTTGAGAATTCCTTTCGCTTACACAGAATGTGTTTGCAGAGCTTTTGAAATGTTTGGATAGATGGAATGACACTGAACATAGGGAGGATTAGCGAGTGGTGCTTGACTAGCTTGGAGAGAGAGCAGGGCATCTTTCCGGGTTTATATTGTTTCCACGAGCAGAAGAAAAACAGCTGTTAATTGAGCTGAAGCGCTGTTGATAAAATCCACTGATATGTAGAGCCATTTCCCTCTCCCCAAATGAAATCTGAAAGAACACGTAAACACCCATTTAAACTCTCAGGGCAATTCATGGCCTGAAAATCCCCTTCCGACCGTATGCCAGTTTAATAACAAACACAGCCATGAAACTAAAATCTGAGAATAGCAACAGCCTGTTAGGATGCAGAAATATCTCACTGAAAGGAACAAATACCCTGCTGAGAAGGCTTAAGCTATTGTGTGAACCACAGCACTTAATGCATTTGACAAGGGAAATCAAGTGACCTGTGAAAATATGGCTTCATGTAGTGGAAAGAATTGATGGAATTAGCCACACTTTCCCACCAGACTGCACTGTATGCTTCAGGTTAAGCAGTGAGCACATACTCCGTAGGTTAGGCTATTTTAATCACATCCTAGAAGCACTATAGTTACGCTGCATCAAAACATTTACATTAACACCAAAGAGAATTGCTAGCCGCTATGCAGGTGCAATGTATGACGGAGCCTGGTTTATTTTTAACCAGTGTATTTTTATCAAGGTATTTGTGCTATTTTTTCCTTTGCGTAGTCTAGAGGCCTCTGGAATGGGATCATTTTCTATGGTAAGACCTCAAGTACTCTTAAACCTTATAAATGACCACGGTGTTTGTGATGTTTTATTTTCTTTGGTCATGTTTAAATAATGGTCGTATGGTACTGAAACTAATTTCAGATGAAGAGGGGAAATGTTATCTTTTAAGCAACTAGTGACATGGCTGTTGCTCATCAGTGTTTGATAAGAAGATTAATACCACTTTCATGTTTGTACGGTAATAGCCAGGAGACAGTTAGCTTAGCATAGCCTTGCTCTATCCAAAGGTACATTAAAAAAAGATCTGCCCAACAGCATCTTGTAACTTGTTACATCTAATTTGTTTAATCCATACAAAAGAGTAAAAACATGAAGCTGTGGCTTTATAGTGCATTATATGCTGGACTATAGCAAATTGTCATTGTTGAACTTTTGTTTAGTATGGATTTAACAACTATATATAATGTGTTTATGAGTGATTTTGTTACCTTTGATCTGAGCGAGGCAGAGCGATGTACAAATACCACAGTGAAAAAATACTCCATTACAAGTAAAGGTACTTACTTAAATACTAAAGTATCATCAGCAAAATGTATGCAATGTATCAAAGGTATGTTCTTTGCAGAAAATGGGCCACTGTTACTGATGCAGGACTTGACAATAACGGTGGCCTGATGACCCGAGGCCAGTAAAAAGTAATGTTGGGACAGCTGAACTAGCAACCAACTGGCCAACTAAACATTAGTATTTAAAAATAAATAAATCAGAAACTCAACATCCTGCAGTTGTTTTGCAGCTCTTGGCGCGTACCGTTGTCCACTCCAGAGTTGTAGTTACGTGACGAGTGGCTGTCAAATTATTTATTTAGAGTTATTTCTCTAATTTTAATCAAGCGGCAACCTCTGGGTCTGAAAATGAAAACATGCAGACTGAACTTAAACCTGCATTCTTTCTAACGGCCAGCAGGGGGCGAGTCCACTGGTAGCAAAAAGAAGTCCGGTTCCATTAGAAATAACAGTAAAATGTTGCCACTTCTCAGCTGACTTATTCCCTCAGTAAACACTTTCCTGATGAGTTTATGGTCTCAGTCGCTAGTTTCAAGTCTTCTTCAACACAGCATGATGTTTATTTAGTAAATTACGGTCCTATTAAGGGGGGAATAGACGATAATGCAGCATATGCTTTTGGGCAGGACTACGTTGTGATTGACAGGTCGATACCATGGCTACCAACTTTCAAACCAACTGGCCCGGTGGCCTGTTGCAAAAAAGTTTAACGTTGAGCCCTGTGATTATTTAAAATAAATCTGTGGTGTCATGAGATGATTAATGTGGTAGGAGGAGCTACAGTTTGACCAGTATTCTCTAATATTTGCTTTTTTTGTAAAGTAATGGAGCGTTTTTCCTCTCTGGGCCTGTTATCTCATGCCCTTTTATGGGAAACCATCTGAGTAGGCTAGCTGTTTCCAGTCTTTTGCTTAAGCTAAGCTAACTAGCTATTGGCTCCAGCTACATTTTTACTGTAGTTTGAGAGTTGTGCCCAGACTCATTTAAGTCTGGGCTAGAAAGTCGAATAATTCCATTTTCCCAAAATTTCAGACTGTTTCTTTAAGATCATTTCTTGTTTGGTTGAAAGCTGGAAGGTGACTGAAAATGAAAGATTAAAAGGAAGGAATGAGTCCATAATTTGGCTTAATAGGGGCTCCTTTTGATTAGCGTTAGGAATCCTGATGCGACAGTTCGCGCAGCAGGTGGTAATTAAATTCAGTTTTGAGGGCATAGTTTGTGATATTAAGCAGTCATATTGATTGACAATAACAGGGCATGTGTGTCCACAGTGAGCTGTGACTGGTTCCTCTGTGATAGTGTTGCTGTGCATGGCAGGTTTTCAGACTGGTCCCCACAGGACATGAAATAGCTCTGGATTTTTTTGTGACTCACGTACCTACTGTAGAGTTTAGACACTAACTTTTTGGCATCAATCTGACTGTGTTAGCTGCTTCATGTGATGTTTTCAAAACATGCATTAAACTGTTAGACCTTATTATTTAGCTGACACATACTTGACACTCAGCACAGTATGACTCACCTGTGTTAGTCTTTTTTTTACGGATGCTTCAAAGTGCAGTTTCATTTTATTTTTTTACTCAGCTTGTCAATACTGTGTGTTGTAATGAGGATGAGAAACCACATCCTGTAGGACATACATGACCTTAACATGTCCTCTCTGATGGGTTTTCAGCTGCTTTGAACAATTTCAAACCACTTTTTTTCTCACACAGTGTTGATTTAATTGCTACCAAACTTGGCAGGAAGTTTTCATGGACTAAGATCTCACTGTAAAATGTTGCCAATATACTTTACAATGTACAAGGTACATTTATTTGTCACATTAAAACAGGTTGTAAAATGAAATTTAGTTTGTAACTATTTAGCAATTAGCTGGTGAACGGAGTGGAGATTTTAGCAGCAAAAGAACTGGACACTTTTCTGAAACACGACACCAAATGGATGCCATTGTTGCTCTGGTCTGCTGGACGTGGAAATAGGTAGCTGTTTGTTAACACGTGAACCCCAACATCCCCTTAAGGTGATAATATGTCAATTCCACTTACTGTAGATTATTACCTCTACAATACAATGCACTGCGCTTAGAAACTAGAGTATGATGAAGATTAGAGAAAGACTTGGCAGTGGAAAAAAAATAAAAATCTCACGTTAATGATTGGTTCATAAAGGGACAAGAACACCATCTGACACAATACGTCCACCAATTCACACTCCACACTGTTATCTGCCTTGCTTTAAAAAGGCCGCACTATATTCTGCACTAGCACTGAACGTTGGCAGTGGAAGAAGATCGTGTGTGACAGAATCATTCAATATTCAGGATTCCTTGGGATACTGGGCCGCATCCTCTGTCCTTTAACCATACAGCCTCAAGGGTGAAGTTGTGTATATCTAATATCTGACATCATCAAAAAATGCATTTAGTGCCAGTATGAGCCTGCGCTTTCTCTTTTCCTCCTTAGCTGCTTTAGTATAAGAATGCAGTCTTTTCTCAATTTCAGCACCACAGTTTTAAGTAGATCCATGTGCTCGCCATGAGAACGCTGGCATGCTGGCAACAAGGGGCGTCGGTGCAATGACATGAATACTTCGGCATCTGGCCTGTTGACTGCACTTGTTGTGGCCACTGCAACACAAGCTCCCTCTTGCCATGTTAATGCAAAGAGTGTTGCGTGCATCAGTTGGAGCAGGGGGATTGAAAGCTGAGGAGGTCTTTTCATGCAACGAATGACTCCTCCCTCACATCTGTGTGGGATTGTTATTGTTTTCCCTGACATCTGGTGGTGCCCTTGACAACTTGGAGGGTTGCATGATCATGATGAACATCAGCGGCTGAGATGTTGAACTTTCCTGTTAAAACTGAGACTTTCTTTTTTCAGTCACACGGGAAAGATTATCCAAATGTACAGCTGATCCCATGGGAAATGTCCACCTACTATGTTTGGTCTTCTTGATTTAGAGAGGGGGGCTCTGAGAGGGACCGTGTAGCTCTTTAGCGGTTCTCCTCCTGTTTCTTAAGTGGGCTGTAGATTCTGTTCTTACCAAGGAACAAATCACAAACAAGAACACTGGCGAATGCCAGAATCGTCATGAAAAGAGCGTGGTTAGACACCCACCCCACGTACAAAGCTGAGTCCAGCCTGCGGCCCTTTGCTGTGTGCCGCCGCCCCCTATCATTCCCCTGTTTCGTACTGCTATCCACTGTCCTGTCTCTCAAAATAAAGGAAACCTGTGCTAGGTTTTAAGAAGAAATTTGTTCTTTAGATCGGTTGATGAATGAGGCCCAATGAGAGCTGACAGTTGGACAGAGTGGATAGACGCGGGTCTGTGAAACAGACAATTCTAAGAAAAACCTATAGCTGTTTGCAAGAGACACTGGGCATGTGAGTTTAAGCACGATCGAGAACTGACATGTTTGTGCAAAATAAGAGGTTATTCAGTTTTATTCCGTTCTAATTTAAATTAAAATATTTCTCGTAAGTATCTATTTTTTACTATTTTACCCAGAATTACAATTTTGAAAGCAATTAATCATCATTTTGTTGATACAGCCTCTTCGCTCCCAGTGGAGAATCAGCACAGCTTACAGTAAACCTCAAGAAATTAATGAGTCACTCGAATGGGGGTCAGGGTTGAAGCTATCTGTGTAAGTGCTTGGGCCATTTTCATGAGTAACTTCATTCCATGCATCTGTTTTGTTTTGTCTGCTGCTGAGCAATTTACCTTTTTAGATACACATATGTTGACAAAGTTTGACTTTAGGGACCTAATAATAAATTGCAATATATCTCAATATATTTAAAATCGCAATACAATCGAATCGCAACATAAATATTGAGATAATATCGTATCGTGGGGCCTCTGGTGATTCCCACCCCTAGACGATAGGTAACTATAAATGCTGTAACTATAAATTTTAATAGATATGAAAGAAAATACAGGAAAAAAATCATTAGAAGCCAAGAATTACAAGGCACTATAAAGTTAACATTCTGCAGGCGCTGATATAATCCAAGCGAGGTTATGAATAGTTTTCTTTTATCTGCATTGTTGTGACTTTAAACGCAAACATGTGTATGCGCAGTCAGTTCAGCTGGATGCAGGGTATTGTCCTGCTTATTAGTTTGTGGTGATGTGTTGGGCTAACACCTGCACAAATGTTGTTAAGGTAACATAAGCCCAGCTGTGAAAGACACAGACCTGAGACACACGTTGCACGTGCTGCATGTAAAGTGAAACTGGGCTTGTGAGCGTCATCGACACGTCATCAGTGTTAGTCTGGTCACATTTGATCCCATGCAAGGTACAAGGTAGTTTGTAGTCCCTTCATGAGATGCACACAGATCTTAACAGATGATTAATTAAAATATGGTGACATACAAAATGAATAAAATCAAACATTAAATGCTCCAGTTATTTATATACATATGTATACGCTAACATTTTAATTTGCAGATGGTAATAATACATCTATTTATAGAGAACTTATAGACAGGAAGTTCTTTACAGAAAAAAAGTGCTTTTAATACCAACAGAAACATAAAACTTATACAGAGATGTCAGAAATAAGCAGCAGTGAATAAGTAGGTCTTGAGCCTTGATTTAAAACCACAATTGAACGTGCCAGTCTAATATCTGCTGGAAGGCTGTTCCGTAATGTTGAAGCGAAAAGGCTCGCTCACCAACCGTTACCGTACCTAAGCTTAGGTACAGCCAGAGGCCGTGTCCCCCGAGACCGCAGCAACCGTGTAGGGACGTAAGAATTCACAAAGATATAACTGTGCACGGCCGTTCACTATTTTGTCCATAAGCAGCAGAACCTTAAAATCTGCTCCAACCTGAACAAGAGGCCAACGCAGCGAGGCCAGCACAGGAGTTACATACGTGTATTTAGGTGATCCCGTCCGTCAGAATACGAGTTGTTGCATCTGCAGACCTTGCAAACTTTTCTTATCTTAGCTTGGACTGTGTTCGAGCACCGAGCATCACTGATGTAAAACACAGAGTTCGCCTCCCCTCATCTTGCCTTGTTTTGCGCTCTGTTGACTCGGAACACGTACGGCCCGCCACATGCTTCGATCCGGGATGTTGATGAGCAGGTGTCCGTAAAGATGGGGACAAAACAGTCTCTGATTTCTATTGCTTGGCCAGCTTGATTCCTACTTTGTCCAGATCAGACCTTTAGTAGCAGCCTTAAGCCCAAACTGGGCCAACATGGCTCCTATTCCAGCTCTTTCCTCTCCTGTGGGCGGTCACCGTACCCGCTGTGCCTGGTCCAGTTGTTCGGTCTGGGTGGAAGGTCCGCTGCTTTTGAATCGAGAACCCCCGGCCTCTTTTCCAATGACTGTACTTCTGTCATATGTAAAACATGTTTCAGTTATAAAGCCGGGAAAAAACAGATGAAAAACAAAAGTGCAACTAAGTTTGAAGCAGCTACCAGCTGCTGCCTTTACATGCGCTGCCAGTTGCCATTGCATGCTTATCGCACCCTGTGGTTTTCAGAGGTTTAGAAGACTTCTGTTTCCAACATTAGGCCGACATTGAAGCACTATGAAGTCCACATGATGGGACGCAGCACACATATACTGTACAGAGGATGTTGAAACAGCTCAGTGGGAGTATATTGCAATGCTGCCAAATGGGTGGTGTACATTCTTACATCAGCATCGTTTCATCCAGTCGATCGTGCATTTTCTTACATACAAATAATTTTTGTCACATCTTTTAGCAGTTTCATGTTCCAAACACATGCATGTTGTGGTCATGCTTGGCCTTGGTTAGAAGATGACCTCCATCAGCAACCCATGTTCCAGCTGAACTTGCCAAGAAATTATTCCCCTTCCACTCATTCACCAGCTTTAGACCTCAGATATTGGACAGTTTCCCGGCTACTGAACGGCTCAGTGTGAGGGCTGTCACTGTTTTTTACAGCCCGACCGATAATGGATTTTAAGGCCGGCGTTGATATTGATATTTACCGCCTCCTTCTCCCCATGACTAAGCTCTGCACTGTGGGTGATCGGGATCTCTGTTCTGGCGTCCCTCGGATCTGGAACACCATCCCAATTCTTGTTTCTTAATGTCATTGTGACCGGGATACATCTGTATAAGGACATTTTACATTGATAAATCAACTTCTCAGTCATCTCTGGGGAACCAACTATGTAACAGTGACACCTAGTTTAGACCAATGAGCTAATAAGCAAGATGATACCCTGCATTCAGCTGAATTGTTTCTGCGTTTAAAGTCACAACAATGCGTGTTACACCAAACTATTCAAAACCTGGCTTTGATTTTGTCAGCGCCTGCGAAATGTTAACTTTATAATGTAACCAGGGCTTGACATGAACTTTTTTTGCTCACTAGCCAATGTCGCTAGTGCTTTTTCAAAGTCACTAGCCACACAGCATTTTCACTAGCCACATTTTTGTTTTTGGGAAATTACGTTTTATACAATTAAAGTTGACAATGGCACGCTTAAATTGGCGTGCTAAAATGTACTAATATTATCGTTAGCTCTGATAAGATTGTGTGTAAAGCTACTTTTTTTAAAAAAATAGTATATTAAGATAAACACATTAAATAGCAGCTAACTAAAAACATTAATTAGATAAAAACTAAACTAAAAACAAAATTCACCACCACACTCGCGAGAGAAGTGAGAGAGTGAGACGCGCCTGTTGTGTGGATTCACCTGCTATTAAAAAAGCTCGCTTTGTCATCGCTGCCGCTGGTTAAGCGGATAATTAACGGCAGGCCAGACGAGTCCGACGGCCAGTCCGCGAGTTTAATCTCCACAATGTCTTCTTGTTTACACAAGAAACTTGTGTCGTTCGTCAGTAGCGCGCAAGACAACAGGCTTCACTAATGAGCAAACACAATGTGCAGGCAGTACTCATGGGAGTTGCAGTGTAATAGTTTCATATTGCAGTTTGTTTGTTATTATGCCTTTTGACAAGACTACAATTTTTTAACACGCCAAAGTGGCTAGTGGGAGTAACTGTGTTAGCCGCCACGGCCAAAATCCACCCGCGAGGTTGGCGGGTGTAAATGTCAAGCCCTGGTTGTAACGCTTGTTTTTTTACTGTGTTTTCTTGCATTTATAGTTAGCAATATATCTTTTTGCTATGTCTACTTATTACTGGTCTGGCTCTACTGTTTTTAATTGAAAAATGGAAAGAAACAGATTATTTGATCCTTACAAAAATACAAAATTCTGTTTTTAAGTGCAATATAGGCTCTGTCCTCCAGTAAACAGCAATAACATTAATGACAGACGACTAGCAAACCTTGTCAAACTGATGGTTGTGTCATCAAACCATCGGGAGTGTTGCGACGAGGCATTTTTGATTTTACGCCATAAATGTTTCATCCTAAAAGTCTTCTCCACAAGCCATTCCATGTTAAATCCCTTTAACAATGTAAAAGATTTTTTTAGATTATATTTCGATATCTTATTTAAGAAATCAAGATATGAATGCTACTGGAGGTGCATTCTGCATGATACATGATTATGCAATGATATATTTAAATGCTTATATAAATCTAACTGCTTGGAATATGAACCAAAGGTTCCCTGATTCCCACTGCAGGTCATTTGATATCGGATCCCGAAGGCACAAGGCCGCTATTTCCCGTACTGGGTATTTTCTTGTCTCTTGTTTATACAGCGAGCCCAGCACACGTACCCCAGTGACCAGTTTATGTTTGGCTTTCACTGATAACAGAATCAAGCAAACATTGCAGTTTGTTTTTGCCTTCTCACCAGACGCTGCTTGAAGCATCAGAAAGCGTATAATATAACTTGAGATTTTCTTGGCTTTTGGTGAAAGAGATCATTTTGATTAGTATTTGCAATGTTTTTAAGGGCATCCTTTTTTTTCTAGTTAAACTGCTAGATGATAGAACATGCTCATGAAAATGTTCCACCTTAAAAGACAAACTGCTGTATAATCTGTTTCTCAAAAAAAAGAAACTGCTTCAAGAATCAGGGTCACTTTATTTGCAATACGCACTAAATGTACAGCGATATGTCTTGGAGGGAAGCAGAACTGGCAACATGGACAACAATACCAGAGACACAGTTCAAATACAGCACACACAGTTCAGTGCATTGATTGTTAGTGCTACTGCATGTTGGGACCTCATCAATCCTCACGGCTATCTCCTCTCTAGTTACGCCTGTTTCCTGCTATAGAATGGGGTATAATGGTGTTATAGGCCCTCACCAGCCTAATGGACATCCGAATACCACTGAGTGGAACTTGGAGTATGGGGCGCCGAACATCCTGTGAGGGCAGAAGGATGTTTACAGCACAGCACAACATCTCTGCAGGGACATTGGGAGTTGAGAAGGACAGGCTGAGCTCTGGCACTGGCGCGAAGACAACAGCTGTTATGCATAGGCTGTTTTCCCAGGTATCTTTCTGCTTGCTGGCGGATGTAATAGGTGATGTCAGCTCTTGTGCAAAGTGTACATGACTAACCACTTCTGTGAAACACTCTGAGGTACTACAGATAATAGTGGACCACCCACAGTTAGCACTGGTTTATGGTTTGGATGAAGCTGACCCAAACAGCCAGATAATCAAGTGTTGTGCCTCTGTAGAGATCTTAGCTTTGAAGAGTTCTGCAGCCCTCAAGGATCCAAAAATATCTGAATTTGGCTTTAAGGTAAGGAAAGAATCACGGTCTTGGACTATATAAGTACATAAGTAGGTTGAGCTGGGACGTGCTTCCTGTACTTCTAAGGTTCACCTGTTCAATTGCTTGTTAACACAAACAGCTAATCAGCCAATCACATGGCAGCAACTAAATGCATTTAGGCATGTAGACGTGGTCAAGTTCAAACCGAGCATCAGAATGGGGATGAAAGGGGATTTAAGTTAGTTGGAACGTAGCACGGTTGTTGTTGCCAGACGGGCTGGTCTGAGTATCAGAAACTGCTGATCTACTGGGATTTACATGCATAACCATCTCTAGGGTTCACAGGGAATGGTCCAAAAAAGAGATAATATCCAGTGAGAGGCAGTTGAGTGGATGAGAAAGCCTTGTTGAGGTCAGAGGTCAGAGGAGAATGAGCAGACTGGATCGAGATGACAACAGTAAGTCTAATAACCACTCGTTACAACCAAAGTATGCAGAACACCATCTCTGAACGCACAACACGTCCAACCTCGAAGCAGGTGGGCTACAGCGGCAGAAGACCACACCGGGTGCAGCTCCTGTCAGCTGAGAACAGGAAACTGAGGCTACAGTTTGCACAGGCTCACCAAAACTGGACAATAAAAAGATTGGAAAAACGTTGCCTGGTCTGATGAGTCTCGATTTCAGCTGCGACATTCAGATGGTAGTGTCAGAATTGGCCGTAAACAACATGAAAGCATGGATCCATCCTGCCCAGATTCAACGGCTCAGGCTGCTGGTGGTGTAACGGTGTGGGGGAAAATTTTCTTGCCACACTTTGGGCCCCTTAGTACCAATTGAGCACCGTTTAAAGGTGCCAGCCTATTGTTGCCGACCATGTCCGTCCCTTTATAACCACAGTGTTCCCATCTTCTAATGGCTGCTTCCAGCAGGAAAATGCACAATGTCACAAAGCTAAAATCATCTCAAAGACAGTTCTGAAGGCAAAAGGACCCCCTTTTACCAAACCTGGTACTAGCCAGGTGTACCTAATAAAGTGACCAGTGAGCTTATTATTACATAGACATATTATTACATTATTATTATTATTATTATTATTATTATTATTATTATTACATAGACAATATGGCTTCAATTCAGTGTCCCAAACCAAAGTCCTACTCTTATACGGTATGCAACTAATTTTTAAACATCTTCTCTAAGAGAAATGATAAAAGAATGTCTTTGTGTGGAACAAAAGTATTTCAGACGAGCCACAAGTATTTGATGGTTTTCACCAAACAAAGTTTTATCATTCAAAGCCGGCCTGGAGTTGGTCATGATATAAAATAGGTGGGTTTTTTTCCTTTTCTTCATAAGCAAGGTATTTATGACAGAAGTGAACAAAATGTCAAGCTGGAAATTCCCACCATAACAAATGGATTCCATTTAGACGGGAGGGGTCAGGGTTTTTTTCTTTTCCTATAGCACCTATAAATGTTAAATGACCACTTTAAAAAAGAAGCAATAGCTGAAGAAAATGGGATGAGAAACAAACCACAACGAGCTAAGGAGCCGGAGGGGAATCAATAATTCTGATTCTTTACGATTATGATGAGAACGTCTGTTCTGTGTTGCCATCTGACAAGATATATCCTCTCTATCGGTCTGCTAATGTATGAAAAACAGCCGTTGCCAAGAAACAGCTGGCGGACTTGGCAAAGCAGAGCGCGCTGTGTGTGTCTGTTGGTGTGTGCGGGTGCACTTTTGTGTGTGTTTGCCTGGATGTGTGATAGAGCAGCTGATCTTTTCCTGGCTGTTTCTAATTTGCACATCACCATAATGTTTTACAATCCCACTTTCAGTAAGCACGCCCCCCCCCACACACCCCTCCTCCCCCCACTCCCCAGAGTAATGCAATTTTAACTCTGAGCAGACTTCAAGAGGCACTGTGCCAGTCCCCCTGGCGATGGAGCTACAGGGAGACTTTGACTGGGTCAAACCTCTCAGTGATGTGCTGACTGACGGCCCCCTGCTTTGCCTCCTTTTCTTCTATCAGTGTGTTGTAAGACTGTTTTCGTCAGTGAAAATGGTTTGTTTTGGCCCCCCAAACAATGAATTGTTAACAAAGTTGAAGCTGCGTCATTTGCATAGTCTGTAGAATTACAAGTATTTTTGTTTATATGTACAAACCATTGTATATAAATGTCATATGTACATTTTCATTTTGGACGTAAAGAAGCTCTTGATGATGTCATTACCTGTTTGAAAATCTAATCTAAGAAATCTAATCTGAGTCTTATAGTACAAATATATTGTGGACAGGTTTAGGTTTAGACACAGTCGAGTATTTGGATATATCAGTGGGATGGAAAACACACAGGACAATAAAAGAAAAAAAGAAACTTGCTGGAAACTTTGAAAAAGGTAAATTCATATGAGGCGATTGTCCTTGGTCTGACTGGCTGGAATTCTCTGGAGAAATTGCAGCTAATAGATGCAAATGCTCCCTATCTGGTCTTTGTGACCACTCAAAGCGCTGCCTTCCTTTGCGACAGTGTGGCTTGGCTTATCTTAAAACAAGCACTGCTTCCTCACCAGATTCTGTGTTAAGCAACTTTATTAAAACTCAGAGTGCTGAGCTGATGGGGAGGTTTATTTCTTGGGAGAGATTGAACATTTTCCACCCAAAACGTCCACACATTTGATTCATTCAGTTTATGGCACAAAAACAATTCCTCCTGTCTGAGCTCACACGAAGTGATAAAAGTGATGTTCTTGTAAATGAAAATGACCCGTATCCACCTGCAGCAGGGGGAAAAAATGACTTGGTGGTTGCAAATTGGTGAAATAAATAAATAATGATCCTTAAAACAATACATGTACTGCTGTGTGGCGGTGTTTGTTTAGCTCTTCCATTCCACCAAATTGAATAAGACTTGAGAGAATGCAAATACAAGTGATGGCCTGGGGTATGAAAGACATTATTACATTATGCTTCTGAATGAGGATGTAATCCCCTCCTGAATACCATGTACATACCTGCATGTCGTCCTGGGTTCAGGTTCTCTCTCTCTCCGGTCTCTTTTGGTGACATACCTTCACACTGAACGCATTGCTGCCACAGGAACCCAGCCTTGTGATTTGTGTCAGGTATTCTAGCAATGCTAACAACCGGTTCTGGTTACCTCATGTGCCAGTATGGAACTCTTGGCATTTATGGCAAAAATAACATATAAAAAAAGCGGGAAATACATTTTAAGAGAATTTCAGGGGCACTCAGACAGAAAGCCTCCAATATGGGCTTAAAACACAAACCAATAGGAAAACATGCTTGACTATAAGAGGCGCACAGAGCCCCCAGAGTCTGAACAAAACACACTAGAGCAGTTGCAGAGCTGAGCTCTTTGATAGTTGTACGTTGTACACTAGGTGTAACAGGCAGGCTTAACCTATCTAAAGCTACCGGAGCATTAGTACACCCACCGTTTTGCAAAGCAGATTTGTACAACCTGGGGACATGTTTCCATTTGAATTTTGTCTCATCTGCTATGCAGCAGCAGTGACATGAAATCCCATTGGCCTGCAGCTTTGCTGCAAACGACTTTCTGGGATTCTGCTTTGATGAGGAACCAGCATCTTTTAAAAAATGAAATGTGTAAACGTGTAACACGCTCACTAACCTTTTCGAAACTGCTGTCACACTGGATGATTTGTGACCAAGTGCGAAGGAGACACGGCTCCAAAAACACACAGCAGCACTGAGAGGGGGGATTTTAAATCTCAGCTGTGCTTACATGACTTTTGTCAGGGAACTGGAACTTTCTTAGATTGATGGGGGTTTTGTTGGACTGATTTTGTCCGCTGGGTCGAGCAGAAAACACTAGCATCTCGCCTGTGTTGCCTGTAAAGGGGCATGCTTATGTTACAACAGCTGATTCTGGATTACAACGGGTCAGGTCAAGTTAGATCTGTATCGTCGCTGCTCTGGAGCAGCTGCTGATGGTATTTCGGAGATAAAATCATACATTTTATACATACTTTCAATACATTTTGTTGTATTGGAGGATTCTGACTGTTGATCCAGTCAACCTGTTTGACTTTGGTGACCAGAATCTGGTCAGTTTTCAAGGACAAGTAAAACCAACTGCCCAAAAGCAGCTAGCACTTACAGGTGTCTCTATCTGCCAGTTCATCCAAATTTGTCGTCAAGTAGCAAAATGTTTTTTTTCTCCCTCATGTATTTCTACGGTGGTACTGTCACATATAATATGTCGTAAGGTGTGGGCTGTATTACTCGAGGTTTCAATAATCCTGCGGCCTGTTCCCTGGTTAATTGGCTGTGATGGTAAAAACTGTAGCAACATTTCAGTAGATTAAAGTCTCTGAGTGAAACCGTGGGAGAGATAAAGAGTGCTGTGAAGTGGCTCTAATGACGGGGCCTAATTGTTTACTCTCCATTCCAGATCTGCGGCTGGCAACTCATCAAACAGCTTTAACATGGCCAACAGGAAGATGGATAGCATCGGGCAGAGCGGGATGATGGCCCTCATCATACTGCTGTGTAATCTAACAAAGGTAGGACAGCCGGCCTGCAGTCAAACAAACAAAACACACACATAAGTATGTTTCATTGAATAAGCTGACACGTGTGAAGAAATCAACTTTGTATGTTTGGTAGAAGAAACTTTATTATATAATTTATGTCAAGTGTGTTTTAGGATCTTCTTTTCTAAGAATGCTTTTACGAGAATTGGCATGTTTACTGTAAAACACAGCCGGTAAGTTTCCTTTAATCAGAGGCTGACATATTTATATTGTCTAATTCTGTTTGAGATGCAGCCTGTAGCAGTTTTCTTTGTTTTCATCAGTGCAATCAGATTTCTAATGCACGGAGAGGAAAGCCTCTGTAGTAAAAGAGCATGATGTTTGCACATGTTTTTAAATTCCAGAAATACTGTAGTTTATTATTATGCTGTGATTTAATTTGAAGCATTATAAAAACAGCTTCAGGTTGGTGTCTGCTGGGGATTAAATAAGCTAGGAAATATCTGGTTGGCAGTATATCAAAGATGTCATACTTTCCATGGAGCACAAATTGATTTAATAGAAGCTTGTGTATGTTAGGCTCCCTTTCCTGGCGTTCTGAGGAGGATTTAATGACGGTCTTGCTTTAATACATCCCCACAGTGTCAGAATAAACAGCAGGTCCAGACACTGGCTTGCACGCACAGGTTTTTCCTGAAATGAAGCTCGGTGTTTGCTCCAAAAAACTACATTTTGGTTCTTTTTAACTTGTAAATAAATGTTAAAGGAGTCGATTCTGGAACAATATAATAATATCATCTTCCATCAAAGCTTAATAATCGGTAAGAGTCAAGCAGAATTCTGATTTAGGTTATCACATGATGGCCACATGCTGAATATTTAAGTTACTGTCACATGCCCAAGAGTGAAGCAGTCATTGGTAACTGACTGACTGTGGTGTTCATGCCCAGCGTAACTTCTGTGAGCCAGGACATCTTTGGACAGATTTATTCACCTCTTCTCTCCTTCCTTGCAGATTTTTGTGAAGGCGAGCCTGGAGGTCAATGAAACCCAGCAGCATCATCCGACCAACGTCTACCACGACATGGGAGTCACCAGGAACAAGATAGTCACAGCACAGTTTGAGTGCTATCAAAAGATAATGAAGGACAGCGTCCACAGCAGAGAAGGTAGAAGGTTATGTTTCAGGTTTCTGAACTCTAACGCTGTCTAGGCTAAATGGCGGCAAGGAGTAACTGGAAATTCGTAAAATCCTGCGTTTGATTGCTGTAATATCTCTGCACTAAATAATAAATATTGTGCAGTTTCATTGATTCATTACTTTTAACGATTGGAAAATTCTCGCTCCTAACACCTTTTCCTGTGATGTCAGAGCCCATGTGCAATCGCACCTGGGATGGCTGGCTGTGTTGGGACGACACCAAGGCAGGTGTTTCCTCAGAGCAGCACTGCCCGGACTACTTCCAGGATTTTGACCCCTCAGGTACTCATATCTGTGGCAAAGTGCGTTGGTACCAAGAATGTTTGGTTTTACTTTAACGTGGCGAAAGATTTAGTGCTGCGCTAAAGTCGGGAGGCTTCATAGAGATAGATAAAATAAAAATGATGGTCAAAATCGAAGCAGCAGACACAGAGAAATCCTGACTTTAAGGGTCAAGCTCCAAAAGTGCTGGATCCTCTCCTTCCCATGATGCATTTTTTTTCATTGAGGTGTCTTAAACTGACAATACTAGCTTGTTTGGGCTTCTGTTAATTGTGTTTCCAATGTGTACAGGTGGTGTATATGCCTGAATTATGTGTTTATAACAGTGAAGTCATTTTTATTGCTGGAAGATTCTGAGCCAAAACTTAATAATAATAATAATAATAATAATAATACATTTGACAAAATACAGAAATACAGGGGAGACCGACCGTAAAACTAGCAGGTGAAATGTAATATTATTGGAGTTTTGAAGGCTGATGTAAAGAGGTGGGTTTTGATGAGTGATCTGAAAGTGCCCAGGTCAGTACAGCCACAGATGTGTGTGGGTCGCGAGTTCCAGAGAGAGGCGGCTACGATTGTCACCCCAGGTACGGTCCTCAGTGTTGGTTTTATGGGGGGATGTGGCGTCGAAGCAGGTCTGTGAGGTGGAAAGTTGCCTGGTTATGGAGGGCTCTGGAGGGTGAGGAGGGGGATTTTGTACTGACTGCGTTGGGGAACTGGGAGCCAGTGGAGATGCTGCAGTACGGGGGTTAAACAGTATATCACATCCTTCAACAGGAGATGCAGATATTTAATTAGATTCAGTCCCGCTAATCACAGCCCTCAGTAGTTTCACGTCTAATGATGGTGTTTGTTGGTGAGTTTCAGAACCTGATTTCAAAGTTATGGGGCTGCGGGGGGTAACTGCTGAATCTCTCTTTAAACAGCCTGGTTGTGTGTCAAACGGGGAACTTGTTGTTGACTGTATTTTTTTTTTCCTTTTGGTCTTACATTTGACTTACTTGCTGCTTCGCTGCAAATAATAAATACCCTTTGAGATTCTGTCGACTCTACAGGATTAGACGATATAAAAAAACATGTATGTATCATTCTTACCTGCAGAGATGGTTACAAAGATTTGCACTGACAGCGGCCATTGGTTCCTGCATCCAGAGAGCAACCGGACTTGGACAAACTACACCCGCTGCAACGAACACACCAATGAAGGCAGAGTGGTAGGTCACTTCATGAAATAGCATTCAATGCATAGATTATGTAAAGAACTGAGTCCCGGTTGGCTCTGACCTTTTAATAAATGTAGTGGGGCTAAACATGTTCAGTTTGTCCTGCAGGAGGCCCAAGAGGGGAAAAAAAAACACGGGGTCATTAAAGCAATTATACTAAACCTGAATGGTTTATCCTGTGCAGATGCCTCTGGGTGCCTCCAGTTGAACGGTGATCTAGTTATTGTGACATGTGCAGTGTGTAGGTGGACGTTTCGGCTTAAAGGCGGTGGCAGCAGAAAGGTCGAGGGATTAAAACATTACAATTCATCATCTGGAGATTAAAGTTAACCACAGCAAATGGATATCTGGCCGTTGCAGCATTCAAAGCGCTTCATGAAAGGATGAGGTGTCGTTACAATCTTAACAGTACATCATGCTCCGGGGACGATGAATATCCAGAATAAAATCTGGCCTTAGTTACACATTTTCAATTCAGAGTAACTATTTAACATTTAAATGTAAAATAGCCTGATTTACTGTGGGAGTAACAGATATCGTTCTCTTCGAGATCGTCTCACAACATGAGCGGTCGTTAGGAGACCCAGATAATCTCATTTGTGTCTCTTTTTTTCCTTCCAGACTGCAATGAATCTTTTCTACTTAGCTCTAATAGGACATGGACTGTCACTGACCTCCCTCTTCATCTCCCTCGGAATATTCTTCCATTTCAAGTGAGTCAGCAAACCTCCTTTCACCGTGCTTTACGCACAGATATTACTGTGGGGTTTTTTTTGCATGTGATGTAAATGTCACCTTTCTCTTCTTGCAGGAGTTTAAGTTGCCAAAGGATCACGCTTCACAAAAACCTCTTCTTCTCCTTCGTTCTGAACTCTGTGATCACCATCATTTGGTTGACAGCAGTGGCAAACAACCAGGAGCTGGTGCAGAGGAATCCAGTGAGTGTTAATGCACTGTTTCTGTTATTTTTGTTATTATAGCAATTATTTTTACATTCATATCAGTTTGAGAATCAATTTAAACTGTTAATTTTGTCATCCTTGTTCTAGTAGTTAAACAGAAATCAGTGAAAGCTACGGGGGCTTTAGTTCATTTTTCAATTCTATAACAAGATTGATTGATTTACTTCACACAGCTGTGAACGCACGGCGTAAGGAAACAACAGCGCAGTAGAACATGTAACAGCCGCCACTCACGTTCATTATGTGTGTTTTTCTTCCTCAGACGAGCTGTAAAGTCTCCCAGTTCATTCACCTGTACCTGTTTGGCTGCAATTACTTCTGGATGCTGTGCGAGGGAATTTACCTGCACACTCTCATCGTGGTGGCTGTGTTTGCCGAGAAGCAGCACCTGATGTGGTACTATCTTTTAGGCTGGGGTAAGTCGGGACGATGTCGCGTGTCAGAGGTGGTCAGTTTCACCACCTTAATTCCGAGCATGGTTTTCCTGAGCAGTTCGGCGTCATTACTGACTTTTCGCGTGGACGGTTAATATAAAATGTGTCAAAACTTTAAAAGGATTGTCTTAGAAGCTTAAACTGAAACTGTAATTCACTATTTTTATGTATTTATTTTGCAGGCTTTCCTCTCATTCCGGCCACCATACATGCTGTTGCTCGCAGTTACTACTACAACGACAAGTAAGCATTCAAGCGCATGATCCACAACAGTTAATATTTGGCTGCAGCTCATAATAATACAAGTAGAAAAATACAATAAATAACAATTAATTGAAAAAAAGGACACCCTAAACACAGGACAGATGATCTCAAATGATTTTTCTTTCAGGTTATCTTCGTTTTGCAAAGTTGAACAAAGCATTCAAGCTCGCTGACAGCTTCTTTTATCAGTCTCTTCACTAACCTGTTCATGCTTGTTCATTTCTCAGAAGACCCATCGATCTGCATCATGGGCAAGCTATCATATGACCTATTAATACTGTTGTGTAAACGTTTCCCTCTTGTCCTCTCGGCTCTGCTGTAGCTGTTGGATTAGCTCCAAAACATCACTCCTCTACATCATCCATGGTCCCATCTGTGCTGCTCTGCTGGTAAGAAGCTTCCGTCTTTTTTTTTTTTCCTGGCCTCACTCAGTTAGTAAATCACAATAACGTCTATTTACTAGTACGTAAACTAACTGATTTGTTCCACGTTTCTCTTGGTCGGCTGTTTTTGTTGCGCAACGAGCAAAAACAAAGTCTGCTTTTGCTTTCGTCGGAGCGGACGCTGTGGGGGGGCCTGAAAACAGGACACGGTCTCACAGCACGTGGGATTGCGTTTATCTTGTGAAATCAATGCATCTGGCCCTCAGAGGATCTGCCCACTGGTGCCCAGGCCAATGTTGAATTCTGGGAATTTACCTTATCTGCACAGCCAGGGCAAGCTTAAGAGAAAAATGAGACTCTCGCAGGAGAAAATGCTCAAATAACCTTTACGATGATTTGTTCAGGCGTGCGTGTGCATATGAAAGGTCTTGTGGTTGTTTGCTCATAATTGATTTTTTGTTTAAACCTAACTAACAGCGTAGGAATGAAATGATGAGGAAATTATTTGTTATCACAGCGCAAACATTTATAGTGTTTAAACAGACTGCCAACCAGTAAATATCATAAAATACCATCATGTTCATCGCACCTTTGGCTTGTCCTGGTCCTGTCTTCTCGGGTTTTATTTCTGCTGTCAGGTGCTATTCATTGGCACATATTTTCATAGGTATATGAATTTACAATGAATTTACAACTCATCCCGAGGATCTCTTTAACCAGCTGGCAGCAGCTAATAGCCAAAATGTAAAGCTGATTTATTGATGGCCTCTCATCTGCTGACCCCCCTCCCTCCAGGTCAATTTGTTCTTTCTACTAAACATTGTGCGAGTGCTCATCACCAAACTGAAGGTGACCCATCAAGCGGAGTCTAGTCTCTACATGAAAGCTGTGAGAGCCACCCTCATCCTGGTGCCTCTTCTGGGAATTCAGTACGTCCTGCTTCCCTACAAGCCCGAGGGGCGGGTCTCCTCTGAAATCTACGACTACATCATGCACATACTGATGCATTACCAGGTGAGGTGATAGCCAAAGGTCAAAAAAAAGCCTAAACAGCTGTACATTGTGCCATACTTTCTAAATGCATACCCAGAGTGTATATTTTTAGAATGGGATTGTGTGCACGGCAGTGTTCCTGTGCACCAAAGTGAACTGTTGCCTGGACATAAACCTCATTAGTTTCTTAGCTTTCAGTAAAAGCCAAGCATTCCCATTATCTTCTGACGAGACTTTGTTGATGTTGTAGCGCAGGGAAGAACGACAGGAAGGAAGGCATGTATTATCTGAGCTGAAAGGGGGCTGAAATCAGTTGGATGTTTGTGAGGTGTTATCTGATCATCCTGTTCTGTCCCCGAGCGGGCCGTGCAGGGAGAAAGTCTTGAGCAACAGGCCGAATTAGATCTCTGAATTTGACCTCTGAAGTTTCTCTGACCATAACTGACTGTTGCATTAGTCCTGTTACTAAGGTGTGCCATCGTTTTTCATGCGTTTCATTTTTTCGAATTCCAGGGTCTGCTGGTGGCCACCATCTTCTGCTTTTTCAACGGAGAAGTAAGATGGGGTTACGTCCTTTCACTGTGTTTTTTTTATTTTAAGACCTGCATGCACACATGCTCTCACTCATCCACGCTTCCCCTTTGCGATCAGGGATAGATGAGGCAACTTCCTCTGCATGACCCTCTGAGCAGGATGTTGAGTTAGGGGAATGTCTTGACACGCTTAGTTCGCTCGGGCTTTTTCTGGGGATTAAAAATTATTTACTGACAAGCAGCCATGGACTTTACATTGATTACTATGAATTAGGCAGGTGATCTGAATACAAAACAGCTTGTTCTGAAGCGATTGTCTGTGAAAAAAGTGGTTAACACATAGTTGAGCTTTACTGCTATCTCATATAAATAGATTTAAAGTTTGTAGAAAACCTCTTGTAATGATCCTGGGCTCACTATATGCTCAAAGAAACAGTGTATTATATTTTATATTGTATAACATTTAAAAAAAGGAATGAAGACGCATGCATGTCTACAGATCTTTGATCAAAACATGCTTGTCACAGAGCGCTTCAGAGAGAATTTGCAGAAAAACAGTGACATTTTGAAGAGATATGATCAAAACAGCAAGAGTCCTAAAGCTTCAAATGTTTTTAGAAATAGTTGAACACCTATCTCTATTTATTAAAAAAACCAGAGTTGTAAAAAATACATATATTTGTATCCATACATCTAGCATTTCTGTGCAGCTAAAGTGCAGGCTGACAGATGTGGTGTGGCTACCGCACTGTTCTGGGATGCTGCAACTGGCTGTTGTTCACCAAAAAATACTTACAGGTCATAATCCCTCCTTAAACCACAAATGAGTTCAACATTTTAAACAAAGGAGATGATAAAGCTTATTAACTAGTCGGCTCTGTAGGCTTTTAAGCACGGACACCAGCTTGAAATGGCGTTCAGCTGCACCTGAGGTTCAATCATTTAAAGATACGTTAGTGTACGCGGACGTGAAACTGAGGTTCTCGTCAAGGTAGATGATCTTCTCATCTAACTCTTAGAAAGAAAGTGTATTTCCCAAAACATTGACCTTTTACTTAAATGCATACAGTTCAGTTCTGTATCAAATTAAAAAAAATTATAAGCAAGCCAAAAGCTACCTTTTTAACCAGGCTTTTAGTTGATTATATATTGATAGCTTTTAGTTTTTTAATTTACTTATCAGTTTGTAAATTTATTTATGTATCTATTTATACATCTATGCACTTAAATTTTAGTCTGTTTTTTTTAAATTATTTATTAAAATATTTTATTTTATTCTCCTGTTCCCAATAAAAATTTAAAATAGATAGAAATAATAAAAAATAAAATTATAAAATTATTTTGATTAATTTTTTAAATCTTATTTTTAGTATTTCCTTTTCTTTTGTCATTTTATTGTTATTATTTATCTTTATTTTAAGATCAAATTTATTGTCCCTAAAGGGAAATCTTTCTTTACAGTAACAACAGTAGCACATATGGACTTGCACCTAACGCTTACATTACATTGCACAAGTATCCGAGACACTGCACCTGCCAGTAATTGATTACGAGGAAGTAGAACCTGAATGATATGAAACCTCTGAATAATAACATTAAATTACACCTGAGCTCATAAATCTGTAAACGATGTAACAAGCGCTAAAATTACAACCGCAGCATTTCTAAAATAAAAATTAATTAATTTAAAAAACTCATTTAAGATCCGGTTGTTAGAAAACAGAAGTGCAAGCGGTCATCAATATTAAGCAATGCTTAAAAATAAATAAAGTGCTTCAAGCCATCTTGTTCAGAGCAGATTGTGTATTTAATAGTGCTATAGAAGCAGGGATGAAGCGGACAGCTTATAGAGGTTACTTTTACATCTGCTGGCTCAGTAATGTTTCCCTGAAGGTAAAACGTCAAAGTCAGAGTGCAGAATATCTGAAGGGTGCTTCAGAATTTTCTGAGCCTGGGAGATCATTTTTCCAAAGATGGACTGAAGGGAAGTGAAGTCTTTCTTTCCCATAACCTTCATCTGTTCAAACTTTCTATTTTACTTTTCTTTTAATACCGTACTCTGCCTCTAGTGTTCCCTCATTGATAATGTGAGTTTTATGCTCCTAGTAGCCAATCAAGATAGCTTTTCCTCACCTCGTGTCTTTTTTGTCTTTGACTTTAAATCTTTCTTTCTCTCTTTCTGTGTGTGTGTGTGTGGGCGGGGGTGGGGGGGTGGCATTATTGTCATTGTCTTTGTTTTCATAGTGTGAATCAAAAGATGAACTGACTGATGGATGGATTGAAATGATTCATGAGCGGTCTCATTCGCATGTGAAATGTGGTTTCTCTGCTTAGGTCCAAGCAGTTCTGAGGAGGCACTGGAACCAGTATCATATCCAGTTTGGCAGCAGTGTGGGAAACCACTCCGACGCCCTGCGTTCAGCCTCCTACACGGCTTCCTCCATCACTGAGGTGCAGGGCTGCTACAGCATCGACGGCCACACAGAACACATGAACGGCAAGGGCTACCTCGACGCCGACGCCGCTGTCTTAAAGTCAGACAGCCCCTTTGCCTGACGACTCTACCCGAGCCCTGTCTGCCCCTTCCCCTCTGTAAAAACTGCAGCATGTTCGGAGCTCCATGGCAACCAGGGAAACTCACCTATTCCTATAGATACAATGCCAGAAGCAATGCTTGAGGAAAGAGATTTTATACCCAGGCTCTCACCTGAAGAAACTGTCACCGCTCTCTCACACCGACACAGGCCCTTTAACAGTACTGTATGCCGAGCCTGTGCTTTCTCTACAATTTGAACTGCTTCACTTGGACTAAGACGCATTCTGAGAATCACAATGTTCTTGCGATCCTTCTGCCTGACCACAAAATGGTTTTGAAACGGATGAGTATTAACTGCTTGACTGTCCTTTTGGGATCATGTTGTGCACAAACAGCCTTTGGATACACTGTAAATTCTTTTGACATGGTTAGTGCCAAACCAAGAAGTCCTTGCCTCATTTCTTTTTTTATTTTCAGTACAAAATCAGAACGAAGAAAGGACGTCTGACAGTGCGTAATAATATATTAAAGCTATATTATATCTTTCACATGTTAAACTTAATTTATCTGAACATAAAATGAAATAAATACCATTCAGTATTTATTAACGTCGACATTCTACTTTTTTTTCCTCTTCAGAAATACTCATTTAAATACCAATATGACTTGTTGCCAGCTTCATGTAAACCTTCAATCTTGTTTGTTTCATTGTTTCCATGTGTGTAGTTAATGCAGAGTATTTACAGAATCATACCGTCAGCTTGCAGGCTTCATTTTTAGAGATTATATCATGCTAATGTTTGAGCGTGGTCCGTACTGACATGTGCATCCTTTGTATTATCACCAAGAAGCCATCATGAAATCACGTGCACTCTGGTATGTAGTCATTACACTCGAATGTAACGGTGAAGCCTGGCTCTGAACATATGTGCACCACATTCCCATTCACTGCTGTCTTTAGCCTTACTCTTATAAAATCACATAGACATAACCAGTATATAAGCATTACCGGGTGTTTAGACCGAAAACAGTGGAGAGAACGGTGAGAAAATCAAATATGATCCAGGAATGCCAGTTGGAGTGATACATCTGTGACTCGTAAAGGTCCGTAAAGTCCATTTTTATGCAATACTTTTCAAAGAGTTTCGTAACACAAAGGCCACTACTTGAGAAGACGCCCACCTTATTTGGTGAACTCACACAGCTGATGCCTCATTAGCTGCGACTGGTGCGATTCCAGTGGCCAGCAGCGTGCACGTGGCACCTGAGTCCTGCACTAAGATCCAAACCCGTCCTTTAATCACAAGACACCAGGGAATTATAACACCGAGGAAATATTTTACAGCCCTGAAAAGTTACGCTCCGTCTCACTGGTTGTGAGGTGGACGATGTGAAAAAGGAATGTGCACTTGCATGTATTTGATTGGTTAACGCTGTGCCCTTCCTGATGATGCTGCATGGCGCTATTGGGCCAAAAGCTGAGTCAGGTTTAAACTTTCTGCGGGGCCCGCTGTGTTTTTTTCACACAGTGCTAATGTCGGTCTGAACACAGCCTTATTCAAAAAGTACATGTGATGATCATCTTCACATCTCAGATGAAGAAACTGCAAAAAAAAAAAAAAAAACATTCTTTGTAAAGCATTTAGCTAAACGTGGTCAGGAGTTATCGCACTTATTTACAGTTACGCTGTCGTTTCATTCACCCGAACCTGCTTTTCTTTCATTTTAGAACATTTCTTAACACATTGTCCACAATGCTGGGAACATAAGTCACTATCGGCTGATGTAAATATTTTTATAACTCGTGTGAATGTGTGTGTGTGCGCGCATGATTTATATATACAGTATTTATGAGTGCATTATACTCAGAAGCATTCAACCATGAAGCAACCGTCTTATGTGACAGTGTGTGGGACGCTGATAATGAAGCTGTTTGTTCTACTGTGTTAAAAAGGGAGGGGTGGGAAAGCTACTGTATCTGTCTGCCCGTATTATTTGCCATCGGCCTTTCTATTCTGTCTGTATTTGAAAGTGAAGAAGAATAGTACCTCTTCATTTTGTGTAAGTTATTCTTGCCTTATTATCAGAACCGACATAAACATGTTCGCTCAAAGAAATAAGTCTTTACAAAGGACATGTTATCTTTACTATTTCAACTTTATTATGTAATTCAGAGGACTGGAAACCAAAGTGTATGTCCTGTATTTAATTTTTTTCTGTCTGTTTCTTTGGATACAGTAATTCTCTGAGTATGAGGCGGATTTTTTAATCTTTCACACGCAGTCCAAAATGGCCATCTTCCAAGTAACTCAGCTTTACCTTAACTTTTCTCATCAGTCTTTAACACAACTGAGGTTAATAAAAGCACTTGATTATACACGCAGGGAACAGTGACATATTTTAAAGACACCTAAAAAGTATTCCTAGCTGCCATGTTTGAGCTAAATGGTTCTTTTCAGGAATATATTCACAGTGTTTCTAAGCAACAGGTATCATGTAAAATTAGGCTTCAGTATTTACGCATACAGTTTGTACTTTTTTTTAAAAATGTCAAATCTGCAGGACAGTTTCTTTTTTAATCATAAACTATACGGTCTACATTTATGTCTGTGACAGCACTGCTTTTCATTTACTCTGTAGTGATGCATCATAACCATTTATGCAGCTGGAGTAATTTCATCACAACTGTGGAAAAGCCAGAGACTTTTGGCAAGTGTAGTAACTCTTCTGTACCATTTAAGTTGTGTATTTATGTGTGAAATGTTTTTATATGACTCTCCAAAGGGTTCGTGTTGCCCTCAGTGGCACTTTGGTGACATGTTGTAAATGATGACAAATGCGTTAAGGACAATGTCTGTAGTTTTTGTTCATACTGTGCTGTATTTAACTTTGCTAGTCTTGACATATTGACTCCACACTGCTGTTTGAATGTAACTGGTTGTGTTTTATTCTCTGGATGTGAAAAACACACACACATGTATACACACACAAACACACACACACACACACACACATAGAGATAATGTCTCTTAAATTATTTTACTGGATTAGACGATGTTGCTGTCTTGTGTGTATCTGCATACTAATACAGTATAGCACAGCACCAGCCGTCAACTATATTTATATATTTTTTTTGTTGTAATTGTGAGATTTCTGCACAATATTGCTGCACACACACACGGTCACACATGTTTTCCCTTTGGGTCTTGTGTGAAGGTTGGCCCAGCCTAAGGATTCTTGATTGCCAGTGGTCCATGTTTACTGTTTTTATAAGAGTAAATGCGCCAGTAAATAAGAAGCACAACTCCAAATTTCACTCCATTACCTGTGCGTGTAGTTTTCCGAGCAGGTTATCAAAAGTCCTGTCCTCAATCTTCAACCACACAAGCAAATCCAAATAGCAGAATTTGTTTGTCTCATTGACTGTATAAAAATGTGGCTTAAGTGTCAAAGTCAAATCTGCCAAAAGGGTCCCCGCAGTAACCGTCAAGAGAAACAGACAGGCTTTTATATTTAGGTCATTCAGGTCCCCGATCCCTTTTGGAGTGAGTAGTTTTAGAAAAGTCTATTAAAACTATGTGATAACAAGGTGTTATTACTGTCACCTGCTTAATACAAAAGATCCAATCCCACTTGTGAGCAATACATTTCCAGAGAGACTGTGAGGAGAAATGTTCAGTCCAACAGCTCACTTTATGTGTGTAGACAGATATAGTATATATATATATATAAAAAGGACTGCCCTCATCTGAAAGATGCAGATAAGTTGCGTATTAAAAGCTATGAGTCGGCAGCTGTCCCACACTTTTTGATTTCTACCTACATTATATTAACCTACATATTTAACCTTTATTTATAAGTTACATATTCATATATGAAGTCAGTGTTTGTACTGCACCGTGACCTTACAGATTCAGAAGGGTCACTATACAGGTTGCAGAATATACTTTAAAAGACAAAATCAAGTCTCAAGTAAAGATTGTTTCCTTTGTGTGTCCATGTGTTAACTACCAGAGGATTTGTTAATCTCACAGTCTTGTGTTTATAAGTTGAATATGGTGTGAAATATTTGTTTAGTTGTAATGTGTCCCTCATGCTCATTTATTCTTTTCTATTAGGTTTAATCTTGACTTTTTTCGGGCAGTTAAAACAAATGAAACACAATTTTGGCCAAACCGTGGTCGGGTGATAATAAGTCCATATGATCTTTTATTGTGTCACTGTATATTTGTATCGTCCTCTCATAATGAATGACGAAAGTTACACCAGATTAATACCCTGTCACAGCATGAACAGAACAGAGTGCTCTAGTAAAACACACAAAAGTTTGACTCTTGGGATGATCGTGCATTTTAACATCCTCCATGTGAATTCTGAATACTTTTCTAAATATTGCAACATCTTTTATGAAATTCCCGATGATCTTCACGATTTTTTCTATGGCAGCCTCCCTGAACCCTGACACAGAGTAACCTTCTCGCTCTTTTAAGAGACACACCTCACCTCTTCTTACGGTAGGCCTACATTAATTTGGCATTTGGAAATAATTTCAACATTCAAAGGCAAGACAGTGCAGGGCTTAATGTGTAAAATACATTAATAATACTGCTACTTATAATACATTATTAATAAAGATTTCAAATGAGTGTGGTCCTGGAATATTTAGTGGTGAGATCCATGCAAGATTGCTAGATTATGCACCAGTGGCATAATCTGCACGGATTACCAACCATCCCCAAGCTACAGAAACTCTGCAACTGTACGTTCACAGAAAGATTTTAATGACGTGTTGTGTGTGTGTGTGTGTGTGTGTGTGTGTGTGTGTGTCCCCCCTGTCTGCTTTAAAACAAATGAGTCCATGGGCACGGGTACAGCAGAGCTCCTATTTAATGTTGGGTCCTCTCTCCTCAAGAATTTGTTGTGGGCATTTCACAAGCTGCTCTCAGATGAGTTCAAAAGTTCATTCACGATTCTCTAACTGTAGACTGCAAAACAACAAAAGGCTAAAGACACGTTTCCACTGCCAGCCCCCTCTGTACACCCTTTCTGACCAATTATATCTCCCTGTACCACTAATTTACTACCGCTCCACTGCCTCCGAGCACCCAGAGCTGACATACGGAATTTCTTATGACCCTTATCAAGCTTTTCAGCATATGGCAGCTTAGATCAAAGGCACAGCGTGTCACTTTGGCGAAAGGGTAAGATTTATTTCAGTGATGAAAATGTTTATAGCACACATTTCCTGCAGTTCTATTTGAACAGACATTTCATGTATTTTTCTCTGCTGCTGGTGGCTAGTCTCCCTCTTACGTGACCTGAATAAGTAAGGCTGCACACCACTGGCTGGTAACTAGCAAAGGGAGAGGCTGCTTTAGGGTGCTGTCGCCTGCACTTAGCCTCAAAAGCAGTGATACGTTTGTACAAAGCACAACGTGGGGGCTATTACGTTGTTGACTCATTTATACATTTTGACTTGAGTGAGATAATTAGAGATAATTATCTCTAGATAATAGAGATAATTATCTCTAGATAATATAAAAAATAATTACGAAGTATCACAATATAATGAGTTAGTATCACAATATAATGAGTTAGTATCACAATATAATGAGTTAGTATCTCAATGAGTTACTATCTCAAAATAATTACTTAGTATATCAGTATAATGACTTAGTTTCACAATATAATGAGTTAGTATCTCAATGAGTTAGTATGTCAATAAAATGAGTTAGTATCTCAATGAGTTAGTATCTTAAAATAATTACTTAGCATCTCAGTATAATTAGTTTCACAATATGAGTTAGTATCTCAATAAAATGAGTTAGTATCTCAATGAGTTAGTATCTTAAAATAATTACTTAGCATCTCAGTATAATTAGTTTCACAATATGAGTTAGTATCTCAATAAAATGAGTTAGTATCTCAATGAGTTAGTATCTTAAAATAATTACTTAGCATCTCAGTATAATTAGTTTCACAATATGAGTTAGTATCTCAAAATAATTACTGAGGATCTCAGTATAATTAGTTTCACAATATGAGTTAGTATCTCAAAATAATTACTTAGTATATCAGTATAATGACTTAGTTTCACGATATAATGAGTTAGTAATTCAATATAATGAGTTAATATTTCAGTGAGTTAGTATCTCAAAATAATTACTTAGTATCTCAGTATAATGACTTGCTTATCTCAATATATATATATTTATATATATCACAGAAGTTCATGTTTATTGGCCTAAACTGAACTCTGTTAAATGAAATTATGAGACTTTTCATTGAGTCAAGCAAGACAGAGAAATTAATTCAGTGACTGGCTTGAGAGAAAAAGTTCTCCCATTACTCAGGAGTGTAATGCTAAGACAGGTTTGATTCTTTTCAACACAACAGTGTTGGCTCAACCCTTCACTGCACCACACCAAAAAAGCTCCACATGAGAAGGCGCCAATGTGCGTGCTTGTCGCTATCTAATCAGCTCCCCCATCCGGCACCCCTCCATGACAGCAGAGGAAATGGGTACGAAGGGAGGCCTCTAGCTTAATGAAAACATGTACCCTGTCTTGTACTAATAGCAGTTGCTGTGTATACTATGCAGGAGAACAGCCAACTTCACTGGGAGGACGCTAAGCAAGATTGTTTACCTCTGGGGAGTCTCAGAAATTACTATCAACAGGTCAGACAAGTTGGGGTTTAAATGAATTTAGCCTGACTAATTGTCATCATCCTGTCCTATTCAGATGGGATTAATCAGTGTCAAAGAAATTTTGTGTTTAGATAAATGTGTGTGCACAATTTAAGAACTTTTATGAGATTCATAAACATTTTCTTTTTTCATAAAATGGCAGTGAGTGAGCTGATCATTAATGCAGATTGTCAGGAGTTCTACACCATGACATTGCAGATTAAAAAAATCTGACATTGGCCAAATACAACATAAGTGAAAAAATACTTTTCAAAGAATGTTTTCATTAGCAAAAAAAAGGACCGGTGACTTTGTTTGTTACTTCTAGTAAATCACTTTTTTCACTTGCACATTTTTGTGTTCCTTTTGCATTAATCCACATGATCTAGCTATGCATCCATTCAACCACTCATTTTCAAGTCACTTATTCTGGCCAGGGTCAAGGTGGCAACAGAGGAGCAAAGCAGCATAATATCCTCCTGCTCCTTCAGTGAGGTCCGCTAGTTATCACATCTAAACCTTTTGGTATGGCAGACATGGGGTTAAATAGTTTGTGGCTGAAAAGCAAGCATGGAGGAATTACATCACTCAAGGTTCCCTTTTTTAATCCTAATTTGGAAAATGCACACATGGCCAACTCAACATTTATGATTAGTAACACTGGTAATTGACATCTTGACTGTGTGAGGGGTTAAATGCTTAAAGCTGTAGTCCATGGCAAAGTGAAAAACTGCATTCCCTCCATACAGTAACCATTTTCCACATCTCTGTCTCAGCTTGTCAGAAACTAAGATGGTGAAAAATATTAAACCTGCTAAACATCAGCATGTTAGCATTTTCACTGTGAGCATGTTAGCATGCCGATGCTAGCGTTTTGCTGTGCAGCATTGTGTACAGCCTCAGGCCCCGTCCACTGTACTCCGTTTTAGTTTACAAATGGAGAATTAAAAAGAATACGATCTCCGTCCACAGCAGCCTTTTAGCTGCGTTTTGGAGTTGGTCTCAGTCTACATTAAAACGCCTGAAAACGCACAGTTAGGACCTGTTCAGGTACACTGGGCATGCGTGTGCCAGTGTAAACTTGAAGCAGATGGTTTATTCCATAGTTACAGGAGATTTGGCGAAGGAACAAATAAATACAGACGAAGCATCAGACTACTTTTGCATGCACCGATAACGAGTTGGGACTGTGACTGAATTTGACACGGCAGTGTGGCGGCGGAAAACAAAGTAAAGGGTGACATGCACAGTACAAGTGTAGGCAGATAAGTGTGATTTGCACCTCACATAATATTTTAATAAAAATAAAATGTCAAAAACCGGGTCAGTAGCATCGTGTTTCTGCTTTCCAAGACCCAATCAGAGAGCCGAGCGTGAGCGGCTGCGTCATCGTTTCTAAAGTCCTTCGTTTTGGCCCGTCTTCACTAAAACACCCTCCGGAGTTTTGAAACGCAAAAGGGTCAGCAGCGTTTTCAAACTTCTCTGTTTTAGGTCTTCGTTTTCGCAGTTTTAGTCTGGATGGGAGGTGCAAACATACCAGAAGGTCTCCGTTTTAATTCGAAAGTGCAGTAGTGTGGACGGGGCCTCACAGAGTGGATAGTGTGGCTTAAAGGTTTCATACTCTGCCCAGATGTCTATGGATTAGCAGCACTCCAAGTGAGTGTGTCTTATGACCTCATGCCCATAAATCCAAACCATTTGTTTAACCTGCTGGTTGATTTCAACTAGAAAAGCTGTAGTGAGACTTTTCTCAAGGCAACATTTGCTTTGAATCGTGTATCTAATTTAATGAGGATGATTTTTCCTGTTGTGCAATAGCAAAAATGTATCCCACTGTACTTAATGCAGTTTAATCCAGAGTGGCTGAAGTATGCTGCACTTACACCGGTTTGAAGAAGAGGCTAATTTAGGTCATTTGAGTTATTAGTGAAAGGACATAATGTATGAGGAAATGGAGCCTGACTCTGTCTGATCTCTTCCCAGCAGCCTCAGGCTATCTATGGATCTCTCTCTGAATGCTTACAAACTTCTCTTCATGCCCCATAACTTCCCAGCCGGGGCCTCCTCAGGATCACAGCGTGGACAGGTGCAGATATCTGAGAGTCTTGTTGCTGGTTCTCTGGTTCCCTCTGCCTGTCTGTAGGGTGAGGGGTTCACTAAGCATTCCCATTCCTTGGGAAACACCCAGGGGCTTTGGTTCACATGACGTAAAATGGCGAAGGAGTGCAGTGTTCTCTGTTCAAAGAACAGAAGCCAAAGCCTGTGATAGAAAATAATTGATCACATTATGAACGTTTAGACCGGGAGTGAGAATAATGTTCATGTTTAAAGTCTCTTATGAATTGGGGCACAGAGTTTAAGGGGTGTTAAGATGGAGTGGGGAAAGCCCCGCTTCTTCACGCCCAGTGCCAGGTGCTAGCAGGAGGTTAGAGTCAGCTAATGTGACCCTGTTGATGAAGGAGACCAGTGAAGGAGGAAGAGGACATGTTATCAAGAGGTGTGTCTTTGGTAGTAGCAGTAATTATTTTGGCGATCATGCTAAAGTCTTATCGTTTCTTTATGTGGTTGTGGTGTGATTTAAGTGGATATAACAAAGAGGATACTGACGCATTTCAGCCTGTATGGGTTAAAGTGTAAAATTAAATTACCAACACACAGCCACCAAAACAGGAAACATGGGCTCTTGATAAACCTATGTCTCTACAGTAATGCTACAGTTCTTTGTCAGTGCTGTTTACCCAAATGCAAAGAAAGGAGGGGGAAAGAGTGGAGAGAGAGAGAGAGAGAGATAGGTGGCGCCATTTCAGCATATCTTTCCTTCTCAGGAGTACTTTCTGCTTAAGAAGTTTCTGTCAGCAGCTGGCAGCTTTATCGGTCAATCTGTGAAAATGTCTGCGGGTCTAAATCCAGCTTGAAGAGCTTCCAGGAAGAAGCTAATGCACATCAGCCAGAAAGGTGTTTGGCAGCTGACATCCGGGAGTGTGATGACAGCTGTATCCTAACGGTGGCACGGACACGACAGAAAGTGAGAATAGAAGGATAAGCCTAGAGAGAGCTTTTTGCGTGTGTGCAATGACAGCTGTGTGTGTCCCATCATGTTTCTTTCTTTTGTATTATGCAGCTTTATATGTGTATGTTAAGTGTGTGTGGTGCATGTCTGTGCAGTATAGAAGTAACTCTAATTCCATGTAGTTAGTCTTAAGAACCTGCATATTGTGGTGAAATCTGGCCATCCGTGCATGTTGTGTATTTGTGTCCATGGCAACTTATACACTCTCTGGTCATACTTCCTCTGCCCTTGGATTTGACACCAGAGGTTTAGAGATTTAACGCCTGACTAAATTTATCGCCTGGAACTCGGAAGAGCAGATCAACTGACAGCAACAGCATCAGCAATACTTCCAATTCTAATAGGAGATAGATGTACCCGAACATTTTCGAGTGGCCTTTTATTGTGGCCAGCCTAAGGCTCACCTGTGCAATACGTCTGATCAGCGTCTTGATATGCCCCACCTGTGAGGTGGATGGATTATCTCGGCAAAGGAGAGTGCTCACTGACAGATTTTGACAGATTTGTGAACAATATTTGAGAGAAAGTGAGAAAGTCTTAGATCTTTGAGTTCAGCTCATGATGAATAGGGGCAAAAACAAAAGTGTTGTGTTTCTACTTCTGTTCAGTGTGGTTCCCTACAGGACTCTAATGACTGGTGATCATTACAACCAGGTCAAAGTTTTTGCGTAACCAGTAAAATATCTTAGTATCTTCTAGTGCCACCAGCAGGTTGGCATTTTTGGTTCACAATAAAATTGCTCATCAAGTGTTGGATTATTGTGATATTTGCTACAGATGTTCTCATTAGGATGGACTGTAATAACTTTTGTGATGTCCAGACTTTCTATTCTATTTCGATTTACTGCCATCATCAAGCCAAAATGTTTATTATGTGACCAAATACCTGCTAAACTACTGTGGTTCCAGCCGTGCGTCCCAACATTCAAAACAAAGGTGTAGACCGCTGTTAACTAAACATGTTAAGACTTCCATTATAAGCATGTTAGCATGCTGTTGTTAGCCTCTAGCTCAAAGCAGCACTTTGCCGCTAGCATGGCTGTAGTCTTATGCTTCTATCAGCACAGCTTGCTTACAAAAACACTTTACCCACACACAGCCTGTTTGTTAATATTTCTGTTCACTCTACTGTAAGTAGACATGATTGACAATCACCGCAGACAGTCTACCCACACGAGGTAGACTGTGTGGGTAAACACAATGTCTGCATATATTTGGAAAATAAATAATTGTGAATATTCATCTTTCTTTTTCTTATTTCCATGTAACATTTGGACAAAAAGGGTTGTGCAGCCATGATCTTATTGCCATAGTATTGACCAGTAGCGGTTAGTACTGTAGATATGAAAACTCTGCTTCTAAGAGCTTTAGAATGTAGTTGAATAACACCAAAGCAATGTGTCCCATAGTTACTGGGTATTGTATATTAGACACTGAATGGATGTTGTCTTTGAGGCACACCACAACAAATATGTGAGCCATGCTTAATTGGTTGTTTAACGACTTGTTCTTCTTGCTTCAAGAAGAAAAACAGGGTTTCATCAAGTAAAGTCTGTCATTCAGCAAGCCATACTGGAATGTACAACAACTTACACAAATCCTCCCAGTTAAGTAGAGAAAAGGTGGCTTGTTTGTGGAGCCGACTATTCAGGACGTCTGCTAACAATACAAACTGCAGAGTGTATAGCTCTGCTATCACACGAGGAAATGTCTGCCACGGTTGCTCGCTACAGAGAGAGTACAAGGCTTCCTGTAATTGTGAGGAGCCACTGACTTGAAGTGTGTTTACTCTATTTGCTTGTTGTGTTTATGTTAGCTATGTTCCTTCACCCAAATGTAACCCACACCAGAGAGTAGTTAAGTCGTAATTGGAGGGGAAAATACACAATACATCTTACTACTTAAAAAAGATTTTAAATGTCTTAATAGCAGGTTTTATATAGTTCATTAGAAGACATGGTACTACATGTTCAAGTCCATTACATTCCAATGTAATAAAGTGTATTAAAGTATAGTTAATTTAATAAAGTAGGATCTAAGCGAGTTGACGTCATACTCCTTAGACCCAAGTGGTAAGTCTGTTTGTAGGTTTTGCAGCTTTTGTCACACTGGACATCATGATTTACTTTATTAAATCATTATAGTTTGTGAGTCTGTAAATCATCAGCAGTACTACAAACTTTGTGATGTCCGGCCCCTAAGGGCCTTGAAGCGGCCCTGCTACAAAGCATCAGAATATGCAGTTGCCTCTTCAGTCCACAAGACTCTTTCAATCAGATAACAAATAGTAATACAGCTTGGTATGCATGACTCTGCGCTAAACGGCCGTCTGCGCTGCAGGGGCTTTATGCAAACACACACACACCACAGAGCTATACGGCAAACATAACTGGATGGAGATGGCTCTTTATTAAATCATGAGCTGATCAGTAACAGCAAGATCAATGTGTCCCAACCAGCTCGTTGTGCACCTCAATTATTCATATGAGTCATGCTGACAAGAGAAGGGATAGAAGCATGCATCCTAATAAAGCTCCATCTTAGCCACAGGGTACAGAATTTAGAGATCAAGGAAATATATTTTTAGTATAAGTGAAAAGCACTCCCTGACATTATATGCAATCTACTGACAGCACAATTATAAAGAGCACAGGGATGGAAGAAGTCCTACGAATACTTACGTAAAAGTACCAACACCACAATTAGTAGTGCAAGAACATTGTATTGGTATTATGAACAAAAAAAAAACAGGAAATCACCCCATGTGACTAACTTACATTAACTAATACATCAAAGAATGAGCAGCACTTGATGTGTTAGTCACTTCAGTGAACAGATAAGTTTCTATTTTCACTACTCTAGCTGTCTACAAAGGCTTCATAACATCGCGCATGCTCCCAAATAACCAAAGACTAAAGGGAGACGAGTGGAATTTTAATGTAATGGCTCCAAACACAAGAGACACTGAGGACAAGAGAGCAGCCAGTGGCAGTGACACGCTGTATGAAGAAATACCAGTAAAAGTAAGTGGCAGTAGAGATAAGCAGCAGGCTGCATGCTGCAGGTCTGCAGGTGGACCAGTGTGAGAGCAGGTTATGTAAACGCACTGGCACGTCATCATAATGAATTGTGTGGGTGTGTACAGCAATCAGCTGAATGAGCATTGCACCTTGGTAGATGTATTACACGCAAACTCAACAAAGTCCAGCTTGGATAGAGGTCCTCTTCTGCAGTATTCAGATCAAATCTGAATGTAATCCATGCAACGCTTTCTCGCGGGGGTTTTAACTGCTGAGTGTTCACACACAATGCGAGTTAACACAACCCGCTATTACTACAGCTGTATGAACCCGACATTTTGCTGTGATTAAACAGCAATAAACGGATCAAACTGGTGCCGAAATAACTATAATATGATGCAGATTTGTTAAACATATGAATTCATGCTTTGTCAGGTCTGTCAGCAAGAAAGCAGGACAACAACTTCTAAAATGTTTGTTTCCTGTATGGTGTTTCTGTATCGATCAGGGCTGTGCTATGCTAACTTGGTCACAGTAAAGTACAATAACAGCTGGAATAAAGTTACAGACACATGTTTTCTGAACTCACCAAGTAGTTCAACCTCCTCGCTTTCTTTTCTCCCAGTTTTGTCCAGTTTTTATATGAATCTGAAGTAGTTCTCCAACAGATCTTCGCGTCCCAAACAACGCTAACAACACTGAAACCGGATGTTCAAAGAAGCTAGCTGCTGAGAAGCTCCAACGTTGAAATCCCAAACACTAAAGTTAAAATATAATTTAATAAAAGCAGTTTACTCCGAGCTCCTCCCGCGGGCGTAGTTGTCAGAGCAGAATCCAGACTGACTACGGGTGTTTATTTGTCCAGAAACTGGAGCGCTGCTCCTCTCCCCCAAGTTTAGCAGCTCTCCGTTGGCCAGCAGATTTTCAATCGCCCGCTAGTATATAATATTCAAGACACACGAATTCCTTCACGTTGCCTTTGCGCCGCCGGCGCCGCCCGACAGGAAATCAGGGTTCTACGCATTTTGCATTGACTTTGTATGTAAGCTCACCAGCCCGAATGCTCGCTTCGCTTTTGGTCCTTTACCCAATAAATAATACAATGTAGTTTCTCCACATACTGCAGTATCTTACAGAGAAGTGGCACTTAGGGTTGGGTCACTCTCCAGTTTTGCCAGTCCAGTGTACGAGCTTAAATCTGCTTATTTTATGAGGACATTTGTCATTATGAGATTTTCTGACCTATTTATGAGAAGTGAAAAACAACTGCTACAGCTCAGCGATGAGCCATGCTCGTGAAATGGATCCGCCGCCTCACTAATGGTTAAAAGAATAAACCAGCACAGAAATTCCAATTACCCAAACAACATAAGCCACCATGTTCCTAACATGGACATTACAAACATTAACAAAAAGTAAAGTTGGATTTGCATCCATCCATCCATCGATCCAACCAACCATCCATCCATCCATCCATCCATCCATCCATCCATCCATCCATCCATCCATCCATCCATCCATCCATCCATCCATCCATCCATCCATCCATCCATCCTCAACCGCTTATCCTGCAGGGTCGCAGGGGGGCTGGAGCCAATCCCAGCTGACATTGGGCAAAAGGCAGGGTACACCCTGGACAGGTCACCAGACCATCGCAGGGCCACAAAAACAACCAATCACACTAACACCTAAGGGAGACACCAATTTGGGAGACACCAATCAACCTAGCCTGCATGTCTTTGGATGGTGGGAGGAAGCCAGAGCACCCGGAGAGAACCCACGCAGACTCGGGGAGAACATGCAAACTCCACACAGATATACCAGGGCAACTGGGGTTTGAACCCACAACCTTCTTTCTGTGAGGCAACAGTGCTAACCGCCGCACGACCGCGTCGCCCAACGTTGGTTTTTGGAACATAAAATTGCAAACTTAACAAACTACTACTACTGTCTGCAGCACATGCAGCAGAGGACACATCACAGCTGAGCAGACTGTGGTGTGGAGGCAAGCGGTGTCTTCATGGTAAGTAGCTAACTAGTTTATTTCTGTGATCAACAATAAACAATGAGCTCTGTCAGCTCTCTCAGATTGTTTACCAGGCCATAAACATGTTTATTTCTGCTGTAAAGTTGGGCTTTTAAACATGAGGGTCTGTATGGATTGATTTGCTTTAGGAACCAGCCTCCATTGGCCATTTGATAAATTGCTGTTATTGGCACTTCACACTGGTTTCATTTTTGGTGTCAATCAGGAGGAGAGGAATAACAGAAAATCTGTGCAATACCTTTACTTTCTTTGCAAAGAGGATGGAACATAGTGCGTCACAGCCAGGCACAGAGGAGAAAGCTACTAACGTTACATTAAGTAAGACACATATCGGTCTCTGATTTCCCAGTGCTTGGCAGCCTGAGTTGCATTTGGTTCATACCAGACATTAGTCAGGAGCAGCTTTAAGTCCAAGCTGGGCCAGCATGGCTCCTATCCGGCTCTCCTTCCTCTCCTCTGGGGTGATCCCAGCACCCACCATGGGGCCTGGAACCATGCATATTGAGCACTACTATACTATATCAGCATGGGTAATGCCTGGTTCAAAGCAAAATGTAATATGCTGATTCATACTTGGGTGTTGTGCTGGGAGCAGCTTTGCAGAGAGAGACACAGTAGGAACAGCCTCAGTAGGAACGCCAGAGTACTGCAAGAGAATGAAACATATTGCGAGGGAATGCAAAAGTATTGTATTGGAAAACTTTCTGACAATTGACCCTTCGCTAAGCCACGCGCCGAATACACAGCTGGCCAATCACAGCGCAGTATGGGACTCTCTCTAAATGAGGTCCGACACTTTCATGGCTGCGCTTCGTTCCGTCTTGCTTTTTTTCCAAGCTGGTCAAACGCTGTTCCTTGGCATCTTGTAAAAGTTATAGCAGCTACCCAGAGAGGCTGTGAGGAGAAGTACAATTTATTCTCTTTCCAAAACCTAAAATAAATCCAGAAAAATGTCAGCTGTGTGTTGTTCCTAATGTAATCTTAGTTGTCAGGGTGTCATATACCGTCGATTTGAGAAAGACTTACAAAGCGTAGTTATTTGATGCTAAAGCTACCCTTTAGCATCTGTGTGAGACTATGACACACCTCCAGAAGAAGCTATGATCGGTCTGGGGCGTCCCGTAAAGTACGGAAGTGCTAGTTAGCTAAAGGTAGCTAGCTTGCTAGCTAGCTACGTTCGTGATAGAGGTGTTGACAGCCCCCCGAAGCCCCTACTCTTACCACAACCATGAGAAATGTTAGTACCTAAACCTAAATCACTGACTTTATGAATGTCGACAGGCTAAACCTACAGCTGCGCGCAACAGGTAGGGTTAGCCTCCCTTGTGTTGCTGCTACGTAGCTAACGGGTCATTTCATACGAACGCTGAAGGGCACCTTTAGCGTAAAATCCTTACGCTTTGTCACGCTGGCTGAAAGCGTCCGTTTGAGTTAGTTTGAGTCAGTCTGACAGGCTGAATACAGCCTTCAAATGTATAATGCAACTGCAAAACTGTCTACTTCTTTCTGTGATCGCTTTTTCCAACAAATTTGTCAATATTTCTCCAGGGAGTGCGCCGTGACTTAGCGAAGGGTCAATTCCACTCTCATTTAAAGGCTCACATGTGTTTCTGTCCCTTCAAACGTACTTTGTGTCAGCACAGAGCAAGATAGCAAATGAAGGCTAAGTACACATATTTATTTATCATAATGCACTAGTTTTATGGGAGGTGGGATGGCGCAATGGTTAAGACGCCCGCCTTTGGTGTGAGAGACCCGGTTCAATCCCACTGTGTCCCTGAGCAAGACACTTAACCCTACTTGCTCCAGAGGTAGTGACCTCTGAAATATATAGCAATTGTAAGTCGCTTTGGATAAAAGCGTCAGCTAAATGAATAAATGTAGTTTTGACCTGTGACCCCTATTTTACCAGAAACGCAAGAGCAAAAAATATGTGTAGTGTAGTAGTGATGTTTGTCTTCTTCTTTCCTTGCTAGTTTCTCATAACCCCCTCAGAATTATCTTTCAACCAAGCGACCTCCAGCTTCAGAACCACTGTCATAATGTGAGGAGTTTCAGGCAGTTACCACACGCATTTAAGTAATATATGTGTAATAAATGTAATGTAATGAGCTGATGTCATGGTTTAATTGATTTGATTTGTTTTATGATTATATCTACTGGTTCAGTGAGTTCCAATAGATTTTTCCTTTTTGAGTCCTAAAAAACAACAAATCTTCCTCATGTTTATTCTCCTGCACATCCCCAGATAAGAACTTTGTGTAAACAGAGGATGGATTGTTTACAAAATCTCCGCTCCCTCTTTTGCCTAATTAAGGAAATGATATTGAATTAATGTTGACTTCAGTGTGGGAGGGCTGCCAGTGGTTTGCATCAGAGGACAGACTAGAAAAACAATTAAAAGTTTATCATTGCTTTAAAACCCCAGACAATAAGTAGTTTTGGCTTGACTCACTTTGGGTACATATGCAGTGCACACGAGTATTCTCATAGTCCATATTTAACCTGTTTGATGGAAAGAATGTAGATGGTGTCAGGTAATGAGTAACAGAAATACACTCACAAATGTCCTTCACCTGACTTCAGATACTTGTGTTCAGCTTTTGGTCTGCTGTACTGTAGGCTACATGGAAAATCTTATCTAATTCAACATTTTAACTCAAAGCGCTTAATAACCCTAAAATGACTATTAGCAAACTCTGTTTTACTGAGGTCTGAAAAGTTCAGACAAGTGGTAGAGTTTTTATTTAACCTCTTAACATTCCTGTAAAACGCCTCTTCAAGGCATTTCCAAAGTAAACTGAATGTAGTTCTTGAACCATTTGGAGTAAATGCATGATGTGGGGGAAAGATAACACTCAAGTGTCTGACCCAAAAGTCAGAATTATTGTAAGTGCTAGTGGAATCGATTAATATAAGTTTAAACACCCTAAAACTAATATATTTTTCATTTTCCACTTGAAAATGCTGGCTAACAAATACATGCAGACAACTATAACAGGGACTTATTAGCTGGAAACTGTAGGGCCACAGCATAAAGCCTTACCTAGTACAAGTTTAAATTTCATACCAATACGATGAAAAGACTATTTTAAACAGGTTTTTCTGACTGTATGTCTTAACTTATTTTTTCTAAAACAGCCGAGCCTCTTGGCGGCAGGCGGCTGCTGCTGCTTCGCTCCGTATCAGCCGGTAGCTCAACGCAGACAAGCGGGAAGCTTCCGGTCTACAATATGAAGCTGATGCTGAAGTCCCTGAAAGCTGCATTCTATTGAAAATCCAGCAGGGGGCGACTCTTCTGGTTGCAAAAAGAAGTCCGGCTCCATTAGAAATAATGGGAAAATGTTTCTCCTTCTCAGCTGAATAATTACCCCAGTAAACACTTTCCTGATGAGTTTATGGTCTCAGTCGCTAGTTTCAAGTCTTCTTCAACACAGCATGATGTTCATTTAGTAAATTATGGTCCCATTTATTTTGAAATAGACCACAAAGCAGAGAATGTTTCAGGGCGGGATTATCTATGATTGACAAGTCGTTACCACGGCGACCTGTCAATCAGGCTAGAGCCGACCGGCGCTGTGTAAATTTAAGCAGCGCCGTTGAAAAAGCTTATTAGGAGTCGGCTGTTCACTTTCTCTGGTGATAACTTCCTACTTAAACTGGATATCGTTATTTTCAGAATGTTATTGGCTGCATGAAGTGCCAGTCATCGACACAATCGGTTGCAATTGGCTCCGCCTACCCAGGAAATAATAGGGGCTGGCCCGTCCGTACAGCACGGACTTTCATTGGCTGCTGTAAGCTTTGAAATATAAGCATGTGAGCTCCTATTGGGTCGGATTAGCTGTCAGTCGAAAGGTCAGAGTTCAGCCGCTAATTTAAAAACAAGCTATCCTAGTTGTTTACATCCAAATCGGAGTTATCGCGGTTATAATGACGTTCGAGCCACGTCTGCCGGCAAACCTGAAACGACGCGGCAGCAGTTTCTGAGGATTTACTGATGGAATAATGTGTTTTGGACTAAATATTTTACTGGATTGGATCATCTGGACCTTTGGACTGTAACAAGACCGTTTCTGTTGGAATATAATCGATCGGTGGATTACTGAGAGGTTTCACAGGTGAGTCGCGTCAACTTTGATTTCGGCTGGCCTGACAGAGGCGCTGATTTTACCCGCTGTGGTGATTGTATCTTGAAATTGTTTGCAAAGGTGGAATCACGAGGATTTTAGCTTTCAAACTGCGGATCACATGAGTATGAAGTTAACATAGCAGCTGTGTGCACATACAGAACGTTAAACGCTTTTAGTAGCTTTTTTAAAACACTTTCAAAAACACTATGTTGATTAAAACTGCCAGCTTTTATACAAAGTGGTCTTCCCTTCTTAAAACACCACTTTAAAACATTTTTTTTGACACAAGGTCAACACTTTCTGATTATTTAACTCACATACTTTGTGTTTTGTTGTTGCAATGCACGAGTTCAGGGTTTATAAGTTAAAGTCCATTATTGAAAGTAATAAATAAAGACATCACTGGTAATTGGGGGAAAATAGTTTATTCCTCTGTAAAAGAATTAAATTGTATTAATGTTAAATTTAAAGCCATTTAGAGGTTGGGGTTGAAGAGGGGAGAGAGAAAAGGGGGTGGTTAGGTGAAAGAGAAATGAGAAGTTTTTATGAAGCCAGCTGCTGAAGCTGGTCCTGATCTTTGCTTGTCACAACGGCATCTAATAAAATGGAGGCCCCTTTTCTGATTCTCTGCTGAAGCCTTCACCTTCTTCTCGTTCTTTTTGGGAAAGCGATAGAAGAAAACTTCAGCAAAGAAACACAAATTGCAGTCTACAGTTCAACAAAAAAATTAATCAGGAGAAGTCAAACAACTGGATAAAGAAGCACAAAATTGAGATTTTGAAATTGAAAGGACAGCAGAGGTGTTCAGCTGCCTTTATACTTATGACTGAGTCAGACATCATGAATCATTCATAGTGTCTCTGCTGACCTGACAGAAAATCTAACATTGAATCTGATCATATCTGGTCTGATGAAGGTTTCTTCATCCTTATCACCAGAGTCGATACACCGACGACTTAAAGAATTGCTCGTCTCTTCCTGATCCGAACGGTAAAGTGGAGCCGCCTGATTCCTCCGCCATCCGCTTAAACACCGCTGCAACTACTTCCTCTTGCCGTTACATCCACCCGCCGATGTCTCCTCTTTACTGTCAGGATCTAAAACTGTGTCTGATCCCTCCTCCTCATTGCAGCGCCTCGTTCTGTGAGAAAGTCTTCTTGGCTTTTCTGACGTTTGACACCCTGTAGTAGGCAGCAGTAGTGACGCTGTAGCATCCTCTATCCAGAGATGCTTGTATGGCCACTGATAGAACAGAGTTGACCTCATTAATGACCTTTCCTGCAATACCCTCTGTGAATGTGGGTGAATTTCTTCCAACGGTGTCAACCAAAGAAATCACAGGCAGCTTGGCTGAAGGAACTTATCAAACATCTCTGCATATTGTTCGTTAAACAGTTAATTTACTGCATTCTGGTGATTTTTTTTTTTTTTTTTCTGCACCAATTTATGGTGGAAATATGTTAATTATGTAAAGGGAAACAATTCAAAATATAATGGAATATAATGCAGCTCTCAGGTATTCTGTGCTGCTTTCAGATATGTTTCTACTGTAGATCAACTTGTCTCCTCATCCCTGCTGAGACACAGCAGCTTCCCTTGCATTATAAGCCTTTTTGCCCACAGCACTTAAGCCAAATGAACAGAAAAACTATGTTTTGGTGTCTACATGCACTGCCTCTGTCCTCTCTGCATCAGCGAGGGCGGGGCTTAGCGCCCAACGTCTCCTCCACACACAGACACTAAAGCCTCTTTTCCTTTACTGGTACCAACTCGACTCGCATCAACTCTACTCGATGGCCGTCCTCCATTGTCCGTTGAAGATAGTACCCAGAGATAGTGCCCGTTGATGTAGCTGGTCGTCATAGCAACGCCTCGCACAACTGCTGCTACGTAACGTTCAGTGCGACACACACACATGCAACCCACACACACCAGCTGTCTCTTGGTTTAAGTTAAAACGTTTCAGCATCACTCAGAATGCAAAGACACATAAGCGGGACGAAAACCTTACAGCTGTGTTTTCCTCTGCCGTCGTTGCTGCAATCGTCCGCTGCGTTGGCGGCAGCGGTCTGTGTGACTGTGGGACGGCCAGCCGGCCTCGCGTGCTACTCCCGCGGTTTTGGCGCGAGCTTCCCCCCCGCCTCCACTTGCGGAGCTCCTCAACTCCAAAAACGTTAACGCAATTATTTGATCTGGCATCACTTAATATTTGAAATCGGGACAGTCGACATCAAAACTTGTCAGATGTGGATTTAGTGATTAAAATATTGTACGAAAATTGATCAATCAATTGTCATTTGATGATGATGCAGTGAATAGTAAGCAGGAGTCTCCTGTGTTTCACAGCACATTTTAGCATCACTTCAGCTCGCTTAGAACCTCGGTGGAGGTGACATGAAAAAAGTACCAGGTAGCAGGTACAGGCGCAACTTTTCCCCACTGGAACACCAAAAACATGCGAGTAGACTCGAGGCGAGCTGAGATGGTACCATGCGGTGGAAACAGGGCATAACGCGCTGTCATATTGAAGACGGCACGACAGGAAGAACTCATCACTTTAACAAACTGGCTGTGTGGGCTGAGTCAGATATTCTTTTAGAAAGAATTAAAAGCTTAGTCTGTAAGCCAGGAGGAGCGCTGCCCACGTGAGAGTTTCCTCTGACCCACACCCACTATGTTCAGCAGCATGTGGAGGCTGCCAAGTAATCATCTGTTTGATAGGGAACAATTCACAATTATTCTTTTGCAGCAATGAGCAAAAGAATCTGTCAACACCACGTAAGTTGTCCCTAGCGGAAACAAGACTTCAGTTGTTCATGACTTGCGACCCCTACTGGCTGGTTAAGAGGAAATTCAGCAGCCAATGGTGGTAAAAAAACAGAACAGTTACTTATATTTTCAGACATTTTGAATCACTGCAACATCAGGGCTTAAGGCCTGAAGCATACAGTCATGAATGTGCACCAAGAAATATTAGGCTGACGGTAGTGTGCGAGATCAGATAAACACAAACACGCGAGTGCGCAGCCTGGTGTCATCAAAACGTGCTTTTTGTGTGTCATTTCACGCCTATTGTCACAGGTAAAAACACCGGATGTGGGATTAAAATAGCCATGAAAGTCTGATACTAAAGTGGTGGAGGGGTGGTCGGGTGGATCCCTGACCCAGGAGACCGGCATTCGGTTCCCGTGTGAAAGAAGAAATTAAACAATAAGACAACATTGATTAAGTAACATTACATGGTTTCCATGCTACATCACATTAGCTGCGATAGCTACATAACGTTAGCTACGTTGCTATCATAAGCTACATAGCTTTAGCTATGTTACGTTAGCTACGTTAAAGTTTAATAAGCTAGCTAGCTAACAATATTTGCATTGGCACCCCAAAGCACCTTATTCTGCCTGAACTATCACAGCGGCGTGGCCTAAACCAAAGTAACTGATTATATGCATGTCGACTGGTTAACCAGCTGCGCAGATAGGCTTAACCTCCTTTGTGTTGTACAGGGACTGAACAGCGTAAAATGACCTGCGAAAAGCTTAAAATGCGTTGACATGGCATGACGAGGCATGATGAAAATGAAGCGTGACTTTTTAAATCTGGACCACTGACTCTCCTCAGAGACAATTTAGAGGAGACACGCCACTCAATCACTTCCTCCATACAACTCTATGGGGAAAGCCCGTAACGGCAAAGATGGCGGTTATCCCGCCCCTTCCGCTAGAAAGCCAATCGTCGGCTTTTAACAGCCAAAGCAGGACTCATATTTCAGCCAATCCCGTGGTTCCACTGATGTAAGGGTCTGTTACACACTACACATGTGCGGAAATGGAGACGCATGCGTAGTAGAAGTATAACTGATCAGGAAAAACGCTTTTTAAACCTTATTTTGGGGCAAAGTTTCTAAGCGATTTTTCTCAGATTTTAATGCTGATTCTATTCCTGTAGTTTTTATGTCCTGGTGACCTGTAAGGGCAGATCTCCCCATTCATTTAGAAAGGGGCCTGGTCTTGTTAGTCGAAATAGCTGCCCGGAAGCGTTACCAAGATGGCGGCCGAGTGGCTCGACTTGCCCAAAAGGACTTTGCTCTCCTCTGTCAGTCATCGTGTCAAACCCGCCGCGGCTTTGATTGGCTTGAACGGATCCACGTCAGGTGAAAATATGTCTGAATGAGAGGGGGCCCCCCCAAACGATATCTGCCAGAGTAAATCAAACATAAGCTCGGCAGACTCATCTTCTTCCTGGGATATTTACTGTAGTGTTCAAAAATAAACTCTGTATCTGACGCAGAGTTCTTGTCCCGTTAGTTCCAGCATTGCAGCATGAATGAGTCATCATAACAATGACTAACATGACCTGTGAGCCAACTTAAAGCGACAGTCAACTCATGGAAAATAGAATTTGCTCTCGCACTGTTGCATTATGGAAACAAAGGCAACACGGCCCTCCCACGATTTCAAGTACTCAACAGACAGGTTTTGATGGGTTTCAGGAATAGTCCAGCCACCCCCACTCAACGCTCATGCACACAATATGGAAAAAATGTCCCTAAGTGATTTTTGTGTTTTGTATCAGTGGATGTGCATTGTAAAGTTATGCATGTTGTTTATTAAAGCTATAAAATTGTTTCCTGAAATGACACCCAGATAATATTTCAGCTGGGAGAATAATAAATGTCATTATCATGGAACAGTGATACCTTTCTGCTAAAATATTGGCACACCAATGCCTGACTAAGGTAGTGTTTTCTCAACTTAGACATTAGAAAGATTAGAAATTAGAAAATGTAAATCACTAAGCAGTAAAAGCAACATGGACAAGGAAATAATCATAAAGGGCAAAAAAGATCAGATAAAAGATAACAGATTTAGCCTGAGTTCCTCATGCAAGTTGTTTTAAAGTTGACTATCCTTAATGGCAAAGGCCAGATCATTTGACTTTAATCTACAGCCAGCAAAAGAGCTAATAAAAAAAAAAAAGAAACAGCTGGAGGGCCTGAGGCTCCAGTCAGGCTCATCTGGAGTTTAACCAGCTGCCTCAACAGATTACACTGCTGTTTAACTTTAAAAATAAGTGCTTTATATACAGAGCAGCCCCAGGACATGGCGAGTTAAGCGTCTGCTTTGAGGCACCGAGCCACCAGGGGGCACTAAAGCAGATGTGAACCTCTGTAACAAGTCTAAAGCCATGCTAGCTGCACTGTGAGGCTATAATTAGGTACAGTGTGCTTGAGTTAACATGCTTATAATGACAACGCTGACATGCTGATGATTAGCATTTGTAATGATTTACATTTTCACCATGTGTTTAAAGTTAATGGCAATCCGTCCAATAGTGGATGAGACATTTAATTGCATTGGAGGCAGGGGCATTTGCTCTTACTGTTTGCTCTCTGCTGAAGAACAGTCCAATCACGTGTTGTATTTACCAGGTTAGCTGGGCGTGACAGACTGCACCTCTGTGCTGTCTGGCCGGCCCCATCACCGTTTCAGGCGACCTGACGAATGCAAGTCCTATTCATAGTTTTCACGTGACGTCACATTCGAAAGAAGACGCTCCCTTGGAGGGCAAAAAAGACATTGTTTTCCGCTGCCTGAAAACCAAAATGCAAGTGACACACTGTTACCTTGAGTTTGTTACAAATGCGTTGCCAAAATGCCGGATGGTTGTTGTGATTTCGGATTTACTAAACGAGGAGGAGACGAGCCTCAGCTGTGTTCGCCAGAAGGTTAAAGGAAACGTTACCGCAGTCGAGAGGTAATGGTACAAATGTTATGTGGATCTGATGTGCCCAACATTTGCAGTTTGTGTTCATATCTTTCTGTTTCTTAAGTTGAAAGGTAGGGCTGCACAATAAAACAATAATTATTGTGATATATAATTTTTTCAATAACAATATAACAAATGTTCAGGAAATATCCAATAAATGTTGATTTGATTCACTTGAATCACACGATTCAGGGCTGAATTTTTTATTAATGTTTATTTTGCGGAGGAAAAAGGACAGAGCTGTTACTTAATTTTACTTGTGCATATTTGTTTAAAAAGATTTTATCATAATTGTTTTGAATATTTTTTTTCAGATTTATGAACTGATCCACTGTTTGGAATCAAATGTTTGTCATGTTCTGTCCATAACGAAGAGTTTAAACTACAATTAACCATCAGGTTTCATCAACTTTCACTCAGGAGCAAAAATCAACCTTTAAGGTCAAAGGATACAACAATTTCATACTTATTATGATAATTATCGATATCGAAAGATATGAATATATTTGAATATATATTTTTATCGTGATATCATTTTTGGCCGTATCGTCCAGCCCTGACTGCTGCGTCTCTTCGGGGGAGTCGCGCCGTGAGCCGCTATGTTGGTCTGTTGTTTTGAAAACTATGAATATTCACTCTTCTTTAACCTGTTTTGGTCTCCACCAACTCCTTCGGAAGATACTGGTAAATGGATCGTTGGCTGCCAAATGCTCCACTATGTCCACATCAGATAGTCGCTAAGTTCGTTGTGTATGTCACTCTGTGCTGGGCAGGTAGTGTATAATGGGTTTTAAGAGCTTTGTGCTAAAAACATGAGTCTAATTAATCTGGAAATGCAATGCAAGAGCAAAGCGATGAGCAGAACGATGCTAGATTGCTCATTATAACTTGCAGTTCAGTGAAGACTCTGTGGGTTCGTCACTGCGAGTGACACCTTTCACATTCACACAGTCATTTAATTGTAATTATAAACATAATTATAACATAAAGCATAAACAAGAGGTGTAGCAGATAAGAACATGATCATAAGAAGGGTCAGATGGTTTGCTCTGTGGACCAAAGACATACTTTTTATGCATTTATGTCTGACGGCTGAGGTTGTACCCATGTCGTATTCTGATTACATCAGCTCTGTTCTTGGCAGCAGAGCAGGGCATGTTAATCTAAACTCAGTCCCATACGAAGACAATGAGCCTATTCATGCATTTTTCTGTCACAAATAATTGCTAGAAGATTTACAGTAACCTTCATTGTGTTTGTCACAATCTGCTTCCTCTGCCTCTCTGATTTGCTGATGTTGTGACCATCTTGATCTGACAGCAACAGTAAGCTTGTCACATTTGAGAAAAAATGTGCTCCGTGTGCCCTACTTGCATTTTCAAATAGTTAGTACAGTACAATGATTGTTTGGATGTTGTAGATATTTTGGGTTTATTTTACTGATTGTAAATTGTTCTGCATGACAATATAATTTAATGCTGAAATTTAGTTTCATGTATTTTTTTATCACTTATTATTATTATTATTATTATTATTAGGGCCCCAGTACGAAACGTGAGGAAAGGAAAGTTTTTTTGTTTTCTCTTCTCATTTTTTTTCTGCAAAGTTATCTTATCCGTTATCTTTGGGGCCTAAATGTGCTTGAAAACGCACCAAACTTTGCACCTAATTCAGACGTGGCGAAAGTTTTTGCATTTTATGGGTTTCACCAGGGCAAAATGGCTCGTTAGCGTCCACTACAGAGCAACCCCAGGCAAAGTTTAACCTACGTGTACGAAATTTCTGTGGTACGTGTATCATGTCCAGACGTACAAAAAAGCCTCTCGGAGCCATTGCCTAAACCCAACAGGAAGTCGGCCATTTTGGATTTAATCTGTCATTTTTGGCGATTTACACACTTTGTACTTTAACAAACTCCTGCCAGGGATTTAGTCCGATCGACTTCAAATTTTCGCTGTGCAGTCTAAAACCCACTGACGATTAAATGCTAAAATTCAGTTATAGTCATAGCGCCAAGTACCCTATAGGGCCGCAAAGGGGACACAGGAAGTGACGTTTAACACCTTTTGTGCAGCGTCCGAGGTGCGTGGCAAATTCACAGTCTGCACCGACAAAGCTTCAGAATCTGCAGCGCAGCCGCCTCACGACTCGATATGCTTTACATGCGAGGGCCCGACCAACGCTGCTTGCAGCTTTAAAGCCCCCCCCCTCCAGCCAGTTTTAACGGCCGTTTTTGGTGAACGTTCTTTCTCAAACAGAGAATGGGGGTGTGGTTAATAGTCGGACGAAACATTACCATGACAACCAAAAACTTACCGGCTGGAGTGTTCACTAACGACATGCTGTGTTAACATCACTACACTGTAACGTTTAGTCCACTTTACTGTCCGGCAGGAGCAGCTGTTACTGACCCATGATAGGAACTAATGTGCGTATCAGCTGTTATCAATCACACCGTCAACGGTCCGGTCACGCGCTGCACATGATAACTCCCACTACTTTTTATAGTGCGCTTACTTTACCGCGGAGGTGTGGGGGGTGCCTCCGCCGATGCATTGGTAAAACGGCCATCAGTAAAATGCATGTTGCAGACTGTATACAAGACGGTGGCAGGTGAAAGTGCGACGCGTTTTTGGAAATGACATGATAAATTGGTTAGCTAGCTCACAACGATGTTTATCGGTTTTATCTTCTGACTTAACGAGGCGTTACAGTGCGCCTGCACAAGCTTGGAGAATGACGTATGACTTATAGAATTTACTATAGTCATACGTCACCACCCCGTTTTAACAACTAAGCAACTTTTGCAACTTTGAGCACAAAATTTAAGCTATTTGTCAAAAAATATTTGGCGAACTATGTGAGTAATCAACATTGTGAGGAAATGACTCAGAAAAATAGGAAATATCATAGAAATGTCAAAATACACTGGAGGGGGGTTTTAATAATTAACTTGTAATTCATTGTTATTTTTTGAATATGTTTCAATGAATATTTATCCAATGAGCCATGAATCACCTAATATTCTAAAGTTATCAATTATAACTAACATATCTTAGCATATTTTTAAAGAGTGTAGCTTCTCTAAAGTATTTACAGTATTTAATGGATCTGCTTCTGTTCAGTAAATCATTGAATCACCGCCTGCTACACTGCCTGTTTTAACAATATTATGCCACTTTGTCAGCACATGCACAGCTGAAGTGTGTTAAGTTTAAGTTAGACTAGAAATAGTTTCATATCACTTAGTGGAGTAGGTAAAAGCATCAGAATAAAAGACATCTAGGACAACCGTCTTTGGAATGGTCTTCCATTAGGACCAGGGTCTTCATGGATGCCTTATGCTTATTCTCATTCCTGTCTCACTTATACAGTAGAAGTGTATGAACAAAATGACTTCATAATTGTTTTCTGGTCCTCCTTTTAAGATGTTTTACCAATTTAAAGCAAAATCCCTTTATGTCTTAGTACTCAGTTATCTTCAGTTTCTATTAAAAACCTTAAATTAAAGCCTTTCTGCTCGTGTCCTTTTCAAGGGCAAAAACCTGGAGTCAAAGAATTATGAACTGGATGGCTTTGAAATAAATAATGAGATGGGTGAGCCTGAAATGGAAAATATGAACAGTGCTGCAGTACAGAGGCTCTTGAAAGATGAACACACTTTGGCTGTGAAATGTAGGTGTGGTGAGTGAAGATGAGAAGGTTTTATGTCCTCGAGGCACTTTGTAGGATGTGCAGGAAGGATAAGGTGGAGCTAAGATAAACTCAAAGACACGGGCGCAGAAATAAGGGAACATCAAACAAAAGGTCAAATCTGTGCTAGAACCAAAACCCTTTTTAACCCATTTGTTGCGTCATACAATGTACACTGTGTAGTGACTTACGTGTTGCTCAGATAGAACAAAGGCATCAGTGACAAAGTGTTTTTGCATTGTCCCGATACATCGGCCGGCCGATACATCGGCCAATATGAGCTAATGGCATTTAATCGGAATCGGCCATTTCTAACGGCAGATATATGATCCTTCACTCATGTCATGGGTGTTGCATAGTTTTCCCACCAGAGGGCGACCAGCTGCAGCTCCCCTGTTAACAACACTGCCTCACCGCAAAAACCACAGAAGAAGACAATCAGCTGACCGGAGTGCTCACTGCAGCATGTAGAAACAGGCAGAGGGCTGTGTGAGCGGCGAGTCGGCCTTTTGTCACGTTAATTACATGACTTAAACAATTATAATGAAAACAGACCTAAGTCACTTCTCCTCTCCTGAAAACATTCATGACTTGCTAACCCTCCCGTTTTTTTCCAGCTCACAGCAGTTTAGTGTTACTGTAGCTGGGTGTTGGAAGCTGCTGACAGACGTAACTGTAGATTTATTTCAAACAGTGTGGCAGCTCTAGTGAACGGTCCACATCTGTCTGAAAGTTGCAGGTCCTCGTTGTAGAGAGTCATGTATTAGATGCATTCAGCAGCAGCTCACTGTATCATAGACGGCGTGTTTCAGACGGATGGTGGTTAAATGGTTTCATGTAGCTTTGGTCAGAAGAGTGCTGGTAAAGGGATGAACTAAATGTTAAGACGGATGCAAAAGTTGTTTATATGTTCACTTTTTGAGACTGTAATCTATTTTATTAACATAATTTAGGGAAAGGTTTTATAGCCCACACACATACCAGCTTTCAATATCGACCTGTTCTAAGTCTAGTTTATATAGTAAAGGGGTCTGCTATCTAAATCAAAAATATCAGCTCATAAATCGGATCTTTTAAAACTTTAATATCGGCATCGGCCCCCAAAAACCCATATCAGTCGGGCTCTGATACACAGTATAACCGTCTGGCCCACACAGATCCCCTCTCACATTCAACATTGAAACCAAATGTTCTGATATCTTCCATTCAGCTGGTTTTTAGGATTTTGCGCAACATCTATCCCGGAGATGAACCACATCCCAAAGTGCTCATTGAGTGGTAGTGGAGTGTCATGTGAAACGAGATACAGCCGACCAACCCAACCTCTTAAACAAACTCACAGCAGCTGTTGAAAGGAAATGGGAGTTGGTGGTGGTTTTAAATGGAATTAGCAGCCTGAGTGGTGCGCCTGCACTGGGGATAGCCTGCGGAAACTTCCTGTATGTGTTGAAAAGAAAGTTGCCGTGCCCTTGATTTGGACCTGAAGCATACTTGTGTTCTAAAGTGTGTTCAGACTGAATGTGAAGTGAGGTTTAAAGGTAGAGTAGCTGCACACAAGGCCAATGCAAATGCACACTTAACTGAGGCAAAGACACATTTGTGCAAGTAGTGTTGCACATTACATTTTATGTAATTGGTAAAAAGTATAAATTGATTTGGGCAGTTTGTGACAATGTAGGCTACTTTTTTGTACCTTTTGGGCCGTCTCCCCCCACCGGAAAATTATGGTTGTATTTCAATAAATCAGGGCTTTTTGTTCTTCTGAATGATTAAGGTTAACCGATGACCAACTAACCTAAATTCAGTTTTACAACTAGGTTGAAACTGCTCACTTATAATTCTGCCATAGCTCTGTGAAAAAAGACTGTAAACATTTACATATGTTCATATAAGTACCTAAGACTATGTGGAAAAGAATGATCCGTTATTGTAACTATGGTTTGGAGCTAATTATAGTGATCAAACAGAAAACTATCAGTCAGAGGCTGTGCTGTCACATAATGATAAGGTGTATACACTCGCACACAGTTACTGTATTTTTACTTGAGGTACTGTAATTATAATTTGTTCAAAATATATGCGTATACTTCTACTAAATTAAAATGATGAATGCAGTTTTTTAAGGGATTTAATGAGTTTACTGTTGGGGTTTTTTGAGCCTGAGACATTTGGTTGATTGATATACTTACAAATTAATTATAACAGTTACAAACTAGGTGTATAGTGTCACTGTATATGGCCATGTATGTAGATAAATATACATTTATCCTAGTGTGTATTCAGTCACATTAATGTGCAGTAACAGCTGGAGCTTTGTGTTGTGGAAGATTTAGCCAGATAAAGAAGAATGTCATAAATCTACCAGGTGTATTTTTCCCACTTTTGACGAGGTGCTACTTAAATCAGTAGACATCCGGGACTTGAGCTAAGACAAGCCAAGCTCATGGTTCAGTCTACAACCTGAGGACAGATTCCTCTCTGCGGGACATCATCTGTTTTTTTCCTGTTTTTCGTGGGAGCTTTCACATTGAGAGGACATTTGTGAGTGCTGTGTTGACTGAGTATGGAAATTAGGGAAGCACACTGGCTGGTCACAGTGTATTTGGGAGAAATTGGGTCACTTTTTGCCACCGCTGTAATGTGTAAGTACATTGCATGCAAGTTATTTGTTCATGTGAAATATAGTGTATTTTCTGCAGTGGAGATCCGTTGTTCATCCGTCTCTCTGTCTGTCTTAATAACCCTCCTGCCAAACCTTTACCCAAAATATTACCTGTACTAATATCAGAATGTTAATTTTCCTCACTTTATGTTTGCTTTATTATATTTTATTTCCTCTGTGTACTCGAGGAAGCCGTTACGCTGCGCCATTCAATACGTGACCTCTGACCACAGAGCTGAGAATCACCCAGATGCTTGGCTCATCTCGTGCAGCTGTGTCACTGCCCTTCCAACTGTTCAACACAGCTGTTTTTGTTTTGTTGAACCATCGCACTTAATTTTGCATGGCCATCTCAAGTAATGAATGGAACGGATTATTTTGAGTCAAACGAAATCAATTTTAATAAAAATAAAGTTTTAATAAATAACAGGACAATAAATGTGCCATATGAGATTAAATTTGAAGAGATTTGTGCTGGATACATGTTAAAATAAAAGCTGATGCGTAATTCTGACCGATGAATGATAAGCTATTTGCACGCTGAAAAGAAACTGGCGTGAGTAAGTAAATATTGGATGACGGGTAATGTCATTTTAGTTTAGGACCAAAGCAATTCTGTTAAATATTGGGTGTTTTTTACTAACAAAACAGGCTTAAAATGGGGAATTGAAAAGATTAGTGTATTTATTAGGCTTGTTGCTGTGGTTCCATTTGTCTCACAAGGTCAAACTGGCATTTCTGTCCTTCTGCCAGCTCTGATTTCATTAAGTTTTGATGACAAAAGTGGTCAAAAATAGAGATACATACAAGAGCAAACCTCACACTGTGGACTGGGTCTCTGCCAACAGTTCAGGGCTGACACTGTCTCATAAGAACGGGTCCGACGTGGGTCAAACGAGTGCGTCTCTGAAAAGGCAGACAACAGGAGCTAATTGTTGAACTCTAAGTAAAGACTTGGATGGAGATTTACGTCAACTTCAAACTGAAGATGCTAATCAATTTTAAATACAGTCACTGCGTGGAGCTAGGCAGAAATCATTGGAGGTAGGATACTCACTTCTATCCATCAATACAGCATCTGAGTAAATTACAATTTATAGCACTGGTAAAATACTTTAAATTCTACAATATCACTTAAGTATCATGCCCCCAAAACATTTGAAATGAAACCGTCTTTGCGTGGCACTGATTGCTACAGCAGTCTTTTCTAGTTCTTCTGGGTCTGCTCATTCTCACGTCAGGGCAGGAGGAGGCCCTGTGAAGCTCAGGGTGATGCTTGTATTATGAAAGACCAGGCTTAAGCTAGCCAAAAGGGAAAAGAAGACATAACAAGAGAAACAGAGTGGAAGTGTGGAAGTTAAAGTTCTTCCTGTTCTTCTTTTGTCCCCTCCTTGAGTGAGAAACTGTCTTAGAGAAAAGCCTGTGGCTGCGTCTCAGCCTGGGAACCAGACGAATCTGCCGAGCTCATGTTTTATTTGCTCTGGCAGAAGCATCTGGCCGCCCTCCTATTCAGACAGATTTCCGCCTGTCCTGGATCCGGTTGGACCAATCGCAACCATTTATCTAATATGGGGCAAGTTTCGCTGCTCTGACTGGTTGACGGTCCGGATCTGCATCCAGTCTTCAGGTTCATCCAGCGCAACGCACCAGGCTGTCAAACCAGGCAGTGCTGATCATGCTGCAGAAACATTAGTGGACCGTGTAGCTGTAATCTGAAAAAGTTTTTCCTGCTTGAAAACGGACCAAGCTGTGGCCCAACTTATATGTCGCTCAGCACTACGTCACACTTGCTCTGATTAGTTGTACGTTTATACGAATCCGTCCAGAGGCATTTTGGTCGCTACTTGGAAATCGAAACTGAAAGCTTCCCTGAGAGGCTAATATGCATTTGCAAATGAGTTTGCAGATGCCAGTTCAGATGTGGTTTAAAGTAGGAAAAAGGGTGTTGGTGGGGGGGGGTTGACTCACGCTCTGTCCCTTTGAAACCACAGGAAACTGAGGGGAAACTGTCGTACATTTTTGTAGGTGTGCTAGCAAAGACAGCGTCAGCTCACCAGACAGAGCTTCAGGATGTCTTCCACTTTGAAGATGGATAAACAAAATGCCATTGATAATGTATGTCGCAGACACCATCAGTCAGGAGAGAGAAGAACGGGAAGGGGGACTCCAGGAAGGAAGTGGTCATGGTGCCGAAGGTCTGCTGACTGACTAATACTACTTAACATCATTCTACCATTTCTATGCGTATGAGTTTACAATACAGTCTTATATGTCCTAAAAGCATTTTAGAAAGACTTTTGGAAAAGTAGTATTTTTTTTTTTTTAATTTGAACACATATTTACATAAAATGAAAGAATTTATCATTAGGAAAATAAATCAAATCAAAATGGTTTAAGAACTTTCAAACATTAGATGTCACAGATTAACAAGCTTTATTTCTTGACCAGAAGCACTAACTTTAACCTTGATGTAGTTTTTACATTTTGGTTTTTGCACAGATTTAACAAACAAGACACGACATGTAAATAAAGCATGCTGTTCCCCCCCGCCTTCGTGCTAAGCTAAGCTAACTGGCCGCTGGTTCCAGCTTCATATTTACTCTATCATGAGTGTTGTTTTAAAGGAATTTGCCCTCCATCTCAACAGAAAGGGGCAGCAGGTTTTCAAAAGCAGGCTGCATGAAATGAAATCCAGATGTTACCCTAGAAAATTCTCACAGAAGGAGGAAAAAAAAGTGTTTTCTTCACAAGGGGAAAAACTAAAGCCTACAGAGACCTACTATAAATAATAAACAACCTTATGGGTGAAAGATGTCGACAAACTTTTTCTTTTTCCTTTTCTGAGAGAGATCCTGTATATTTCAGCCTTTCATCAGCTCACGTTAAGCGCAGCGAATCCTGTGCCATGTTGTTGTAGAACAACAATTGGTATTTCGAATGCTGAGTATTAGATTTTAGACCCATAATCATTCTCAACCGTTTTCTAAAAGGGCGAGCAAATAAACAGAACAAAAGTAAATGTCAGCATCTGAAACCTTTGCAGCCAAAAGCGCAGCTAGTGGGCTCTGCCTCAGAGCAAAGTTACCAGGACAACTGATGACCTGCTCGCATATGTTGGTTGAACCTTTGTCATGCCTCTTCCTGTGAGGCCTTTGGGTTGGGGAGGGAACGTATCATACACAGCGCGGGCTCCGAGTGTCCTGCACGTGAACAAAAGTCCTGCACAGAATGTACGAAGGGTTTAAGAGAGAGGAGATGTGCAAATTCTGAACAATCAAATCTGTACGAGACACGATCGTGACAAGAAAAAAAAAAGAGACAAGTCTCTTACAATGAAGGATTTTGAGGAATTCAAATGAAAGCAAACACAAAAACACACAGCAATTCATAACAGATCACACTGAACAAATGCATTTGTTTGTTCTGCTTTAAGAGTTGCTTTAGGGCTGCACAATATATCGTTTCAGCATCGTCAGCGCAGTGTGTCCGTGCGCAAGTTAAGTCAACCACCTCAACTTTTTTTGCTGCTTGATACAAAAGGAAAACTTGCTCTGTTCTCATTTTCATTGACAAATCTACAAGATTTCTGTCTTATGAAAGATCATTTACTCCGATTTAAGGGTTAATGGATGCACTGAGTTTGTTGCAAAGGAGTGACGAGCAGGCTCTGCATGCACAGCGAACCGCCCATCACAATGTTGTTGTCAGTTTATTAAACGGCTAAAATTGGCCCCGCACTGCTTGGGTGTTGACAGCAACTTGAAAATAAGTGAAGAACAGGATAAAACCATCTAAACAGTGGATTTGGTTGCAAAAAGAAACCTTTGTAAAGAGCTCAGGGGGCAGGTGTATCACTGCTTTTATTTTTATCAGTTTGTTAAAAGTATGTTTACTGCATTAAAGGTCAAATGATGTTTTCAAACAAAAGTTTTCAGACTAAAAAGACGTTTTTTAGCTTATTTATTATTATTTTCTATGCGTTTTCCCTACAAAATCATCCTAACAATTTTAAGATGCTTAATTCATTTCAAATAGAGCAATTTAAGTCATCTGGTGATTATATATCGCAGAAAAGAAAACTATTGCAATGTTGTTGTTTTTCTCACAATATCGTGCAGCCCTTGTTGCTATTTAGTGATATTGCACTGATGTGGTATTTCACTTAAATCTTTAACATTAGTGTCGTAGAGAAGTTTAGTCTCTCTGCTGTATTAGGTCCGTGTCTTAAACATTTATTCCTGGCATCATGAAAATTTTGCTCTCTGAAGCTGCAATCAACATTTGTCACATTATCCATCCTGCAAAAAATCTGACGGTAAGTATAGAAGCAAAATGAACAAGCAGAAGTGCATTCAGTAAAATGAATATTTGCTACATGAAGTCAGGTTAAGAAAACGGTAATACAAGTGAATTTGCTTCATTAAAGAGTGGATTTTATCTAGCTACATAAATACTGGTGTGTATGTACATGATGTATCATTTGGAAATAGCTAACAGTATCAGTGATCCGCTCTAAGCACCCTTGGCTGTTCATTCTAGTGTCTTTGAGGGCCCTGTTTACTCAGTCCCCCCTTTTCACCAGTCCTACACCCATGGACAGCTGCTGAAGGGGAAAAAAAGATCCTGCAGAGTGAATGAACTTTACTTCAAGAAGTACGACTTCCTTGTGCAAACATCAGCATCTTTTGATCCGTGGATAATTGCCATCATTAGGGAGACGCTGGATAAAAAGTTACCTTGCTGAGAGCAGCTGCAGGATCAATCCTCCAGGATCGAACAGGATCAATAAGCATCACAGCAGATAAATAGACGTAATAGCATTCGGCTCAAGGCACAGCTGTACATCAAGCCCTCTCAGACACGGATGCCTGGTGGTAGAAAATACAGGAGGTGCACCCTACTTTCCTTTTTTTACTGTTAACTGATTGAAATCACTATCATATTTTGTAGGGCAACATTTAATACCATGCAGAGGTTATCTCTCCATGGCAACGCTGATCTTTCTTTGTTTTGCTGTGTTTGTTGAAAAATGCTTAATTTATTAATTAATATAATTTGACATGTATGAGTCTGTAATGAAAGTTACAAAATACATTTGATGCTGTTCTCCGCCCCACCTTTTCCATGGACACTGTGCTCCAGTCTGAACTACTGCAAAATGAAAAAACAAACAAACAGAGATTGCAGAGAAGCTTTTCTTTGTAAATCTTGTGCCAAGAGTCGCTGGCAGGTTTATCAGTTTGAAACAGAAGGACGTCTAAAACTGGACATTCTGGACATATTCATAGCTGAATAATTCATTATAGTGGATTTGAACCAGGCTTCACTAAGAATGACACTGAGCTTGGTAAATTTAAAAATATATATTTTTGTATGTTGTTTGCCAAAGTGATAGTAAAGGAGAAACTAGTTTAGTGCCGGGTTTGTGGCTGCAAGTCTGTTCTGCTGATCTTAATGTGGGGGATAAACATGGCATTTTTTGATGCTGGTAAAACCAGCATCAGACCTGCGTGCGTGTGTGTTCTCCTTGATACTGAAGGAGATGCTGATATTGTCGTCATCGGGCAGATTTCCCGCGGACTGCTGCCTTGCACGGCTTTTTGTTTCTCGATTGTATAGTAGTACTGTGCGTGTGGTGATCCTGACGTGGGTGTTTTTATGAATAATCTGCCTGTTCTGCTTTGGCTGCTGCAGCAGCACCTGTGACCGGCAGACTCCTCGGTTCTCTCAGAGTTTTCTGGAGAGAATAGAGTCCCTATCATACACTGGGTGCACCAAAAGGTGTAAATACAAGACAGCAAAACCACAAATTAGTTCATGAATATTAATATTTTGACATGCTAGAAAGTGGTATTAGTACTTACTATACCAGCACACATGTTATAAGTCCAAACAGAGTAAATATAGATAGAACAATATGAACAATATTACTGATTATATTATTCAGTCAAGCCCTTCTCACTGCTAGCCATAGCTGGTGCTGCAGAGGTGCACTCTGTTCACCAGAGAACAATCTAGAAAGGTCTAAAGTGGCAGTCCACTGACGGCAGCATTCAATTTGCAGGCCGGTGGTCTTTTACACATGCATGTGAGACACCCACACAACACCATACCTCCCACACAGAGCACCAGCAAACCCAAATGAATAGAGAGATAAAATTTGCTTCAACCTTTGAGCCAGCTCAAACATGAAGTTCTTCGTAGGCCGAGGAAAACCTGGTAACGCTAGTTAACATCGTTCTGAGTAGATCTAAGGTAATAGTTTAACAGGAAACATTCCCACTGGACCACGTCTGGCTTCTGCAAGTTTTTGATCAAATAAATAAATAATATGACAGCTAATCTGACATAGAAATTCTACTGGCAAATCAAGTTAGAGACAGTCTATATACCACACAGATGGTTGAATGTCAAAGTTATCTGCATCCCAGTCTGCCTCCAGTCATTTTCTGAATGGTAGCGCTAAAATAAAAAGCTGGCAGCGATGTCGAAACGCACCGGTGATACCAAACTGGAGCTTGTTTAAAGGTAGGTGGAGTGTGCATAATGCAAGTAGCAAGCTAGCATTTGTTAACGTTCAAGGTTTGGTCAGACTGAAAGCACATTGAATTTCAGAGCACAAATGCACACGTGTACAAGCAATGAAAAGATGCAAATTCTCCCTAATTGCACAAATCTCTCTTATGAATCTATTCCAGTTCATAATACAGAAAAAAGAAGGGTCTGGAGGAAGGAAAGCAACTTGAATTCTAGATAAGTTTTGCGGTCTGTCTTAAGGCTGAGGCCGAGCTCTCTCTGTACACCGACAGATTACTACCTATCTGTACAGCTTGTACAGTGGCAGCCTGGGACGAATACGTTGGTCCGCACTGCAAAAACACATCATCTGTCAAATTTGCACCAATAACATGGGAGGACATTGGGTTCAGTCCAAGCACATGTTAGTAAGTACGCCAATGATTCATATTTCATGAGCTGACCTGAAGTTCTCAAATTACCTTCAGAGGCATGAAACGGCAACCTCACCTAAAAATTTAAACTGTAGCGGTGGAAAATTTGTCGGCAGGTAATCACATTTTAGCTAATTGACTTGATAAAATCAGGCTCAATGCGATACCTAAAGGATGAAACAAGAAGACGTTCATTGTGAAAATCTGGTGTGCACAGCAATAACCGTCCCAAGATCTGTCACAAGAGGGGAAAAAAAAATCCTCCGTGTACAAAGCAAATCGGTGAAAACAAGATCATCATCAGCTCTAATTTTCCAAATGTCACAGTGAGAAGAATCAGACCTACAAATGGCAGTAATGCCTGAAAAGGTTTCAGCACCAGTTTTCTGCGTTGTTAATTTCAGCCGGCCTTTTCTGACAATAAGCCTTCATTGCTGCATTATGTCCCAAATCCACAGGGGCTCCTGCCAGACAGCTGTGGCTATTCGGAAAGAAAATTAGCTTTGACAGGGAAACAAAAAGAGCCAAAGGGCAGTAAAATGCTCAAGTTGAGGTTTGCTTTTACTCAGATTGTATCTCTTTTCCTTTTTTCTCCCCCCCCCTCAAACAACCCCCTGCTGTCTAGAGATAACAGTGGTACAGTTCAGTCTGGGAGATGGCTGTGTCGTGTGGAGAAGGGAGGTGACCAGAGAGAAATTCAAAGTGTTGCAAAATATCCTACAGTGCAGTCGGCTTATCAGTGGTTATTTTGTGTAAATACAGTATTATCCAGGCTCTCTGCCTTCATACGTCCCTTACAAAGTGGCTATAATTTCAACCCAAGTTGTTCTTTTGCAGTACGGGCCAGTTTCTGTTAGGCTGCATTAACGCTGCTTCGAGGGGAAGCCTGGTCGGACTGAATGAGATCACGGGGAGGTTGACATGCTTTATGACCGTGGATCATTGGCTAACATTAGAGTTACATAAGAACAACCATTTCTACACCAAGTGTTTCAGAGATGATACCAGACAGGAGAGGGGAGTGAGATTGTGAAATGAGCAGTGTAGCAATAACTCACATCACCTCTCGTCTTTAGGGAATGAAATGTTTGGGAAGGAGAGTTTTACAAATACAAGTAAACAGATTTTCCTTTTTTCCCCCTCTACTACTCTCAGCTCATACAGGGATCATGTCAAGTACTGTTATTGCCTCAATCCTTGTAACTTAAATGGATTTTACTCTTGGTTAGGGATGGGGATCGTTCAATTTTAATGATATTGATACCCTTATTGAGACCGCTTAACGATCCGATTCGAATACCACTATTGATACTTTACTTCTATTTAGCGATGGTTATTTGGTAAGACCGTGTCACCAGGGGAGAAGGAGGAGCGACTGGTTTGTCTCAGCCAGCAGCTGAGTTTTTAAGACTACAGACCAGTCTGTGCTGCAGACAGACTGCATAAAGTATTGTCTTTTACTTGAGGGTGAAGGTTTTATTGCATGTACTTACAGTAACGAGCGTAGCTGTCATCAACTAACGTTACAGTAGTTTGGAGCTAACTACCTCACAGTGTTCCACCTCCCGCTCTGATGATTTTCTTATCCATTGCATTTCCAATTAAATCAGATTTGACACTCGTTACGTCACAGGAACCCGGGGTCCTTTTGGAACTGGGTCTCGATTCCCATCCCTACTCTTGGTGCTCATGCTTGTCTCGAGATGAGGACTTAGGTCCTTCTTTAGACTGCCATGTCATTTTCAAGTAATCTGAAATTAAACAGGAAATACTATGTTCTCAGGAGGCTTTCACACCTACCTCGTTTGGTCCGGACTTTTCAGTTTGGTCCGAACCAAAATTGCAGGTGGGAAATCAGAAGAAAAGAGGTAGTCTCTGTCCGGTTTTGGTTCGTTTCTGGTGTGAAATCATTTTTTTGGATGGTTCGGACTTTCAGACTATTTACAGGAAGTTTGGCGTTTGACGTGCGAACCGGAAACAAACAAATACACAGAGAAATGCATTGAAATGAGATATGCATTGAAATGAGCACACCGCCACCCATCTCTTTGGTCTCTCCTCAAACAGAGGTGCAGAACGATTACTGTGTGTCTTCTTCTGTCCTGTCGGCAACTTTATAATATTCGCACAACGCGGACGTTTAATTGTGAATTTGAACTAGCCTTCAGTATAGTAACAACAACAATATAGTAGCAAATATGCAGATGTTCATTTTTTATTCATTCATTCTTGTCAAAGATAGGCCTACCCGCCGTTTAATAAACCAATCAATGTCAAGTACAGGGAGACGCAGCCCACATAGATGATGACGACAGGACGCAAGTCTGTCATGTAAAGTCCTTTAGTGCGGTCGCAGAATTGGAGAGTGAAACCAAACCAAAACTAACCGAATGTATCAAAATGTATAAAACATGAACTTTGGTTCAGACCAAGCAGGAAGCTTCCGGTCTGCAATGTGAAGCCGATGCTGAAGTCCCTGAAAGCTGCATTCTATTGTAAATCCAGCAGGGGGCGACTCTTCTGGTTGCAAAAAGAAGTCCGGCTCCATTAGAAATAATGGGAAAATGTTTCTCCTTCTCAGCTGAATAATTACCCCAGTAAACACTTTCCTGATGAGTTTATGGTCTCAGTCGCTAGTTTCAAGTCTTCTTCAACACAGCATGATGTTCATTTAGTAAATTATGGTCCCGTTTATTTTAAAATAGGCCACAAAGCAGAGAATGTTTCAGGGCGGGATTATCTATAATTGACAAGTCGTTACCATGGCGACCTGTCAATCAGGCTAGAGCCGACTTCGTACCCTCGGCTGTGTAAATTTAACCAGCGCCGTTGAAAAGCTTATCAGGAGTTGGCTGTTCACTTTCTCTGGTGAGAACATTTAGTTTTCAGACTGTTGTTCTCTGGACAAACTTATCAGCCTGTTAAAATGACAGTTAACCTGAGTTACAGCTGCACCTAGCTAAGCTAGCTAGCTAGCTCCGCACACGGCCGATAGCTCCGCCGTATTGTCACTTCCGGGCGTTTCCTGTTTGCAAAAACTCGACATGGCGGCGCCCTATCGGCCAAACTTGAGGCTTCAAAACAGCAGTCCACAAACCATCGGGTGACGTCATCATGACTACGGTCATTTCTTATATACAGTCTATGGTTCGGACCTTGGTGCGGACTTTCAGGTGTGAAAGCCCCCTTTAAATGTGGCAATGTGCTTCAACTTTGCAAGCTATTGAATGAATGAGTGCTCAACATACCATCATTTCTGCAGTAAAATGGTGAATTAGCCATGATTTTCTGCCTAAATTTTAAATATATCTTCCGTGTTTAATGAATATAACATTTAGCACATGTGTATGTTAGTTAGAACTCCAACAAAAGATCAAAAACTGACATACAGGTGGGTGGCAGACCAAGTCTTTAATTTACAGATACAGCCAGAGGCCCTTCATCCATCCTATAGTGAGGGGTTTCTGCGTGGGCAGGAGTGCTTCTATATTTACGCACACTCTCACAAGAAGAAACTGATGACTCACATTTTGTATACAAAACTGTGCATACGAACCGTTGAAAAATATGGCTCCAGTTCCGCCACCTGTCAGAAACTCCTCAATAAGCTCTCCAAAACCACTACAGAAACTTCTTGATGCCTACATTCCTGCAAACAAGTAAACCGCAGAGCGGCACACACTGAAAGGAGCAGCCAGCAGGTTCAGTGACGCATCAGCAATGGCAACAAGCAGAAGTGAGCAATGCAAGTAAAGCTTGAAAAAAAAAAAAGGGAATAGTGGTTTTATTGCCTCTATTTTGGCGACATTTTGCAGGAGGCCCCGGCAAAGCAGTTAAATTCTTCCTGCCACAACAGACCCATTTACATTCCTCCCTTATTATAGAACAAGTTTTGATTGGTTTCACTTCCACCACTAATTCCACCAACTATGTTAAATATGTCAATACTTAGAATGAGATGTCTTAGATTGGAAGGTTTTTTTTACTAAAACACTAAATATTTATTTACTGTTATTTGTAAAATCTTGCTTTCTCAGTTATGCAGCTTTGCATGCTTATTTTGCTTATCATGTCCTCAAAGGGAAAATCCCTTGAAATATCTGTAAAGATGCCCAGTGTAAGTTCAGGAAATTAAGAGTAGAACATAAATAATCATGAGGGTGCACAAGCTTGGGACCATTAAAGAGGTTTTAGTGCCTTAAGAACTGACTGCGTGATTCACCAAAGAACCTACATGCTCCATGATTTATCAGAAAGAAATCTAAATGATGGGAAACAGACACAGTGCTGCTGTAGAAGAACATGTACCTATTCCACCAAATTAAATATAGCTAAAACATGTATGTCCTGCGGCCTTTTACAGTACAACAAAAGGTCAATATTCTACTGTACAAAAGGTTAAAGTGAGGTTACCGAATGATTTACTCTTATCAAAGCATCCTTGTGGCCTCACTGCTATAGATAGCCTCATCTTCCTGATATCTCAGTTGGAACCCCTAACAACATTATTTGGCTCAATTAAACTGACATTTGAAACTTTGCCTCAGTCTCATATTATCCCATTTCAAGCCACGGCTGCACGTACACACAATCATCTGTGTGCAGCAACCAATTTGCAATTTAGCCCCATGTCTGTAGCTGGGAGGAATGATTTATTTTCATTATTTTCAAAGCCAAATGCTGCCTGTCTGCTTATTGTTTTGCCGATAAACCAGGGCTGGCTTGCCCTCAAAAGACTGTTTAATGTTCAAGCTATTTTATTTAAGCTTTCATCATTGGTGCTATATCATTTCCCCCCATCATTTAAAAAAAAAAAAAAAAAGGGCCGTAAAGCAGATGTGTTCACATCCAGAACCGAGCGAATGATCAAACCCTGAGCTCTCCTCTTCTGACCCTTATCTCGCTCCATACAGGTGTCAAACCACAAACATTGCAACTCAAACACATCATCCCGGCATGGAGCCTGCTTCCTTTTATTTGTACAGCTGAAGCCCCGGTTGCCTTGGTTGAAAGGCATTCACGATGCACTTGCATTAACAAAGAGATGAGGGACCTTTGCAGTCAGACGACCATGAGAAAATCAAGTAAAACAAACACGTGTCCTTGTTTTGACCCTTAATGCTTCCAGTCATTCACTGCGGACATATCTTTTACAAAGTGCTTCAGGCTGATGTTCAGACTCAGACACATATAGTAAGATCTCCCATGACTTGAAAGTCACCTCTCTCACGCTAAATAGATTTTTTTGTTTTCAACCAAGCAAGGGACTTAATTAAGTTCCTGTTAAACAGGCATGTCAGCTAAAAAGAATGATGTAAGTAAACCTGGAGAGCCTTCTGATAGAAAGCAAAACATAATAACATAATAGAATAACATAGTAGCTGTATTGGGATTTTTGCGGCGCTTTGCAGCACTGACTTAGCGTGAGGCATGCACATGTTAAATTTAAGGCTTGCTGGTTAGAAATTTTGTCCGACTTTTAAACTGAGCGTTGCAAAATGTCACATGACAATAACACCTTGCAGGAGCAAGGGTAAGGCGGCTGCAGTTTTCTGAGTCTGGCGTAGGGCTGGACAATAAAACAAGAACAATAACTATCGCAATATAATTTTTTACATTAACATTATAACAAATGTTCAATAAATATTTGATTTGATTCACTTGAATCGCACACGAATTAGGACTGAAGGTGTTTATTTTGTTAAGGGAAAAAGTACAGAAAAAAAGCTTTTACTTAATTTTACTTGTGCTTATTTGTTAAAAGGTTTTATCATAAATGTTTTGAATGTTCTACCTCAGATTTGTGACGTGATCCACTCAAATGTTTGTCATGTTCTGACTGTAAAGGAGAGTTTAATAACAATTCACCATCAGGTTTCTTCAACTTTCACCGAGGAGCAAAAATCAGCCTTTAAACTCAAAAGATATACGATTTGGTTCTTATCGTGATAATTATCGATATCGAAAGATATTAAACTTTTTATCGTGATAACATTTTCAGCCGTATCGTCCAGCCCTAGTCTGGTCACTGCAGTTGCTTTACTCTGGCTGCACCAAGTGGGAACCACATCATGCCTGATCAGCTATTGTTCTAAGCTTACGCACATTATGGGAAGTTCAGTGTGTCCAACTTGACTGCAGTGTTTTTACACCCCACATCTGCAGTCGCTGGCAGCTCATGTTTGACTATCAAGACGCTAAAAAGTCAGCTGCAGTCTCCAACGCACCTAATATCACCTTTTAAGTTGATATGACGAACATTTTGGATCATTTTTCTGGAGAGTCTAATGAGAGTCTAAAGTTCACTCTGCTTTTATCTCTACTTTGGTCTCCACCACCTCCAGAAGAAATGCAGAAATGCTCCACTGTGTTCACCTGCCAGTCGCTACCTTCATATGCTGTTTGATGCTGGGTAGCGTGTCGGAATATTTTTGCTCGAAATCGCCGCCTGCTGCGTCTGATGTCGTATATCATTTATACGAGAACAGTGAGCGAAACAAAACAGTCAAATTCGATCCTGCAAAACCGAAACAATGAGTTAAAAGATGTTAAAGCTCTAAAGAGGCTGAGAGGAACAGCAGAGTTTGGTGATCATTTTCTGTAGGTTTATCACTTGCAAGTGTCATCGTTTACAAGTAGTGCTCCACTGAACAGAGAAATTCTAATTAGATTTTCTTTTCACCTCCATCGAATGAACACGTTTTAACTCAGGTGTAGTTTTGAGAATGGGGTATTTTAGTTCTTACTTTCCAACACTAAAGTACAAACCCACAAACATGGGATCGGCATCCATCTGTCAAATGTGTGGCTAACGAAGCAGAACATGGAAAAACAAGTCAATGTCAAGAAACAAGCTCACCATCAAAGCTAACCTCACATAACAGAATGTCTGTTAAGCATTTAACCACAACAGAGCACAGACAGAGCGAAACCCTGCATCCTTACCGAGCAGTTCTTGTGAGATACATTGGACCCAGAACAGCATGACAAACAGCTGCTCCACATTTGCGCCCCAAGCCAAATAAACACTGAAACACGTTCCAGCTAAACTTTATAAGCAACATTGGCTTTCTATCCGGCAAGGGCGAATGTTTCTATGTAATTCAGTCAGCTGTAAAAGTCCGCCATCATAAATCAATTTGGCGTTCTTTAAGGCTTTAAAGCTATCAACAGTCATCTTTGATCCACCCTGTCTGCAGAGCACATGTCCCATTTTCTATTGTTCACAGCAGATCAGAAACCCTTTGTCTTTTGAAATTAAGATGTTGAAATCAGCACTAATGGAAGCTGGGGTTGTGCAATTACATAAATATTTAATTGTAATAGATGTTCTGTCATGTTGTACACATTTTTAGCCATGCTAGCGGTGGGTGCATTGGAAAGTAATGTCGGTGGGTCTGTGGTTCCATCACTTTTGTTCGGACTGAAATACCTCAACGGGTGTTGGAGGCATTGCCACGACATTTTGTGCGAGGAGTCATGGTCCCCAGAGGATGAGTTCTTATGACTTCGGTGATCCATTAGCTTTTCCTGTAGCGCCAACGACAGGTCAACATTTTATATGTCCAATGCTTTGTTTTATAACCAAATACATGTCCCAGGCATAAACAATAATTTCATTTTAGCTTCAGCAGTTCTTTCTAGTTGGTGCTGCGATCACGCTAAGCTAAGATGGCGAACAGGGTAAGCATTACCTGCTAAACATCAGCACGCTAGCCTTGTCATTGTGAGCATGTTAGCATGCTGATGTTAGCATTGAGCTCAAAGTCACAGTCACTCAGTCTTTACTCATACTCAGTCTGCATTTTGGGGGTTTTTGGGTTTCTGTTATGAACTGAGAATGAAAACAACCACTGAAAATGAAGAACTGCTTTGAGAGGCTCTAACAGGCTCCACATTTTTGTGCTACACAGGATTTTATGTTATTTAAAGCTTTTTGTGCGCTGTGCTTATTGCAAGAGGACCTAATTTACTATCAGTTAGAGCCCTGTGTCTTCTTGCATTACAGATAACACAACCTGCTACTTTCAACTTTTGACAAAGATACAGAATCTTGTTGAAGCTTGGTTTTTAATAGTACACATACTTTCCATTTTGTTGCAACTGAATCTGCTGAGGTTTCATTTCACTGTCTGTGGGATTTTTCAGTTGCTGGGACTTTATCATGTTGCTTTCTATATTTGCTTTAGGCCAATAGAGGCCTCAGATTTCCCATACATGTGTCTTAGCGACGTGACCTCAAATTCCAGCATCTTGACCCCAAACCCTTATTACATGAACTAAGTATTTAATGAATCACATCCAAATGTTTATCATTTACCTAATTAGCTTTATTTAACCTTTTCATTTATTTATTTTCTAATAATGTACTGTGAATTAAGAGTGCCCAGTTTTACATATAAAAACAAGCTTCTATTTGTCTCCGGTAGAGACATAGATGATACACGTCCTCATACCCTAAACGACAAAACAGGTCAGTTGTCAGTAGTCCATCCGTCCGTCCATCGTCAACCGCTTATCCTGTGTGCAGGGTCATCCCAGCTGACATTGGGCGAAGGACAACCCTGGAAAGCTGTCAATAGTCCCAAAACAAAATATACTAGACTTTACAATGTTACTTAAGTCACATGATGTTTAACTTGTGGTAATCATTTTGAAACACTCATAGTTTGTTTAGGTTTAGGCAACAAAACTACTTGGTTAGGTTTAGAAAAAGAGGTTCAGAAGCAGCCTTCTGTTTGTCCTGCAGGATGGCATGAGTTGAAATGTTTTAAATGACTGTGATACTGCACGAATGAAGACTGTTATATAGAAAAAGTAGTGCTGGGCAACAATTAAAATTTTTAATCGTAATTAATTGCACGATTTTCTTGTGATTCTAAAGTATTGTATTGCACAGTTTTGATTTAAATGTACTGCTGTATACACAAAATAACATGTGGTTTGCAAACACTTTAAACAAATAAGGGGCTTTTTCCCTTCGCACAGCAGCAATAAAATGTTTCTTGTAAATCTCAACTTTAAACATTAATGTGATCAAATCAAATATTGACCCAAAGCTGTTGGCCACTGCCAGGGAATTACCTTTTATCTAGCTTGTTAAAACAAGTTGCCATCAGAGAAACATTTTTATCAGGGAGCAGCAGGAACAGTCTGTGTTCAGCAGCGAGTGTCCCTGTTACAGTGAGGTTAAGTGGTCAAGCACAAGGCGTACTGGGCGCGTTCCCGTGAAACTGTCGCGGTCGTGCTCTCCTCACACGCACACGCCCGCCCGCTGCAGAAGTTGAATTGTCTTGAACTTTTCGTACAGGACGCGCAGCACAAATCATCGGAAGGCAGACTGAGTGATCCTCGCTGTTTGGGAGTTTCCAGAAGCTAAACAGTTATCAGGACATCAACAGGTGGGAATTCACACGGCAGAGCGTCCACGCAAAACTAAACGCAGGCCTGTCAGGTAAAGTTAGCCTATGTATCATTTTAATTTAAGCTGTTGCCATGGTTACTATCCATAGAGAGCCTGCTGCTCACCTGAGAGAACGTGCCGAAGCCTCTCCACTGCTTGTTTGGGAGGGTTGTTTGCAGGCTGATCAACATCCCACCTCTGCTGTGACCCAGGGTTTGACCGCAGGCCGATTCAGAGCCAGCGAGCAACGGACTTTCAAAATAATAATTTTTTAAAAACTGTGTTAACGTGCAATTAAAAAAAAAATTAAAAAAATGTCTGCGTTAATTAATTAATGCTTTAACGCAACCAGCCCTAAGAAAAAGTGAAAGAAGTGTGTGTGTGGTCCCCCCTCAACAAACACACAGAACAAAACAACACATTTTAGTAAACCCTCAGTTGATTGTAGAAGAACAGATTTTGTGGGCGTAAATCCGCCTCGTCCCGCTTGAACCTTTGCAATGGACAGAATAGGATTGAGTAGGAACGCACGTCTACTTTATAGATGTTGAAAATGAAAACCTATATGCCTGGACGTTCCATAAACACATGTAGTATGTGTGACACAAGGAAGTGAGATGACACTCGAGACCCAGCCATCTCTCAGGGTATTCAGGGTCTCTTTTCCACTCCAGGCTATTTCTGAACCCGTTTACACCAAGTGGTGTTATTTTGGGACGACTGGGGGACTGTTGTGCTGTGTGTGTGTGTGTTAGAGTAATTCTAATACACGTTACCAAATGTAATAATGGGACATACTGTGGATTGCTCAGCCTTAGATGGTGAGACCAGCCTACCATCTCCAAACCCAAAACACACATTGTGATTCTTACAGACAATTAAGACCAGCGTTGAATATTTAGTGAAATTATTCAACACCTGTAACTACCACAAAACAAAACATTTAATAATAATAATAATAATAATAATAATAATAATAATAATAATAATGAATTGATAGCTTTCCCAGGCTCAAAGTTAACACAGTAGACATATTTTAAAACAAAAAACAAAAAAAAAACAAAAAACAACTGTCTCAACTGTCATTTTATATATAATTGGATTAAATCAAACTGGTAATCTAACTAAATGATGAGGCTATTCAATATTCTAGATTTTTTTTGACAACATTAAGAGACCAACAACAACACTGAATTCATCCTAATAAGTGTTATCTGTGTATCTATCTATCTTCCTGTGTATTCCATATTCCTCCATGGCATACACTTCCACAGCTGTCCAACCCCACCAAAGTCACCACTTTAAAAGTATATTAAGTCTTCACTGAATTAATATACATACAAATGCACTGCTAACCCCTGCTTGAATTATGTTTATTAGAAACTACAGTGCCCACCTGTTTTAGGAAAAGACTTGAATGCATGATCTCAAGGTCATAAAATATTTTCTATGGTGCAGTGGCTCAGACATATAAATGAAAATTAAACAGGATTCAAGAGCAGAACAAGTCATGGCAATGTACTGTGTGATAATGGCTATAATTAGGGAGAAATAATCGATTCGCCGATGCATCGCGATGCGGGCGTGGAAGATCATGAATCGATTAACGAATGTCTAAAAATCGATTATTTAAACGTTAATTGATAATAACATTATATGATAATAACATTATAAGATAATAACGGTTTTAACTCGCACACTGCGAGCATGATGACGCTCGGCAGCTCTCTGCGTATCCTGTGTGACACCGAAGAAACGCTCCCTGTCTGGACTCTTTCAACGAGATACTAAAAAAACAGCTCTTTACCAAGTCATTCAATCCTGACTGACTTTATGTTGTTCTGTCACTGTAACTATGTGTAAAGCGTCCTTGGGTCCTGTGGAAGGCGCTAAAAATATTTATTTATTTATATAACGTTAGCTAAATTAGTAAGGAAGTAATGGTAATTATCAGCTGTATGTCGTTACTAACTAACCTACTGGACAAGGGTTGAAAACATCAGGTACAAGCTGAGACTAAACTGGTGTGCAGCTCTGTCCTGTTCACATACTGGACATCATGATCAGTTTTCAGAGGAGTCTGACAACTGGTTGTTAAAGAAATGAGGGACCATGGAGCTGAGAGGTTAATAAAGTAAATTAGGGATGCAAACTAGTCCTTTTAAGCTAATTAGGAGATGTTTTTTTGGGGTTTTAATGCGCAAATGAAATGCTCAGTAATTGTCTAGGGATCCTGTATAGAAAAAATGATGCATCATCAAATCGAATCGTGAGGTGCCCAGAGATTCCCACCCTTATCTATAATGCCTTCCTAACAGGTAAAACACAGGGCAGATGGGCATTCTTGAAAACTACAAGTTTGTTTTTTTTTGAAAAATATAAAATCAATATTGTCTTATAACAACAAACAACCTTTAATTAAATGTTATTATACTATGAGTCCCTTACAAACTGAATACACCTCCTCATACAGAGCATTAACTGTGTGTTTATCTGAGGGGATTAACTTGTTTGTTCTTTTTGCTGCAAATGTCAACCCGATTTTATGATTTAACATACTTCGAATACACAACCTGTACGTCTATATGTGCTTGTATTAATCATGAAGTTTGTCAAGTTATGGAGACTTGCCACCAATTTGGGGACAAACGATTGGTCCTCACAAGGTTAATTAACCGTTAAGCTTGGCTTGTGGTTCAGGTTAGTGTTATGGTTGGGGACTGGCATGTATTGGTTATAATAAACCTGCTATTAAGTTGTTGTTTTTTTAATAATAAGTGTAAAAACCTTACAAAATGAACATGTCAGCAAACAGCTGTCCAAACTTCCAGCAGATGTGGAGCAACATTGGCACTGAAGTGGTGTTTCTGGCCACCTTTAATGAATGTCGGTCCAATACACTCTCTCCTTTTAGCTTTGTTTCGATCTCCCCCGACCGCTGAGGAATAAAATCTGGCTCTTGAGCTGCTAAATGCTCCACTACATTCAGCTAGTTGCTGACTTTTGTTCCGGTGCAGGTAATGTACAGCGGGTTCGTCTGAACAGCTAAAGCTGGAAACACAGCTGATGAGAGAGTGAATTAGTAAATTTGTTAGCCATAAAACTCAAACAGTGAGTTAAAAGATGCCAAAATAAAACGCTTAGTGGTGCACTTGGCCGCTGCCTAGCATGCCAGCAGTAGCTTTGTAAAACATTTAGCAAATACTAGTGAAGATTCCTATTTTTAATCTATTTTTTGTTGCTACGGTGATCTTTAAAAGGATCACAAATGGGAAGTTGTACAATTACATGAAAACGTATCACAGTTAGTGTGCAAAGCCGTGTGATATCCAGCTCCACACAGTCCTGATACTTTTACAGCCTGAATTCATTAGGAATCCAACCCTTTATCTTCACTGCTGAAGAGGATTTCTGACATGATTGGACACCCTTGTAAATACACAAGACAAGCACGCCTGCTAATAGCCTGCTGTTAAAACAAATACTGTGAGCTGGCCTCCTGCCTGTGTAATAGATACCCCCTTTTTCACCGCCGGGTTGCATTCGCTGTCTGGCCTGGCAGGGGTTCATGTTTCGAAAGCTTGGCAGTGCAGTGGCATGTGAAAAATGTTCCCCCATATTGGGACAGCAGAAGAAAAGCAGAACAATTAGGGCATGTTAATGTATCCTGATGTTTGGTGCCACCATATTCCATTAATACACAAGGCCTCGGTGGGCAACACGTGCGACAGAAGGCTTAACTAATGGTGAGTATGCAGGACAGGCAGTAACTAAAACGGTCAAAGTGTCACTTGAAATCTAAAATGTAGAAGTCCAGCTGGTCAACAGTATTTCATTAACAGTTCTCCCAACAAAAAATACTGTTGGGATTTATTTTCAGAAGAGGTAACATCTATAAAGATGCTAAAGAAATATAGTATAAGGTAGGGAGGCAAGGGCAAAGTTCACATGAGGTGCACGACTGTGTTTGTCATTCACTGTCCCAAATGGGCCAGCACTAATCCTGCTGCCGTTTTATGATCTACCAAGTGCGTCAGACTATTTCCATTCCAGACCCTCCAGCCACCTTGCCTCTGCACTCTTACTCTGCACATCCAGAGCTCCTTGGTCCAAAGCCAGGTGCCCAAGGCCTTTTTCCAAGGCAGAGAGACGGGAGAGGGGAGGGGGGGGCTTACTGTAAGTCAAAATATTCATATTCACCTGTCACTATTACCATGTAGCAACATAGAGCAGAAGCAGTTGGATGTGATCTAACAATTAACCCATGTCTGGTATCAATTACTGGTTAAGCTAACTTATTTTCCAGATCAGTCGATTGTTTATTTTCAATTTATTTAATTTGATAGCACTGGAGAAAGACACAACGCAGGACGATGGTGCGTAGCTTTAAGAGCTGATGGCAGGGTCATACCAAACTAATCGAACTGCATGCACACACACTTTAAAGAGTGTGTGTCTGGGGTTGGGGTCAAGCTGTTTTCTTAGATGCTTGGTTAAAACCTAAAAGTATTGTGGTACAATTGTGACCTCTAGTGGCTTGGTAGCTTATGTGCAACATGCGTTAGTTCATTCATGAAGCAGAATCTAATTTAGAAATGTCTCCCCATGACAGATTTACACCTTCAGCATGTTATTTTACTGAGATACTGAGAAAATTAGGATTTTTATTTTTCCATAATTGCAAAAATTTAATACCAAAAGATAGTACAATTATATTTCTTTAGAAAGCTTTAGAAGGCCAATATCCCACGGCAAGTTCTTGTCAGCTTTTACAGACAAGCCATAAAAAGCATCCTGATCATGGGATGTGCACGGCGCAGGACCGGAGGGCTCTGCAGCGGGGGATTAAAACCCGCTCAGAAGATCCATCTCCTGAGCATCAGTGATATCGTTGAGGTGAGGCGTAGAGTGACATTAAACCTACCTACCTATAACACTACCCTTTCCAGTTCTTAGTTATAACCCTTAAAAAACACTACTGGGTGTTTCCATGTGCTAAAAAAGAAAGCTGGTGGATTTTAAACATTTTATTTAATATTTTAATTAGAAACATTTTATTTATTTATTTAATTAAACCTAATTTAACCATGTCTTTTAACTGGTCAAAGAAGGCAGCAAAACAGCATTTAAAAGTTACATTAACACACATTTGATAACACAACACATTAAAACATCTTCCAAGACACCTACACACACAGAATCGAGCCTATGGGAAACATCTTCACTCCTCCTTAAGGACGAAGGCGAACACAACTTGAACTCCGCAAGTGGTACCAGCACCTTTAAGTGGAGAATCTTTTGTAAGGAGTTTCGTGTTGAGGTTGCACAATATGAAAACTTGGGACCAACCCTGGGGCATGTAAAAGCAGTAGCCTGCAGACTTTGTTAGGTAACTACTGACTGGAATGTTAAGGGGGCTACAAAGGTAAGCGGGTAATTTGCACAGCTTCCTCTATTGTTTACCTCAGTTTGTTGGTAATTTGCCTGAGCTGTGGATAGGTCTCCAGAACTTCAGGCAGTTTGAGAACTTCAAGAAAATCAGAGCAGGAGTCTTGACCTTTACCAATCACTTGATCAATCAGGTCAGTGATAGTTTGTTCTGGCAGTGAGATATGTTTAATATTGTTATATTGTCTGTCTGTGATGATGTGTTTGGCATGCACATGCTGCAGAATGAAGGAGTGATCCGCCTTCAGGCAGTCAATGAGTTCCACCTTGTGCTCAGTGATCATTTTCACAGCAGGGTCCTGTAAAAGACAGCAGGGTTGGTTTGTCAACACCAAACTAATGAATGTTTTTGGGGTTTATTGAATGAAAGGAGTCATTTGCTTGTTGGAAATGTTACTTTTTGCTATGGCGGGACAAAGTCTTGGACGCCATTTTTATGTTTTCAAGTGTGCCTGTGGATCTTGCTTGTTTTCTTAAGCTGCTTTCACAACGAAAGCAAATTTAATATTCGCCTCGCTTCACTCGCGCGAGTTTGACCGCTGGACATTTTGAGTGTTCACACATACGTGTTTTAAGCTAATAAACACAGCCTGTGGATACTACTTCTATATGAACACAAAGTAAACCCTTGGCTGTTATTTAATTGCAATAAACTGATCAAACTGATGCCGAAATAACTACAACATGATGCCGTTTTGTTAGAAATATGAATCCATACTTTGTCAGGTCTGTCAGCGAGCCAGCAGGACGACAACTTTTAAAATACGTGTTTTGTGAATGGAGTTCGGATCGATCAGGGCTATGCTATGCTCGCCTGTTCACAGTAAAGTAAAGAACAGCTGGAATAAAGTTACAGACACATTTTCTAAACTCACCAGGTAGTTCAACTTTCTCGCTTTCTTTTGTAATAATTAAAAAAACAAAAAACGGACAAAGCTGGACCTCTTGTCCGTTTTTTTTTTTTTTTTTTTTTTTAAATAAAATAAGTAGTAGTCAAGCAGAACTCTGCTGAGAAGCGCGAGTGAAGATAAATCAAGTTGTAATTCCAAAAACTAAAGTAAAAAGCTAATTTAATAAAATCATTTAACTCCGACCTCCTCCCACTGGTAAACGGTGTAGCTGACCCGTCAGCCAGCAGATTGTCATTACACCGCTCGCCTGGTCCCCTCAAACAACCAAACAACGCTCCGAAGCCGCCTGTGACGTTTGGACAATCTCACCGCTGATAGGCTTTGGCAACATCGCGTCAAGCGAATTTCTCACCCAAGTTGAAAAAATTTAACTGCCCAAAGCGAATTCGCGTCATTGCATGGACTTTTCTATGAAATCAAGCCGCCCAAAACGCTGGATTCCCTTTCAGTGGAAATGCATTTGCTGGAAGCTTCAGCAATGCAATGTTATATTAACATTCATGACAATAAAGTGAATTTGAGAGCCGGGTCGTCATTGTTTTCTCAATACTTCTGTCACCTTTTGCTCCCCTCTTGAATTTACAGCCATGATTATATGTTTGTCTGCTAAATATGAAACCAGAGACCGTCAGCTTGGCTAAGTCTGGCTGTGTGTATCAAGGCCAACTTTCTTTTTCTTTATCTGTTTGGGCTTTTGGGTCCAAACCTGCCTAAGATGAGTCTGTACATAGTGTCACTGCACAGCATCACATGAGGCATACAAGGCATCCCTGAGTTTGTCCCACTCTGGGTAATTTAGGAGAACCCCCCCCCCAAAAAAAAAACAAACAAAACAAAAACAAGCTATCAATGTGCATCTTACTCTGTAAGGTAACATTTCCACGACTGTTTAGTGTGTGAGTGTGAGTACTTTACCTGGGAGGGAGGCAGCGTCTCACCTACAGTTCCTGAGAGGAAAGCAGCGTTAGGATTTGCTGATGTTGGATCATTGAATGTTTTAATGAATGAGAGACTGACAGAAAGCACATGCAAATAATTATATTGTACAGGTCACTAGTAAGAAGTTGGCAAATGTTACCTGCACGTACTTGTTGTGTGTTCACACACACTGATAAATCGATATCCCCCATATTGACTCCAGTTATTTTATCAGCACATATTGCACTGCCGCCAAGTGCAGTGTAATTTGCACGGGGAACCTGTGCACCAATGTTTCCTGAACAAGGAATGAAAAACGTGTTCAAAACATGCATCAAAATACTCAAACCAAAGTGTTGTAACACAGGTTTGACATTTGAAACAAGAACAGTTACTGTGCAAGCTTTACCGATGCACTGCAATGTCAAATTCAAATGTATAGCAACAATATTGCCAAAGATACATTTAAAGTACATAAGGACAATTTATTACATTTCATTAGATAAGGAAATAGAACAGCCAGAAGTTGTGTTTGTGTGTGTTAATACAAAATAATAATAATAATAAAATACATAAAATATGAAGTAAATAATAAAACAATAAACGTGTGTTAGCATGTTTGAAAATGAAAATAATATATTAAATTCAAATAAATAAAACTGTTTAAAAAAAAGGAAAATAAAATAAGGAAATGATACAGTAACGTGTGTTTTTAAAAAATAAATTAAAAATTTTAACATTAAAGATTAAAATAAACTCAGTTAATGATGTGTGTTATAAAAATTGTGTTTAAAATAAAAATAAGTAAGTTAAACTAAGTAAGCAATTTATTTTACAACTTTCTCCGTATGCCTTCATACTACAGGGAATACCTGAGAAATATGAATGCTCACCAGATGAACTACTTCCAGGATCATGCGCTGTTTCAATCGTCATGTTGAGGGACTTAGCGTTTGTTAATGTGATGTTTCTGGCAGTAACAACACTGTTACAATCAGCAAACACTGTTAGAGTGGATGAACCTGGAAATATTGATGATCATAAATGGTGACACTTTAAACATGGTACACAAAACTGTAAATAGTTGATAAGGAAAGAGTGAAGAACGAATCATGAATGACCTGATGATGAATCACTAATAATCAGTTGGTGAGGAGCTCCAAATGGAGGATGATTTACAGACTGGGATATCCTGTATTAATGAATTGTTAAGCCGCCATCATAAATATAAGAAATCCTTGTTGTTCCTGATTAACTCAGAACCAGCTTCTGAGTGGCACAAAGATTTTAATCATTACTTTTTTTTGGGCCCCTTTCAAGTAAAGTGATGCATCATGCAAAGAAATCCCTTATTACAACTACAGTTTTTAAATCCACCAGTGAAAACAGTAGTTTTGTGCTGCTCAGCAGCTTCAGGGTTAATCAGGACCCACTCATAAAGAAAGTGACAGTATGTCAGTTTACAGATATTTATTAGTATAGTAACGACCTGATGATTCATTCATTTAGTATCTTCCAGTAGGTTTTCTAGTAGATCATTAACGTAGATTTGTTCCTCACTCATTCCTCATACTCATAATTTAGTTTACTGTATTTTAAACTCTGCTCATTTGAACTCAAGTGTATGACGAAGCTCACAGACACGAGCTGTAGTGATTTTACAGGCAGAGCTTTACCTGCAGTGTCAGGGTGGAAAAGCTGCTGCAGTTGCGGGTAATGGGCCTGATGCTCCTGCAGAATCTCCCAGAAGCTCTGACAGCTCTCACTTCCCTTCCGAATTATTATTTCCGAAAGCATCCTCATCTTGCCTAACGCACCGCTTTGCTTTTCTACCTCTCTGAATTCATTCCTAGATAAAATATCCCCACACGCATCTAGGATGTAATCCGGGTCACCGGAAAGCCACATACAGAGAGTGTCCTGCTCTGACCTCAGCTTGTCCATGATCTGCAATGAGACAGAAAACAGCACACAAGCTGACAGAGACATACGATTTGTTTAATCCGTCCAACATAATTAACTTAAAAGCCTTCCAGAATCGAAAGTTAGTGTGTTTTACATAATCACACGCTATATAAACTTCTAAGGCCACTAAAGGCCAAATAATAAGTGCTTAAAAGCGTTTACACAGTAGGCTACCGTCTATGTAGTCAAATTAAAACGTTTCGTTATGCATATATATGCCAGCAGAAATGTTCAAACTCCGGCGCGCTGACACGTAAGTAAACTTGAGCCACATCTGGAAAGTCTCTGCATGACGCAACACATACCTTTGTCTGGCCTGACTTTTCGTTCTGGGGTTGAAGTAAAACTGCAGGTCGGAAAATTGAACGTAAAGATAAAATATTAAAGAGTTTCCTGGTTATCGACAGAAACCAAACGCTCGCCGCCAACTGCGCTCACTTCCTCGTTGTTTCACCTACGTTACAGTGTAGGTGGGGAACAGGATGCGGGGGCGTACAGCTGCGCTCGCGGTGACGCAGGCCAGATGCATAATTATAGTGTAAATGTAAGGCATCGATAATCAATAATTACTGTATCTGTGAAGCATCGCTACAGGCCGTAGCGCTGCTACATGGGTCATAATTTAGTTTGAACAGTGAATGAAATCCGTCATTTGAACTTGAACTCGAGCCTTTTTTTATTTTAAGAAAATAAAAATAAAATATATATGTGCAATACTAGTTTGCCTCTTTCGGGTCTTCTCATTCAGCGGTTAATTAAATCAATAAAACAATCACAATAAAACAAGTCATGAGTTCATGAGAAAGTTGGACGTTCCTTTTCTGTAAAGAGTCACAAGCGTAAAATAGGATCCACTAATTACTGTTACAAATATATCCTCGCTGCTCAGGCAGTATTGACATTTATTATTATTTTATTGTTTTACTGTAATCAGAATACAGTTAAAAATGTGGATTTGAAACATGAAGTTTCTCATTTGTGAGCACAATCATAAGCAAACAGTTTCATATTGTGTATAGTAAGTTACTGAAAAGCCTCATCACCAAGACCAGTTTTTCTTTAATTAAAATAGAATGAAATGATTCACTTCATGACAGCACACACTAAAAATGACACTGTTAAAATAACAAACATCCAGTCGTGTTAAGTTAGCCAAAGGTGGTCTGTCCACTCATTAAGGGGAATCAAAGTCGACAGGATGAGATTATGGCAGCGTTTGACCTCTGGGTTATTAATCCCAGTCACGTTGCTGCTGTCTTTGTCAAGTCTGAGGTGGGAAAACAGGGAACCATGTAAATGATTAGTATGAGATGTTATGACACTTTGCAAAATTTGATATGTTTCTGGTTAAAACTGGCAGGAGATGAGAGATAAGATGCATTTTTTCCCTGTGGGCGGTTCTAGTGTTAAAAAGCAACAAGGGTATGAGACTTATTTGGGATGTGAGTCCACATGCTGTCCTTCAGACTGTTTACACTTTTGTCCATGCACAACAGAAAAGGGCCTGTTCCCGAACATTAACATGTATTAAATGAAGCATTAACATGTATTAAATGAAGCAGTGAGGGCTGCCGGAGGTGTTGAGAGTTTTTACTGCGGAGGTGCTTGTTTACTGATGGATGTGCTTTTGACAAAGGTAGCATTGCGCTCCAGTGTTACAGCCCTCCTTCCGGACGTCTGACTCAGTTCGCTCATATCCACTCCCGAGTCCAAGCTGGTTTCTCGACTCTCGGCTGGCATTCGCCTCCTCTGCTGCTCTGACACAGCGTAATGGATCTCAGCCGCGGGTTTGCCCTCCAGTGACACGAACCAGGCCCGAGGAGGCTGAAGTGAGGGGATTTTAGAAAGTTCCGCCAAGGCTTGCACCGAGTGTCTGCTGTCCACAATTTTATTCAGTGTTCCTGGGACCGACACCGACTCCGGGAGGCTGAAGTGACCCCTGGGTGTGTTGGTTGAGGTCGGTGCCTGAGAGCCCTCTAGAACCTCAAGCGGGTCCTCGGCTTCTTCTGTCTGGCTCTGGGTAGAAGAGGGACCTTTCGGCAGAGTCTGGGTGAAGCTGTCTTTACTCGGCGGCTCGGCGGCGGCCCCGTTTGAAGCCCCTGCTCGGGGAAGAGTGGCCGACCTGCTCCGCTGAGGCTGCTCGGGCTGCTCCTCCAAATGGAAGAACGCTGGAGTGTGAAGAATGGCAACAGGCTGGTTGTAGAAAAACAAATTCTCTGTCAGAGCGGCTGGAACTCTGATCTGCTCTGTAGTTTTATGCAAACACTTCTGATCACTCAGGTCAGAGTTAAGCTCCAGCTCGCTACACTCCAAAGTTATGGCCACAGCGTTGGGGTTGGCTATGACGTTGCCATTGAGCATAGAAATAAGAGAGGCGTTGTGCCAGTTATCCCCTCTTTCTGTGAATGATTGGCGCATTCCATCCTGTGGATCGGAGAAGCCTCCTTCATCGTCACACGTGGAGGTGGATTGGTCTTTCCTCGTCTCGGGTAGGATTTTTTTTGCTTTACTTTCACAGAGTGGACTTCTGCAGAACAAGAGAGAAGATTTGCCTCAAATAAGGGATTCGTTTTTCTGTAGTCAGCTGTGTTTTACTGAAATGGAAGCTTTAATGCTCAGAAATGTTGGTGGTTTATTTGTTTTAAGCAGTTTAATATCTCTGATCAATAAGACCTACAACCTTCAGTTACAGCCCTCACAGCATAAAGTGTAGTGTTAAAATTTAAAGACACATTTTAAAGAGGTGGTATTCTGCTCATTTTCAGGTTCAAAATCTTAATTAGGGGTTGTACCAGAACCGGTCTGCCAGGTTTAATTTTCAAAAAACACCATATTTTTCTCAGACTGCACATTGCTGCAGCTCCTCTTTTCAGCCCGAGTTGTATGCTCCGCTCTTCAGCTACAGAGTGATGCATCTTACTTGTACAAAATCTTTGCAGGTAAGGACTACTAGCCAATCAGAAGCAGAGAAGGGCGGGTCGTAAGAAACAAGGTAGTGTGATCCAAATCAAAGCCTTCAGACTGCGACCGTAACTGAACAGATGGTCTAAGTTATTACCAGCCCACAACATCATTGTTCCACATCTGACCATCAGGACTGAACGTTGAACTGTTGCCGGTGTTCTGACGATCTTTGCTGCCTTGCTGAAAATGCTTCCATAGCGCAAATCGATAGACTCAACTCTCCTCGCCCTGCTCCGTTTTCCATTGCAGATAGAACCCAGAGAGAGCGACGCCACACACAACGGCCGCGACGTGACGTTCAATGCGACACACACAGCTCTTAAAATATATCCAGTTTGCGGTTAAAATGGTTTTCACTGTGCAAACCTGTTACAGCACAAAAAGAGATATAACTCAATAAAGGAGAGGGAGAAAGCCAAAAAGCAGAATACCACCTCTTTATGTGCTCGATATGTTTGATTCCCAGTGAGCTGGGAGGACGTTTTGATACTGCAACACAACCAGAAAGTGCATCTTTAAATGTTATTTTGAGTAATCATGTTAACATCACCACAATTTATATAGCATGAGATGAACGCCTCTGTTACCTGCGATTAAACAGTAACCCAAACAGAAGACAGACGACAACAACGAGCATTCCTCCAAGGGTAACCATCAGGATAGGCGAATGGCGCACAATGAAATCAACGGGGATGGCAAGTCCAAAGAAACCTGAAGCATATGAAGATGAGCAGAAGAAGAAGTTAGGCTGAAATATAAAATATACATGAAATATAAATTACTGTAGATTAAAATTAATTTGTTGCATTAGTAGCAAAAAACATTTGCCATTTAATGAACGTCAATTTCAGTGGATTATAAAGCTTATTTTAAAATAATTTTTCCATAGTAATTTATTTATTTTTCTTCCATCTACTTGCAAGGTTAGAAGAATAAAGTTGTCGCACTAGTTATTTACAACAACCATCACAAAATCAACCCTGACATTTCCACCTTACTCCTGAACATGGCACAGAAGGTAGAGACTGAGCACTTGCCTCTGGTGGATGACAGAGGCGCTGCTATCCAGTAACCAAGGTGAGGAGCTGTGAATGTCCACCGGAGTTTTCCTTCCACTGACACCACCGTCCCAAGTCCTTTCCTCATCCATCCACCTAAAACAAACAACAAAAACAACCCAGTCACTTTTGCTTCTCACGAGCTACCACAGTCCCCTCAGATCTTCAAATAAGTGCGCTCGTCTCCTTGCAAAGACAGTCCAGGTGAATGAGCAGGAGGAGACACCACTTTGCATCTCTGGGCAATTAATAAATTAACGAAACAGCTAATTCTAAGTAGATGTTTAGTGATATGTTTGTGAACATAAGAGTCAGCTGATACATGATAAACTGGACAAGGTAAAGACTGCCTCCTTATCTAGTCTGAACAGATAGGACTTTGATTTGTTTCATGGTGATTATGACACTAATAAGACCCTCTGCATTTAGGTTAAGCTCTCCCCTGCAGATGTGCAGTCAACACACACCTTCCTTATGATCTTTATTTAATAATATAACATTAATTATATTTATTAATCTTTGCTGATGGCTCCAGTATTTGACTGAAATAAGTAGAAATGAACCACTAAGCTAAGCTGTCGGTGTTACCCGGTGCTAGGTGCTAACAATATTGAAAATCCATATTATAATTAAATCTAATAAGTGTATATTTAAGTGACACCATTTGCAAATGATCAGGGCCTTTCAATACTCTTTGTCTTTTAGGTCCATCACCATATTTAATAAACTATATTTGCATTGACGGGAGCTTTCAATACTCCACTTATCTGTTAAGGTCCATCACCATAGTTAATAAAGTATATTTGCATTGACTATTTACAACTGAGCCCCCTTTATTTAGCTACATTTCCAAATAGAGGCCATAAAATCATCCTCACTGTCTCTCCTGATTCCTCTAAGATCAAACTCTGTGCACGATTCTACTCACCGGTGGTCCGGTTAAAGAACCACGCTGGGACAACGTTTGAACTCTGAAGTCCACAGCCGTCAGGAATGCTGAGGCTGACCTGTACGGGCCCAAACACATGTAACTCTGCGTCTCCTGAGAAAAGCCGCACGCTGACAGCCGCCACCGGACTCAACTCCACACTGACGTATCCTTGAAAAACAGAGCAGGTAATGCTTGAGAGAAGATGTGGACTATTGGATGGAATTGTCTTAAATGAAACATTCCTAAATAAATCTTAACTTTGGTAAATCAGTTTATTACAGCCTCTAATGGAAGTTTTTTTTTTTTTAAGTGGTGCAGAATATGTGCTGCTTCTGGACCATGTCTGCATGTGTCTACCACTTTCCGACTACCACTAGATGGCACTACAGGAAAGAAATCCTTATTAAGCATTTTCTGTTTGAACTTTTATCTAAACCTGCAGTAACTTTCGTCATCTAAAATCTTCAGTGCAATGCAGCGTTTAATTAGATTGGAAGTACTAACACAGTGCTTTGTGTCAGTTTTCTGGTAAAATGTCAAATCACTCTAATATGAAACAAAATATACTGTGACCTTAAATCTATTGTTTTCAGATTCCTGCCCACATCTACCTGATTTACTACTCATGATGCCCACAGTGTTAAGGAAGGTGTCCTCCTCTGACGGCAGCTTGGGAACGGTCAGGTAGGCTTTGACAGATGTGACATCGCTGCTGTCTGTCAGGTTCAGCAGGCTTTTGGAAAACTGGACAATTGGCAGCGATGAAGCATCTATCAACAAGCAAACACGACGTGATCAATATCCGCTGAAAATATGTGTTTCCCCTTTAGTGCAGCTCTTTGGCTAATGCACTTAAATTAACGCTTGCACTGAATCATGAGCAAGGCAGAGAGAGAAAGTTGAAAAAGTGTGACTTAAACAATATGCACAGTAGCCTACCAGATGTTTTGCCAGTGATCATGACAGAATCATCAAAAAGCCAGATGTTCCCCTGATTCAGGCCGAGTAGTGACATGGTCACGGAGGAAAATACTGCAGCAATGATGAAGAAGGTGCAAGATTAGGCGTCAGTACTTCCTTTTGTCCACTAGATGGCAGTGTGACATTTTGACATACAAAGTCAAGTATTTAACTTTACACAGAGGCAAGAAATGGGGGGGATTCACTTTTCTGTCAGGGCCTTTATCTAAGCATTAACAACAAAAAACAATAGCTCACGATTCAGTTCTTTGCTGTCTTGAGAAATGCATATCAGTGTAGATGGCAGATGGCAACACAGATGGAGGAGGCACACACACTCTAGATGTGGGTTATGAAATGATCCCAAATAGTCTTGTGTGCTGCACCTAATTACATGTTAACTGCAGTGGGGCGGAGCAATAATTGGCCTTACAGTGACAAGAAGAAAGTTATGAAATATATAAAGCTCAGGATTTGCTAAACCTGTGCAGATCCACTGGCAGATACACATGCTGTGTGTATCAATGTAATTGGTTGAGTTAAACAGGCAGAGCTGTGGGCTAACAGATTATCTGAACTGACATAAAGAGAAACAAGCTCTCGTAATTCTAGCACTCGTGCCACTCAGTGGAAAATTACAGCCATGCCAAGTTCAAAAACAGTACTCCATGATTATGGGACCCAATAATGAATTAAAAAACCACACAGCTTTTCTCAGTTTTATCCATTTGATGAAGCTCTTTCGGCTACACATACACAAATATCTTACTCGGCATTCTGTTGGTTTTACACGGCAGCAGTGTGCAGATGTAGCCTTCCTTGCTGGCCACAATCGTGACCGGCATGTCACTGCGGTAAGGTGCACGAAGTAAAACACCTCCGTCCTCCCCAGTAAGAGCTGTGTTGGTCCTGGTGTAGTTGATGTAGACCTCCACCACTGCCTGGCTCAGGTACTGACGACTCAGCGCGTCGTTGACCTGGACTTTTAGGTTCAAGGCGGAACCTGGAGGGGGGGTGGGGGGGGGGGTAACAAACCAAAGAGTTTACAGTCGAGCAGGTAAAAACGTAATTACATCTCTCTGACACAGCTCTAGACAAAATGTAACATTATAAGCTCCATTAGGTAGCACTTATTATATATTATATATTATAACGTATTGTAAGGTGTTGCTGTTATTTTGTCCACCCCCTTTTATGCAGTATGACCACAAGCTTTAATGCTTTAACTGAATACACTTAGTCGCATTTCCAATTAGCTTAGACGGGGCCTTATTGGCAACAACACAGGAAAAGTAATCAATCAGTTAATCCCAGGAGATTTCACAGAGGTGGACACAAATACAAATGGTCAAATTTGCTAATTTGTACAGCAAAGTGTGCATTCAAGACAACATTATGCTGCATCAATATGCAGGCAGCTACGTACAGTACATATTTCCAATAACAGGATTCTCATGAGGTGACCCAATCATTACATGTTTTTAGGAAGGGCCTAGACAGTCCCATTAAGGGCCTAGTGATAAATGGGACACCTTATTCACAAACTCAATGAGCCACTTTCACACTCAATGTTAAGTTCATCACAACAGCACTTTATTTCTTAGATATAGTGTTGCTTAACAATGACTGAATGCTTAGTTGCACATATGAACAAAGCATAACGCTAACCTAAGCCTAATCTACATTTTTAAATTAATAATGGTTCAAATGACAGTGTGTAATCTGAAAGGTGTCACTCGCAGTGACAAAAGCTTAAATTTTTAGGGGTTACTTTAGATTCTCATCTTAAGTTTGATGGACATGTAAAGAGACTGTGCAGAACTGTCAGGACAAATTTAAACTGCTTCCGATTAATAAGACAATTTGTACCCCTTAAGGCAGCACAGCAGTTCATGCATTCTGTGATATTTTCTCATTTATCGTATTGCATAACTGTTTGGGCTCAGGCCAACCAAACTACAATTACACCCATTAGGTCGTTATATAAACAGGCACTAAAAAGAAATGGACCAGAAATCTGTAAAATGGCGCCGCTGCCTCGTTCTACAGAAGCATAATATATTGAGTTTTGACAATTTTGTAAATTTTTCATTTCTAAAACTAAAGTGTGTGATCAAAAAATATTCTGTCCACTAGTAGAGAAACAAAAGAGCGGAATAAGAACTGGAGGCGCAGTAAGTGGAAACTGTAAAACGTAGAACAACATTTGGTCAGACATCGTTTTCTGTAAGAGGCGCACATCTGTGGAACGCTTTACCGTCCGAAATTAAAACATTGACAGAACTCAAGGTTTTTAATAAACATTTAAAGCAATGGTTGAAACTGAAACAACTCTGAACACTGACTGTACAGGATACAACACAATATAAACCTAATGTTGCACATGTTAGCGTGCACAGACACATGCACACTTTGTGTTCTTCTATTGTTAATTGTGTCTAGACTCTGTTTATAGTGATTTCTACATCTACTTCAGCCCATATCTTACTTCATGTATGGGATGTATTTATTGTATGTATTTTAATGGTTGTAAATTTTAAACTCAATACTCTGTAATCTCTGTTTTAATTTTATAAGCCTAACCAGGGACAGGGGGTGCAAATTAGTCTTGGCTAGAAACCTGTATGCATGGCATCTACTCTGTATTCTCTATAAAGCAATGTTCTATGCATTTGTCCCTGTCAAATAAACATTAAATTAAAATAATAAAAAAATACGAGAATTAGCATCAAATCTGAATTTCCCTCCCTCCTTTAGCTAACTTTTGTGGTTTTGTTCCTAAAACGCTTTCATCAAGCCTGTTTTTAGCCACACCAGGTAGCTTTTTATGATAAAAACAGACAAAGTTAGCGACTAGCTGGGGAGCATGGAGGAGCATTTAGCTGCTAAAAGGCCAGATACTTCCATCAGGAATTGGTGGAGACCAAAACAGAGCTAAAAGTAGACTGAATACTGGACTTGCATTTGTCGGGTCGGCAGAAACACGACTCCAAATAAATGCAAACGTGTTCTAACATGTTCACCGTGACAACTTTACGTTAATATTGTGTTTACAACTTATTCTGCTGCACCCGTGTGGGCCAGAAAATGAGTTCATAGCCATGAATCTCAACAACAGGCCCATCATGAACCCTCCACAGTTGCAGGAGAGCAATAGTGTCACAGGCATCTTTCTCTAATGGTGACAATTAGACGCTGACAGTAGCAGTGGTTGTATTTGCTGCTGGGCTGACTGCTCATAATCCTGCTGCTAGCAGACTCGCCAAAGCTTTACTGAAAACTCATGATGCCTTACGCCACCAGCTTTTCACGATATTTCAGCAAGTTCCAAAACCAGATAACCAGATCACCGCTGCCCCTAACCATTCCCTTTGATCAGAAGCAGACAAATGCCCGGAGCTGCCAGGAGGGCCTGCGTTTGCAGCCACAATATAAAACCAACATCTACATTTGGCAGTGTCCGTGCCCCCCCCCCCTTACTGGGATACACACACCAGTGCAGATGGACTTGTTATGGGAGAGGCAGCCACTTAATGTGTGTTCTGCCTTAGTGGCCAAATATAACAGAAGGGGGTCACCACATCTGAAGTGGAGGTGTTTCGTGCCAGATTACTATAATCTCCCCATTTGGCGAACTGAACCACGCCACAAAGAGGTTTATGAAGTGGATTGAAATGGACCGTCTGAGGCCACCGAGGCAGATGAGAAAATTGACCCCACGTTGCACGTGATGGGGCTCGAATTCGCTTATTACTGGTTACATAATAGCACTGGCGTCCAATGAAGGTTTTGTTTCTGAACGCTTTCTCTCTCAGTGTGTGAACTCTTTAATTTGGTAGCACGAGGACGATGCTTCCACTGATCAAACATTAAAGCACAAAGCTACTTTCCCCAGAAGTGTAGACCGGTAAATGCTAGAGTGGCAAGTTCTAATTGTTGAAAAACGGCATGTTTGTGGCTAAAAGCGTTGGCATTTGCTTTTGCTGACACATCAGGCAGATTCTGCGTGCTGTTATTATCACTTAGCCACAGACTATGATCACAATCAAGATGCACAGGGAGGAGCACAAACATGTTGACTGGTCAGTTCTGTGCGACCACCAGGGAGCACAAACAGATGGTCCAACAGGGAATTATCTCTGGTGACCCCCCCCCCCCCACACACACACACACACATGTTGTGTGTGTGTGTGTGTGTGAGTGTTGGAATTAGGCCATACATTCCAAAACACAAGTGCACCCTTTGATATCTGGGCCAAATCGCTCCTCAAGTGCGAGTCAGCAGTATCGTACTGAAGCGAGACAGAAGTCGCTTAGGGAGGGAGGAGGTGGGTGAGGGGGTGGCAAGAAGACGTGATGCCCTGACAACAACCAGGCCTGTTGTCAAATAATTATGATCCTCGCTGGGGTAAAATGATTGAATCTTTAAGTCTGTTGCTCCAATGACGGGACAACAATGGCAAAGTTAATCTTGACCACCTGGTTCAAGAACAGAGGAGGTTTTTGTACATTTTCTCTTTCTATGCAGCAGAAGCGGCAGGTTGGCCGTCATTCCCACGACAGTTCACTCTGTCCTGAAGGGACAGGAAGGCTGAGAGGGGAAAAAAAGGTTTGGCAGGACACAAAGGGGGCTGGGGGCGGTATCAGGGACAATGCCATGCTTGGGTACATTTCCAAGTATTCCAAGTGTCCAAGACAGAGTCTGGAGGATCACGTGATGACGGATGGCAGTGTACTCCTACAGCAGCATGAATTAGTCATGAATCAGTTGGTAAGTGAACAGTTACAAATCCCTCTTTCAGCTCTTCTCCATGTAAACAAGATGGGGGGGGGTTTACTTACCTACATACATACCTTTTATAAAGGACAGCTGACAGCTTTTTTGCTTTTATGATTTTTTTTGCCCCAAGTCACTTGTTATAATATAAAGTAAACAACACAAATAGACGCTGACAAATCGCTGCCTTGTCGGTGGTGATGCATTTAAAATGCACAGATGGAGAAACCGTTACTCACTGGGTGACAACAGCAAGCTGCCGCATCACTTATTACTCATGAACAGATCAGTAGATTTACCAGCAAATCCTGATACAGATGGTCTAACCCCACCGAATGAGGACATCTATAATCTGTTAGAGCGGACTTGTAATGTCTGGTGGAGGACAAATATGAAACATTAATCCTTATTTTCCAGCCACAGTGTCATTTATTTTCATCTTAAATCTAACAGACCGAGCTCACACAACAATGATAAGTTTTACTTCACGGTTAAAATCGCCCGCCGATGCAGTGAAACCTCTACAGACCTGACCAGGGCCCGATCACTTGTTGTGGGCGCTGAAAGGGCTCTTGTTTCACGCGATCCCCGTTTGAAAAGTTCCCGTCGTTGATATGCAGAGAGAGTCCGGCCGGAGTGAACTCTCCGCTCGCTTTCCCATTCTGGCGCAGAATCAGCGCAGACAGCAGACAGATCAACAGGCGCATGACTTCCAAAGAAAAGGTTGGATCGGTGTCACTTTTTTACTCGCCACAGCTCCAATTTTTATCCACGACCTGTACAGAGATGCCCGCTCCACTGCCATCCTCACTAAACTGCGGAGGGAAACTCCTCCCCTTTAAGCTGCTGCTCCGTGGACCCACAGAGAGACCTATCTATCTATCTATCTATCTATCTATCTATCTATCTATCTATCTATCTATCTATCTATCTATCTATCTATCTATCTATCTATCTATCTATCTATCTATCTATCTATCTATCTATCTATCTATCTATCTATCTATCTAATCTCTGTCTGTCTGTCTGTTATTAATTAAATATTTTACAAATGTATAATAAAGGAGACCGCTATTTAAGTAAAAGCAGAAATCTACAACAACATAAACAGTCTGTAGTCAAATATAAGTCCTCCATTCGTATTCTGCACAAAACCTGTTTAGTATAAAGAAGTTACATTTATGACACGTTCACCGTGTTCCAGGATTAGTAGTGATGATGCATTTTAAGTCATTTAAAACTTTTACTGAGTTTATATTCCTATTTTTAGTCCTTTATTTAAAATTGTATAAATTTTTACTCTACTTGTGACAGTGGACCCAAAGATTGCTGTGGACCCGAGTACAGACCAGCTAGAGAGAGTAGATTAAGTTTACTTCTCTGTTTATTCTCTTTTCAAAATGATTGTAACTCAGTTATTTCCTCAGCCTGTTTTTATTTTCCATTTAACTCTTTTAACCCTGATTGAACACTGTAACTTTTATTATATTTTATGTTTAAACTTTTTTTTTATATTTCCCTGTTGCTTTTATGTTTTATGTGAAGCACTTTGAATGACCTTGTTTTTGAAATGTGCTGCACAAATAAACTTGCCTTGCTTCTTGAGTGGACTGTATATATTCTATTCTGTAATTGCACTCTGTATCTTCTGTTATTAATATTACACAGTTACAATATTATTGTGTTACATATAATATTCAGAAGAAGAAGATAAAGAAGAAAAATATACTGAACTGAAATTGAAACAAGTTGATTTGCATTTAAAAATGTCCTTCAGATAAAGATACTAAGAATTATAATACTTGCCTCGCAAGTGTTGTGGAGAAGAAAGTCACATGACATGAAAATAGTTGGGTTTAGTTCATGAAAATTGTACAGGTACAGTACTTTAAAACATATATTTAGTTCACCGCTGAATAAATATGTGGTTCTGCTGTCACCACTGGAATAATAATACACCAATGATCAGTTGATTATCAAAGGTTGGATGGTGTGAAATGTGCTGTTCAGCGTCACAACAAAACACCTGCACGAGCTGATTTGTACCACTAGATGGTGACAATGCAACGTCAGTTCACCTGCAGACACAGTAAACTTTCAGTTAGCCAATAATGATCCCATTCATTTATTCACAGAACTGATTAATGTGTTGATAAGGACTGCAGTGTGACCTCAAAATCTGACCTTCAGGAATGTGACTTAAATTAAATTAGCCTGTACTTGTATAATCAATAGTGGTTGTACTAGCTGCAGCAGTGGGAGTAGTAGTCACAGTAAACTATAGTTAGTGCAGTTTCAGGAGTTTTACAGGCGTCTTTATTTTCTACTTATTTACATTTAATATATTATTCACCCTTTCTTTTTACATGATGCTAATGTTTTAATCATCTGGCTCAAAATACACTGTCTGCATACCCGCACAAGTCAGGACTTCTTTGTTCTCTGTGTGGGTTTGTTGTTTTTTTTTTTTGTCACCTGTCCCCAACCTTAGTAGTCCTGTGGAGTCCTGCTCTGGTTGGCCATACAGGTAGAAATCACAGTTAACATTTTAGAAGAGCTTGTGACATAAATCTGATTGAAATCACACCAGTTTACAGTAAAACATTCCCCTCCTGTGTTCCGTATCAGTCAATGGCCTTTCAGTTGTTTTCTAGAGTGGGAGTCACGCCCCACTTCACTTTCTTATATCCGTCAAGTTGCACCTGGAGGTGGGCTTCCTTCAGTGATGTCCCCGCCCGCGGAGCTTCCTGTCGCCAGAACGTGAGTGAATCCTTCCTCGGCTGGCTTCCTCCCCACCATAGCTCTTGTGTGACAGCGGCCTCAGAGACGCAGTGAGCTGACACATTTGTCCTCCCAGCTCTATTCCCATCTGACGGAGTATACATCAGAGGCTAAACACACAAGCAGGAGGATGGATGACAGCCCGAGTCTCCAGGATCAATTTGCCACAAATTAGATACAGTAATGGCTCATTTCTCTACATAAATAGCTGCATCTACAGGGATTTTGGAAATCTGCTCGCTTTCGCCCTGGAAATCTGAGCCTGCTCTCTGCTCCCTGGATGCTTTCTTCCATTAATCTTGTCAGAACACAGATTGACTTTCTCTTGGTTTTCTACACACAGAGCTGCCTAGTTTATTAAATTGTGTTAAAAACAAACAAACAAACAAGAATATTATTCTGTTCCACTGTGTGGAAATGTGCCGGCCATCATTTCCATTTATATACATGTGTGGTCTGTGGTAATCAAAGTAAAATGCCTATTACCTGTGAAATAACAGTTTGCTCTTTCTTCAAAGCGTCTGAATGCAGAGAAATGTTGCCACGAAAATAGCTCTGTTGCCTATAGTTGTCCACAAATTTAAATAGAGAAGCACTCCGTTGATTACAGACCTCTGCCGTGTATATTCAACGGGAAAGGTCATAAGGTCACGGTGGATCTCCTCCTTTTGTGAACATTTCTGGCGGGTTAATGATCGAAGCCTGTGGGTCAAAGCTGAACAGACGAAATGAAACACACAGGTTGTGAAATCTAACAGTTTGTTGACATAAAAGTATCAGATTGGAGTCTCAGTTTTCACAAGCCCACAAAACATAATTCACTGCTATGAAATCCATTTCAGATGTTGCACTGATGCATTTTAATATCACAAAATCTCTTATTTCATTTCTCAGCTTTAAACAAAATCAGGAGTATTTATCTTAAAATGCTCCAAACAACGATGACTAATTTTCTGGTAATTGGTCTAAGCCATTTTGGAAGGTGACGTCTGCAGCGAGTGGAACAAATTAAATGTACGACTTTGCAGCTGTGCTCTCTTTCAAAATATCAGAGATGGACCAGAGGCAACAAACTGATGTGAGGGTGTAAGACAGGAAACATGGCAGAGTGATAGACAATGTCACACGGGGAATAAGCCCTTGCCCAGAGAGACAGGTGCATGACTTCCCATTAATAATGATAACATCAGCAAGGCTGTTTGAGGTGTACCGACATGCCGAGGAATATTATTGGAAGATAATAAAGTTTAGAAAGTTGGGAAGAAAGTAATTCATTGTGTTACTCCTTATAGGGGAGACATTGCAGGACGTTACATCAGGACTCCGACGTTAAAGCAGAGGCTTTCTATAATATCTCCAAAGTTCTTCGCAAAGCTTTTTAAACTTTCTATCTAGTTTTCAATGAAAATAACGTCCACTGGTTATCTACTGGATTTTAATTAATTCGAGTAAAAAGTAAGAGGTATTTAGGATACAGCTTTGTACAGCTTTTGCAGTTCTTTATATCAAAACTTAACATGAAGAAGCAGCATTAGGTTTTTATGCTCTATGTATTCGGAACAAACTCCCAGAAAACTCCACGTCTGCTGAAACTCTCAGTTCTTTTAAATCAAGAGACTTTTTTTCTTCACCACTAATTACATCAAATGTAAGGCTGCAGATTAATAACTTACACTGTAACTTTTACTGTCCTGTTTTATCCTGTTTTTATTTCACTCTTTTTAAAAACTGTTCTATAACTATGTTAAAAATGTGTTATTTTTGCTTTTATGTTTTATGTAAAACACTTTGAATTGCCTTGTTGAAATGTGCCATACAAATAAACCTGCCTTGCCTTTAAAACCTTGGTAATTCTAGTGAATTGAGAATAGGGATGTTGGAAGGTCTTGTTGGAAATTGGCCCTGTTGCATTAAGGCTTTGTGTGCATGTGCGTAAAAAAAAACGGGACAAAGATTATACTGTAATGATAAACCAAGCTTTTTCAGACTTGGCACAAAAATTAGCAAACACGTGATAGCACGTGTTAGCCGGGGACAGTCAAAGCTATCATTGGGACCATGGTAAACCTGACATGTGCATCCCCATTTTTTGTTTATCCTGTCTACTTTCAGCAGGATGTACATGAGTGGGAGGGTGATGCCATACATAATGGTTTCGCCGCTCTTCTGTTAGCCTACACACAATAATTCTGGTGAATGACCTTAATGAAAACACAACACTTCAGTTCATGTTAGCTAATTTATTATCCCAAGTGGGAAACTTGATTTGTCGTCAGGGCACAAAACTAAAAATACAAAAAAAATTTGAGCAGTACACTAAAAACTAAAGTGTGAGGTTACCTGAGACGATTAAGCGGGGTTGTTGCACAGGGAACAAAGGGAATGCTCCTGTTGAACTTGACTTCTGGTTCTCTAACCTGAGGGGAATGTTACTATCTCAGAATGAGGAGGGGGGTTTGTGCAGTCTAAGATGGATTCGGCCTTACTGAGAACCTGCTGGTCAAAGACAGCAGTCAGGGGAGTCTGTAAGACGCCTTACCAGAGCCACCTTCTCAATATTGTTCAGGTGGTTATTGTCTCTAATGTTCAGGTCACCACATCATGCAATCATCAGAAAATGTTCCAATAAAAGACTTAAAACAAACACACTGACCTGTTAACATTAAAACATTTACCTTACATAATGCCTATTCCTTTAACGAAGGTCTGACATGGTGGTTTGGATGGTTTCCGTCTAAAATCACACCAATGGTCTTTGTAGCATTGAATTGGAGGAACAGGCTGATTATGACTGTATGACCAGCACATTTCAGGATGAGCCTGTCCCCATGCTGGCTTCTACAGTCATGCGTGTAGAGAATGTAAAGCAGACACAGTTTGTTTACAAGAAAACTCTAAAGAGGTACAAACTCCAGCTCATCACCTTGATGGAGCCGAAACGTGTCGGTCTAACAATAAAGCGGTTAAATATATAATATGTGCTGGAGTTTTGACCTCTTTAGATTTCCCTTCTCCGTCCAACTTATAGTAGGCAAAGGTGCCAGAACCCCTAACTCTTACTTGCCTTGTTTGGACGTTGACATTAATGCTATTTGCATGTTGGAAACTGGTCATTTGGATAACTCTAATGTGGGGATAAGTGCAGCCTCACACAGCCACTAGCACAGCTGCACTCTTGTCTTTATTTTGTTGTGTTAGTGGAGCATCAGTTCAATTTACAATCATATGACTGATCATTGATTTCTTCAGCAGAGTTGATAGTCTGTCAAACTCATCCGTTGCTCACTGCTAGTGATGAAATATTGCCTTGTGAAGACGGCTCACAGAAGTGTCTGTTGGCTGTTGTTTAACTCAACATCCTGAACTCCACCTCGGGCAGGGGAGGTACACTAAGGAAGGGTTTTCCTTCCACTGTAATTAGACTGTGTGTTACACTATGTGAAAAACCGAGCTCCTCCGGCAACAACCACCAGCACATCCCGTTCTGTAAAAGGAGAACGTGGCATGACTTCTTAAAGCCGTGGCAGGTTGACGGGAAGGCAGCCCGCTTCGGGGTGCAAAGGTGAGACAGGGAGGGATGCCTCTTGCCTCTTCCGTATCCTACTTAATCTGCGGGTTGATTCATAATTTACAGACCTAGTGCAAAATGGATTTAAGCATTTCGGTGAAATTCTGCATGGTGGGTATTATTGCAACGAAGTCCAGGATGAGCAGAATTAACAGCACAGCACAAAATCATCGGATGCCTCTGCCCTGCAGAACATCCAGAATTCTGTGCACAAACTTCGTTGCAGATAATCAGCGTCCCCGCTCACATTACATTCATTGCCGTCTCCAAAAGTGGGTAAATTTGCAGTGGGGCTTTATGTATCAGGGTTTACTCAGTCTAAGACAAGAAATCCATTCCCAAAATACCGTTGCTGATTGAAACGCGTGTTGATTGTTTGTTAAACAACTTTTTTTTTCATCCCAGAAGAGGTGAATGCTAAATCTTTTACTCGCTCTATTTGTTCTCTGAAAAGAATTAGATTTGACGATTAAGAGAGGAGGTGAGGACAAACAGAATCGTATGTTAATTGATGTAATCTATTCTTGCATTGTCGATGCTTCTGCTCCCGCAGTACATTTACATCAGCACTAATGTCGCCCCCCTGCTCAGCAACCAAAATAACTGGGTTTAGAGCTAATATGCTTTCTGAATGATTGATGGAGTTGGAGTGGAGAGCATCAGCCTCGATGCAGCAGCAGCAAACTATCAGAGCTGACTTCCCAAGAGCTGCATGCAGAATCTCATCCAATTGCATTATCAGGGACAGCTGCCTCATTTCCATAAAGCCTTTGAGAAGAAGTCAGGGCATGTTGCCCCACGTGTTCTACTTGATCTGTAACTGACCAGGACCTGGTCCTGTTTTCAAAAGCAGTTATGTTTTCACTCCTGTCCATTAAAATGTCTGTCTGTCTGTTTACAGCTATCATAAATAGGAAAAAATGAATGTATTTGAATGGAATTAACTGTTCAAACAAATGTTAGTCTGCTCTCCGGAAGGATTTTTGCAAGCAATCTGTCTTTGTATTAAAGTATACAATGCTAAATCTGAATTTTTGAAAATGTAAACCTGGACATATGTCTACTTTAGTTTATCTAAAAAATGCAATTATCTTAACATTATCTTTTCCATGCTCATGTACATTTGGTTGTTTTTATCAAAACCTGATTGTTATCCATTGTTTTCTGTGTAATGGACCGTTCACAAAGCCCAGGCGCCTTTCCTATAGCTACATTTGCCTGTCAATGATAACAGTAGCAGATTTGCCATCAAAATTGTTAGTAATCGCTGAAACAATGGGTCTGTGATTTCAGACGGAGGTAGACAAAAGCAGATTTCTCATTTCTAGCTGCAGGAAAAGCCACGATATACCAGTATAAACTCTAAGCAATATTTTTTTTATTACACTGAATGAAACGCCTCCCTGCAACATGAACGGGCTGCTGGACCTGCTGATCCTGCTGAGAATGAAGAACTGAGGCGGATGCTTGATTTGGAACTTTCAGTTCATTTTTTGTGGCTCTCTGCTCTGTATGTTTGAGTCGCAGTGGGTCTCTGTTATATAAATCCACGGGCAGCCTCCAGTAGCGGTGCTGCTGCCCCGGGCCCACGGTTCTCTCCAGTTACGAAGGGGCCACTGTGGCCCCGGTCTGCCTGACCGAACATGCATTTCGAATAGAGTTTGTTTGTGCGTCTTCATTGCCGCAAAAAAGGAAAAGGTAGACTCAGACCACGTCTGTGTCTTCTGCCGATACGAGGCCCCCCCACCACTACCAACGTGCAGCAAACAGCACCAGCACTGTGGCCTATTTCTATTGTCGTTGATTCCACCTCCTTAACAGGGCCCCTGTCAAACTTTAGGGGAGTTTTGCTTTCACACCTAAACTATATGTGTGGTGGTTATGGAGTTTTGTGTGATGGTTTTGCCTGTTAGTTACGTTGTGTTGGAGCAATGTTATAAATGATCTGTATAAGCCAAGTACATGTTTATGCAAATCATTTGCTAACCATGTACGCACGGCAGCGTGTATGACGTTTCCCTGATTAATACTTCACACGCTGTGCGTGAAAGTACTCCATGCACTTTGTCACTTCATAACGTCTATTGAAAAGTGTATGACACTGATCCCACAGTAATAATGCTCGAATCATTACTGTACAAGACGCCTTCTCTCTGTCCTGTCTCTACATCATCATTCATAATATAATATTCTTAATAATATCATAACATGCGAACATTTGCAGACTTATAAAACTAACGATTCTTATAATCAGTAATTTCTTCTTGAACTCTTTATGACACCACAGAACATAAATAGACATCAGAAGCATTAAACTGCTACATAAACTTTTGTCACTGGAATTTGATTCCCCCATTGTCGGCTCTGATGATGCAGAATGACAATCGCCAAAAACCGTCCAATCAACAATGTTTAATTTCTTCCCCCTTGATCAGGACCAGATGAACCAAGTTAAGCAGCTTACAGCCTGTCGACCGTATTCTTTCCTTTTCTGTTTTTCGTAACAATAAAGTATGAAAAAAAAAGTGACCATGGTATTAGAGGTCTAGAAGTCCTCGTCCCTTCTGCAACGAGCCATCAGCTGCGCGCCTGGCAGCTTTCTAGCACATAAGCTCCCACAAACTAATTGCACTACCTGGATTTGGCTGGTGAAGAATAAATATCTACAAGGTCGAGGAGACAGATTTTTTTTTCTTCGGAGCTGCCGCCAAATCAGGGCAAAAGCAAAACTTAATATTGGACATGTTGTCGCTGTTATTCACAGTGTGGCAGAGTCACACTGCCTGTCTGATCGGCCCTGTTTAGTTCAGGTCTCAGTCAGTTTTGCTGATTGGTCAGTTCTGCATCTGTAATGTAGTCTGTGTTTTGGGTTTCAGTTCGGTCTGTTGTCTTGAGTCCAGTTTACTCCGTGTGTTTTTGCTTGTGGATCTGATCCTGTCTGTTGTGTCTTGTTGGGGAGTCTGTTTGTGTTGTTCTGTTATGTTCTCTACTTTGTCCACTCTGTGTTATTAGTTCAGTCCATGTTTTCTGTTTTCGGGTTTTGTTCCTTGTCTTGTGTTTCCTCTGTTTAACCTTGTTGATTTCATTGTTCATTTGCACGTTCAGTTTAGCTCACTTAGTCTTGTATCTTGGTTTATTCCTGCATTTTAGCTCTGTGTCTTAGTTAATGTCTTTGTATTTGCTCCTTGTTCTGTGTCTGCTTTATTTTTCCTTTGTCTGCTCTGTGTTCTGTTTAATCCTCGTTTCAGTCTGTTTTCCCTGTGGGTTGTAGTTTATCTGTATTATTTATGATCTGTCTGCTTGTGTTCTGGAATAGTTTGTTATTTACATTATTCTGATCTGTTCTGTCTTATTTTGATATTATCAGTGTCTGCCTTAGTTCTTGTTTAATTCTGTTTCTACCTGGTTACAGTTATTAGTTTCCCTCCTGACATGATTGGTTTCTGTCTGTCTGTTAGATGTCACAGTTTATGTTCCTTGCCAGTTTTATTTATTCATTTGCTTCTGATCACTTGGTGTTAGCGTGTTCTGTTCTGTTTAGTCATCTTAGTTTGTTCTGTCTTGTGGAGTTGCCTGTATTTAACAGTTACTTGGTCTGTCTTGTCTGATCTTGGTTTTCCAGTTCCACATTGGAATTCCAGTTAGAGTCTTGTCTTGTGTTTTGCAACCTTTCCGAACTGAACCTGCTCTGTGTCCTTCGTTTGGATCCTCCAACCTGCTCAACGCATTTGTGAACAATATTTGAGAGAAATAGGCCTTTTGCGTTCATAGAGAAAGTCTTAGATCTTTGAGTTCAGCTCATGATGAATGGGGGCAAAAACAAAAGTGCTGCGTTTATAATTTTGTTCAGTGTAATTCAGTGTCACTGTTTAACATCAGAGTGGCTTTTATGTAGTTAGTATAAATATAGTGCAAGTATACTATATTACCACTAACGCATATTAACAAGTAATTATTGCCTTGTAACACAGTAGTCATTTTTTAAGCTTGATAAGGATTGTAAATGTTTCTGCATTTGTAAATACCTGCGTTAAACATATTCCCTCTTGTGATGCACCCGTAAGTGAACTTATTAGGCCTTACTCTGGAGTCTGCGGTCTTAAACAAACCCTTGCTGACCTGACTAAACTGACTTTTTTTTTATCCAGCCCAGCCAAGGTCCCACATTGGATCTCACTGTTAGAAACCCATTAGAACCGAATCTTTACAGCACATGAAGGCTAAATTGTCTCTAACATCAACGTGTGTTAGTCCTATAATAGACAGGAAAGAGCTCGAGCCCCCTGTGACCCTGAACACGATAAGTGGTTTAGAGAATGGATGGATGCAGTATTTGGAAAAAGTCCATATTTTCTTAGCCTCCTTTCCAAAATAGCACCATCATCCATATTCCTTTTCAGCAGTTTTTTTAGGGCACTTAGCAGTGAATGAAAACCTGCAGGAGTTTCAAGTGATGCTGCTCTGCTCTGTGCAAATGTAGCATTACGTATGTGATCCCTCACTGGCTTCCCACAAGAACTACCGCTTGTGTTGGTTGGAACAGACAACCAAACAAAGAGCCATGGGGATGAAAATCCTTTAACCTTTACTGTAGTTCCACCATTAGGTCAGATTTTACAATAACCCGTCTTCATGATCAATAAAAATGTTGTTTATGAGTTGATGATAAATAAATTCTAGTGTTTTGTCCGAGCAACAAACCTACACATGACAACATGAAATTATCGTTCTGCCATGGCTCAGCATGACAACATGAAGAGGATATCGTACTAAAGCATTGAACTTGCGATATTTTACACACAACAATTTTTTATCAGGCCATCACAAAACACAGTGAGAGAGACAAGAAACCATGAAGGCAGTACAACCACTATAAATAATTCCACTTGGAGAATTGACTGTTTATAGGATCAGCCCCACAGTTCAGTAACCAGGACAAGAGTCTGTGTACTGAATAGTTTTCCAGGGCACAATACAAAAGGGATAATATGCTTCCCAGATTTTAACAATAGAAGTTTAATGCTCTTCCCATGAGTCACGTTGCTTTCACAGGTAACAATATCACCAATGTGTACCTTTATTTGGAAATAGATTATGTCAACTGTAGTTCTAAACTATTTCCCCGTGTTCTATACAGTACTTTGTATCCCAGAACCACTGTTTTCTTGTTTTGTACTGCCGCTATAATTGGCTTACCCATGGCAACTATATAGACTTATTAAGGTGAAACATCCTGAAAAGTTCCCTATCCTCTCGTTATTTTTTCAGTCAGTAAGAAAGTACAAAAATGGAAAGGACAAAATTACTTACTGAGGGTTCTTCTTTCTTTTTTTTCCCGCCCCTAGACAGAGGCAGAGTCAGGAATGGTAGGTGTGATTAATTCCACTCAGTGCTGAACAATCTCCACAGACAGCGGGGGGCCAATAGCTGACATATGCAGGTATCAAGAGCTGCTCATCTTCCCAAAGGGAAAACTGGGCAGCAAAGACAGATCTCCTCTTTCCTGCCTCAGTTCTTTATTGGTCAGAATATGGCACTAGTTGAGTGCTCGTCCCTCTGTTTATCACTTCAAGGCTGAGGGGCCAGCTCAATAAATCCTCCCGCGCGTATAATAAGACTGATCTTCTAATCTTCCTTTCACTACGGAAGCTTTGTTGTTACACAAATCTCTGGGTTTCACTTTTTTCTTTTTGAAATGATAGGCGACATGCCAAATGGGGCAGAGAAACGGGTCAGCCGCAGGTGCTGCACAGGATGGAATTGTTCCAAGCTGGCGAGCCCCTTGCTATGCATCACATACTTTAATTAGATTGTAAAATGAGTGGCCATACTATCATTAAAATATGTGTTTTCACTCCCATTGTGTCTAACACTGGGTCATATTAAATCAATATATAACAGCTAGGGCACACAGTGGATACACAAATAGAGCTCCGAATGTCCCTTGTGTTCCGGTTTTTCAACGCAGATGGTACACACATCATGCTCACATCTGATATGAAGACTAAATAACATTGACTGTCTGTCTTCCTACTGCGCTCAGATTCTTCCAGCTGGTCTGGGGAATCATACGTTTGATTTTTCCATTGATAAATGTGCTTTTCTAACCTAAAGAATAGTAATTTTTTTATGGTTTTTCACTGCAAGATATCTACATATTCCCTCGCCTGCTGCTTGGGGGGTTGCGATGGTAAACTTAAATTGAAAATGCCAAAATTTAAAGCAGCAATAGTATAACTGACAAGTATAACCTTATAAAGTTGTTGTGGCAAACTTGCTAACAAAAATTTCTCCTTTTAGCTCTGTTGTGGTCTCCCGCAACTCCCTTTGGCTGCTAATGCCTGCTTTGCAGCTTGTCCTCATCAGAGTGCTCCTGAGAACATCTATGTTCACTAGCTTGTCACCCCCAACCCCCCATTTTCGGGGGCATAACATAAATATTATCCCAGCAACCATACCGAGTGCACCGATCAATGAGAAGAGAGCTGTCGTTCACGGGCATGGCTGAGGTGGTATTCGGTTCTAGGGCCATTTCAGTGTAAGTTAGGCGTCCGGATAAAGGCAGATAAAAGTTCCACGTTGAGCGTCAGTGTGCTTGGTGTGTTTGCTGGGATAGTATTTAGTGGGGAGGAGAATTAAGTAAATTTCTTTGGCTAGAGCAGCCTATAAGAACCTTAAATGAGTTAAACACACTATAACTAATGAATTACTGCCTTAGTGAAGAAATTTTATTAATGTCTACTACTTGTACTTTAAATGAAGTGATTATATTTTTATTGTAAAATTAGGCAAGGACAAGCATACACTTCTACTGATAAAAATGTATTTGAAATGAAGAATGTTTAAAATTCAAAATCTGATTAAAGTAGCTGAGCTTGAGTAATTTGAATGTCTTCTTTTTGGAGAGAAAGGGAAGGGAAGAGGAGAGGAGATCTTTCCTCTACTGCAGAACTGCAGAAGCTTGAAGAAATTTGAGACTTTGTCCAAAGCCTTCAAAACGTCTCTAGAAGTCTTAGCGCCATGTTGCAGGAGAACAGGAGAAACTTAGAAACAGAGTTCGATGATTCTTCTGAGGGTTTGGACTTGGTTATTCCACGGCAGATCTCTAGGCCCCGGGCTCAGAACGCGATCATCACTGCACGGGAACAAAAACCTAACATAAGAGTTAGCAAGCAAGTAAGCTTACTGTAAAAACTTGTAGGCAACAATACAACACAAGGCTTTAATCCGTCTCTGTAGGATGATTTCGTTATAGACGATAGTTTGTCCGCATCACCGCAGCAAACATAAAGCAGCCTATAAAACAGTCTGTGGGATCTCCTACAAGAGAGCTGATTGGACAGTAGGCGGCGTTTTCACAGAGTTGATCTCTTATCTGGAACATAACCTGCTCCGGAGCAGGTTGGCCGTTCAGCATAAGCTACCATGGCGATCTACCCCGGTAAGAAGTGAACCACCGTCATGGTACGGAAACCCCGGAGTTACCTCGATAATCTCAAATCCTGCTTCATGGTGCAGGCCTCTAATTCCATCTCATGTCAACACATTGCAACGCAACACCTAAAACCAATGTACGATAAGTTATGTAGTCTTAAGGAATATTTATTAGTGCAGTGGATGTTTTTGTGTTTCATTTATTTTATTTGTATTGGGATTGTATTTTTTGTTTGTTGTTGTTGTTTGTTTGTCTGTTTTTTTTTTTTAAATTTTGGTTGTTTTTGTAAGGGTTGATTGTACAGGGTTCCTTTACTCATCCGTAGCCTTGCCAACTTTATCAGATTACAACGAGGACCACAATGGAAATAAGTTTGTAACTTTGTTGTGTTATCCTCGACAGTTCTGATAATAGTATAATGTTATTGAGATGGCATCTTGTTATGAATTTATTTTTGTTACTGTCAAATAAATCAAATCAAAAAATCCTGTCTCTGAATCCTTTCTGACCTCCCTACCCTGTCTGTGGCTCTCAGGTCCAGGCCCACTGGTTTCTACCGAGGGGTAAATCAAAAAACAGGTACCAAATAAAAATATTAAAAAACATATAATATATAAGTATTTACTGCATCAAAACAGAGCATGTAGGATTTTAAAAAAACTACTGTGTGTGTTCATGGTATAGAAGGAAAATTTCACCCAGTGAAACCGTGTGACTCTGTTTTTAAAAGCAAAACAAGCAAACAAAACAGAAGTAATCTTGTCTGTACTGCAGCTGATATTCTTGCTGATATGTGCTGTCATCATTATTTTTACATGAGCCACGTCTCCAGACACTGCACCACTCTTGCTGATTGTAGCAACAATTGTGTATATCTGCACTCAATATATACTACACATACTGAATAGCTCCTTCCAGACATGATGCCAAAGCAGAGATCACAGATAGAAGCCTTTCCGATTGAATTAGTATTAGTAAGAGCACTCCTTCCAGGTAATAAGATTTCAAGTGTCTGGTGAGCATCATTTTCTCCAGAACTGAGAATCCGGTCACTGACAGAGATGAGTCGCATAGATGAGTCCATTTGAAATACTGAAGGTCTGGAGTAGATGCACAAACACAAGGTTGTGCTTTGTTGCGCTACATGTCTAATATTTCACTTTGCTTTCAATTTTCTTTTTGGCCACGGTCTCATTGCTGTGGAAATTTCACAGGAATGTGGTCAATAGAAGAATCCTGTTGGAATGGCTGGACTTTTATGATCATATGAAAGAAAGATCTAAAGTGAGTTGTAAAGTGAAAAAATGCAAACACAACAAAATGGGTGCACACACACAAAAAAAATCTTAAAATTGTGCTGCATGTCCTTTAGATGCCCTTTAGCTATGCAAGCAGGACATCTAAAAATATCTCCTCTCCATGCTTTGTTAACATCCTTAAAGGAGTCGAGCTGGCTCTCATGAAGCACAGAAGTGACTGGATGATGAATATCAGAGTAAATCAATACCAGTGTCAAAGCAAGACTTAGGAGTAATCACCATGGTCACTGACCAAATCTTGTCATTTTCCTCTGGGGATTATCATCCTCTTCTCCAAACAACTGGTTCAATAAAGTGAGGTATTGCAGCAGGTATGTATGCCGCTCTGGGTTGGGGTTTTTTTTAACTATCAACAAGAAACAAAGCAAAAGCAACGTAATGGACAGTTTAATCTTTTATACGAGACAGAGGGAGAAATGGGAGGTCACGCATTGTGTGTTTCAATGCTTTATTATTATTAGTACTTTTGTATTAGTGGAGACACTTTTAGCACATTCACAAAACCAGTTAGCAATTTTAAATTAAACATACTGTAGTTGTTTCATTCCTCACCAAAAATGCACATGAAGGCAGATGACTTGTATGAAGAGTCTACTGCCATGCCAGTGGCTCTGATTTAAGCCAAATGCTAACCTCAAAATGCTAACCACATCTATCATGCAACATGTTCAATGACAATGCTAACACAATGATGCCAAACAGGTGTCTCCGCTTAACATATTAGATGAGAGTCTTAGATGATTTTTCTCATACTTCAAAGGCAGATCACTCTCTCTTAGAGTGATAATGTGTCCCCTTCCTCTCCTCCCATCTCCCGTGGAGTACCGCAAGGCTCCATTTTAGGCCCTATTTTATTTTCCCTATTTATGGCTCCTTTGATGGCCATTTTCCCCTGCCATTGTTACGCAGATGAACTATAACCTTCCTTTACTGCTGAAGATACAAAAGTTTGGATGGCAAAAAACACCACAGCTTAACCAGTTTAAGATTTCTGGTTTAATTTATGATATTAATAATATACTGAACAATTCAACTGTCAGCACTAGCTTCTTCCATCATAGATCACTTAGTTATGGACATCATAGTTCATGCTTTTATTTCTTTACGTCTTGACTACTGCAATAGTAGGAGCAGACAAAAGTCAGACATCCTTTTCATTAGTCAGGTAGTCGCAGAAAAAAACAAACAACAATTAAAACCTTGAAGCTGCCCCATGGTACCAAAATCTTTTGAGGATTTTTGCAATTGGGATCTTCAATCTTTAAACACAGACGTCACTCCCCGGCACTGTTAGCATGGAGCTCAGAGTACCGGATAGATGTTGGAGAGTTTGTTTACATCACTAGCATAGGATGTTTGCTCGCCGGAAGGAAGAGGTTTTCAGGCCCGGTGAGAGACAGCAGGGATGCTGCTGCAGGGAGAGGTGCTTGGAATAAGCAACAGAACCGAAGCAGGAAAGTGAGCAACAGAACCAGGCTAAGCAGCCTCCCAGTGAACATAGATCCGACAGAAGCCTGTTTGATGACAGGAAATACGGAACTGAGGTGACTTGCAGAGGCTCTGACTAGGACTCTAACTCAGAACATGACAAAGACACCACAGCTTCAAGGACAGGAGAGGCGTCAAGCGGGAGAAGAGCAAGGTCTGGTGAAGTTGGAAGTCTTTTATTCCCGTGTTTTGAACAACAAGGCTTGTAACGGTTGAAATTTATTAACAAAATGTTCAGTCTCCTTGCTGGCTGTTCCAAAACATTCAGAATGGCTTGGTGCCCAACTGTAATGTGGCACAATGTTAACAACATGGCTTCGGTTATGCTGAAGAATGTGGGCTTATTTTATTTTCAACATCTTCAGGCGGCTTTCATTCGCCTTGCAGCTCAACGTAATCCTTCTTCTCGGTCTCTGCTGTAAATAGTGATTGAGCCACGGCTTGGCGGCTCTCACCCTGCTGCTGTTTGGGAGTCTGCTCTCTGGTATCCGTGCAAGTGTGCATTACTTTTAATTCACTTGTAGTTCCCAACTGGTAATTCTAGTGTGTTCATGCACTTTGCAGATGCTTGTAAGCCAGGCTGTGCATCACGGTGGGTTGCCTGTTCAACATTTCCAGACTCCAATCCCCGGCCCAGCTGCTTTGCTGTCTCTTTGGTGATGTACTGTCTCTACGTTGATGTTTCCTGACTGCATTTCTACTCTTCAGTCATCGAGTTGTTTTTCTTCTGTTGTACTGCAATTAGTTTGGCTCTGCGGTCCTATCTGGGCTCACTGTAGAGAGTGAAGTAAAGTTATCCATCTGAGACACTAGGGATGCAACTGGATGTCTATTAAACATATAGAGTGCTTATTTCAATTTATGGATGAGGGTTTGTTCATTGTTTAATTGTATCAGGTCTGTGCTGAGCTTGTGTCTTGATTTACTTTTTTGATTTTTTTTCTTGTTGTTTACTTTTCCTTGGTTCTCTACTGGACAGCTGTGTGAGCGCATGGATGTGTGTGCGTGTCTTCAATGTGTATTTGCGAGTCACAGTTGATCACTGTGATGCACTTACTCGGCCTGGGTAAACACGGCAGTGTTAGGGCGGCTGGAGTGTAGGTTGATGTGCTCCCGGCTGGAACAGGTAAGCAGCCTCCGGGAAGCTGTTAATGTTTGCTCCTGCTTCTTTCTTCTCTCATTGAATAGGAGCAGCGGGGCTTCAGTGGGCGGCCGGCTGATTCCCTAGTGGTGGTCGCTTAATTAATCCCTTACTGTTAGCACCCAGGTTGTCGTCTGGATGGGGTGCAATTGGGGTTACAATTGCTATATATGTCAGTGGTCACACGCCTCTGGAGCAACTAGGTGTCTTGCTCAGGGACAGAATGGCGGATGTGTCATTGAACCCTGGTCTCTCACACCAAAGGCATAGTCTTATCCACTGCGCCATCATCACCCCATTTTAAAGAAAGAAATATCGTTAAAAAAAATGTACCTCCATTTTTGGAATCCCATCTCAGGTTACTAAGTGTTTTAGTGAGTGACCTTTTTGAGTATCATTGAGTCCTGCTAGTCCAGATGTCACTAATAGGCAGACTGCGGTCCGGATCCAGACCCAGATGTACAGCCGATCCGTTATTTAAAATGATTACCTCGTGACTGGGGATGGGGATCAAGACCCGGTTCTAAAAGGACCCAGTTCCAAAATTTCTCAAAACCCGAAAATCAATGAGCTTATCGATTTTGCTATCTAGACTAGCGGGTCGTATGATTTAACGTTATGTCTCAAGCGTCAAAGCTGATTTATCTTAAAACTCAATGGATAAGAAAGCTAATGATAGCACCGAAACGCTGGACTGTTTATCATCAGGCTGCAGCCTCTGCTGCTCTCTGTCCTTACTGTAAGAACGTACGATAAAACCTTCGCGAGTAAAAAAGACAATACTTTATCAATACACCTGTCTGTAAGGTAAATACCGTGCAAGGCTACCTGATGCCTGTTGGATCTGGTCTTACAAAATAACAGTCACCAAATAATAGTAAAGTATCGATAGTGGTATTGATAAAGAATCAGATTGTTAAGCAGTCTCGATAAGGGCATCACTACCAACAAACATTAACGATCCCCATCCCTACTCGTGACGGAGCATTTCTATTTCAACCCGTGCAGCTTTTCTAGCATTTCCTGTACTTGGTTTAGCAGCCCAGGAAACTCAAAGACCAATTGCACATGTTCCAGTCATCTCATGTGATGCTGAGTGATTATTATAAAATTGGTTGAGACTACACTTCAGTCACTTCAAGCTAAACTTTTTATTTTATTTTTATAAAATTTAGCACTTTATTTTAAGATGCACATTAAAAAAATGTTTTAAATGCAGCCTTTAGATTACTTAAATTTAGAATGTGTTATTAGAGTAGTTATATTTATTATCCCTTCAGTTTGATGTGAAAACTGACTTGATTTGTCAGTAGCTGACCAAAAACAATTTTTTATACAACTAGACTATACATTATGGTAGGCTACTGAATGATAACGCAGGTTAGTCGTTATGATGTTCCGGACCTTCGCTTCCGGAAATTTTCTCTAACTGGACCTCTTTAAATTTTAATTGAATACCCCTGTGCTAGTCCATGAGCACAGGCCAGAATTTTCACTAACCAGTACCATCAAGAAGGCAAATTCTAGTTAAGTTATGTGAGCCTTTTGTAAGTGGTAGCTTTGTCACAGAAATACGCCTTCAATGAAATTAAATCGTGTCAATTCATTAACAGAACATGACATACAAAGAAAACAACAGCAGTCACTCTAAAAAATAAAACATTGGGTCAACAAAAAAATATATAACATATTCCACTAGAATTTCTAAGTTAAGCTGGCAGAATTACATTAATTCAAAGCAATGTTTTGAGTATGGTGAATTACCTTTTAGGCCACAATAAAACGCATTTCTAAGTAATCACCATAATAATTGTCAACATGAAAGTATTTAATTTGATCCAACATAATGTTATAAGTTTCTAAGTAACATGAACTTAATAATTAAGTTGATTTCTGCAAGAGTTAAGTTGTGTTAACGAGTTATCTTTAGTATTTCTTCTCATCTGAATCGAAGTCTAATCATGTCTAGGTAATGTTAGCCAGCTAACTGCCTACTTGTAGTTTATAAACGTAGCTAGCCTACATGCTAACCGGAGCGACGGCTAATGGGTAATCCCATATTAAGTTAGCTTGCCAAGACGTTTTCCCTGGCTACCTCGCCACCTATTACTCCCGCATTTAAGCTACTCAGTCAGTGACAGGCTACAGCTACTAGCTAACTTTACCTCTGCACACAGACTGTCAACACTGCTCAAATTTCAGAGTAAAGACTTCCAGATTTCGGTATGCATCAAAATAAACAAAGCTGAAATCATCGGTCATTTCTTCACTCGTTTTCACACAGTCATAGCTGAATAAGTAAAGTGCTTGTGGCCTCCAAGGGAAACACATATCAAAACAAACAGCAGGACTCACCTTTTCAGATGATGCTAGTGGCTCATCTTTATAGTGAAACATGGTGGAGTAATCTGGTTTGGAAACTACACCGACGGCCTGGACTTACATTACATTCACAGCCTGTATTATGATTCCAGTCCACACCTGGATCTACTAGTAGCAGAGTATGTCGACAGCGGTGGAGAGGGAGAGGTGAGTTCTGCCACGGCTTTAATGTAGTGAACACTGGCGTGATGTAAAGCAGCTGCAGTGCCTTTGAATCCTCAAGGCCACCTCTAAGAGGCCGGCTGCTGTTTGTACAGACTGCAATGTGATGTTAATTTGATTTTAAACGGAACATTTTCTGGCCTAGCTTAGTGACTGAATCAGTTTAGCATCACTGTGAGTAGGGACCACATGTGCAGGTCACTCAGTGTATATGCTGGTAATGAAAATAGCCATGAAATCTGTGGTTTAATGGTAGGTTAAAAAAAAAAAGAAGAAGCCATTTTCTCCTTTACTTACAGTGCTGTCCAGCCATGCAGATCATTTTAGATATGCCTGGTGAGGTTTTGGGATATCTGTCTCAGAGATTTCTGCTGCTGCCCTAATTCTACGGAGGTGAAAGTAATTTCATTTGAGGTGCCGAATTCATTTGGACGTGAGTTGTGGGGGAAAAAATTATTTAAGTTTATTTTTTTCTGTAATTTAATTCAAAAAGGGAAACTTTCATATATTCTAGATTTATTACACATAGTGAAATATTTCCTTTTCTTCTATTAATCTTGATGAAATCATGGAAATCAAAACTAATTGAAATCAAAAATCCAGTGTCTCAAAATCATATAGAATTATAGAATAAAGAATTTGTAATACAGAAATATTGACCTGAGCTCTGATTAACTCAAAACACCTGCAAAGGTTTCCTGAGCCTTTAATCTCTAAGTCTTAAATATGATATTCTAATTGTTTGACATGCGTCTGTATATACAAATATGCATTAATTTTAATTTAAATGTTGTTCCCAACTGGTAATTTTAATTCAACTGGTAAAAAGAATACTCTGGTGGTACAGACAAAGACTGAAACAAGCAAACCCTGCCACCAAACGAGTCTGGGCTCCAGAGACTGATAGAACCCTGCAGGACTGTTGAACTCAAACAGACTGGGATGTGTTTCTGGCAGCAGCCACTCAGGAGGACACTATCAGCATACAGGACTATGCTGAAATATGTGCCTGGGTACATCAGCACCTGTGTTGACAACATTATGCCCACACTTCAAGTCAAGAAGCTCCCCAACCAGACGCCCTGGTCAAGTGCGTCACATGCTGCATGCTCTCTTGAATTTACACCAGGTAATGAGATGGAATACAAAGCTGCGAAGTCACGACTGAGAAAAGTCATCACAACGGCTAAGAAGCGTTACATGGAGAGGCTGGACAGCTTCGATTCTTCAGCTGACCGCGGGCAAATGTGGCCAGGCCTGCAGCACGACGCCGAAGTGTATGTATTTGTTTTGGGTTTTTTACATCTGATGTTTACACTTTAATACATTTGAAGCTTATTCTATATCTATATTTGTCGTATTTTCATTGCACTTTATTCATTTTTTTTATTGTAGGCATCTGATTTGGGCAACAAAGTAAGAATTTCAGTGAACAGGGAAACGTGTGTGAATTGCTGTCGTGGTTTGCATTTCAGTTGGTTTGGCTCTGCAGCTCTATCTGGGCTCACTGTAGCCCAGAGTGAACTGAAGTGATCCATCTATCACAATAGGAACACAACTGGTTTTCTATGAAACTTATAGACAGAGACTGTTGATTTTCATTTTCCCCTCTTTTTGTTTTCTGAGGTTATTTTAATTTATGGATCAGTCCTTGGGGTTTGTTTATTGTTTATTGTTCTACTTTTCAAATGAAATAGTCTGGATTTTACTTTTCAGAGATACAGTATTGTTAGAGTTTTGGATATATTGACTAAACACAGCACACATAATACTGCATACTGAAATATATTTATTTTCAGCAAAACCAATTGTGGAAACAAAAAAGAAAGGATGAAGTACAGCACAAAAAACAAAAAAACCTAATTATCTCTTCGTCTGGCTGGATCTGGCCATAGCACGTTGTCCTCTCTCGCAAGACAGCGAGGGAAGCATCGTCTTGAATGGCGAATCCCCCCTTGCACGGATGCTGCATCCATTTGGTCGCTGGCATCCTGATATAGGCCTGGAGGTCATAAACCTTCCTCCGCCATGCTGGAAAAAACTCCTCAACAGGGTTGAGGAAGGAAAGAGTGTGGCGGGAGGTATTGGAGTATATATTGTTGTTGTTGATGATGATGCATCTCATCTGCACCCATTTGGTTTTCAGCTGTAATGATGTGTAGTCTAAAAATGTGAGTACGTAGGCTCTGTTGCGTGGCGTGGCCTGGCGGTGGAGGACCCCATTCCGGGAGATGGCAGCACACATGGCGATGTTACCACCACGCTGGCCCGGCACATTGAGGATAGCTCTATGATGTTTCTCCCCCTTCTTCTTACTTTAGCCAGTTTAAACCCAGCTTCATCTACGGAGATAAATTCATGCTGGATTGCAGCAGCTTCCATTTGCAAAACTCAACATTGTGTTGTTCAGTGTCGGCCTCCTATACATTTACGTGACAAAGGGTTATTTGTGCAGTGTGCATTGCAGTACATTCCTCCACATATTCATGCCGCGGGTCTTTTACTCTCTCCGAATTTCGTTCGAATGGCACTTTGTAGAGTTATTTCATCTGCATGTGATGTTTTCTAAGGACTCGCCCCAGTGTTGATAGAGAGACCTGATGAACATTATTGACACTGTGTTGTCATTGAGGATGTTTGTTTGAATTTCTCTCAGGCGTATTGCATTATTGGCCAAAGCCATGTTTATGACAGCTCTCTCTGTTCTTCAGAGAATATTCGGCCCCTTTCCTCCTCGATGTGGTCGACCCTCAATCCTGCAGACCAAGAAATATACATAAACAACAGCGTGAGTAGGAATACGAGTTGTACTTCACCTGTTCTCTTGTCGAAATGTCCGAATTACTGTCGCAACAGTAATTCTGCTCAAGTTGGGCTGAACTCTCTGAATGTCAACCCATATTTTCCAACATGGTCAATCAATGTTGCTCTAATATCATTTGATAAATTTGGTCCCAGTCTTCTTTGTCTATGTCCTCTGGGTCTCCCTCTTCCTCCACGTGCACCCCCTCTCATCCTCCTTCTTCCTGTAATATAATAAATATGACAATAATCCATTTTCTAATTCTATCTATGCATAATATTGTTCCCTACTCGGGCCTGCACACTGCCCCTGCACCTGTCGCTGTTTTGTCTGGTTCCATTGACCTTCTCCTCCTGCTGCTTCTCTTCCCCGTCCTTCTCCTCCTTCTCCTGCAGTTCATCCTGTTCCTTCTCTCCCTCCTCATCAACACGACTGGGGTAATCATCACCCTGTCCCGCTCCACCTCCACTGACCTTAACAGCTAATATGCATACAAACATACAGAGATTCCTCGCTTATAGAAGGATGTTGTGTTTGTGTGATAGTACATTGCAAACTGTTGTTTATAATATAGGCTATGTAAATATATTGCCTTATGTATATGATTATAAATGCATATATACATTATTTCAGTATATTAAAAAAGCATTAGCCTCCTAATGTGCACCTGTCTCTGCATGTGCCGGGTCCCGCCTCACGTGCTACAGCAACCTTTCTGTCAAGCAGTCAGTTAATTTGGCGCATTTAGCTGCCTGTAGTGCCAACATTTTTTTCCTTCCATATTCTTTTGGCATCACACATTTCTTTTTCCTCTTTCTCTCTTTCCGCCACATTTACCATCTCTGTTGCGCTATTACACAACCCAGCGCTGAGTTCACCCCCGACAAAACGTTTGGAGGTTGAACTTGCCCCAGATGGAAAATAAACTCCTTTGATCGGCACCGTTGAGCCAATCACATTTCTGCAAAAACGAGGATCAGTCCAAGCCGGCCGGCCGGCGCAGTTACGAATCATAAAGTAAAACATTAGAAATTGAAATATAAAAACTCCTGATACCCGGCCGGTTCGGCCTGAAATGGATCGGCCATTCTGGAACATTCCCGAACGCCCCAATGGCAAATCCGCCCCTGGGTATGGGTCATATATAGATTACAGTCAGGGTCACCAGCAGGCCCCAAAGGTAGACTGACCCTTGACGCCTCAGACATGGTTCTTTTCCTCTGTCTCTCTCCCCTGTCGGGGAAGGACAGATGGGCTGATGGGAGACACTGTCGTTGAGGATCAAGGCGAGCTGTGTTTTTTCCACAGTGTCGTATGTTTACAGACCCACTGTCTCTCACTCACTGCTTAGAATGCAATTTATGAGACCTGCATAATATTAGGCAAAGACCAAAGACACTGTGGGATAGCAGGGAGATGTTGAGGGATTCTTCAGATTTGGTTTGGTACTAATTGTGTCAACACTCCCTGGCCGGGCTTCAATAAACAATGCTATGCAACACATCATGAGTTTTCTAAAACCTTCTTCTGAAACAAGAGAAAATAACCTGCTCCGGGAATTTCATAACAGTGAGCATGTTAGCAAACTATTATCAGCATTCAGGCCAAACTGCTGCTGAGCCTAAGCGTGTCCGTATGCTCAAAATGAACTAGCTGCATTACCTTCGTCTGACCACGTCTGAAAGAAATATTATTAATACTTGTTCCAAATGGCCACAGTCAGAGCCTGCTATCAAAGAGAAGAGTGATGTGCACATGAAAAGTGACATAAGTGAGACTTAGCACACCTGGCCAATCACTGAAACAAGCATGAATGTCGGACAGACAGTTCTGGAAAGTTATAGAAATGGTTGGATGCAGGCCTCCTAATTCTGACAATGCGTGAGGGGAGGGGGTTTCAGATGCAGTTTGACCATCGGACAAGAACTTTGGTTGAAGCATACTGACACTGTAAGTGCAGCTGTAGTGGATAAAGTACACTGCGTGTACGGTGAGTGGCCATACAGAGGATAAAACCTTTGGATTAAGATACTAAAGGCCCCCAAAACCTTCCAATCACCTTCCGACTGTAAGACATGTGGTCCTACATGAGCACATCATTATTTTGACATAATATATTGATAAAAATAATTACATTTGTGTAAAAAGGAGATGTTGCATACTAGCATGCAGAGGTTATAATATTTAAATCAAAATGACATTTCTGGTGTTGCACGTTCGTGTTGTCAGACAATTCTGAGCAAACCACTTTCACGCAGTCCTGACTTGCTGAAAACTGCATATTAACCAAGTGTGACGTCAAACTGCATTGAACGTGGCTTTTGTTTATGTGAGCTCTCACTTTAGGATCTGTATTCTTGGCACAAAGTCAAACATGTGTTCAGTTGTTGGACTCTGTCAAGGTCTGCCTTTGGTCCTGTTTGTGATTTTCATGGACGGGACTTCAAGGTGCAGCTGAGGTGAGGAGAGTGTCCAGTTTGGGGACTTCAGAATTGCCTCTCTTTGCCTCTTAAGTATCTCGGGATCTTGTTCACGGATGTAAAACTGAGCGTGAGATTGGCAGGCGGATTGCATCAACAGTAATGTGGGTGTTGTACTGGACTGTTGTGGTGACGAGGAAATTGAGCCAAAAGGCAAAGCTTTGATTTACCAGTTTATCTACTTTCCAATCCTCAACTATAGTCATAAGCTTTGGGTAGTGACAGAACGAATGAGATGAGATATGCAAGTAGTTGAAATGAGTATTCTCAGCCTTACCTGTGGATTCAGTCAGGCTGCCTCTGGTGGAATCACAGCCATTATCTGGAAAGGCCGCAGTGCAGCCAATATGTGATGTAGCCATGCCCTGTGTAATACAGCTGTTAGAAATAGGGTGGGGAGCTTGGCCAGCTGATGGTTCAGGCATCTGATTAGGATGCCTCCTGGGCACATTCCTTTGGAGGTTTTCTAGGCACGTCCATCAGGAATACCCTGCTTAGGCAGCTACTGACTCGACCTCTAATAGGCAGAGGAAAATGTATAAATGGATGACAAATGCAAATTTAGCACAATGACAAAAAACTGTAAAGGAATATAACGCAGTAAGGCTCTCAGGCATCCTGTATTGCTTTGTATTCTCTTCTAGATCGATGTTTCTCATTTAATATTATCCCTCCTGAATGCACATGTAGGAATTATTTTGTCTTCCCTCGCCTTTTGTGTCTTGTGTTTAGGGAAATATCCACTTTAAATGCACATGTGGCATCCATAGCTAATCAGAAGTGTTTTCGGTTAATTCCGTTTTCCACCTTTGACGAAGAGCAACGCATTTCAGCTCACTGCAGTAACGGTCTTATAAAGACTAAGTGCACAGGAACAGAGCAATAACGTAGGTTAATGCACAGTAGAGAAGGCCTACAGGGCAGGTAGACTTCGAAAGATACATAGCCTATAAAATCTATGACTTTATCCTCGACATGTCAGAGATTTTGAAACATAAGAAAGTTTTGAACATGAGCAGAACATTTGCCGAAACACAGGATTTTAGAAGTCTAGGGGTTTGTTAAAGAATTAAAATGAATTCATGTATAATTGATATGTCTTACAAAATTGGACACATAAAAAACTAAAGTGCTAAAAAATAAAAACAGCGGCTTTTACTGTCAATGCTCTGAGTTTGTCCGAGTTGACGTGTAGAAACTCCGACATCAGGGGGAAATTATTTGTCTCTTCCGCTCTTGGAATTCGGAACATACCTCGGAAAATGAGTTTCGAGTACAAATGGAGAGAACACTCGTGAGTCCTAACACCTCATGGTGGTGCAGCACCTCAAGGCTGTTTTGGCGACACTATGTATTTCATTTTTAAGGTTTGTTATTACTTGCATGAGCACAGAACAGTAAAACTTCCGATGAGTCTACCAGGTGTAAATCAGAAGGAACACAAAGCTTCTCTGTGTTGCAGCTCTTCATTTTGCTTTTACTGTCATCCAGTAAAATGGCTTCCTACTTTTTCATGTGGATGTTTCGCACACAAGGACACTTCCACAGAGGTACTGGTTATTACTGAAGATGGTCCTGTGGCCTTGTTTTATACAAATCAAGTGAATCCACAGTCTGATTAAGATTAAAATAGATTATTTGTTTTAGTTTTTTGCGCCACAAACCAAAGATGGCTGTGAGACCTTGGTTTGGTGTGTGTGTGTGTATATATATATATATATATATATATATATATATATATATATATACACATCCATCCATCGCCAATCGCTTATCCAGCATACAGGATCGCGGGGGGCTGGAGCACATACATATATATATATATATATATATATATATATATATATATATATATATACATATATATATATATATATGTATATATATACACAATAAGGTAATATTGTTAGAATACAGTTTATTCTTTCTCATCTTAATTATGTAAAAAAATGAATAAAATATTATGGGATATAGGCATCTCTGTGCAGTTCTATCAAAACTGAAGTGCACTCAGAGGGCCCATGCAAGCTAGACACTAGAAACTAGAGCACATTGGACTCCCAGCAGACAAATCAACAAAACCGGTAAAACATTTTGAAATATGAAAGCAATAACAACTAAAGTTCTATGGAAATTAGGTTTCATTTAAAAGCTTCCTACACTTCCTTGCGCAACTTGTTCCAAAGTTGTTGCTGGGTCCTGACCATGCATACAAAAACAGCTATATGAGGCCATACACAATTTATTTCTCATTACAGGAAGATATCATTCAGACAAAGGTGAAAGGGAATGGGACATGAATGCAAGTCCTAAATATATTCTCTGTAGTGCAATATACTTTAGTGCTACAGTAAAGGTGTTCTTCAACAGTGAAGGCCATAGTTATAAAGTTAATATCCCAAGTTCTTAAGGCAGGGATGTCTGAGACGTATAGCCAGTCCAAGCCAGCACTATCCACATATGGCCTTGGGGTGGATAGAAATACATAATTGAGTAGAAAAATACATTATTGTGTCATGGATGAGATGGTGCAATGTCATTCCAAGAATAATAAGCGTGTGCGCCTTGAGCAACCCTGAATCTGGGTAAGGTGCAATCTTATCTGTCAGCCCAAATCTTGTCTGTCAAACTGTGTGTTCTTTCTACATCCTTATATATATATTTTTTTTTTGCAATTAAAGATAAACCTTTTTGAAAACTATGGTAACAGCAAACAATCAATAAATGTCTGAAATAATGTATTGTAATATTAAAACACTATGTAAATGACTAAATCTTTATCCTCTCCTTTCTCTCCTTAAGAAAATACTGTACTATATGTACTAATATATATATATATATATATATATATATATAAATAAATCCTTGCTGGGTGGTATGTGTCATCCTCAAGCTCGGGTCCTCTACCAGAGGCCTGGGAGTTTGAGGGTTCTGCGCAGTATCTTAGCTGTTCCTAGGACTGCACTCTTCTGGACAGAGACCTCTGATGTTTTACCTGGAATCTGCTGTAGCCACTCTCCCAGTTTGGGGGTCACAGCCCCCAGTGCTCCGATTACCACTGGCACCACTGTTGCTCTTACTTTCCACATCTTTTCTAGCTCCTCTTTCAGCCCTTGGTATTTCTCAAGCTTCTCGTGTTCCTTCTTCCTGATGTTGCTGTCGCTCGGTATTGCCACATCTATCAGCCTTCTTCTGCTGTTTGTCGATCAACACGATGTCTGGTTGGTTAGCCATCACCAGTTTGTCAGTCTGGATCTTGAAGTCCCACAGGATCTTAGCTCGGTCATTCTCAACTACCTTAGGAGGTGTCTTCCATTTTGACCTTGGGACTTCCAGCCCGTACTCGTGGCAGATGTTCCTGTATGACAGCTACCTGGTTATGGCGTTCCATGTACGCGCTTCCTGCCTGCATCTTACACCCTGCTGTTATGTGCTGTACTGTCTCAGGGGCATCCTTGCACAGTCTGCACCTGGGGTCCTGCTTGGTGTGGTAGACCCCAGCCTCTATTGATCTTGTACTGAGTGCCTATATATATATATATATATATATATATATATATATTGTCGTTCGGAGCCTTTCTGTGTGGAGTTTGCATGTTCTCCCCATAACTACGTGGGTTCTCTCCGGCTTCCTCCCACCGTCCAAAGACATGCGGACCAGGTTGATTGGTGACCCTAAATTCTTCTTAGGTGTGAGTGTGACTGGTTGTTTGTCTATGTGTGGCCCCGATGGACTGGCGGCCTGTCCTGTAACCCGCCTTTCGCCTGATGTCAGCCATGACCCTGTACGCAGGATAAGAGGCTGACAATGGGAGGATACATACAGTACATGCAGTCCATCATTATTCCGTTCACTATTTTCTCAGTGTCATCTTCTCATCTCATCAGTGAGTGTATTTGGCATTTTAGAAGCCTAGCTCTAACACATTATACAGATTCAGGTGGTTAATACACTCAACATCTCACATGTTGAACAAGTGAACAGGTGAACAAATAGTATTTCTTATTCCTCCATTGTGTTCCAGTGTAAATTGCACATATACACAGTAAACATGCTTTGTAGGAAAAAAGGGATGCTGTGTGCAGTGATTGATGCTCCTTCAGTCACAACCCTGTACTTCTGATCTCACCACACGTTTCCTGTCCCGGCATCCACCACAGCTCTGGATGTCCCCATTTTAAAAATCCATTAGCGAAACATTGCACTGAAGCAGGTCACCTCCTTTATTGGCTACATTGAAAATTGGATTTACTACGCTGTGCTGTTTGTCAGTTTCTCACATCATTTTTATTGAAAACTCGGGTATTGATTTAAGACCAGTGCCCTCCAAAGACTGAAGTTATCTATGGCTAACATTTACACGCACTTAATAGCCTCTCAATAATCTCTGCAGGGAGAAAGTGACTGCTTGGAGTCAGGGGTTGGGAGCCTTTAGGACTGCACAGCAGCAAGTAAATAATTTTTGTTAAAGTGCAATTTTTTTTCCCTTTGTGGAGAGAGCTGCTTTGGGGATACAAACGAATAGCCTTCATGCAACTGGAAACACACTACTCAAAAGTAATTTCTATTCACAAATGTAATCAAGTCAGATAAATGCTGCTAAGGGGCCCTCTGACTAAACTACCACCCACAGAAGTGGAAATGATGGTGAGTGAGATTAACTGCCTGAGCCCGAGCTGGTGTTGAGATTTGCATAGTAGACCCAAATGCAGGTGTGGTTGAATTAAGGCGGGGAATAGATGTGGAATGAGAGGGGGGGTGCAGAGGGCGGTGAGGTATGCCTGGACAGCCTGGAGCAGGAAAGGATGACTGAGAGGGAAGCGGCTGGCAGATTGCAGTTGGATAGCGGGTTGAAAGCAGGTAAGCTGGCTGGCAGGCAGGGAAGTACAGTCATGGAGCGAAACAGAGGCAAGGTTAGACCGGAACATAACGCAAGGAAAGAATCACTAAGGTACCTGAACACTATGCTTGAAGAGAGGAAACATTTACTCCCTCTGTAGCTGAAACAACAATCTGCAGATGAGAGGATGAAGAAGCGGGGGTTGATATACTGCAGAGTTATGAGCTTGATGGAAGGCAGGTGTGTGTTATCAGCAGGAAACAGCACACACACACACACACACACAGATTTAGAGACAGTAAAGGAAGCACAAGAGACACGGGGGGAAGGTGAACACAACGAAACGAGAAAACTATAACCGGCTGGAGCCGAAGCGGCGGCCGCCACTGTGCCAGGTGCTGGTGGAATATGGCGCTGGAGTTAATTGAACACGTTCTCCTACCTGTGAGAACAGAGGCACCTGTGGAGTTGAAATGATGATTGTGGTTTTCCAGAGACGCCGTAATGATGAACTGCTCCCGATCCGGCAGGGAAAGCAAAGTGCTCTCCTATCTGCATGAGATTAATGAAAAACTACGCAGAAACGCCCAGCTCTCCGACAAGTCACCCGCTGATTTGTGTGGTGTCAGAAGGTCTTATTTATTAAAAGAGCAGATGTCTGTACTTTGAATCCTAAACAGTTATTGAAAAACTGTGTTTTAAATATAACTTAAAGAAAACTGCCGATGTGACGCTGCATGAGGATCATCTCTTAACATGATGCATGATTTGTTTCAACTGTGTCAATCTGTGGCTTCAGTGTCCGATTATGGACATAAAGTGCAAACTGTAATGTCGGTCTTATTACTGACGAGATAAGAAGTGGGGACCAACATTAGCATTATGTGAAGCACTCACACTCTTAAATAGAAATAGATAGAACTCCAGAAATACATTTAGCAACCTGAACCGTGAAAAGAATTTCAAATGCCAAGTTCCCCCTTGGTTTCTCAAGCTGCACTAGTTCCTTTTTCAATTTTTAAGCTGGTATAATTCATTTTTTTAACATATGTTTCTAAAACGGTAGCGGTGTAGATGTCTTAAATGATTCAGCATGTCCCTGTCCATAAAATTAGAGAGATTTTGGCTTTGCTCAAGGACACTTTTGATGCTGCTAGAGGCATTCACCATTTCAGGGATTCAAACTGTGACCTTCCTTGGCAGTCTCTCTGCCACCTGCTACCCCTGTCCTCCAAATGGCCCGAGCCGTCCCAGTCTATGAGGCTTTAGAGTAACTGCAGGAAGGGTTACAGCTAGCAATGATTCAAGAGGACCCAAACTGTCACATGTCATAAATCGTGTTATCATATGTAAAGGTTTTCCCAACGTAAAAAATTGAACGATTTCGTCAACATTAAAACTATTCTGACCGTTTTGTTAAAGCTGCTCCAATCAATATTTTTTATATGAACAATGGATAACAGGTCTACTTAAGATAATAGGGGGATCACTCAAAATGACAACCCCACAGAGAATTATCACCCAACGCTGCAGTTCAGGTCTATGGAACATTTTAGCGCCTCGCTGTTTTGGTTTCCCAGCTCGCACATGGACTGGCCTCATCAGCCGTGTTTTCTGTTTACAGCAAAAAAAACCTCGTGTTTAAATCCCAACATTTTTTATATAAAAAAAACAACAGATTAACAGTTAATGCAGCTTAATGAGAATGTTTTTATTGGAATATTAACTGATTTCAGACTTAAGCATGAACACCCTGCAAAGCTTATTGCCTTTTCAGGTGTTTATTGCAAATAGCATTTTTGTATGGTTTAAAGTGGGGTTCTAATTTTGAATTATATTATGTTGAGTGTCCTTTATGTCTTCTACAAGTACAAAGTGCACATCTAGCACATGTCCCCTTCTAAAATATCACTAAAGCAATTTCTCAACACATGAGTAAATACTAGCTCTCACAAAACACATTTTAGACATCTTGTCATATTTTAGGCAAATTGTACCCATTAAAATTCTGGTCTGTCATAAATGGTAATCGCTCTGAGAATTTTTTAAGTGAAAACCAACTGTTGGTTTTCAGATGCCGTTATAAAGAGAAAGATGCTTTAGTATCTGGCTGGATGATAAATCATCTGAAACAAGATTCAGACCACGAACGCTAGAACTCATAATACTGATTTCATTTGGGTTTTAAACAAATTAAACTCTGTTGACTGTAGAGAGCGCCTGGAGAATAACTTGGATAACCCGCAAGGTTGCACAGCAGACGTGAAACCGATTTTGACCTTTGACAGATTACATTCGGTACTGAAGCTCTGGATATTTTTCTTATACCACATTTTAGCTTACACCACCTTCAGCTGACTATCTGCACCCCCCTCATTCCTTTCCAAGTTAGTTTGAGATCATTTGATTGCATGCTTGTTAATTGGAGAATACGCACCATGTAAGCGGAATATTAATTGGATTATTAAAAGGTATCATAACAAATTTTTTACACAGGGCCCATCTACAAGACAAGAGCCTCAAGAAAAGGTAAAAATATGTATGTGAAGGCCTTTTCATTTTGTCTTTTTTGTGCTTTTTGTGGTGCATCTTATCAAGTACATATAATCCCTGTACTAAGAATTTCCCCTCAAGTAGCTGTAAGGTTGTGAAGATTATATTATTTCACACTGACAGTATCATATATATTCTGTATGAGGACGGATTTTGAAACCCAATAATCCAATTTTTATTACTCCAGCATTGGAATAGAAACATTCTTGATGTCTTCTGCATTAACTTATTCACATTTCCTTAAAATTCTGCTATATTTTGATATCTTTGAAAACTGTCCACTAGGATTCTGTGGGTTTTATAGAAGTTTGCCTGCACAGCATGAGATTGTACTGACTGACAGTCAATTTGAAAAGTACTTTTAAGTTGTCTTGGAGTTATTTGCTGTTTGAAAGTTTGTGCGGGCTTCTCTTTTTCCAATGCCTTTGATATATATATTTTGTTTTCTTACAATATCCCTTAAAGTTTCCGGTAGAAAATAATTCCGTTAGATGCAATAGGTCATCAAACAACCTGCGTTATATCCAATTTTATTAAAAGATTTGCCTGATTGGTTCAGTGCTTAACTTAATAGAAATGAAGGCAACGCAAAAGAAGTCTTAAAGAGTACAGATTGGATTATAAGATGTAAATTGAGCTCAGTCTCATTGAAGACCTGTACCGTGTACTGGTAGGGGGAACAAGGAGTAATCACTCTTGTCTTCCTCATAAGAAGAGTCGGGGTCTTTAATCAATATGTTAATGATATTTAAATGAACAGATGGTGCAAAGGGCAAACAGCCAGGATGCCAAACACAGGAAGGCGAATGAGTGGGTCACATTCCAGCCAAGTGTGTTGTTCTACATGTTAATCACTAAAGGAGAACAATAGATTCGGTACTTGATAGAGGCAACAAAAAAAGCAGTGGAGGCTTGAGACAACAAACAACAAAGAACTACCTCATTACAACTAGCATTTCCCATTCCCTGCACAACGTTTGGGATGAGAGTCAACACCTTTAATTAATGGTACTTTTGAAAGCGGTTGCTTCCTTCTCATTGGGAGCCTGTGAAGGAGTATGAGGTCAACAGGTGGATTTGTGGGGCATCCACAAGTCCCCAGACTCTACCTCCTTTATAGACATGTTGATCGGGGCTCAGGAGATCTTCAAAATGCTCTTTTCACCTCTCCACCATATCCCCAGTCCAGGTCAGCGGTTCTCCTCCAATGTTGAGCACAGCCTGAGCCTCTGGCACCCTGCCTCGGACCACACCGATTTTAAAACTTGGCCTTGTTTTTGATCTTTATTTTGATCTACACACATGTAAAGCTCTGTGACTACTGGCATCGCATTTACAAAATCTCTCTACACACATAAACATGTACTCAAAGTACTCAAAACCCCTTCTGTGGTCCCGCTACAGCAGGTGTCTCCAGGACCACGTTTTGCCATGATGACACACAACCAATGAAAACAGTACCATCACTGCCGTCGCAGCTGGTTACCACACAGGGAAGCTTCTGTCCCCAACAAGTTGGACCACCTGCCCGTCCGCCTGCTTTTGAGCTGATGCTGCGATCTCTGTCTGTGGTCGCAAGCAAACACACATCAACACAACTTTCAGTCAGTGATGGAGTGCGCACGGCCGAGCGGTGTGGATAAAAAAATGGACAGCAGAGGGGAAGTAAAGAAAGAGAAATGATAGAGCTGAGACGGAGCGCAGTAAAAGGAGAAAAGCCCGGGAGGAAAGTGGCGCTAAATGCTGTAAAATTACAGATAATTTCATGAGCGACGGACGTGGTTGGTGTTTAAAAAGAAAAAACTACCTGTCCTACATTTAGCAGGAGATGCGTATGCATGGAAATGATCTGGAAAATAAAGACCTGTATACTCTCTGTTAGGCCGAAGTATGTCCAGTTACTCAGAGGCACGAGAGCTTCCTGATGGTCAACGTATGTCCAGTCAAAGCGCTGAAGAAATGCCAGGTGAATTACTATCTCAGTCTGCCTCTGGGCACCATAACACTGGAGGCAGCAAACACTCACCGAGCAAAACTCCTTTGTTAAAAATACAACAGAAGAGCAACTGGTTTTTCCGTCACGCTGCGAGAAACCACGATCGCAAGTAGTTTCCCAGTAGGACACAGTAAAGTTGGTGCCCTTGCTGAGAAGTAGATCTTGATCTCTTCATCTAACAGCTCTTAGAGTCTCTCCCTCTTGTTTCCGTGCCGCATTTGAAAGATTGCTGATCACTAAAAGCTGAAAGCTGAGCACAGGGACAAATACCTTCTGTTACCTGTGGCTTCTTCGCAACAAACGCCGCACCGTGTTTCGCCAGTTGAAGACTTTCAATGCGAGTGCGGCATCTGAGTCCCCCCTTGTGATGAATCCAGAGCATTAATGGCGGACTCCTCCACTAACAAGGAAATCTACAGAGACGTAATCACTGAATTTAATGTGATGTGAATCAATGTTTATCTTTAAGGAAAAAAGAATTATAGCCTTAACAGCCTCGACCACAATCTTTCCCTAACATTAACCATAACCTGCCAGATATTTGTAGAAAGCAAGAATTTAAAAACACTGGGCATAATCTAAAAAAAAAAAGTCCAACGTTGACATTGTTGTCTGGAGACAGAGCTGCTGAGGATCTGATGATTGGGCTGGGAAGAGGGACACTTCACCTACTGCACCTGCACAGCTGCAGCCGTGAGCAGGACACTGATTATAATGGATGGATAGATGGTCATTCTTTGACTTTGAAAGTTTGGCTCTGCATTTGTAATTTTTCCAAATCAAAACAAATTACGATGCCTAAGTAGAGCTCTGCAGATAACATCATTAGAAGACTAAATGGATCGGTCCCTTTTTGCTGAGTCACTGCTTGTAAGTTGAACTCTATTTGAGGTCCAGACAGAATAATCACACACTCCCGTTGTAAGAAGCGTGCTGACGGCGTTTGCGTCTCAGCTTCAGCAGAATCTGAATAGTCAGTGAGAAAGAAGAAACTATGTGCCACTACAAGGTTTATCGAACAAAAAACAATGCAGTGCTGAACACCGACTCAAACAATTGCTACAGTATGTCACAGAGTTTTAGTGACATTGGCCTTTAAAACCTCGCAGCAGGCACATGTTTCTCTCAGTAATGAGTCTTTTATTGATCCGCGCGCCCTGTGCACTCAAACTACTGGCTGGATAAGCCAAACGCTTTCCTACTCATTAGAGAACTGGCTTCTCTGGATACCAGAGGTGCAATTGCTTGGAAGATTAAAAAATCAGTTATTTATCATAGTAATGCCAGCTCACTGTGTTCCATCACGAAACGAGCCTGCTGATAAATCACCGCAGCAGATAAATTCCATGCTTTTTGTTTTGTGCATGTTTTACGTTCCAGCGGTGTTTTAGTTTCTTTTGTTTTTTTGTCCAGATAGGAACAGTTCTTGTCACTGACATTTCATATTAGCAGGGAATGAAAATATAATTGCTATCAAAAAATGTAGAGCCGCTTCTTTTAAAAATGTGCTTATTTAACCCGCTGAGTGTAAATCAATTAACTGAGAAGGCAAAATCTGACAGAAAAAGAGTCCAACTAATGCACTGTTGTGATGATAGAAGCTGGCTTTCTTCAAAAAAATATTTGGCCGGATATCGTATATGGAGCCAAAATACAAAAAATATGAGGGGACTGAACTGTCTTGGAAAATAATTTTTATTTTCAAATGCTGGTAAGGTGTCCATTGAAATTCTTCCCTCCCTCCAAAAAAAACATACAGTAATGACCGACACAGTTAGGAACGGTATGTGATTATCACAAACAAATTGACTGGAGCCCTTTTGTTTCTATCACAGACGCACACAGCTCATAGACAAATTCTTCTATAGATGAAGAAAAGACGCTAATTACAAGTTCTCAAAGACATCCAAACACTTTGATAGGGGGTTTCGCCAAATATATATTTTACAAAAAAAACCCAACACATTCCTTTAGATTGTAAAATCTGTATCCACATAGTTCAGCACAAACACTGTTATATGACAGGTTAAAACAGACAAGACACTTCTGTATCAAATAAACCTACATCAGTATAAAAAGTCACTATTTTGTCACATGTAAATACAGTATGCAAAATTAAAAACAAGTCTCTACCTACAGTAGATCTGGTATTAGTTGCAAATAATTATTTGTGTTTATTTTAACCTGCTTAACTACGAGATGAGTGGGAATCACCGCATAAGGACAGGTACAGTACATTGGCAACTACAGAAAAGCACATATTAACTTTCAGAAACGTTTCTGTCTTCTGCCACTTATTCTTGTCCTTTTTTGGAAAAATCCACCCATCTGAGGAACAGGGCTTTGACACCTTTATGACTCAGGTCTCCAGCTCTACACTGAAGCCTGCTAGATATACACTGTACCTGACTCTGCAACGGCGAGGGTGGACTGGGAGGGGTCTCGGCACTCAGTTGTCCAACTTTGTGCACAGGTATGGCACCTATACGCGCTACGGTGCAGACGTCCCGGAGAGTAGGCACTTTGACACAAACAAACAGTATTGTGCTACAATCAAATCAATAGTCGGAACGGTTGTGGCATGTTAATTCAGCTATTTGTGGTTTGCTGCTGTGGTTCACAAATAAGAGACATGACACTTCTGAATGTTGACATTCAACAGAAATACATTCGTACATACAGTAAAATTGGACCCCACGATTTTTTTTTCTCCAAAAACAGCATACAAAGCTTGGCTTTAATATTGAATCAAAAGATTAGAAGTGTAAAAAAAGGGTCACAGAGATGTTGTCAGTCAACTGGAAACTTTGTAGCCTCTTTTAATCTTACAAATTTTTGCTGCCCACACTGAGGCTGGAATTATGCCTCGCCGGGCTGCACATAGGCGAACGTGCACAGGTGTCGCTCGGATGCCTTGAGTAACTTTTTTGTTTAATCTCTTTTTTGGAAACCATTTCCTGACTGACTGACTTATTTTTGGGAGGTATGTGCCTGGTAATAAAGCAGACATGTTAACTATTTAACGTTCTTTTCATAACCTTGGCACGACACGCTGAAATGCTCGTTTAAGACATCAGAGCTGCAGAGTGTCCGGCAACCTTTCCATACATTTGTCTTTAAAATGTCACGATCCAGTGGCTGCAGAGTAACCGTATTTCCTGGGTAAGTAGTTTCACATGTGAGGTTTATTGGAGGCTGTTATGCCAGCTGAATGTTAACACCTTGCCCTATTTCATATATTAGCCAGTGGCTCATAAAATGTCCTTTACTTTGACATGAAGAACATAAATCAGCCCAAAGACACAAAGTAACTCGGAGACACTGTCGTCCTCATTCTTCTCACTCCAAATTCAATCACACAGCGGATCGACACCAGAGTGGAAACATTTATCTCTCCAGTCCACATCTATCACCTCCTCATGGAAATGTGAGTATTTTGTTTATTTTGTGCTATCATTGTTGCTGTGCAGCTGTAGAGTAAAATATTTCGGAATAATAGAAAATATTTAATTTATTTGTCAGAAAAGAAATTGGAGAAACCAAACTGCCTCATTTTAGTCACTGAAAGACCCCAAAGAGTTTGATCAAATACACGGGAGAGAATGTGTTGCAACAGCTTTTTAGTCATTTTGTACATAACCACACATTTACTCACATATTTACAGGCACACACGCGTGAGCCGCACATGGCCCTGCTAGAGAACAGTGCTGACGGTGTCAAAGTCCTTGCTGATCTGAGAGCTGCTGGGCAGTGATTTGAGGTACTCCAGGTGCCTCCTAGCATCCTCCTGATTGTGTCTCACGTAGTAGATGACGTACGCGATCACCATGGTGAACCATCCGAACATGGTGACAAACATGGCTATGTCGGTGGTCTTGTGGTGAAAGTTGCAGAAGTTGATCCCTGAGTCCAGCACCTGGATTACCGGTTTGCCCGCGTACTCCTCCTGCACCGCCGTGTGGCAGATCACCTCGTTCACGGTCTCGGGGTCCAGCCGCAGCTCCCTCAGGACCTCCTGCAGCGTACACTCACAGTGCCACGGGTTGTTGGAGAGGCTGATTTTTGCCCGTAGGCGGGCAAACGCCTCTTTGGGGACACTTTGGATGCGATTGTTTGATAGATCCAGGACAAGGAGGCTGTCAGAAACCCCTTGAAAAGCTCCAGCCTCGACAGTTTCTATATCATTGTTGGACAGGTCCAGCTCCTGAAGGTAGTGCAGTTCTTTGAAGGCGTGGTTGGGGATGTGGGTGATGTGGTTGGATGCCAAAAGTAGGACAACAGTATCTCTTGGAAGATCTGATGGGATCTTCTCCAAGTTGCGAGACATACATTGGACCACGGTCATGCCACTCTTCTCTATGCAGTGGCAGCCCGTGGGACAAGCCATCACTGGTGAACCTGCTGTGAATAATCCAAAGAACAAGCCCAATAAGAGGGCAAACCCATCAAAGATAGGAGATTTCCTGGGCTTGCCAGGCCCCGCTAAGTCCTGCATATTTAGCAGCGCCCTCCTACAAGTCCCGTCAGGCAAAAGCAATCATAGTTTCATCTATTTCCCAGCATTAAATGTCATCAATTGCAGCTTTGTTAGCTTTCGAAACGCCAAAATGATCAGGTCATTCAGCCAAACATAAGAGCGTACGTTGAGATAATCCTTTAAAATTGATTTGATAGAGTTTCATATAACCGTTCGAAATGCATTTCAAAAGAGCTCATTCAAAATTTGAGCTGCTCACTGAGCGTATTCCAGCTGGGAACTGTAATCTCAGGTTTATTGTGAGGACATTGAAAGCTTCAGAGCATTAGGAGCGGGGCAAGCAACTCTGGAATCAACATCTCATGTTGTACACTGAAAGAAACAAAGAAAATAGTGTTATTCCTGATCAGAAAAACTCATTTTTAATTCTACAATGTGGCAGGAGATGGCAATATAGTTGCAGTCAGTGTACATATGAAGAATCCAGCTTATTGCTAAGATAAGTCATTTTCTAAGTGCACAGACAATTGCTTTTGTCTCAATGAATTGAGCTGAGTAAATGTATTCCCATAATGTTTACAAATGTGTAATGTGATCATTGAGATAAATCCATTTCACTTTAGCAAATCTCATAAACCGGCAGACACACTCATGGGTCATCACCAGAATTTTCTCATTCAATTAGGAAAATGTGATTTTGTTCTGCATTGTCTACAAATAAATGTTCGGCTACGTGAAATTAATTTCTGCCGCTAAAGCACTGTGGTGCAAATCGATATTAATTATTTCACAACTGGACAATGAAGGAAAAAACTCCACAGCAATAAAAACAGCCAGTTTTTCAACTCTAACAATGAGAAAAGGCTTTTACACAGCTCTCCCCCCGCCAAGGACTGCTGTCTCTCATTCACAGGCACATGATAAGAATAGCTGCAGGCTGCTACCAACATCCACCCTGCAGGAGGATCCTCACTTCAGGACTGTGCACCCTCTGGTGGGCTAAACTGATCACACAGTGAACTCCTCGCTGTGTTCGAGGTCATACGCCCCACAGTGCCATGTCTTCTTCTAATTTTTCTACTTTGCCTTTGTCTTTGGCAAGGGCTGCATGGCTTAAGGCCACACACATACACACAAAGGAGTCTTAAATAAGCTCCTCACGTTCTCATCAGAATGAGCTCAGCAAGAGGTGTGGACAAGATGTGGCATCTGCACACAGAGAAGGGCGTCTAAAACACACATCATCACATAAGTAAAACAGTATATATTAAGATTTACACATGCAAACAGTGGTGTAGTTTGTCTGAGCTGTCGTTTCCAACATGTTTGTGCAGTCATTTCTTAAAAATAAAATTAGGTGGCCAGTTGGCTCTTAAATAGGTTACCTCAGGTGTTTTCTACAGTTCAGCAAGGAAATTTCAGTAAAACAATAACAATAAAATAAACTATCACAGCGTGAAACAAATTTTATGAAAAGTAAGCATGTATTCTAAAACAAAATATTAGGTGTGGACCTGTAGAGGCAATTAGACCTTGGGTAAAGATTTAATTTGAATCAGGATAATGATGCCCACGTGCAGCGCAAACAGAACAGCGTTTTGTAATATTGCGGATTTTAATCACATTAACATGTGGATAGATATTTCCAACGGCAAAAACAGATCCAAACGGGCAAATAACTTAAGGAGCAAGTAGGATACTTGTAGAGGTACTTACCGGTAAAGAGTTTTACCCTGGAATGCATTGATAGCCACTTTTTTTATCCATGCCAAGAAAAGGTAGTGTTGTACCAAAGCGCGCGCACATCGCAGAGAGAGCAGCAGTAGTTTTCACATCTGTATCATCGTTGAAAGAAGGCGGAACCTCACTGGAAATAAATAATAATACAACATTCTTTAAAAAAAAAAAAAGTCTTGTGAGCTACTTCAAGGCGTCCACTTTCCCGCGAGAGAATAAGGAATGTAACGGTAAAGTTCCTCGGCGGCACGCGGGGAAGTTATTAAATCTCCGAGTGAAATGATTCATATCTCCAAATGTGGCTCTTTTTATTGTCTCCTCGTAAAACCCAACGTGACCGTCACACTTGTTGGTGGCGGTGATGGTGCCGGTACAGAGGTGCTGTTCCGGAAAGGTCTCGGGGAGCCGCACCGGTCCGACTCATCACGCGCCCCTCTCTCTCTCTCTCTCTCCGAACCGCGCGCGCGTGACGCCAGAAGGAGTCCCGGCTGCGCGTGGATTGGACTGCTGTTCTGCTGGCAGCCCTCCTCGTCCTCCACTTCCCCCGCCTGTCTGTCTGCCTGTCTGTCTGTCCTCCTCCCTGGCCGCCCTGCCTCCACCACCCCTCTCCTCTGAACCCTTCTCTCTAATCGGACAAATAGCCAAACAAACACCAATACACCGGGAAAAATAACATTTACCATGCAAAGTCATTTGGTAAATTACTTCTTTGCCTTAAATCAAATAAAAACATCCTGATATCCGGACCGAGACTGTGTTTGATACCTGAATTAAGCTCTTAAAATGTTCTTTCCGTTATGTTTAACGGCGTTTTAATCCTACAACACGCAGTGACAATGTCATAATTAAAGAGTGACAGTGAGATTATTGGAATCTCGTGTAAAACACTCCAACTCAAGAGCTTTAATCATCCCGAGTGCTGTATCAAACGGACTATCAAAAAGCCAGCATGTTAGGGATTTAGACTGCACAGAAGTGAATCAAGATGTCAGTTTAGTGGTCTGCACCTAGTCTGCTGGTAATTGCTCTATTCCAACTGTGGCTTATTTCAGTCTCACAAACGGCATGCAAAGTAGGCTGTATGTTTCCTGTTTGTCTTTTTACTGACTGATTGATGCATGTCTGCATCAGCTAAGCTACAAGTGATGTATTTTAAAGATAATGTCTTATAATTACAATGCAAGAATATTAACATGTGCCTGTACTTATTATAGAAACAAGCATTTTTCCTTGCACCTCTTGCTGGAGGAGTGTCACCACCACAATGAGTATGATTTGCATCATTATGGTAAATAAGGTTGTATCCTATGCGACCTTAACAGATTGACGGGACATGACCACACACGCAATCGAGCATTCAGCATTGTGTTTGTTTTTTTGTTTCACGTCAGTATAGGGGACTGAAAAATGAAAAACAGTGTTGAGGTTTACTTGCATTGCATTTAAAAGTGTGACTGACAAAGTGCACTCAGCCTAAATCTCACAGTGGCTCATGAAACGTATACAGATGTACAGTTTGGCGCAGGTCAGTCATCTCAGCCGTCCAGATAACCTTGACAAGAGCGAAAATAATTCTGCAAACACAGGCTTGGAAAAGTGACCAAGCCTGTGTTTAACCAACCGCTTCAATTCCATTTGAGCTCCCCATGTGATTTTAAAATGTAGGTCAGTTGGTCCCAATGTTCCAGGTGTCATTTGAGCTACGAAGGAGTGCAAGTTTATCATGAGCCCAGTCCTGCCACAGTCTCAAACCCACAGCGGACCAGCCGGCACGGCGAATTGTGCTATATGTGGCACTTTACTACTGAACTCCGTGAACTTTTTAGATTTGGGGTAACCATGGGGATGTTAGTCAGGAAATATATTTTCACAACGAGAATTTATATGTCTTTTTAGACAATACTTTGAATTGGGATTTAAAAATAAAATACCCCGGAATGTGATACCTGGTTGAAAGTCAATTTCTGCATTATATAAATGAAAACACAAAAGGGCATTTACAAGTTTATTTGCCTATTTGAGTGAGGTTATGTAAATTGTAGATCACTTACAGATTATGCGTCAATTGTGATTTCGACAGAGGTTACTGGTTAAGTGAGACAATGAGTAGAAAAGTTATAACTTTACCTGAGGGGAAGGTAGCAAACATCAAATCCGCCCAAGGGGTTTTCTTTTTTAAAGCGTGTAAAAATGCGGGGAAACACTTAAGGAGGACAGCGGGAAAGAAAAACCAGAGAATCCAGGGGAAAACAGGAAGCTTGACATGTGTGGAATTAACAATACATTCCATTTACTGAGTGGCTGATTGTGTGGGGTTAGCTGTTAAAGTAATGATATGCTAAAGCACTTATCCATATTTTGCCATTAGGGATGGATAAAATGACTGTGTGTTAATGTAAAGGGGTTCACTTGTTGTGACAAACCCAAACAGAAGTATCACCCAGCTCCGCAGTTTTCCCTCAGCTTGACGGTTAAATGTATTTAATCATCGGGGCTGATGAACTGACCGAACTGGTGAATCTAAACAAATAAGGTATGAGAAAATGTATTTTATTAAAATACATGTAACATGAACTGTTCATGCCAGTAACATCTGTTTTACTTAAAAAAACCCAACAAAGTCATTTAGCTGACGCTTTTATCCAACTTACAGTTGCTATATATTAGTTAGTATATAGCAATAGCTGTTTGAAACTAGTATATACATTAGTTTCAAAGCAGCCTTCTAAGGCAGCGCTTACGGCAACATGTGACGTCAGCACGCCGTGTTGCGTCTCTTCTGGCTGTCAGAAGAGACGCTAGCCTTAGCATAAGCTAACTAGCTACTGAAAAGTCAAACGGCTAACAGACGCCTCAGAAATCAGACTGAACAAACTTGGTTGGTTTCAGTCACGGGCTGATATGATAGCTCAATGTTTAGTTCTCGCTAGATTTTCAAAAATCGAAGCGAGAAAACTACTAAAAACGTATATTTGTGTACAAATTTGGCTTGTTTGTCCGCCATCTTGGCCAGTTTTCGAAAGCTCCGGCGGCCGCAGCCGAGCTGCTTTATGGGTAATAGTCAGCGTCAAGTCAGCATCGGTGCTGCCTTCAAAACTGGCCGTTACTGGGGCAACTAGAAGGCGTCTCAGGAGACAGGAAGAGACCGTTGGAGCCGTTTCGAACAGCACTCGATGCCTCGCCATCCTGTTAGACACCTGCTGAGTCAGCAGTTTAGCCCGTTTCAACACAGCCTCTGCTTCACTCTGAAACTGAGTGTGAAAGTCCTCCGCTTGTTCCATCCATACATTTACCGAACCACGTTCTTCTGTGGACTTTCTCCCTGTTTATACTACGTCATCTGACTTCCTCCTTTGGACCGTCATGCAGACACTAGTGATTGCACCTAACAATAAACGTAAATATGGGTCCTAATAAGCTGCTGCACAATCGGCTGTCTTTCTGGTGAGGATGGCAGCTGGTGCCCTTTTTATTGTTTTTGCCCCTGCCCCTCGAACAGCCCACCAGTCCCCCACCATTTCCACCTGACAAAAAAAGACCCTTTATTTTCCAGATTATTTTTATGCACACACATCACCTGCTTTCATACATGTAGGGTTTTTAAGCAAGTTTTTTAAAGCACATAATCATCTCTGGAAAGGTAGTTTTGCTATGAGCGTGCTGAGGGCGGCACAATGTTTTTTCTTTTGTAAACACCAACCACATCCTGCGCTTGTGAAAACATCTGTAATTTCACAGCATTTAGTGGCTCTTTCCTCGCTGGCTTTTAATGCACTCCCTCTTTCTCTCATTGTCTCTTTCTCCTGTGCTGTCCATTTGTTTTCCACACTGCTCGGCCACGCGCCCTCCAAGCACTGACTCGACGTCGTGTTCATGTCCATGCGACCAATCGCGCGTGATGACAGACAGGGATCATATCATCAGGTTAAAAGCAGTTCATCAGCCCCTGCCCAGTTCTGACAGATCTCTTTGACGCTCCAGGCTTCCTCCTGATGGCCAATCCGGGTCAGATTATGGTGAGAAATAACAAATTGTGAGTTTAGACTCACAATATTCTGTCTGGATTCATGATAGATGTGACCTACAATAGGTTTGAGCATTGTTCATTGGGTTCTTTTGAGGAAAGGAAAAGCTCTACAAAGATTAAAATAAATTAAGTTAAGAATAAAAAAACATTTTCAACATTCTTTTGGATCTTAAAAAGTGGACATCATGATACAAGGTCACCGCACTGCAGTGTACATCGACTTTTGTTCCATTATAAATATGAAGGGAATATTTACGGTCAGGTTTCAACAGCTCTATGATTAAATTCTGTTAGATCAAGAAGAAAAGGATGAAAACAATGCAGCTTTCCAATGGCACTGAAAAAGATTTGTAGGCATTCGCACACCGACCTAATTTCAAGGTGTCACAGCTGTTTGTGCAAGTAATGTCCAAATGCAAACAAATCTACAAACCAAAGAGACAGATTGTTGAAAGATCCGATGACAACATCTTCCCCTTTCTAAGTTTTCAGACTTGGCACATGTAACCTAAACGTTTGATAAAGGTCCATCCATCCATCGTCAACCGCTTATGCTGCATACAGGGTCGCAGGGGGCTGGAGCCAATCCCAGCTGGCATCGGGCGAAAGGCGGGGTACGCCCCGGACAGGTCGCCAGTCCATCGCAGGGGCCCTTTGATAAAGGTCCTGTGGTGGTATCAGGTCACTAAGCTGTAGATAGTGTGGCTGAAGGAAGACGTTATCTTCTTTGCAGTTTGCAGTAGCAGTCATGCTTGTTAAAGTCAGATGCAAGCGTTAAGATAAGAGGGTTGTCATTTTTGAGTTTACCCATCTGCTCAGTACAGCAGAGGTAAGCAGTGACTGGCAAGCATCGAGAAAAGTGAATTTCCGAGCTTGGGTAATGAAGTTTCCCGAGATTCACGTGATGCCTTACAGACAGTTTATAGGCAGAAAATGCAAAGTCTCTGCACTGAGGTAAGCTGGCACCTGAGCATTTTTAAAATGTATAATTATATATATCATAACCACAACTTGCAGGGCAGGTGCATGGTCCTTAAATAATGATTTTGCATTTAGGTAACGCTGTAAAGCACCTGAAGTGCTGCCTAAACCAATAACAACACCCGTAAACTCATGCAGGCAGGGGGGCTCCAAACAGAAAGAGCAATTCAGAGTGCCAATCTGGCTAAATCACTGGCATTCTGAGTTTACGGGCTCCGACTGGCACACATCATTACTTTAATCTGTTTCCTCCTTTGTAAACCACAGTTGACCACTAATCATCACCGATCCATCATTCACTTAGTCCCAACAAAGGGAGCAGCCACAAATCTGCCAAATTAGAACGAATAAGCCCAAACATATTTAAGTTGAATACAAATGCAATGCTCGGAGACAACGCAAGCAGCTGGAGGAGGGATTTTATCTCCAGATACATCTGCTGAGCGCGTTGATTCTCACTCACGCGGCGCACATTCACACACAAATATCATCCTTTGTCCGACTAGAAAAAGGGCAGTAACGGGGCTCGCTGGTGGTTTAATCCTGCCCAAACACACACTTAGTAAGACAGAAAGTGGGAGGACTGTGGCAGTCGTATAAAAGAAAGCCAAGGTCAGGAATGTAGAGCGCAGCTGTTAAGGGCAGCAGCAGAAACACCACACGAGAGATGCAGGCGGTTTTCTATGTCAGCGACTTGTGCTAACCTTCCTCAATCAATTTAAGGGACAAGGCAGAGAAACTCTGGTTCGGAGGAGGGGTGGTGCAAGTAAGCGGTTATTCATCTAGATGAATAACAGCGCTAGGTTTACCTCCTTATCAATTTGTCGTGATTAATGTGGCCACGGTAGTATTTTCTCTGTCAGTGCTTTTGTTTGAGGGTACAAGGCTGGTTAGCGGGATTCTGTGACTAAGATGGCAATATTCCACATTCAAACGCCATGATGAAGTGTTTCTAATAATCACCATCTATTTCTATTAAGCACAGTTTAGGACAAATTTGACGAGTCCTTGTCTGTAATTGCCCCTGAACAACTAATAACAGCAACACAAAACACATTCATCCAACTCTGCCAGCAGCCGGTGGAGATGGCCCTCTGATGTATGACCAGTTGGCTGTGGCACAGGAGATAAAGGACTGAGGTGGTTCATGTGTGGGGGGGTGGGAGGGTGGGAGAGTGTGTGTGTGTGTACTGAGCAGGCAAAAACCACAGGTCCACTTGTCACCAGGAGGCCTTTCCCCTCATTTTCCTGTTCACCTGCCCCTTAATGAATCTCCAAATGCTTTACAAGAGACAAATTACCCATGTCCTCTGCCTCCAGTCAGCTGAACCTCCTGTCCCCTCGCCTATGGGGTTGAAGGGGGGGTGGGGTGGGGGGGGGTGATTAGCTGCTGTAATACATCTTGAGCTTTTGTATGTGACAGGATGACTTGTAATGAAACACAGATTGTACTGATGCATGGCACGATGTAAGCAGAACGCGATTTGTCATCAGAGATTGTACCGTGTTGTTCCTTAATAGGTTATGAGCGATGCTGAACCTGCACAAGTATTTAGATTAACCACCCACGACCGCACACACGGCTTGTATTTTTACAACCTGGATCTTATTTTCAAAGTTTTGCTCAGAAAAACAACAATTTAACAACGATTTATTCAACAAATTAAAGGATAAGTTCACAGTTTAAACCTGTTTGTCAAGGTGCCCATATGAACGTTGAAACTGCACCCTGCAATCAGTTCTATTTAAAAAAACTCCCTAATACACTTCCAATATGAAGTTAATATAAGGTTTCAACAAGAGTTGGACAAATCAACTCCCAAAATTAGTCCTCTCAGTACAAAATCCTCTTGTGTTTCCTTAACTGCTGTCGAGGAATATTAACACGAAGAGGACACCTACTTGATTTGTCTAACTCAAACAGCTGAAGACTCATATTAGCTTCAGATAAACCTCGGAATATATTTTTTTGCATCGAGCGAGGAGTGTTTGTTTCTCGTTAATTATATTGAAGTCGCATTAGAAATAAATGAATATATGTAGATTTATAGATCTAATAAATTGATCACCAGTTTTGCAGGAGGAGGGATTACACCAACATTAAACCTGTTTCAGTGTTCATCTGGACACCTGACGGTTGTTTTAAGACAGACTTGTGACTCTCCTTTAAAGGCTGAGCTCACTTCCCAAAATGTCCGTCATAGTAAATGGATGCACACGTTGGTGTCTGATATCTTAACCTCCTGTGTAGGTTTGTCTCAGTACTAAATTTCAGCCAATAACTCCATGTGATAATATTGAGCCTTTTCTTATAATATTAAAAAATTGTTTTACATTTTCTCCAGGATAAATCAAACTTAAAAAGTTAAACATTAATTTGATGAATGTTGGTTTCTAGTAGGGCTGGACAATATAGCCAAAATGTTATCACGATAATATGTTTCATGTCTTTCAATATCGATAATTATCACGATAAGTATCAAATCATTATTTCTTTCAGGTTCAAAGGCTGATTTCTGCTCCTGAGTGAAAGTTGAAGTAACCTGATGGTTAATTGTGGTTTAAACTTTTCTTTATGTTCAGCATTTGATGCCAAACAGTGGATTACTTCACAAATCTGAGGCAGAACATTCAAAACAGTTAAGATAAAAACGAATTACGTACGAGTAAAATTAAGTAAAAGCTTCTTTCAGTCCTTTTTCCTCAACAAAATAAACATCTTAATAAAATAATAAAGTCCTAGTTTGTGTTTGATTCAAATGAATGAAATCAAACATTTATTGAATATTTGTTGAACATTTGTTATATTGATATTGAAAAAAATTATATTGCGATAATTATTGTTATTGTTTTATTGTCCAGCCTTAGCTTCTAGACAGAAGTCATCGCCCTTGTAAAAGCTGTGTGAACATGACGCTTCTATATTCACTTCACATTTGCAGATGTCAAAACTAACATCAGATCACATTTGGCCTTATTGTTTCCAAACTTTATTCCTCCTGCATAACGTCCAATGAGTCCGCTTGCAATGTTTGGCAAGTGAGTAACAGCCTAAGTAGCATGTTTTCACAGAAAGCAGCAGAGTTTAACACGAGTGCGTAAATAGTTTTGTTACAGCGGTGATGGCGCAGTGGATCAGACACATGCCTGTGGTGTGAGAGACCCGCGTTCAATCCCCCACTGTGACCCAGAGCAAGACACTTAACCCCTCGTTGCTCCAGAGTCGTGCGACCTCTGACAGATATAGCAATTTTAAGTTGCATTGGATAAAAGCGTCAGCTAAATGAACAGTAGTTTTCACGGGGAGAATGAATCAGTGATCAATTAGATGAATGGAATTATGTTTATTCAAATGAAAAGATGGTGTGAATCATTATCTCTTTTTTTTTTTTAAATTAAACCAGGTTTAAACATTTTCATGGTGGAGATATTTTGCAAACTTTTGGCCATCAAGCTAGTTAATTATAATGACTTAATGAGTTGAATGGCCAAGCAATGAGGAAAAACTTGAGAAATTGTGTCTGTCCGGGTTGTTTTGGCACATTGTTAATGGACTGCATGCTTTCTGAATCATTTTCTGCACCTTTGTGGCCATCCTCCTTGTGGCAAACTCCATCAGGACAACAATTTCATGGCTGAAAAAAGTCAAAATTAAAGGATATGGCTGGTGCTACTTTCTCTTTATTATTTTCGATGATTGCCCTGAGGAGACCCAAACTAAAAATGTATTTATCATGCCAACAAATATTATGTGTATAGGCATGACCTGCTATAGCTTGTGTCTCTGTGGCACAACTGCAACTCCATTTTCACAATCCATACAGTACATTTTAATTTAGACTTTTTTTTTTGTCCTTAAATTGACGTGGAAATGAAAACAATGCCACTGCTGTTCTCTTTTGCAGCAGTCGCAGCAGAGGGCTGCTGGAGAAGATTTTCAGCAAGCCACCAGGTCTGCTTTCAGCCCCAACTTTAAAATAAAATAAAAATTCAGATTACAACAATGAATAAATAATTTAATGTTATTTGACATATAAAACATGCATTAAAAAGTTTATTTCAATACAAAGAAAACAGAGATTTATTTCAAACACTTCTCCAAATATGATTCTGGGATTCTTTCTGGGAATGTTGTGAAGACAAATTATATTTTTGAAGGGACTCTTATTCTAATTTATATCAGATGTTTCTGTTTATTTGCACAGAGAAGTTCAGAAAACAAATGGTGTTGTCGCATCATTTCCCCAAATATAGGCTGGAAGTAAAACCGGGCTGAGTAACAGACGCTTCACGTAGACACCGAGATGCCCAGTCCTCGAAATTAGAACATCATTTGTGTGAGCGGAAAGTGTTGCCAATCAAAATGTCTCCCCATGTGGGAGACATTTTGATTGTGTCATGGTGTCAAGGTTATTCCAGTGTCTTTGAAAACTGAATAGGAACTAAATGACAGCGAGCTATGGTGTGAGATAAACTGCTGTGCTGAATCTGAGCAGGGGGACGAGAGCCGCATGTTAGGTTTCTCTCACAAATGAGAAGCGGCCGAATAGGGTGCATTGGCTTTCCAGGAATATTGTCTCAATCTACTTTCTATATACTATACAAACTTTAAAATAATGTGGGTTGCACTTCACATTTCAATTCAGTAACAGCATAATTATAGTGGGGTCATAGTTTGATAATAAAGAGTTTGATAATAATCACTTACTTATTAACTTGGTAGTAATACTGGGTAAAACTGAGTAATATTAAACTGAAATGGTCAGATGTTTCATATAGAAATGAGACAAAACTAGTAATATTATAGTCATACAATAAAATGGTGGTATCAGTGCAATATTTGGATTAAAGCATGGTAATACAGTGATTTAATGATTCATTAATGGGGTAATAACACAGACTTTTTTTAGGGTGGAAACCTGATAACCCAATTAAAATTGGTAATTGCCATATTACAAAACAGAAACCCATTATGTGATGCATAATGATAAGTTATTTAGCTTTAAATGTGTTTCCCCATTATTACCCTTTGTTCAAATGTTCGTCACTTTTACTTCTTATTCACAAGTTGTAGCACAAGTCAATTAACTTTCAGTCAGTTAGAGATGAACCTTTTAACGCAGATGTTCTGGTTAGATTAACTATAATTAGTTGTAGATATTTAAGACTCAGCATCATCACTTTCTCCACACACAGTGAAATAGTCTGCAAGAATACTTTTTGTCGTGCCAAAGCCGCATACAAGCTATGAATTATTCATAAGGTAAATTACCTAATTGCATTCCATACACAGTTTTAAGAAACATTAAACCCAATTTTTTGGTTAAGAACTAATCTAAACCCAAGGGTGGATTCATTTCCTTCCCAGCATGCCTTGCAATTTGCTCTGAGACTACTCAGGAGAGCTGCGTCTCTTTTAAGGGACAGAAGGCAAATGGCAATGAAAAAAATGTGATGTGATGAAAGAATTTCTCTCTTAATGAGGAGAGTCGTTCCACAGTCTGACCCTGAAATCTTCTGAATATCGGCCACTAACTGCCGCCGCTCTCTTGAAGCACTACGACATATTTAGGACACCGAGATGTCTTTGGTTTGCTTAATGGTTAATCTCGGCTTTTTTCTGACCTGTCGTTTTATCGACACCCTTCAGTAATGACGCTGCCAATAACATCTCCAGTAAAAGGCCTTTAAGCAAAACTTAATGGGGACATTGATTTCAGTGTGTGTTTTAATTTTAAATGGACTGAAAGACGCTCCCCCAAATGGCGATGGAAATTGGTGGTCATGTCCAAATGCTCCGGAGGAAGTCATGTGATGAGATGAGAGCATTAGTGTTTAAAGCCCCCCCCCTTCAGCCAGTTTTAACTGCCGTTTTTGGTGAACGTTCTTTCTCAAACAGAGAATGGGGGTGTGGTTAATAGTCTTACGCAACCAAACGGGAAGCTTCCGGTCTACAACATGAAGCCGATGCTGAAGTCCCTGAAAGCTGCATTCTGTTGAAAATCCAGCAGGGGGCGACTCTTCTAGGTCGCAAAAAGAAGTCCGGCTCCATTAGAAATAATGGGAAAATGTTTCTCCTTCTCAGCTGAATAATTACCCCAGTAAACACTTTCCTGATGAGTTTATGGTCTCAGTCGCAGTTTCAAGTCTTTCAACACAGCATGATGTTCATTTAGTAAATTATGGTCCCATTTATTTTAAAATAGACCACAAAGCAGAGAATGTTTCAGGGCGGGATTAGCTTGATTGACAGGTCGCCATGGTAACGACTTGTCAATCATAGAAAAGCTTATTAGGAGTCGGCTGTTCACTTTCTCTGGTGAGAACATTTAGTTTTCAGACTGTTGTTCTCTGGACAAACTTATCAGCCTGTTAAAATGACAGTTAACCTGAGTTACAGTTGCACCTAGCTAAGCTAGCTAAGCTAGCTAGCTAGCTCGCACACGGCCGTTAGCTCCGCCGTATCGTCACTTCCGGGCGCTTCCTGGTTGAGAGACTATGTACTACGTACATTTCTTATATACAGTCTATGAACGTTATACATTACCATGACAACCAAAAACAGACTAGCTGGAGTGTTCACAAACGATATGCTGTGTTAACATCACTGTCTGGCAGGAGTAGCTATTACTTAGCCATGATAGAAACCAATGTGCGTGTATGAGCTGTTATCAGTCACACAGCTGATGGTCCTGTCTCGCACTGCTCACCTGCCGATGCATTGGTAAAGTAAAATGCATGTTGCAGACTGTATATAAGTCGTGGCAGGTGAAAGTGAGACACGTTTTCTGTCATCTGTCCTCCAACACCACACGCACAGATGCCATAATGAAAATAGTTTGTTGGCCAACTTTCTGCAATAAATATGCTAGCTAGCTACACCTGGCTGACTACAACTAGAAAGACAAACCAACAATCAGACACAGAGACATACCTGCTGTAAGTTCAAAGTAAATGACATGATAAATCGGTTAGCTAGGTCACAACGATGTTTATCGGTTTGATGCTCTGACTGTTAGGATTTGAGTTGTGTGCTATTGTTTTTCCTGTGTTTATTTGACATTGTCTTGGTTTAGAGTTTTGTATTCTTGTTTGTTGTTTTGGTTCGTTCATTTTTGTCTTCTTAGTACTGTCTTGTCCTTAGTCTTTTGTCTCCATGTTAAGTATAGTCTTGTCACCTGTTTGGTCTCGTCTCTGTCAGTGTACTGTTTTTGCTGTCTTTGTGTTTTTACTTTGGTTGATCTGTCCTTGTGTACTTCCTGTTTTATTTTGTTAACCTCCTGCACCTGGTGTCCTTGTCTAGCTTCACTTGATTACCTGATGTGTCTCAGCTGTGCTTCTCTCCCTTGTTGTCTCTCTGCTTGCTTGTCTCGTTAGTCCTGATTCCCCTCACCTGTGTTCTTCCCGCCCCGCTCGTTAGTCCCTGTATGTGTATATAGTCTCCTCAGTTCTCCTCAGTCTTTGTCACGTCCTCGTATGTGTTAGTGTGAGTCTTGTCATGGTAGAGTCTGCGTCATCCGTTTATTTGTTCCACACCTTCCTGGCTATTTGGATTACTTTTTGGTTCGTACTTTGTTCTTTGGATTTTGCAATTTGGATTATGTTTTTTGTTTGGAGTGCTTTTTGAGTTTGGACATTACCGCTGAGCTCCCAGCGTAGCCTGTTTAGTTCTCTTGTGTTTAAATAAATCTTGATTTAACTGCATCCGCCTCGCCTGCATCTGCATTTGGGTCCACACCTCCACCTTCAGCTCACTCTGCCATTACACCTAACAGTAGGACGTGACCAGATATGGATCCAGCGGATGTTCCCCTGTCGCAGAAGGATTTGAGCGAGGTGAGCTTCGCCATGGATAAACTCTCGCTTGCCTTGAGTACATTCTTGGATTTTGAAACGAGACTAAGGGCAATAGCCTCGTTTGAGGAGACTTTAAGATGGAACCCTGGATTCCTCAAAGCTCCTGGGGTGGCTAACCTGGTGTTTCAATTGGAGAGTTTAAAGACTGCCATGTTGGACTCTCTGAATTCCTCCAATACTGTTCAGCCCACCACTCCAACTAGCCATCAGCCAGTTACCCAGCCAGGCAACGCCTTTGCGGTGAGCCATCAACCTGTTTCCCTGTCCGTTCCCGCTACAACAACCTGTCCTCTGCCTGAATCACGGCCAGTCACACTTGGACTAATCACCCTGTCCGGCCACACTACAAGCCAGCCTGTTTCCCGACCTGCTAGCCCTGCAGCGGCTAGTCTCCAGCCTGCCTGCTTACCTGCGCCACCCCCCTCTAGGTCGGCTCAAACATCAAGGTTGGTTGGGGATTCATGGACTTCTAGTTCTCTGGTTGCCTTTTTGTTGGACTTGCCTATGGAGCCAGAGAGTGAACAGATGGAAGAACCCCAACCAACCAGCCACTGGACGGGGGGTAACTGGTCGGCTAGCGGCCTGCTAGCCGACCTGCACATGGATGGTCCCTGGTGTGCTAGCACAGAGGCTAGCCACCCTCCGAGTTCCCCATCTGTCCCTCCACAGGAGAAATCTTCAGAAGGACGCCGGGGTTCTCGCCGCCGCCGCAGACGCACAAACCGGGGGTCCAGCGTCTCAACCTCCATGCCACCCAGAAATTTGGAGACGGAGTTCCTGAGCAGCTTGGAGCCTGAGTTCCCCCGGCCTGCTGAGTTCAAGCCCGCGGACCAACCGGTAACAACCCCGCCGGTGGTCCAGCCTGTTCCTGATCCCCTGTCGGTGGACCGACCAGCACCAGTTCCGTTGGTGGCCCAGCCGACTCCTGTCCCAGAACCTCTGTCGGTGGACCAACCAGCACCAGTTCCGTTGGTGGCCCAGCCGACTCCTGTCCCAGAACCTCCGTCGGTGGACCAACCAGCACCAGTTCCGTTGGTGGCCCAGCCGACTCCTGTTCCTGATCCTCCGTCGGTGGACCGTCCAGCACCAGTTCCGTTGGTGGCCCAGCCGACTCCTGTCCCAGAGCCTTTGTCGGTGGACCGACCAACACCAGCTCTGTTGGTGGCCCAGCCGACTCCTGTTTCTGAACCTACGTCGGTGGACCGACCAGCACCAGCTCCGTTGGTGGCCCAGCCGACCTTCGCTCCAGAGCCCCCGTCGGTGGTCCGACCAGCACCAGCCCCGTTGGTGGCCCAGCCGACTCCTGCTTCAGAACCCCTGTTGGCGGACCAGCCAGTAACAACCCCACCGGTGGTCCAGCCAACTCCTGTTCCTCGTGCTCCGTCGGTGGTCCGACCGGCACCAGCTCCGCCGGTGGCCCAGCCGAATCGTCCTGTTCCTCGTGCTCCGTCGGTGGTCCGACCGGCACCAGCTCCGCCGGTGGCCCAGCCGAATCGTCCTGTTCCTCGTGCTCCGTCGGTGGTCCGACCGGCACCAGCTCCGCCGGTGGCCCAGCCGAATCCTCCTGTTCCTCGTGCTCCGTCGGTGGTCCGACCGGCACCAGCTCCGCCGGTGGCCCAGCCGAATCGTCCTGTTCCTCGTGCTCCGTCGGTGGTCCGACCGGCACCAGCTCCGCCGGTGGCCCAGCCGAATCCTCCTGTTCCTCGTGCTCCGTCGGTGGTCCGACCGGCACCAGCCCAGCCCCCGGACCTCTGCTCCGCTGCACAGCCCCTGGACGCCTGCCCAGCAGCACCTGAGTCTGTGGACGCCTGCCCAGCAGCACCTGAGTCTGTGGACGCCTGCCCAGCAGCACCTGAGTCTGTGGACGCCTGCCCAGCAGCACCTGAGTCTGTGGACGCCTGCCCAGCAGCACCTGAGTCTGTGGACGCCTGCCCAGCAGCACCTGAGTCTGTGGACGCCTGCCCAGCAGCACCTGAGTCTGTGGACGCCTGCCCAGCAGCACCTGAGTCTGTGGACGCCTGCCCAGCGGCCCAATTGGTGATCAGACAGACTTCAGCTCCTCTTATCTGGCCCATGGCCCCGAGTCCAGATCCGCCTGCTGTGGTTCCCAGTCCAGATCCGCCTGCTGTGGTTCCCAGTCCAGATCCGCCTGCTGTGGTTCCCAGTCCAGATCCGCCTGCTGTGGTTCCCAGTCCAGATCCGCCTGCTGTGGTCCCCAGTTCTGCTCGGCCTCCGGAGAGGTTCCGCCTTCGCCGCCGGCCTCCGGAGAGGTCCCGCCTCTGCCGCCGGCCTCCTGCTCGGCCTCCGGAGAGGTCCCGCCTCTGCCGCCGGCCTCCTGCTCGGCCTCCGGAGAGGTCCCGCCTCTGCCGCCGGCCTCCTGCTCGGCCTCCGGAGAGGTCCCGCCTCTGCCGCCGGCCTCCTGCTCGGCCTCCGGAGAGGTCCCGCCTTCGCCGCCGGCCTCCGGCTCCCCCGTCTGGCAGCCCTGCCCTGTTCTCAGGCCGCCCGCCTGAGGCTCCTCCGTCAGGCCGCCCTGCCCAGCTCTCAGTCCGCCCGCCTCAGGTTCCTTCTCCGAGACGGCCCCATGAACTATGTTTCCCTCCTGTTCTGTTTGGCCTACTGGGTCGACCTCCAGAACTGTTTATCCCCTCTGTTCTGCCCGGCCTGTTAGGTCTTCCTCCGGGGCGACCTCCTGAACCCTGCTGCCCCCCTGTTCTGCCCAGTCTGTTAGGTCGTCCGCCGGGGCGACCACCTGAACTATTTCGCCCCTCTGATCTGTTCCGCCTGTCGGGCCACCCTTCCGGGCGTCCTCACGAACTCTGTTTCCCCCCCGGTCTGCTCGGACTGTTGGGTCGTCCTCCGGGACGGCCTCCTGAACTGTTTGGTCCCCGTTTTCCCTCTGCTCTGCCCTCAGACCACTCGTTGTTTTGCCCCTGCCTTCCTGGACTGTATGTTTTGTTTCATGTATGTTTTGTTTTCTTTGATTCTGGCCCTCCTTCCGTCCTCCCTCCGCCCACCCTGGCTCGACTTGCCCGCCTTCCGTCCTCCCTCCGCCCACCCTGGCTTGGGTTTTGGACTTTGGTTTTGTGGGGGGGTTTGTTTAAGAACGTCTGGGGACGTCCTTTGAGGGGGGGGTACTGTTAGGATTTGAGTTGTGTGCTATTGTTTTTCCTGTGTTTATTTGACATTGTCTTGGTTTAGAGTTTTGTATTCTTGTTTGTTGTTTTGGTTCGTTCATTTTTGTCTTCTTAGTACTGTCTTGTCCTTAGTCTTTTGTCTCCATGTTAAGTATAGTCTTGTCACCTGTTTGGTCTCGTCTCTGTCAGTGTACTGTTTTTGCTGTCTTTGTGTTTTTACTTTGGTTGATCTGTCCTTGTGTACTTCCTGTTTTATTTTGTTAACCTCCTGCACCTGGTGTCCTTGTCTAGCTTCACTTGATTACCTGATGTGTCTCAGCTGTGCTTCTCTCCCTTGTTGTCTCTCTGCTTGCTTGTCTCGTTAGTCCTGATTCCCCTCACCTGTGTTCTTCCCGCCCGTCGTTAGTCCCTGTATGTGTATATAGTCTCCTCAGTTCTCCCTCAGTCTTTGTCACGCCCTCAGTATGTGTTAGTGTGAGTCTTGTCATGGTAGAGTCTGCGTCATCCGTTTATTTGTTCCACACCTTCCTGGCTATTTGGATTACTTTTTGGTTCGTACTTTGTTCTTTGGATTTTGCAATTTGGATTATGTTTTTTTGTTTGGAGTGCTTTTGAGTTTGGACATTACCGCTGAGCTCCCAGCGTAGCCTGTTTAGTTCTCTTGTGTTTAAATAAATCTTGATTTAACTGCATCCGCCTGCTCTGCATCTGCATTTGGGTCCACACCTCCACCTTCAGCTCACTCTGCCATTACACCTAACACTGACTTCACGAGGCGAATAACTTGGAGAATAACGTACGAACATCACAAGCACATTTAAGCACAAAATTAAGCTGTTTATCAAAAAATATTTGGAGAGCTATGTGAGTAATCAACATTGTAAGGAAATGACTCAGAAATATATGAAATATCATAGAAATGTCAAAATAAGCTGGAGGGGGGCTTTAAGTCTCATTGATGCCTCACTTACTTAGTGAAACTTACTTTTGAAAGTAGTGGAACTTGATAGCGATTAGAGAGAGTGATTAAGTGATCGGAAAGAAACATACCCAAGGCCATGAGTGGGAGAACCTTAAAGCTGTTCTGATCAGTATTTTTAATCAATAATGTATCACGTGATCATCTTGGTCAAAAGGATAAAGGGGTCATTTGCAATTCCCCTTAGCTGTACACAGTTGACGTAGGGGAGGATTTAACAAATCCAGAGCAAGATATTTCCCTCAGGAGTTAGTGGAAACTAAAACAGAGCTGAAAGGACAGTGAATATTGGACTGAAATGCATCTGCTGGGTGTGTAAAAAGGAAACTGTTTCCTAACGTGTTTGCAGTATTAACTTTATAAAGGCGATGTCAAAGCAGCTTGTTTCTGCTGCTCCCCAGTGTTAATATATGTTTAATAGAAAGCTTAGTAAACAGCAAGAGAGAGAATTAGGCCAAATTAATTATGAAGGGTCATGTTATGTGAAAATCCTTGTACACGCTGTGTTTAGCGTCAGAAGCCTTTGACCAGCATGTTCTTTGTTCAGGTCTAATTGAGCACCGGCGATGTGAATGAAGTCGACATGTACTGTACTGTCATGACGCCAGATAACGGGGGCCAAGAATAATGACTCAATCAGTCAAGGCTCAGTGCTTTACTACTAGCACCAGATGAACACCTTGAGTCTTCAAAAAAAGCCAATGATGCGAGAATGTTTTAGGAGTTATGCAGCTTTTAAAGAGCATTTAGCTCCTTGATGACACACTTAGGTTGGAATTCATCTCAGACCGCCATAACACAGTTATGAGAATTCATCCAGGAAACTACCTGCAAAGCACCATTTACTGTTTGTCAAGATTAAAGTTAGAGGACTTTAAATCTACTTTGGCCACAACATGAGTAGGCAGAGACTTCGAGCGTTTATCTGCAGCCTATCAATGACTAAATTACTTTGTCTTAACCTCTTAACATTCCTGTAAAATTCATGCAAACGCCTCTTCAAGGCATTTCCAAAGTAGTTATACTCCAAATGGTTCAAGAATGTAGTTCTTGAACCATTTGGAGTATATGCATGGTGGGTTTGGGCTTCTCTGAAAGATAGCACTCTGCATTTATTCATTTAGCTGACGCTTTCGTATCCAAAGCGACTTACAATTGCTAATTAGGTCGCACTCCTCTGGAGCAAGTGTCTAGCTCAAGGACACATTGGTAGAAGCATCACACCCGGTCTCTCGCACCAAAGGCAGCATCTTATCCACTGCGCCATCACCACTCTGGAGTATCTAACCCAACAGTCAGCATCACTGTAAGTGTTAGTGGAATCGATTAATATAAGTTTAAACACCCTAAAACTAATATATTTTTCATTTCCGCTTGAAAATGCTGGCTAACAAATGCATGCAGACAACTACAGCTTATTAGCTGGAAACTGTAGGGCCACAGCATAAAGCCTTACCTAGTACAAGTTTAAATTTTATACCAATACCATGAAAAAAGACTATTTTAAACAGGTTTTTCTGAGTGTATGTCTTAGTGTATTTTTTGTAAAACAGCTCTGCCCCCTGGCGGCAGGCGGCTGCTGCTGCTTCGCTCCGTTTCAGCGAGAAGCCCCTGACTGCAGTGTGCAGATTGGGGCGGGGCTCAACGTGGGTCAATGTGGGCGGGGGTCAAACGTTTGACTCCGCCCACACCGAGCACTGCCCTTCCAAGCAGCACGAAGAAGCCCCGTCTCCCTCGTCTTCACTTGAGATTTACGTTCGTGGAAATGGATGGAAATTAGCCAATTAATTAACGTGGAAATTAGCCTGTTGAACTGACTCTGGCTCATTTACAGTACAGCTGTTAATTAATGAGCACTGTCCCTGTCAAAAAACAAATTAAATTAAATAATTAAATAAGGTGTCTGTGTTAAGAGCTTCAATTGTGTTACGATTTTTAAGTAAAAATTATGTCACCCCCTGATCTCTTGATTCAGCCTGTTCTCATGCTTTTGCTTTTCATGCTCACATACATGCGATTTTGCGTGTATACTTTACGCCCCAGGTACGTGTGTATGATGAGACGCATCCCGGCAGCGTGTGTATGTGACGCCCGGTGACCGGATGCTGTGAGCAGTGCTTCCGGTCAGCTAACTAGCTAGGTAGCTAGCGATGTTTTTATTTAAGGAGTTGACAGCCTCCCCGGGGCAATTTCCCTAACCTCAACCATGACATTAGTTAGTGCCTAAACCTAAGTCAGTAAATATATGCATGTCGACCGGCTAACCCTACAGCTGTGCACATCGGCCTCTCGGCCGATGTGCTAGCAGGTAGGGTTAGCCTCCTTTGTGCTGCAACGCTATTGTACACGTTTGACCCCGCCCACATTGACCCACGTTGAGCCCCGCCCCGATCTGCACACTGCAGTCAGGGGTACTTGGTTTCAGCCGGTAGCTCCATGCAGATGTGTTTTTTTGCTGGTAGATCATGAACTTCCCACTTAAAGCTGGATAGTTGTTTTCAAAATTTTATTGGCTACACGAAGTGTCAGTCATCGGCATAATCGGTTGCAATTGGCTCGGCCTACGCGCCAAATAATAGGGGCTGGCCCTTCCTGACAGCGCGGGCTCTCATTGGCTGCTGTAGGCTGTAAAAGGGACATGTGAGCTCCTATTGGGTCGGATTAGCTGTCAGTCGAAAGGTCAGAGTTTAATTTAATTTGAATAGAAGCTATCGTAGTTGTTTACATCCAAATCGGAGTTACGCGGCAGCAGTTTGTGAGGATTTACTGATGGAATAATGTGGACTAAATATTTTTACTGGATTGGATCATCTGGACCTTTGAACTGTAACAAGACCGTTTCTGTTGGAATATAATCGATCGTGGATTACTGAGAGGCTTCAGAGGTGAGTCGCGTCAATTTTGATTTCGGCTGGTCTGACAGAGGCGCTGATTTTACCCGCTGTGGTGATTGTGTCTTGAAATTGTTTGCATTGGTGGAATCACGAGTATTTTAGCTTTCAAACTGCGGATCACTTGAGAATGAAGTTAACATAGCAGCTGTTAAAATGCTAAGCAGACAATTATAATGGTTTTCAAAACACTAGCATCTGATTTCAAAAACTCAACCAGACAGACTTTACATCAAGTACCAGATGCAGGGGACCAGAGCAAAGCAGGCTGTGTTACATAAGCAGTTAATTACAAAATATAGTAAGTCTCAAATGATTCTCCAGGGTTGGTCTCTACTATCTAGAGTGTTGTCAGTAATTTATATTTGGCAGCATTGCCAACCATCAGACTGGTGAAACACTGTGGAGCCTTGAAAAGGCTTAAAAGAAAAAGTTTTACACCTTTCCTCAAATCAGATGGCAAAAAAACTGGACTGGAAAATTAGACTTGGCACACATTAAATCATTTATCTACCCAAAGCCATTTTTCCTCCCCAAATTTCCCATTTTCCTTATTTTTTATATGAGAATAAGATGGGCGTGTCCATGCATGTTTGTCTAACCTCAGTGAAGCAATCAGAACTTTAATTATGATAATTATTAAAGAATGATCTACATTACATTCTTACATTTTATAACCAAAATAATGAAACATTGAATTGTTGAATTTCAGACCAGAAACCGACAAACCATGTTTCTATAAACACAAGACAGGCAGGGATTCAACTGTTCTTGTGGATTTACACAGAAGAGCGAGAGGGGCAAAAAATGGCAAAGGACATGAGGATTGACAGGATGTCTTTAAAGCAACACTTTGATATGAAACCACCAGGAGACGTAAAAAGAACAGGGCACGAGAGAACAGGACATGCCAATCAGGAAATCGAGACAGAGCTCGCAGACGCTATAAAAATAGCTGCCTTTTTCTCACGGTTTAAGTGCCATGAAATGTTGTGCACTGGCACGACAAAATGACATTGATGTCCCTGACCCTCATGTGGCTGAACTTATCCTCTCCCCAGGCTCAACTTACCCCTCATCATTTTAAAAAAAGTCATATTTTGAAAACTGTCAGTTTTAGAAGTGATTCTTCCCAGGAATGCAGCCTGATATGTATGTGCATATTTTAGCTGGAGACATTACTGTCATGCCGTCACTTCATAAACTGGCACATCCCGCTTTCCCTAATGTGGAAGAGTTTGAAAACGCTGACTCATTAAATCATTTTATGCCATTTATGTGTTGCGGGCGATTAGTGAGTAAAGTCTCAAACGTGCACGCTCTCAACTGGCTCAGATGGAGGAGAAGGACCCCGGGTCTCATCCACGAAGCTGTGCTTACGTACAAAACAGGGCTGTGATCCATAAAAAAAACAAACTTCACGGGAGACGAAGAGGAGAAATGAGAAACGGCGACTCACATGGCAGGAGGATGAAACGGTGTGAAAGGAACAGGCCTACTATTGTGTAAAATAAATCTAAATATCACCTCACAGTATTCCAGGCTTAAAGCCTCTCTGAATAAACAAACACCCGTTTGATTGACTTTCCCTGAAGTGGGCAAAAAAACACAATTTAAGCAGCACACACAAAAAGATCCAGATTTAAGATAATAAACAGAAGCAGAGATCTGTTTCTGCAAAAGAGCGCCTCAAATGTGTTGTACAATTTAATCAGGAAGCATGTTAATTAATAGGCTCCTCGCATGCAGTGCAATTTATTCTCATAAATAAGGTGAACAGGGGGACGAATTACATTTAAATTGATGCCGTTTTCAACGTGACAGTCGAGCAAATACGAGAGCAAGTAGGCCTACCTGTTTAAATGTGTGGACGTGCTTGTGGGTATTAAATTGTGTGGGTATGCCTGTGAGCTGGCCTGTTTTCAGAACATGGCGTTGTGTTATGAGGAGGCCACTTTTCTTATTCACCATAATGTCTTGCCTCTCTGTCGAAGACGAATGTGGTTGCTGTGATTCGGGAGATTATTGCTCTGAAGTCTGCATCATTTCACTGGACTCCTCCTGCAGTCAGCTGTTTGCGGTGATGTTTCAGGATTTTGACATTGACGGCGCCGGCCACGCCCCTTTTAACTTTCCGTTTGACTTTTGCACTTTGCAAATGCAAAAGTCTAGGTGACGTAGGGCTGGACGATACGGACAAAGAAGTTATCACAATAAAAAGTTTCATATCTTTCGATATCGATAATTATCACGATAAATATGAAATCGTTATCGTTTGAGTTTAAAGGCTGATTTTTGCTCCTCAGTGAAAGTTTTCTTTAAACATTTGATTCTAAACAGTGGATCACTTCACAAATCTGAGGAGGAACATTCAAAACATTTATGATAAAATCTTTGTCAAGAAATATGCACGAGTAAAATTAAGTAAAAGCTTTTTTTTCAGTCCTTTTTCCTCAACAAAATAAAAAAAATCATAGTAAAAAATTCTTAATTTGTGTGTGATTCATTTATTGAACATTTGTTATATTGTTGTTGAAAAAAAAAATCACGATAATTATTGTTTTATTGTCCAGCCCTAAGTTGACGCAGTCCGACTCTAAAATCCATCACTAATTTAATAATAATTTAGATCGCTGCGTCCAGGCGCACGCAACAGAGGCGCAGCAGCAGCGTGTGTGTTTTAATAAACAGTGTTGTACTTTTATACAGTCAATTTAATTATGATTATGTTTGTAAGCAAGGCACCACTGCACTGAAGACCAGGTCAGGTAAGTGTGAGTCAGTCAGAATGCTAAAATAGTTAAATATAATATATCAAAAACTACAATGCAGTCGTATAAAATAGAGCAGTGTGTAATTTTGTGCATAAAAATCAAATCCCTCAGCTTCAGCTCTGAGTTGGCCTCTCGCTGGCTCCCCCTGAGCTGGACCCCGACTCTGCTTGTTCTTATTGAACATGAGAAAAACATCAGTAATAAATATGACTAACAATAATCCATTATCATTATTATCATTACCATTGTCACTGTTTCTGGTTCCATTGTCCTTCTCCTCCTCACGCTTTTCTACATCGTCCTTCTCCTGCAGCTCCTCCTGTTCTTGTTCCTCCTCTTCCTTCAACTGTAGTTTATAATATAAATATATAATTTAGCCTATATGCCTAAATGCATATATAAATAATTTCAGTATATAATGTATGCACTAGCCTACTTCTCAGTGCCTTTGCTGGGTCCTGCCTCATCTGTGCCTGCCACAGCACTTTTTCACCAAGGAAGAGGTCGGTTAATTTGGCGGATTTAGCTTCCTCTTGTGCCAACATTTGTTCTTATAAATTTATTTTTTTCAGGGACCACACTTTTCCACCCCTCCTTCTTTGTTTTCCACATATTTACCAGCTCTGCTGTGCTTGTTACACAACCCTGTGCTGAGTTTAGGGTTAAGATTAAACGGCATTGAGCTAATGAGATTTCAGCAAAAACGAGGATCGGTCCAAATTGGGAGGTAGGCGCTCGTATCCCCCCTCGGTAGTGAAAATATTAGTTTGGCCCAGTCTGACAACTACGGACAGCGTTCCGCTCTCCGCAGCTGACCGGCGTGGACGCGGATCATTTAAAGATGAACATAAGAAAGGCCGGTTCGGCCTGAAATGCCTTTTGGGATTGTTCCCAAAATTCCAAATGGCCAATCTGCTCCTGAATATAGGCTTCCCGTCTGGACAGCAGGGTGCGTGTGTGCTTCGTAACGCTGTAGCCCAACAGCCCATCATATAATGAATTATATTTTCATAATGTCAGAATAGCTAAACGCAAATGAAAACTTCTACGTTGCCTTGCATTTCAAAAGGAAAAAGTTTCGTAAAACTTTGATTGATAATCCGGGCTTTTATTTGCTTAAACCACTGAATTGACCCCGCCTAGGCGTCCATATGGGACAGGCCTTTAATTCCTTTCACACAAAACTGAAATAGGCTACTATGAAACAGTTTGTTTATTTCAACCAGAATATTACTAATATAAAAATGATCCAATAATATCAAATACACGTCATTCATTTGATCCAGCTCCGACAGACGGCTTTTATTTTGAAGGCAGCAACGCTACGGAAAACAACAACAGGCTGCAGGATGAGAGAAGTTAGCGAGAGAGCGACGGACTTCACAGGACAGGACAACTTGGATTCATTGGATTCATTCAGATCTCTGAGAAATAGACTTTGGGGCTCGTTGTTGTCTAAAAATCGATTATTTAAATGTTAATTGATAACGCAGTGTTGACGGAACTTGCGGAAATGCATTTTTCAGTTTTCAGTCTGATAACTGGTTGTTAATGAAATGAGGGACCATGGAGCTGATGTTAATAAAGTAAATTAGGGATGCAAACTAGTGCTTTTAAGCTAATTAGGAGATGTTTCTTTTGGATTTTAATGCTCAAATTAAATGCTCAGTAATTATCCAGGGATCCTCTATAGAAAAAATGATGCTTGATTATCGTTTTATAATCGAATCGCAGCCCTCTGAATCGTAATCGAATCGCGAGGTGCCCAGAGATTCCCTCCCCTATTGATCATACGTTTAAACATTAATATTTGCATTAAAGACCTAGGCAGCTAAGAAGCAGCTAAAGCGGGCGACCCCGCAGGGTTTAAGAGGTTTTATTCATCCAAAGAACTTCTATAAAAACCAGACCAGGCTTTTAATCGAGGCCTGCTTTTGGGACTCGGCTGTTAATTAAACGGTAAATTTTTTTTTGTTTCATTGATACATACTGTAACATGTATAGGGGCTTTGCTGTGAAAGGCCATATAACATTTGGTTTATTATATTTTAGGTACCTCACACCTCACCTGAAATCTAAGGTAGTTTAGATAAATGTGAGCAACCATTTTTTTTTTTCCTTGATGGGAAATGACAAAGGAGTCACGATGAAGTTATTGACTTGCGAAATCACAACGGGCATCCTACACACAATTTGAAGCTTCCTCTTTCCCTGCCAAGGTTGTCAATTGTTTAGCTCGGGGATTATCTCTCCTTATTTAGACGTGGTGAATGTGCTACTAAATGCAATCAGGGACTTTGGGAGCTCAATCAAGAGCTGCTTGAAACTGGGCATATTTAACAGCCGTGAATGATTCGGTGTGGACTGATGGTCGAGCTGCGCGCAAGGTGACCTCTCGTGACATTTTTAATTTGCAACATGCCTGTGGACAAAAGCGTCCCCCGCGGCTCGGTCTGTTGTGCACACATTCCAGCTGAATGTCAGAGACAGAACATAGCTATGTCCAATTAACAGCAGTGACTCTTTAACACGAACCCGCACTTTCTCATCTCGCATCCATTTTGCATTAGTGAGCCGGGGCATTGCAGTAAGAGTAAACAGCTGATCGTGTTATAAACTGTAGGGTGTCTATAGGAGCGCAGGGAGAAAGCAAAGGAAAGTGGAACTCGCGATGGTGTTAAAGGTCAAAGCTGTTATCACCGTTAGGATTATTAACCGTTAACTGTGTCATACAGTCGGTTCAATCTGTGTAAGAAAGAATATCAGGCAGGAGCAGCATGTGCTCGCACGGCAAAAGAACATAGACTTGAATCAACGCCTCACTGACAGTCTCAAGGAACACGTTATTAATTTCATAGTCCTGAATTTGGTTCTTTGCAGGGATTTTGCAATTGATTGCATCATGTTGCAGGGTGCTACCAGTATTTTGTTCACCTCCTGCACATTTCCTGCCTGTTGTTGTAGATTCTGATATTAGGAAAAGAAAACTGATCCAGACAAGCTTTCAGTCAAAAACCAGTGGCCAAAGTTCGAAAGAGCTTTGTGAGAATGGCTGTGAACATCTGGCTCTGTGGGACTCCGCTGCCTGTCTGTGAATTGGTCGATATAGTAGAATAGATTATTTAAAGGAAATTAAGTTCCAAAAATCAGTTACCATCTTAAGAGATCCACTGCAGCTATTTTCTCACCTTTAATATGGGCATTAAGCAGGTTTTTCTTGGCCCTGAATGGGCCTTTGGGGGGTGACAGTAACCACGATCAGTACAGGAAAGGCAGTGAGTTAGTTACCTTATGACCGAAATCTATGCATTTTCTTGTTATTTCTGACCATTTGATAAACAAAATATATTCACAACCTGGAGGAGTAAATGAATAAATTAGTTTATTTATGAATGTTATAACATTAAGTAGTATTTTGTTAGTATTATAATATATTTACAGGCTACTTTGGATTTGGATTATCTGCCTACAAATAGTTTATTAGTTGAGACTCAGCTGTTTAACAAAAACAAAACCTTTCTGTGTTATCAGCCTGCACCACTGTGGTTAAGCTTTGATTAGTGCTAATGTTTGTGTATTCATTATAACTTCAGAGAATAGTTTAGGCTACGATAGCTTTCCATTAGTAGCCTATAATTAGGGCTGGACAATAAAACAATAACTTCAATAACAATATAACAAATGTTGAAGAAATATTCAATAAATGTTTGATTTGATTCACTTGAATCACACAAATTAGAAATTGAATTTTGTTTATTAAGATGTTTATTTTGTTGAGGAAAAAGGACAGAAAAAAGCTTTTTTCTTAATTTTACTTGTGCATATTTGATGAAAAAGATTTTATCATAAATGTTTTGAATGTTCTCCCTCAGATTTGGGAAGTGATCCACTGCTTGGTGTCAAACGTTTGTCACGTTCTGACCATAAAGAAAAGTTTAAACCACAATTAACCATCAGGTTTCTTTAACTTTCACTGAGGAGCAAAAATCAGCCTTTAAACTCAAAAGAAATAACGATTTGATGCTTATCGTGATAATTATCGAAATCGAAAGATATGAAACATTTTTGGCCGTATCGTCCAGCCCTACCTATAATATTAATTCCAGTTGGACAAAACAGCAGTTTCATTTTCAGCCATATTGTGCAAGACAAATGCTCTACATGTTGGTCAGTCTCTCGTTTGTTTAAGCAAAGTATTAACTAAAAAAAAAAAAAGTGCATACAGAACGAGTTCAACATTTCTAAACTTTTGCTGTAGCGCGTCAACCTTTTTTTTTTTTTTTTTTTAAGCCCTGCCTCCTCCAGGCTGCGATTGGTCAGTTCGTGAAAAGTGACTTTGACGAGCTTGATGCAAACGGCTGCATGAATGGCTCCCGATCTCCCTGCGGAGATCAGCCGACGGGCGAGAACGGGAACAGGTGAGCGTCACGTAGAGCCCAGAGAACCTGATCTGGAGAGGGCAGAGGGGAGGACTGGTGCCGGTACGCCAGGGAGTAAAATGTAAAAGCGGCAGTACTGGTGAATACCGGCACACCTCAAGAAGTCGCCTCTCCAATTAGCACGAGCTTTGTAGCGGAGCGTTCAGGCGCAGTGAAACCAACCCGCTCGCTAAAACCTCTTTGGGCGCCAAAAGTTTCTCTATGCAGGAAAAACCCTGTTAAGTTGTGCATAAGTATGAACTAACTGACCTCATGCATGGTTGTCCTGCTCTTATTTGGAATCAGTTGCATCCAGTTTTCAAGATCTGACTTATCCCCTCCTGTCTTTCACTGGGGGCAGAGTGGGATTCATTAGAAAAAGAGCTCCCTTTCAACAGGCCCAGGTCTGCACTGCCGATGAGATGACCCCCCGCTGAGGAGTCCTTGAGCGCTGTTCGGTGACTCACCCTGCGGCGGGGGGTAAGACAAAAGCTGCAGGAATCAGAATGAATCACATTCATTCTGCATTAGATCGGTACAGATTTGAACTTATCCCTCTCCCACTTTTGAATATTGCCAACTCATCCCTTTTCATTTACAGACAACCTTGCACTTTTCTCTGGCCTATTCATGACAGCAACAATGGTTTGGTCAAAAACGCAGCTCCCAGGGTGTCTCTGAAACTAAAGAAGCTCTGTCAGATTTGACCTGTGCTGATGTCTTTGCATTAGCTTCAACCATCCCATCCGCCCATGCTGTTTTAAGACCTGTGGTACATTTACTTAAGCACGTTACTTACACGTTTGAGTTAAAAGCTGTTAAAACACAGGGTTGTCAGAGATTGAACCAGTTGTTCCCAACCTTTTACCCCCTTACAAAAATGGCTCTTGTCAATTTTCCAGATGTTTGACTTGTTAGAGACATTTCCCCTCTAAACTTCTCAGATGATTTAATTTAGAAGTTTTTTAATCTCTTCCAGACGTGACTATTGCAATGCACTTTATTCTAAAACACAGAAAGACTGCAACTCAAACAAAACGCTGCTGCCAGGCTTTGAACTCATTCTAAGAGAAGCAACCACATCGCACCGATCCTTGCTGCCTTGTGGTATTCGTACTTTTACTCAAGTAACAACTTAACAGTACTTCTTCCACCACTGTTTTAGACATAAAAAATAACTCTGCAATGAATAACCCTAATTTGCGTCTGTCCGTTGCCTTGTTTAAAATGATTTAAACCTCACCTTCTCCTTCTTCCTGAGTGATGAATATGCAAGTTTGACTGCTGGACACAAGATGTTGCCTATTTCACGGAAGTCCATCCTCAGTGTATGTGCACCAGGGATTTGCGCGAGTTGCATAATGGACCTCGTTTTGCTTGGTTGTGCTGTCACCAAATCATCTCGTAAGTTAACGTGTTAAACTGAGATTTAAAGTGAGCACAGAGAAGCCTTCCTCATTCAGCAGATGAATTCAAACCCTGCAGATACGTCATTCTGCACAGTGAAGCTCAAACATCCAAGTGAAGTAATAATAAGCAAAACACGATGAGTGGAGGAACACTTAAGCCATGTTTTGCTGACAACTTTTAATACTTCAAGGCAAGACTTTTAAATCTCTAGGCTTAAAGTCAACCTTTTTCTTGTATGTTTTGGTCCTCTCTGCTTTTATTGGCTGTTTAAATGCTCAGCTGACTTGCATTTGACTCGTGTGACCTTCAATTCTGTTATTTTTGTTGCATTTACATACAACTGAGATGGGATTCTGCCTGTGTGTGCGAATGCATATGCGCGCAGGCCAGTACCGATACGGTTGGTCGGATTTACAGAGACTCCTCGGGTGGTGTTGCACTACAAATAATCTGTGATGACTCAACTTGCCCTCTGCTGGCAGGAAGAGAGGAGGCATTCCTATGGTTGATTGTTTTTATGGTGGAAATGTTAAAATTTTATTTTGAGCCATAAACATTGGAGCATGCAGACAAGACGACACATCGTGATTGTAAAGGTTTTAATGCCCATGAACATTCTTATTGTTTTTGAGTCGCCTACACTTTTCACCTGCCTTGGAATTCTCTTCTCAGCACACTCACACACACCTGCACGTCAGGTAAACAGCCCTGTTTGCCCCGCCTCTCTCTCCCCACGTCTGCTCCATTTTCCCCATCAGCTGCATGTTTTATAAAGTCGCCTAAAAGACATTTCCACCCGCGATCCGTTTTCACGGCAGCAGCTGAGCCGCACGTCAGCTTATCAATGACGCCTGTCAAACAACTGAAACAAACATCTCTGCGTTCACTGTTACTCTGTCCGTAAAATATCCACCTCGGCTTGTAACGTAAGTTCATAGTCTATTTTTTTTTTTTTTTTAACCGAGTGAAGTCTGTGCGAGGACATACGCACATAACTGGTGACTATCCAGTAGGAAAAGTCTGCTTCTCTTCCCGTCCACGTAACAACAGAGCTATTCTGTCCCAACGAGACATAGTCTCTATTCCATATGTCATTTGAGAAAAATTTGGATGTTGCTCCATAAATATTTACTTATTAACAAGGCTAAGGAAGTATCCTTTAAGATTATTCATAGAGTGTAACCCACTAAGTATCAGGCAACATGAAGAGGTTTAAAAAGGACATCGATCCTAAATGTACTTTTTGTGAGACTCATATAGAAACAATATTGCATCAGTTCTGGCACTGTACTTTTGTAAAACAATTTTATAAGGATGTATTTACATTTATTAATGTCTATCTATCCATCCATCTATCTATCCTATCATCTATCTATCTATCCATCCATCTATCTCTAACCCTTTTGTTCTGGCAAAATGTTGTTTTTGGGGTTTTCAGCAATGAAAAGCTGCACTGCGACCATATTTTTATAATAAATTGGGTTTTGTTTCTGGCAAAATCTCATATACATAAATGCAAATTTACAGACAAAGTCTTTAAGTCTAGTCTTTAAGAAGGAAATTGAAGTTTATTTTGGAACAATTGGTTTTTCTTCGAACAAAAAACCTCTGAAGGTACTTGATGTCTGTACACGTTTGAAGGTCTTTCTGTGATATTCTTGTCCTTTTTTGTTTTTTATGTTCGTCTCTTTTTTTTGTAGCCCCCCCAGCTATATGTTTGTTTGTATTTTATATGTGTTGTATGCATAGACTGTATGTGTTCCTGTATGTTGCATTGTTAATACTGCTATACTAATAAAGAGAGGAGAAAAAAACACAAAAAAAACATATGCACATAAGACGTCCGATGAAAATTTTGAAGACATCACCCAACCCTGGTCTGTAGCTAATTTCATCTGACACGGCTGTTGGCAGCCAATTAAGTATAATGAAAGTTTGTAAGTAAAAACTTGAAATAGACGACAAAGGTCCAAGGGAAAAAAACATAAACTTTATTCTCTTCTTTTTACAAAACATTTCAGAATCAACCTCAATAAATAATAAATTCAATACAGGATGAAACTTAAACATGTTCAGACACATTTCCTCAAAAGCATCAAATGGTGCTAACCTTTAGTCTTTTGCTGCTCTAGCACAGTAACAGAAAATTGTTAATACATCAGTAAAATGACAAAACCAACACGAGAGGTGGTTGACTCACATAGCATTTTAGAAGGATGAGCACATGTGCCATGCCATGATTATGAAAGACAACAGTATGACCACAATCAAAAAAGCAACTGAACTCTTTTGCAAATTGGTCGTACTGTAAAGTAGCACGACTGCATCTCGGTTGGCCTGTCGGCACACAAACAGCAGGCACCTTGAACCTACAACACGAGGCCATGAATGTGCTCTACAGAAGATATCCAGTTACTTTAATGATCAAATTCTGCAGAAGACGGGGAATTTTTTTAAATGACACATTAAAACCTTTTAGCCCTCAATCACCTACTCCTCAGTTTGCTCATCAGAAACACATCTGGATGCAGCCAGATGAGGTCTATTGAACACATTTTCATTCATAATGTAATTCTGAAGCAATATTTGAAATGTGTATTTAATTGATGTAAAACAGGCTCGTTTCCATAACAACAACCTAATCAATTCAAACCAAAAGCCACGTACCTGAGCCTAAACTGCAATAATGCAAATAATATCCTCCGTCATTTCTATAAATATAATTGGAGTGATGCATATGCAGGCTTTCAGAGTAAAGTGTGCAACTGTATTAAGGTAAGATGGATTAAAAATAGCTGCTACCTGCAACACAGCCATCATATTACTTGTTGGAGTGTCATGTTTGACTGTGAAGTGAAAGATACAGGTAATTTAAAAAAAAAAATACTAATAAGGCCATCCGTATGTTTGCTGGACTTTCAGGTTCATGGGTTTATTTGATATTAAACATAACATAAAATAATCAGATTACATAACACTGTGTGTATCTAGTGTAGTAAATTGTACTTTTGTAACAGAATTTGTCTTGAGAGCAACCTGCCCAACCATACTATTTTTATTTCTTATAAATAAGCATTTCCACTCTACTATATTCACCATTCTGCATCATATTCTACTGATTGGCTTGATTGGCCAAGAAGCACACTATGTTTTCCCACCAAATTGCAATAGGCGCCTGTGAGGAAGGAGCTGAAAAACAGACGTGACTGACTAACTAGGGTCCTGCTTCCCAGGAGCTTTTCAACCCTTTTGAAATACACAGAAAACCTTAAATGAGCTGCATGTGAATGAAAAAGACTCGCTAGACAACTCTTAAGACATTTCTATGCAGCTCACGGCTCTTAACCATAGCTGCTATGAGATGGCAGCGTGAAAAACACGATTACATGTTTGTGAAGTATAGCTGATAAAAGTGTGGTTTATTCATTGCATGCATTTGGGTTTCTTTGCTGCGGTCATTTATGGTCATTTTCATCTTCCCACCCAAGCCTTTATGTCACGTCTCACATGAAACTCGGACTGATATTTGCATATTACGGTGGATGTATATCGGCCTGTACCCATGAGGTCATTTCAAATAGACTGTTCAAGGCTTGTTCCGTTCCATTTCACAATTTAGTCTCCTATCTGACTGTTTGCTTTTAAAATAAATTGGAAATGTAGGCGATTTTGTGTGTCATGCAGATCAATCTAGTGTAGATACAACACTAAGACAAACAGGTGAATGTCTGCAGGCACGCAGTAAAGCATTCATTTCATAAATCATGAGAGTATGAAATAGACTGCCATAACATATGTGGTTTCGAGGTGCTTATTGAACTTTTGTGTTTAGCAATGCGTTGACACAGGTACTATAGTGGTCTAAATATGGAATACAAAATGTGTCAATACATTAAAATGCAGGGTGAAGGAGGGACAACCTCAGTTTAAATTGTTCTTCAATCTCTCAGTTTCGTTTGCATTTACTTTCAGGTGCCTGCAGTGCAAAAAAGAGTAGTATTGAAACACGAGGCAAAACAAAGCAGGGTAGGGAGTGAGATGCCATGAAAGGTACTAGAGTGTCAAAAAAGTAAAGCGACCTTTCAGAATCATAGACAACAGGGTTTTGGGAAGGCGTGAGGAATCCAAGTAACAGTGCATAAACATGTTTCGGGTAAATACAAGAAATTGTAAAAGTGAAAGTCACTTATATATCAGGACAGTCAAATACAGAGAAATAAATAGACTAGGTGTAATGCCATTTGCTCAAGGGTCATGTGATGCACTGAGGGAGGACGGGTAGAAATTAGAGTGTGCCCATTCCTGTGACTTCAGACGTCAGCCTAGAACAGTTCAGGGAAGGCGGGGAGGAGGAGGAGGAGTGGAGGGGGGGGGGGGGGTAGACAGACAGACAGAGAAAATAAAAACAGCTGTGAAAGAAGGACTTTCGCTTGAAAGTGAAAGTTACGCTGCAGTGCCTGGCTTTGTGCTGCAGTTTTTCCTTTTTTTTTCTTCTTCTTTTACACAGATCTGATACCATATTTTCATTGTTTCCCTTCACATAAATCTATCTTCAAAAATATGGTAACATGACCACGCGTTACTCTAAAAAAGCCATGCAGTGGACAGAAAAGAAAAATGGTGGTGGTGTCATGAAATGTCCAAAGTAGAAGTTGCTGTGTTCCCTGACAGAAGCATCACATCACTCTTCTTCCTAACAGCATTGCTCGAGTGGCGGAAACGTGTTCTCTTTTTCTTTGCTTTTTTGTTCATTTTACATTTTTTTTATTAATTTTACTCTTTCCAGACAATGACACAATAGGACTTAATAAGCAAATGTATCTAAGATAGTAATGACAATAAGAAAAATACTATTATTCTTGGAATGAGGCATGCTAAATAAATACTTAAAGGAATACTTTGACATTTTGGGAAATACGCTTATTCGCTTTCTTGGAGAAAAAGATGAGAAGATCATAACCAAGCTTATCTGAGCATAGCATAAAAACTGCAAACGGGGGGAAACAGGTTGCCTTGCTCTGTCTGAAGGTAGTAATATCTGCTTACTGGCACCTTTTTATATTAAATATTAGAGCTTATTTGTGTATAAAATGACAAGTTACAGTTTTATGGGGCCAAACTATGTCTTGCAATGTCTCTACTGAGCTCTATGCCTTGATTGCACTGGCCATGGCTCTATGACACTACGTCACTAACATGGTTTTGTTCTGTCTTCTGTTTTAATTGTGTTTATTATTGATATACAGTCGGGGAGTCTGCACAGGGTGTTGTCAACGGCCATGAGCAGCTCCGGCATGCACGGTGGAATCAGAGATGTTGGACTTTGTTACCTTTTGTGCAGAGCCAGGTCAGCTGTTTGCCCCTGTGTCTAGCCATTGTTGAGCTAAGCTAACGGTGTCCTGGATGCAGCTTCAAATTTACCTGACAGAGATAAGAGTGGTATCCATCTTCTTATCTAAATCTAAGAAAACAAAGGAGTAGCTCCCAGAATGTCAAACTGATCCTTTAACGATACACTACATCCATGTAAAACAAGTCCCAGTGCAGTTTATCTGACTATAGGTGTCCCACAGGCTAATGCTAAAGTGTTACGCAAAACCGAGAGAGTCTAGGGGGAAGTTCCATGGGATAACACATTGAGGTTAACTGTGAAGCGGCGGATTTGACGTTAGCTTCTGCAAACAGAACCAGATTTGTGGTGACTTCAGGATGTAGTCATGGATGAGGGGTCATTCCACATGGCAGCCACGTCCCTGAACCTGCCATTGGAATTGTGGGAAAGCAATAGCCATTAGTTTCTCGGCGGACTGCTGTCCGAAATCCCCTGAAGAAGTGCTTTAACGCTGATAACATTTGACTTTGAGGTGTCGGTAGCCTGTGGGGGTTCAGATAATACATTTATTTTCTCTGTTGATAATGAATTACAGGTTTCAGTGGATAGAGGGGGGGGGGGGGGGGAAGAGACCGGGGGTAGTGGAGCATGGCAAGAAATGAAAAATATGTACCTCAGTGTTTTACTGAGGAAAATATTTTACTTGTTAGAGACTGTATGCCATTTTGTGTTGGTTTACACATTTAACACGGAGATTCGGGCCATGAACTTTGCAAAGTGAGGAAGGCATTAAACGTTTGAAGATTCATTTATCGATCATCCAATTTACTAATCTGCAGGTTGCGTTCCAAACCACAGCCTACTTGTCTCAGAAGTTGGCATAGTTCCAGTGAGCCACTTACATGCAAAGAGTGTACTGGCTGAAACCCAATGCATTTTAATAAATGCACTGGGTTTGAAATAAGGAACAAAAGTTGAAAGGAACAGCCAAGAAAAAAAAAAAGCAGTATCCATGGCCTTATCTGTCTCTTGTCAAAATTGTACATTTTCTGGCAACTCATTTACATATCAGTGTCATGAACATCCAGACTAAACTAGCAAAAAATATATATATATATTTTCCTTTTCAAACTGTTTTCTTAGATCTCCACTATCAGGATGGTAATTCAGATGCTGCTTTTATTCTTTAGATTGTGATGGAGCCTAGCTGTTAGAGTTAAAAGGTTACCTGGCATTGATGAGATACTGGGCCAGGCTGATGTTAGCAGGGGTCCCTGTGATGGTGATCTGGCGCTCTGATGAGCCCTCCATGGCGTTTGCAATTTTGATCTGCGCCCCAGACATCTGTCGGATCTCATTTATTTTGGTTCCTTGGCGTCCAATAATGCAGCCTATTAGCTGGAAGAAAATCAAAAGTCTTTGAACCCGAAGAAAGGAAACTTCTGAGTTAATACATTTATACCTTTAAACCCAATACATTTGGTGTTAAAAGGGAAGTTTAATGACTTATGAAATGGTCTGGGTTTCAATTAAATGCCATCATTCAGGAAATTAACTTTGGTTAATGATGGCGTGGTCAATAGATCATCTGACTGGGGGTAATCTACTGTGCCAAGAGTAAGGATTGAAGTTTGCAGTATCATAGTTGATGATGTTGTCAATCATTTGTCATTGAAAACCAGGATTATCTCAGCGTACTCTTCTATTTCCAAATAGTTTCCTTATGAGTTCATTAACAATTAAAGCTGCCATCTACCCTCTATGGCTAAAGTCTGAATACATTTAGGTAACAAACTATAATCTTTTAGCACAATTGGCATGTTCTCAACATCATTTGCATATATATGGTATGTAAATTGAACACACACTAACTTAAGATAATTTGAAAGGATATGTCAGCTGTCAAGAAAGCAGTACTCGGAGCGTCTAAGTCGCTGAATGGTTACCATGTAACCGCAATGATGCTGGGAAAAAGACCTTTAAAGAAGAAGAAGAAGAAGAAAGCATTACTCACATCATTAGGAATGGTGAGTTCATGGGTGCTGGCTGGTGGACTGGCATCCAAACCTGAATTGGTGAGCAATCGGATAAGAAAGGAGATTTCACTTTCTAACTAACAGAGATGAAACCTTCTTAAAGAACACTCTGGCCATTTGGGAAATACGCTTATTTGCTTTTTTGCTAAGAATTAGATCACACATCTTTATATTAAAAATAAAGCTACAGCCACCAGACATTGAGTTTAGCTCAGCTTAATTATGATATCAATCCTCCCAGCTGCTTCTGGGCTTGAAAGATGCTGGTAGGCAGATTTTACAGCCAGCCAGACTAGCAAGGATAGTTGATTTGCCTCTGTTTTCAGTCAGCTGACTAGCTGTTGGCGTTAGAGCGGTGTCATAATTCTCAATAAACTCTCGTGACTATGCGTGTTCCCCAAAATATCAAACTGTTGCTGTGTGTAAACTGTTTGTAAGCTTATTTCTCAATAAAAGCTTGTCCTGTATTTATTAGGTATGTTGTGTATGATGTGATGGGATGTAAGAAAACTCAGCCCATTTTCTAAAGAACCATTGCCATTGAATCAATAAATCATTCCCCGTGTAATGCTAATTACCACATCCTTTTAAATGACAGTGGTGAAACCAATAATCTGTGTCTATTCATGAGAACCAGTCACATAACAGGGCATAAAACAGGAAGAAAAATATATGTACCAAGGTCCATGTGAAACCGTTCAGAAGTGGGAGAGATTCAGTTGGTTATTATAGTACAGTGAACCTATTTCAATAGAGGTTTTCGTCTTTAATGGAAAGTAAAATAACCTAAAAATGTGGTAGAGGAAGGATGTATCCTGTTGCCAAGTGATAATGCAATTTTGAATACAAAAGTTTAAACCGAAGCCCAGTGTATTTTTTATTTTATTTTTTTTGCCTTTCGCTGGTATAATATAAGACAGAGCCAAGACAAAACTATATACATGAGAAAAATCAAAGGAGAGAAACCACAGGGGCCAGGTCATGCTGTGCCAAAAGAGAGATAAGGTGGAAGGTAGGGAAAGAGAAAAAGGTTTCTCTGGATGCAAAGAGAAGGAGTTATCTAAAGGGCCTCGTGGGTACGTACCAGGGAAAGCAGGGGTGGTCTGTCCGAGAGGGGTAAAGGGGGTTTGCTGCATAGCCAACTGGTGGAGCTTGGTCAACTGCTGAAGGGTTAGGAGGGAAAGTAGAACTAAGAGGTTACTGTTACACAGGTCACACCGAGAAATGAAGACAACCAAAACTAGAGTGAAGAAACAGTGAGGAGAAGGAGGCCATGACACGGGGTGGTGGAGGACAAAAAAAAGTAAGAGGAAAAGAAATACAGAGAGAGGGCGACTGTCTTGTCATGGAGTTGTAAATTGCTAATTTGACTCTTTCCCACCTGCGTTCTTGTAATTTGTATTTTATTTGGTAAATTAAAAAAAGACAAGTGAAGTTGTTTTGTGTCTTTTTTTTTAAAACAACTTCACTCATGAGTAGGGCTGGGTATCGTTCAAAGATTTTGGATATCGATACCTCGATGCAGGTTCCTGAACGGTACTTTTTTCGATACCAATTTTATTCTCAACAAACGGAGAACCATTGCTGTTTGTATAAAGTAGCTTAATTATCACATTATTATCATTAATAGTTTATTTTAATAATTGTTCCTTTGAAAAATGCTGCTGCTTGTCAGAACCACGACATATTTTCAATGTAACATCAGCCTATATTGTGTTCTGTTGTTTTAATTCCTCTTTCTTTAGTTTTTATAATGTCATTTCATTGTTTATTAATTATATATATTTTTTTGTTTATATGTTAATTTGTGCTCTGGCACCATGGCAACCTGAACATTCATGGCAACAGGCCTGAGAGAAAGAGAGAGAAATCTCTCATCTCATGGAAACAAGTTTCTGCCTCTACATATCAAAGTTTCCTCCTCACCAGAGGAAGAGGAGTCCAGGCGACAATAGGAAGTAAACGCAGCCGCGTGTCTTTGCTGCTGTGGATTAAAGTCACAGACATCAGCCCAAGGATCGCTACGTGATGCCACCGTCACAGGAAGCGCTTCCGCCGGCTGCACATACAGGTCCGTGTGCAGCGGTGGCGTCACTTACTGATCCGTGTGTGGAAGCTACCGCGCTACTCGCTCAATAAAAGAGCTTTGATTTGATCAAGATAAACTAGTAACGGTGCTACTTGTAGCGACGCTGCTGCTCAACGCCGCTCGTACGGTGGGCGTGTTGAAGCAGCTCGGTGGCAGCAGGGCGCTGAGACGACGATGCACCAGCTCTGTCTTGTTGCAGCAAAGACGGAGCGACTTTCTGCTCTTAAGTTTATTTCACGCACAGTCAAAGGCTTCACCAGGTTTGTCTTGTCGCCTCTTGGCAGCAATTATCTTACGTCGCAAATATTGCATCTCGCACACTTTTGATTTTCTCCACGTCTTTTACGTCCACGAGCCACGTCTCTGTGCGTAACCGGCGTGAGCTAGTGTTTACATCACCACAGCCAATTACAATCACTTTTAGATGTGGGCACATCAAGAATGCTGCATGCTGATTGGCCCTTTGGCGTTAACAAGAACCTTTAGGTATTGAACTTTGGTACCGAAAGACAAGGCATTTTTTTATTACTCTGTTTTATTGAGGCAGTTTGGTCGGTGCCTAAAAAGTATTGAACTCGATACCCAGCCCTACTCATGAGCACAGTAAAAATATAATTCCCAATTGCCCCCTCAATTACCACCTGTACTACTTGTCACTTGTGACTCAGAACTGGAGAACATTTAGCTTTACATGCCCAGGAGAGCAGCTGCTCTCCCACCTACAAGCTCACAGGATGTCCATCCCCCCGCTGTGGATCATTTCCATCAAGAACAGGGGGAGACGGACGCTTTCAAGCCTTCTGCTCCTTTTAAGAGGAGTTTTAATGAGGTTGGGAGAGGGTGTCAAGCCTGTACTTGAGTGATTGTACCGTCAACTACCTCATCCAGCGGCATCAATCACTGCCCAACTTTGAATTAGCGGATCTGACACAAGGTAGCTCTTGAGATGCTCTTATGACAAGGACAGATGAAGGCAGATCATTAATGTAGACTATATGCGCTGTGCACTAGAGTTAAAGGGGTGCCTACATCAAAACTGCCATTACAGTCTTTGCCCTTATCATTATCACCAGCAGTCAATGTTTTGCTATCAACCACATCTGGAAAGAGTTGCTTCCTGTATTTTCCGCCCTTATACCACAAGGACAAGGACATTTTGGAAAGACGTGATTTATGACTTGCCTCTAATCTCCAAAGAGCTGGTGTATTTATGCAATCAAATGTCTACTACTTTTTAAAATTACATATAATTAATTAAGAAACTGGTATAACTCTTGATTAATTTAGAAATATGCTAAGAACTCACATCTGGGTGTGGAATGGCGTACTGTCCCTGAATTGTGTAGGCCTGGAAAGAGATAAAAAAAAACAAAAAACATAAGAGATTTTAGCATCTTGTTTCCAATAAGGGGAAAACACAAAATAACTCTCTTTATACGCTCCACAAAACATAATGCTGCGATGATTGCAAATTAATTATAATTTTCAATAACAGTAAGTGATATTACAGTGATGATTGTCTTAATCATTGTCATCAGTACCATATTCAAAGCAGTAATATGTAGATGCATGTTAAATGCAAGATGAGACCCTGCATATCAGAAATCAGTGTTTGTTTGAGATGACAAATAAAGGCCAAATTAACGGCTTCTGTGAGTGTCAAACAAGATAATGTCCTATATCATATGATGCACTAGACACAAATAGAATATGTATTTTCACAGCGGACACTGGATACTGTATTATGTGATAACAAGTAAATGATTCATAATGCACACGAAGTTGCATCGCCACACTGAAGAACATCTCCAGCAAGAGCTGCTCCATGATTCCTCATCTAATTCTACAAACGAACAGAAAGAACCACTCAAAAGTCTCAGCTGGCTGATCTGTAGGTCTAGATTTGTGTCCATCTATAGTAAAACAAATTTTGTATACATGCATCACATTTACAGTAAGTTCCAAATGACAGGAGTGGACGATGATCTGTATTTGTTGCTACATTTTCAAAATGCATTCAACACCTGTAAATACATGATGCACATTAGCTGGATGCTAGGGTTGGGCGATGTGTACAACATTTCTATCGTCTACATTGAAACATTGTGATGGACAATGTCATCGGTAGCGCAGGCGCGGAGGGCGTCTTATGTGCACAAACTTGACTCGGTAAAAAAAAAAAAAGGTAGACAATTAATTTACGATACAAGTCACGGTGGATATCAGTTGTTTGATAGGCCTCGTCATTAACACGCCCACATGTGGTGATAACGAATTGCGGGTAGAAACGTAAAAAAGACCAGTTCTCTGTCTTTTACCACAGACAGTATAATACTGGACGAAGCCACCCAGCAGTGAAACCAGTTTTGGACCAATAAAATACTACTACAGGGGTACTTCCTGTTGGCGCCAGCGTCTACTGCGCATGATCGCGTAGCATAACCGTGGTTTGATGACGTAGAACAGCAGCAGAAACACCGTAATTCTGGTAGCTGCATAGCTGCGCCAACAAGAAGTGTCATGGCTCAGAGTGTTTGTCTGACTCGGACCGTCGCTGATTAATCAGCCCACCTACGAGGCTCAGCTGTCAAACATCAACGCAGCGTCACTGATCGCTGAATAGTTGTTTTTTTTAGATTATTGAGAGTTTATTATCTAAGCAACACGGTTACATCTTTCATGTGGGAGTTAGGCTTTTGACGTCAATTTTGGGCCTACATGGATCCCTCCGTGCAGGCTTTGGGTCGGCTTCACTGCTCGATCACTGGCTTACCCCCTTTTAGTGCTGATGGAGAAAATAGAGCAGACCGGGGGGAGAGAGGCGGGGCAAGCTGGGTTTCAGCCGAGGTGTAGGTGTTCGTGAGTGTGTCGGAGTGTGGGGAGAAGAGATTTGCGAGGCAGGTCCAAAGCATATTTTAAAAACAATAAGAACGTTCGTGGTCATTAAAACCTTTTTTCACAGTGTGGTATAATGTGAAAATTTCAGATTTATTTCTGGAGGGGAGGGTTTTACAATCCCGATGCCGGCTCTACGTCACGATGTCTGTCAGCCATCGTCTATCGGCCCAACCCCACCTGGGTGCACATTCAGATTTGCTTTGCATTATTCCTGACACTAATGTCAGTGTTGCTGAATCAAACTTTGTTGTGCAGCTTACAGCTCCCCACCTAACTTCCTTTCCTGAGTGCCCACAACACTGCCAACCAGAGAGGCTAAGAAACAGAAACATGACCTGCACACTCTGGTATCAATGTCACATGTTTTGTACACACACAAAATACAAGCTACTGTACTTTCTGGGGCAGTATAATAATGTCTGCTGAGAGTGGACAGGCATAAGTGCGCGACTGAACCAATGAAACACATTTCAGTGTTTGAACAAACAACTTATGCTGTAATTTTTCTGACGAGGCCAGTCTCTTTTGGAAAAGTTTGCGGTGGCATACAAGTGCGCGCGTGAAAGTAAAAAGGCTTGCAGAAACAGGCAGCGGCTGATGCTGCAGTAAAAGTATCAGGTTGGCTGGAGGCACAAACTTACAATCTAGAGCTAGCTCAGCTCTTACCTGGCCACCAGAAAAAATGACTGGGGTGGAGGCGGGCTTCGGGCGATAAGGGATGGTCGCACCTTTAGGTGGAGACTAGGAGAAGGGGAAGACAGAGGAGAGGCAGAGTCAGCACTCTTACTTTATGTGGAAAAATGCAAATGCTCGTTTATAGAAATAGATCAACATTTAGGGAAACATGCGAAATGTTGAACTGTTCCTTTAAAATACTGTAGTGGTGAACAGCTCTGTTTAATTTCATGTGGATGGAGCAGGGCATTGATTGTACAAACCATGATTATTTAAACATCCTTAAGGGCAAAAATAGTGAAAAGCATTCATTCATTCACTTGGTAACTCGCATGTATTCACACTCTAGACAATCACATTTCTCAGGGTGCAGTGAATCACAATAAGCTACATCAGAGGACCAGCAAAATCACTCTGAGGCAGAATTATGTCTCGGTAACTCGGTGTTCGCACTGTGAGAAATGTTTTAATTTGCTGACAGCTTTTCAAAACATCTGAAATATGTATTATTCATGAAAACAAAAGAGTCATAGAGCTCAGAGGTATTACTGGCCGCTACGCATGGAGATAAGAAAAATACAAAGACCTGGTTTGTGTGAAATCACACGATCTCAGACGGAATCGCCACAACCCTATTTTTTTTTTTTTTTTCTTGCAAATGTCCCAGCTTTTTTTTTCTAAGGCAGCAAAGGATGTAGTTTCCATAAGAATAATCAGATTTCCTCTGTAGCTGCTGCACTTAAGAATGTGCTTTAGATAGAATATCAAGAAAAGAGCAACGGTCTTCATACTGGAACAGAAACAGGCTTGTTTTTTTTTTTCCTGAAAGTTCAGTGGATAGTTATGTACAAAAACGGTCAAGTGGTGATTACAAAATGTTTCCTCTAAACTGTAATTTAATTTTACTCATTATTTAAAGTGGTTATATCGCAAATAATCCCACAGCTAGCTTCTAATACCAACTCAAAACTGCAACAAAATGAAAAGTACATAACTAAACACAAATGTTGAGGTTTTGTCAAGTTGATATTAATGGACAACAATAGCCAGGTGTTTGTGATCCAGACATGGCCTAACTCATGGTGGCTTTTTTTTTTCTTTATGTGAAGCCCATTTAAACTTTGAGAGTCCCATTCAAAAAAAATCAGTTCCTGAGGAAATGTGCTTTACCACCACAAGAAGGGAATATAACTTATGGAGACACGAGTGTCTAGGCAGAAATGTAACCCAACTCTCAAAGCCTCAAACTGTTCAGCTCTGACTTTTGTAAGTGTGAGTACAAATATTTAACTTCATTCTTATTAAAATGAGCACTTTAAAGCTGCTAAATCGCTGCATACTCTACCTCCAGCATGACCACACAGATTTGTTTGACACACTGGATGATGGCTTCTGGGGTCCCAGAGATTGTCACTGCACGCTCTGTGGAGTTGGGCAGCATGTCCCCCGCCACCTGAACCTGGGCCCCTGTGGACTGGAGTAGAGTAAGGGACTTTGAGGGACTTGACAATGTTGACAAAATTCAGTTCTAAGTCGCGCAGGCTGTGCAGCGCTCTAAGGGGTTCTACACTTCTGTAGGGCAGGACACAAAAATTTAAATGTACTTTTCCCCCAGCATGTTAAAGGGTTAGAGTCCCTAAGTGTTAAAGGGTTAGAGTCCCTAAGTGTTAAAGGGTTAGAGTCCCCTTAGGGTTAGAGGGTTAGAGTCCCTAAGTGTTAAAGGGTTAGAGTCCCTAAGTGTTAAAGGGTTAGAGTCCCTAAGTGTTAAAGGGTTAGAGTCCCTAAGTGTTAAAGGGTTAGAGTCCCCTTAGGGTTAGAGGTTAGAGTCCCTAAGTGTTAAAGGGTTAGAGTCCCTAAGTGTTAAAGGGTTAGAGTCCCTAAGTGTTAAGGGTTAGAGTCCCCTTAGGGTTAGAGGTTAGAGTCCCTAAGTGTTAAGGGTTAGAGTCCCTAAGTGTTAAAGGGTTAGAGTCCCTTAGGGTTAGAGGGTTAGAGTCCCTAAGTGTTAAGGGTTAGAGTCCTAGTGTTAAGGGTTAGAGTCCCTAAGTGTTAAAGGGTTAGAGTCCCCTTAGGGTTAGAGTCCCCTTAGGGCTAGAGTTCCCTAAGTGTTAATGGGTTAGAGTCCCCTTAGGGTTAGAGTTCCCTAAGTGTTAATGGGTTAGAGTCCCCTTAGGGTTAGAGTCCCTAAGTGTTAAAGGGTTAGAGTCCCCTTAGGGTTAGAGCCCCTAAGTGTTAATGGGTTAGAGTCCCCTTAGGGCTAGAGTCCCTAAGTGTTAAAGGGTTAGAGTCCCTAAGTGTTAAAGGTGTTAGAGTCCCCTTAGGGTTAGAGGGTTAGAGTCCCTAAGTGTTAAGGGTTAGAGTCCCTAAGTGTTAAAGGGTTAGAGTCCCTAAGTGTTAAAGGGTTAGAGTCCCTAAGTGTTAAAGGGTTAGAGTCCCCTTAGGGTTAGAGTCCCTAAGTGTTAAAGGGTTAGAGTCCCTAAGTGTTAATGGGTTAGAGTCCCCTTAGGGCTAGAGTCCCTAAGTGTTAATGGGTTAGAGTCCCCTTAGGGCTAGAGTCCCTAAGTGTTAAAGGGTTAGAGTCCCTAAGTGTTAAAGGGTTAGAGTCCCCTTAGGGTTAGAGTCCCTAAGTGTTAAAGTGTTAGAGTCCCCTTAGGGCTAGAGTCCCTAAGTGTTAAAGTGTTAGAGTCCCCTTAGGGTTAGAGGGTTAGAGTCCCTAAGTGTTAAAGTGTTAGAGTCCCTAAGTGTTAAAGGGTTAGAGTCCCTAAGTGTTAAAGGGTTAGAGTCCCCTTAGGGTTAGAGTCCCTAAGTGTTAAAGGGTTAGAGTCCCTAAGTGTTAATGGGTTAGAGTCCCCTTAGGGCTAGAGTCCCTAAGTGTTAAAGGGTTAGAGTCCCTAAGTGTTAAAGGGTTAGAGTCCCCTTAGGGTTAGAGTCCCTAAGTGTTAAAGGGTTAGAGTCCCCTTAGGGTTAGAGGGTTAGAGTCCATAAGTGTTAAAGGGTTAGAGTCCCTAAGTGTTAAAGGGTTAGAGTCCCTAAGTGTTAAAGGGTTAGAGTCCCCTTAGGGTTAGAGGGTTAGAGTCCCTAAGTGTTAAAGGGTTAGAGTCCCTAAGTGTTAAAGGGTTAGAGTCCCTAAGTGTTAAAGGGTTAGAGTCCCCTTAGGGTTAGAGGGTTAGAGTCCCTAAGTGTTAAAGGGTTAGAGTCCCTAAGTGTTAAAGGGTTAGAGTCCCCTTAGGGTTAGAGGGTTAGAGTCCCTAAGTGTTAAAGGGTTAGAGTCCCTAAGTGTTAAAGGGTTAGAGTCCCCTTAGGGTTAGAGTCCCCTTAGGGTTAGAGTCCCTAAGTGTTAAAGGGTTAGAGTCCCTAAGTGTTAATGGGTTAGAGTCCCCTTAGGGCTAGAGTCCCTAAGTGTTAAAGGGTTAGAGTCCCTAAGTGCTAAGTGTTAAAGGGTTAGAGTCCCCTTAGGGTTAGAGTCCCTAAGTGTTAAAGTGTTAGAGTCCCCTTAGGGTTAGAGGGTTAGAGTCCCCTTAGGGTTAGAGGGTTAGAGTCCCTAAGTGTTAATGGGTTAGAGTCCCCTTAGGGCTAGAGTCCCTAAGTGTTAAAGGGTTAGAGTCCCTAAGTGCTAAGTGTTAAAGGGTTAGAGTCCCCTTAGGGTTAGAGTCCCTAAGTGTTAAAGTGTTAGAGTCCCCTTAGGGTTAGAGGGTTAGAGTCCCCTTAGGGTTAGAGGGTTAGAGTCCCTAAGTGTTAAAGGGTTAGAGTCCCTAAGTGTTAAAGGGTTAGAGTCCCTAAGTGTTAAAGGGTTAGAGTCCCTAAGTGTTAAAGGGTTAGAGTCCCTAAGTGTTAAAGGGTTAGAGTCCCTAAGTGTTAAAGGGTTAGAGTCCCCTTAGGGTTAGAGTCCCCTTAGGGTTAGAGTCCCTAAGTGTTAAAGGGTTAGAGTCCCTAAGTGTTAATGGGTTAGAGTCCCCTTAGGGCTAGAGTCCCTAAGTGTTAAAGGGTTAGAGTCCCTAAGTGCTAAGTGTTAAAGGGTTAGAGTCCCCTTAGGGTTAGAGTCCCTAAGTGTTAAAGTGTTAGAGTCCCCTTAGGGTTAGAGGGTTAGAGTCCCCTTAGGGTTAGAGGGTTAGAGTCCCTAAGTGTTAAAGGGTTAGAGTCCCTAAGTGTTAAAGGGTTAGAGTCCCTAAGTGTTAAAGGGTTAGAGTCCCTAAGTGTTAAAGGGTTAGAGTCCCCAAGTGTTAAAGGGTTAGAGTCCCCTTAGGGTTAGAGTCCCTAAGTAACTTAAGGGGGGATAGAGTGGGAGATGGGGAATCAGAGGAGTAAAATAAGAAAAGGTGGGAGATCTGCCTGTTTTTATTTTCTATTTAACTTTTAAATGTTTGTATCTGTTGCTTTTATGTTTTATGTTAAACACTTTGAATTACCTGTTTGTTGAAATGTGCTGTAACAATAAACTTGCCTTGCGCAGAAGAACAACACGACGTCACACGCAGCACGCTGTCGTACAGAAGTAAACAGAGCCACGAATATCAATAAAGCTCAGCACCCAGCTTGTAAAAACGCAGCGCTCCCATTGCAATAAATTGAAAAAAGACGCTGGCGTCAGAAAAAAAACCCTCTGGTGGACACGGGCCCTAAGAAAGTGAATTTGCGAGCAGACCATAGCACGGTAGAGAAGAAAGAGAGCCACATGTTTAATTATGGCTTTTGTGGAGCTTTTTTCCAGATTTCATGTGACGTGGCCTGTTGATAAAAAGATCAGATCTGAGTCACATATGAGCAAAAAAAAATTTGAATTTGGGGTCACTTTGGCCTGCAGTCTGAACGTAGCCTTAGAGTACAACATGTGACCTTTATGGCCAGAGTAACGTGCCTCCGCTTTCGGCTCTAAATCTTCTGCTACAGTTCTAAGTTTATTCCAGACTTCCTCTGGTGACATCAACCTGAAGGCAGAAGTCAGGAACTCTCACACTTTTCCAACATTGTAGGAGCTTTTTCTAAGGAGTATGTTCACAGTGGTCATTTTGGGACAGCAAATGTCACCGTCTTCCCTATGCTGTCGCCTGGCCTACGGATGTCAGTTGGTAAACCCACCACTTTGGTCCAGACTAAGATATTTCAACAACTATCGGATCGCTTTGCATTAAATTGTGTACAGACATTCATGACTCCCAGATGAGGAATCACCAAAGTCTTTTTAGGGAACGTCTACCCCTCCCACAACTGGGGCAATGACCTGACTTCGCTCCATTAAGCCTGTAGACCCCTTTAGAGGACAGCGCCTGTGCGAGACAGAACAGAGGTAACATACTGTAGCCCTGCTTCCACTGTACGAGCACAGGCAGACCTCACCCTGCCATCCACTCAAGTCACTCATGTAGAGGAGCATGGCAGTTCGTTTAAGACAGGTATTTATTATACCCGGCAGTGGGGGACTGTATTAGGGCTCTGCCTGTGCTAATTAAACTGGAGGTGCAACGATGTTGTTGCTGTAGCTACAAGCTGAGGTATGTGCTTGAAAGCTTAAAATATTCCTACATACTGCACTATAAAATTTGGAAAATGCACCAGTTTAATCAGATATGAAAATTAATTCATTATTTATCTCACTACAGTAGTATTCAGGGACCATATTACTAACATATATAATATATATACTGTATAATATAAAAAATAATGCAACGGCAGAGACAAAATCATTTGGCTGCACTACATTTTCTGTTGGTCTTGCATAAAGAAAGTAGGGCAATGAGAAATGTCCTGATTTTTATATATGTAGAGCAATTTGTAGGTTATTCATAAAAAATAAAAAAATCATACCTCTCTCATTTCTTTTATTTTGGAGCCTCCTTTCCCTATGAGGGAGCCACACTGGCTGGCTGGCACCACAAGCCTTAAGGTGACCGGGGGCTTGCTGGTCGCTGGGCTGTTGCTCATGGAATTGATTATGTCCTAGAAAACGAGAACATATATTTCATCTTGTAGTGATAATAGTTTCACAAATATCCGTGACGTCAATTGTGTTTGGTAATGGCTATCCATATAAATCCATTCCCAAACTTAAAAGTCAGAACAAATGAGTTTCAAAAACATCTTTGTTTCACATCTTTTCTGCTTTGGGAATGAACACTGTCCTTTGTCTTTAAATAACGAGCCTCGGTCTGGCGGACCAGGTTTTACTCGGTCGCTGAGGACACAGCAGTGAGTCTCCTTTTGCAACTTCCAGTCACAATGCTTGAGTTTATCATTTAGGTGAGTGACATCAAAGGCAGGAACAGAGGAAGAGAGAGCTGAATGGAAACGATTTACATTCACCTTTTGCATCCGTGCAATAGAAATATCTCCCACAGTGACGAGTATTTCAAGGTTTATTTAGCATTTTACACCACAGGGTTGAATGAGATTAAGATACTGTGCATCAAATATATTGATGTGCCCTATCATTTTTTTTTTTTTTTTACATTTATTCATTTAGCTGACGCTTTTATCTAAAGTGACTTAGAATTGCTATCATAGGCTGTATGTAAGGAATGGACGTAGTCACCGTGACATCACCCGCTGGTTTGTGGACCGCCGTGGCGAGTTTGGCCAATAGGGTGAGTTTTTGCAACCAGGAAGCGCCCGGAAGTGACGATACGGCAGAGCTAACGGCCGTGTGCGGAGCTAGGTAGCTAGCTTAGCTAGGTGCAGCTGTAACTCAGGTTAACTGTCATTTTAACAGGCTGATAAGTTTGTCCAGAGAACAACAGTCTGAAAACTAAATGTTCTCACCAGAGAAAGTGAACAGCCGACTCCTGATAAGCTTTTTCAACGGCGCTGCTTAAATTTACACAGCCGTAGTCGGCTCTAGCCTGATTGACAGCTCGCCATGGTAACGACTTGTCAACCATAGATAACCCCGCCCTAAAACATTCTCTGCTTTGTGGTCTATTTTAAAATAAATGGGACCATAATTTACTAAATGAACATCATGCTGTGTTGAAGAAGACTTGAAACTAGCGACTGAGACCATAAACTCATCAGGAAAATGTTTACTGGGGTAATTATTCAGCTGAGAAGGAGAAACATTTTCCCATTATTTCTAATGGAGCCGGACTTCTTTTTGCAACCAGAAGAGTCGCCCCCTGCTGGATTTTCACTAGAATGCAGCTTTCAGGGACTTCAGCATCGGCTTCATGTTGTAGACCGGAAGCTTCCCGCTTGATTGCTATACATGTCAGAGGTCGCACACCTCTGGAGCAACTAGGGGTTAAAATCATAAACTAAGTTTTGGGAATAATATCAAGCAGACAGATGTTTGTGCCAGCTGTTTCAGTTTGAGGTACAGTAGCCTGAGGTCCAGAAAGACTCTTGGAATTAAAATGAGATTTAACACTAATCTAGAATTACACTGATAAACCAAAGGCAGACAGGTACTTTGTATTTACATAAGGAGGGCAAACGGACTTGAACTTTGGACTTCATTAGTGAGATGTGCATGTGTTACTTTAAATAAAAATACTGCTGCCTCCTATTATGCAACTTTATCGTACCTCCTCAAATTTGTAGGCAATCATAGCAAAAGCCTTGAAGATGGTGTCTGTTGGTCCAGTGATGGTGACAATCCTCTCTGGACAGTTGCCCTCAGAAATATTGATCCGTGCTCCGCTCTGGAAAAACAACATAAACATATTGTCGATGGAGTCACTACAGTTAATGTAATCCACAAATGGATCGATACCGAATTTAAGTGGCGCTCTTTGAGACGGAAACCCACCTCTTCACGCATCTTTTTTACTGTTTCCCCTTTCTGTAAAAAAAGTGAAAATAATATAATTCAAAACATGGTCCAATATGTATATTCTTTCCATGAATACAGGCATGTATGTTCTATTAAAGATAACATACCTTGCCAATTATACTTCCAACTTCCTGTGATTAAAAAAAGAGAAAAAACATGGATTTTAAAAAGGCATTCACTGAAGAATCTTCTGGATAAATGCACAGCACTAAAACAGTTGCTTTCCCGGACACGGTGCAAACAGTACAGGGGCGCGAGGAGGTTGCGCGGCTGCACGGCCGTGTTGAGGGCCACACTTTCTATATGCATGTAATCACTCTTCATTAGCTTGGTGTGGAACAGTAGAGAAAGGGCAGGCGGGGCAGCTCTGGCTGCGAGCGTCAACACTCCCTGACCTCTCCTCAGCGACGAGGGTTACATCCTTTGTGACGTTCAAGCTGCAGGCCAGTCGCTGCACAGTGCCAGGTTCTTCCATAAGAATTCATTTATATGCATCAAACACAATGTAAAGTCACAGAGTAGAAATACTTTGTTGAGGTTCTCAGATATTCTTTTAGGAATTTGTATTTCATTAAAATGTTTTTAAAACAACTTTTACTACAATTTTGAAAATAGAATAGACACTTGTACCTGGATCTTGTTTATTGAAGGCAATATTGTATTTATTGTGACCGTTCAGTCACTCACAAATGTATTTTTCCATGCATTAAGAAACTTTATTACAGCAGAGTTTTTATCAGCTCTTACCAGTCCACTGAGCTGCACCACGCTGACTCTGGGCAGAGGACGGAACAAAACCGCGATGCAGCAGCAACGCAGCCAGACTCAGTGGAACAAAAACATTCAGGCGTCACTCGCATCTGAGAATTAGGCCAAAACTGAGCTCCAGTAAATCCAGTTAGAAGCACAGGTACTGCTAAAGTAATGCTTTGAAAACTTCCAGAAAACCAAATCTGAGAAAACAACACGGAAACTAAAGCATCAACACACACCTGCCCCAACAACAGCCGTGCCCCGCGGTCACCTGTTCTGCACTGAAGACACATGTCCCGCATAAAGTCTTTTAGTTTTCTCGATGATCTGTGGAGGAGCGGGAGTGTCTCGGGAGAAGGGGGGGGACCCTGTCTGGCTGCAGGGTTATTCAAACTATCGACAGGCTACTTGTGTCTGGCGCTCCTGCATGAGCAGCCAAGCAGCCGGTGATTTTCTGGGCTGCAGTCTGCCTGGCACACAAAACAAGGGGAAGATTTTGGCTCTAATCTTCGCGGCGCATTCCCCCGAACATGGCCAGCTCAGTGGAGATGTATAATGTGCTTTTCAGATTGCCTAGTGGCCAGCAGACATCCCTTAAGACTTAAAACAGAGCTGCTGATACACACCGGCATTTTATTTCAACAAGCCGACAACAAAAAGGCGAAGCCAGTTGTTGCAGCTAGTGGGACCCAGTGCAGTCGGGGCAGGGCGTGAATGACCTCACACGGGGGGGCGGGCCTACAAACAACACACAGACTCTGACCACCTCTTGGAAAAGCAGAAGGGAAGCGGAGGGGAGGGAGAGCCCACTAACACATAAGGGCCTGAACAGAAGCAGATGTCACGTTGTATTCCCACAGGACGTCGCAGGGCGTGCAGAACTCACCGCCATGGTGAGACAGGGGCAGCGGGGGCAGTGTCACGCCAAGGGGATAAGATGAGGCCATCTATGTCTCATTTTTCACGTTGATGTTTCAGAATGAAAGTGGGTGCCAGGTTAGGAATCAACAGATGTAAATGGGCATCTGTCGGTAAAACCAATGTACTGGACTGTTGTTGCAGAAAAGCAGAGCAGAGAAATTATTTTTTTTGAGCACAGCTGAGCTTCAGTGATTATAAGCGGCAGATTTAAAAGCGAATGGTCAAAGTTGAAGCAGCAGAGGCTGAGATACCCGGCCTTTCAGTCTCTAGCGTGGGTCAAACTTCAAAAACCGCTATGTATTTCACATAATGCAACTAATAAGGTATTTTTACTAGACTCTCCCTGCCTGCTTCATGCAAGCGTCTTTCAATCTCTATGCCCTCAGCTTGTCTGTTAGAAATCTGTCAATGCAAGCTGAGAAAAACAAATGTGTTATTTATTTATTTTTTTACCACAGCCTGTATAATAGTCTGTGTCTGCTTACTTTTCCATGCATGAGGAGGCGGATGGTAAGGGTGACATTGAGGCCACCCTCTGACTGGACTTTGGTGGACTCCATGCTGGGGGGGGAGTGAGACCAAAGCACAGTCCTGGAATGGGATGTCCTCAGAAGGAGAGAGAGTAGGGTGGTATTCCAGCCAGCCAGTCACCTGCCAAACACATCACACGAAAGGCTCATACACTGTCTGTACAATTACACATGTTCACGTATTCAAACAGACGGAACATTTTTTTTTTAGAGGCTTTGGCAACACGTAATAAAATGTGTGCTAAAAATAAAACACTGTAGACGAGAGTCTGCAAATGCAGCACAGCTAGGCATCGGCCCCCACGCAATATTCACTTCATGAATGAGACATAATTGTGCAGATAAGAGCCGGAGGTAACTACCTGCAATTACATTTTTTTTCCTATTTATTGTCTCAAAAATAAAAAAAACTAAGCCATCTTGTTTGTAAGAATACACTGGAACACACGCTGACCACTTCAGGATCTGTCACAAAGGGGGCCCGTGCTGCAGAGGAAACTAAATGACAATAAGGAATGCATCGGCTAAACTCCTGAAACCAAACACCTCTGTGTAATAATGCCCACTTGAAGGTGAAGCACGATGACTTGCAGAATCCTTAGTGGCAAAGTCGTCAACGGTAAAAGGCTCTTTTCTTTCTATGAGTCAGACAAGTTTTCCTCCAGTGCCCTCATTACAGTTAGTCAAACATCCTCCGCTCCCCTTTGCCTTTGGCAAACACTAAAATCTGTATGCGCTGATAGCTGTGTCAAAAAAGGAAAGTTACTTTTTGTGCAGAATAAGTTATAAGAAATGACCCATTGTTCTGTTCATTGTAATGTATCTTGCTATAGCTACAGTATGTATACCACAGATAAATCCCATGAGACTTTTCTGCATATTTAGCAAGTTAGAACTGACTTTTATTAATATTGTGATGTCTCCATAAATGGCTCTGTGGTGCTCGTAATTCTTATGGAACATTTTCTAACATGCTGCATTTGAAAACATATTTTGTCAAGAACACAAATTAAAATTATTGTGCACATTATATTCACTTTAGTTGCAGCACTGCCAGAGTTTGTCAAGTAACATATATACTTCAATGCAAATTTCTTAAGATATATCTTTTCCCTGCTGTGAATTTAAATGTCTCCTTCGCCAGGGGCTTAGACTGATATCCGTTTGGTGACAGAAGTGTTGTTCTCTCACCATTCAGCTATTGTCATTTCACACACACAGCGTGATCCAAATGTTCATTTCAAGTCATTAACAGACATGCGACCTGCCGTCCTCATCCACCCTGTTGACTTTCTGCCGTTATCTTTACCTGCACAAGTTTATCATTTCATTTTCCAGAGATATACAAAATACCCTGGGCAGTTCTCGCCAATCTCGTACTTTGTAGACTAAAGTTGGGCTGTTCTGATGTTTTTGGTGGCTTGTTTGGCCACAGATTCATTTCCACAAGCAAATTCAAATTTTCTGCCAGACACTACCTCAGGCTATTGTTGTTTTTGTGCTGTTATGGGAAAAAAAAAAACTCACATCCTCTGTATCTCAAAATACTGACTACAGGCAATATTTCCACGTTAATATTTTTCTGTTTGGATGGAGGCATTAAAACTTTAAAAAGGCATTAAAACATTTAATTTGTGTTATTATGATTTTTTTTTATGCATTCAGATGTTTTTTTCTCATGACAATCTTCTCAGTCAGTTTCAAAAAAGACACCTAAACTCAGCCAGAGTTATATAGTATGTGTGTGTGTGTGCACACTAACTACAGGTAGGTATCTTCCCCACTGCTTGGCTCACCAAAATTGCATAAAATAAGAGATACAGGTGGACACGTTATGAACAAGTAGTCCAAACAGGGAAATCTTAGTATACCCGAATGCCTCTACTGCTCCATGTAACTTTCCGTCTGATTTCTTTATTGGGTTTTATTGATGTATAAGTGTTTTCTTTTAGGATTTACTTTAACGATAGGAGAGGCGGCTGACATGTCTTTAAAACAGTTTTTCAACTTGACATGAGGGTTGCAGCGGCGTAGGTATAGACAGTGCAGCGACGGGAGCGGGCCCGCAAGGTTACGAGCTGGATTTGTGAGAGTCGCATGCTAAAAATGCACCTATAGGTAGCAGGGGTGGGTGAAATAATCGATTCTTAGATGCGTCGCGATGCGGACGTGGAAGGTTATTAATTGATTAACGAATGTCTAAAAGCATGTCCAATATTGGTCCACTCCGAGGGCCCCGTCTCCTGAATGGTTGATCATTCTGGTTAATCAAACCTCATTTTAATACTCTTTCAAATAGCTTAAAACATCCATCCTTCCATCGTCAACCGCTTACCCTGCGTACAGGGTCGCGGGGGGCTGGAGCCAATCCCAGCTGACTCTGGGCGTAAGGCGGGGTACACCCTGGACAGGGAGCTTAAAACATGTAGGAAACAATTCATTCAAACCGAACGGGGTAAGGTGAGAAAGTGATTTGGCGTACCCAGAGCATCATTATACGAGGTACAGCTGTGCCACTGTTCCTTGTTTTAGCAAAGTGGCTCTCAAACCTTTTCTCTCGAGCCCCTCTTTCGAAGCCCCCGACACCAGCTAAAAGTGGATTGTATTTTTATCAATCATCCGACTTTTTATCTGTCCAGAAAATATTCTAATATCAATTTGAGACTTTGGGATAGAAATGAAATCAGCCAAAGTGATTGAAACCGCTGGTGCATGGACATTCATTTATTTAATATATTTGAAGAATTTGCACAGTTGCTATTTGTCAGGAGGCAAAGACCAAAAGCCTAAAACAATTCTTCCATGCCTGCTGCTAACTTTTCATTTTATTCAAATTAGTTTGATTACTGCAAAGTGATCTATGTGATGTCAAAAGAAATGAATCACACACAAAACCGCCAACCTGGATCATGTAGGTGGGCGTAGTGCTTTTTGCACCTCCTGGTGATGTTATTTTTTCAAACCTACTAGCAACACCTGGAGAGCGGTGAAAAAAAACATAATGTGCTGACTTTGAAAAAAATAAATTGGCACAAAAAAAAAAAACTATTCATATGTGCTCGACTTGCTCCAAGTTTAATGGCCACAGTGTGTTTGTGAAAAGGTGGCAGGCGGTGTAGCAACTGAAGGTGCTAACAAGCTCCCTTCCACCCTTGGAGCTCCTCTCTTCAGTACGCTGCTCAAATATTACTGATGGCCTTGTTGGCAGCATTTGTGTGCTTGTTCACTTTGGACTGAGGTGCAGGAATCCCATCCCGTGTGTTGATTACTGTTATTGAATCTTTCAGCTGTGGGCCTATGATTTACGAGTGTGTTTAAGGGCAGAGCAGGACTTGATGTGGCGATTCTGCCATTGAAGAAACTTTTTAGACTCTATTTAAGATTTAGGTAAATGCAGTATATTGGAAAAACCAACAAGGAAGTTCCTGCAACTGGCCAAGAAACAGTCTGGCACTATAATCCCTCTTAAAGCTACAACTAGTCAGATGTCCGCAGTCATCCAGGTCATCGTTATCCAAGGAAGGTTGATTCAAGGGCAACTCGACTTGATTGAAGATACTTAAAGACGTTTTGCCTCTTATCCAAGGGGCTTCTTCAGTTTGCACTTTGGAAGTCGCCCTTGATTTAACCTTCCTTGGACAGAAGTAGTTAGTTTTTGTACGAATTAAACCAACCTATATAACGTGTTGATTAGTGAGCTCTGCAGGTACTGATGGCTAGCTGTCTCCCCCTGTCTCCCAGTCTTTGAGCTAAGTTAAGCTAACCGTCAGCTTTAGGGATGGGGATCGAGACGCCGTTCCAAAATTTCTCAAAACCCGAAAATTAATAAGGTTCCTGCTTTTTGATACTGCTGTCGAGACTTGCGGGTCCTATGACGTAACGTTATGCCTCGAGCGTCGAGCTGCTGGCTGAAATATTAAATTAAAAACAACCAGGCTGTTATTATGTACACTTCAATATATGTTTATTTATCCCAAGTGAAATGTCATCTCAGTATGTAACGTTATTGCACATTGAATATTTTTCTCACACCCTGCAGGCCTACCTCAGGCCCGCTGGGTCTTTTCTTACCAAATAACCATCACTAAATAATAATAAAGTATCGATAGCGGTATCGATAAACAATCGGATCGTTAAGCAGTCTCAATAAGGGTATCAATATCAATAAAAATTAACGGTCCCCATCCCTTGTCACCTTGCCGCCGCTTTATATGAAGTGTACAGATGTCAGATTGGCATCAATCTTCTCATCTAACTCAGCAGAAAGAAAGAGAATCAAACTATTTCCTTAAACAACCACCATGGTGGAGAGGTGAAGCGAATGAATTAGGTCAAGTCTTCTTCATTACGTTCATTCATTTAGCTGATGCTTCTATCCAAGGCCACTTACAACTGCTGTACATGTCAGAGGTCGCACGCCTCTGGAGCAACTACGGGTCAAGTGTCTTGCTCAGGGACACATTGGTGGACGGGTCACAGCGGGGGATTGAACCTGGGTCTCTCACACCAAAACCATGCGTGTTATCCACTCTACAACAAACCTAGCTAACACTTGAATGTTCTAGCATCCATTGTTACAGCTCTCAACTAGTGCTGGCGCAGTGGATTTGATTATTCCCAACATAATTTGCAGTTGCTTCAGCATAAAAACACCTAATCAGAGTTGTTATTAAAGAGCACAAATACTAAATCAATAGGCCCGTGTCAATACACCAATCTGTCAGGTAAAGCAGGTGTTTTTCTCTTTGACAGCTGATAGTTTTAACAGTTTTAACAAAAGGATAATCAGGCAACAAACGTTTTCTGTTCTATGTAATTTAGTGCTGCTATGCTTTTTAAAAAAAAACCATAGCTGTTAACACGGTTGATTCGCAGAACATGAAACCAAATGAATCCCATTGTGGAGTGTTTTTAAGAGTTGAGTTAAGTAAGTAATAAGTTTTGCTTTTTGGAAAAGCATATTGACGTCACGATCTAACCAAACTCGGCACAAAAACCACCTCACGCATTATTTCTTCTTTCGATGTTGCTTATCTTTCTGTCTGTGTGAATATTGCTGGAAAGCTTTTACTTTGATAAGTGTCTGTGCTCACAGTTCAAATTGCGTAATGAACATCCAAATTATCATTCCCAATGTCCATTCATGGTGTTTCCAAGGACAACCGGTGCTTTAGGGATACAATTATCCTTTGACATACAATGAAGGCACAACAGCAGCAACTTTAGGCTTAATCAGTGCTATCAGGCAGGAATAGGAATAAAGAAAAAAACCCCAAATGACTTAAGCCACACAGTCATGGTGCAACTCTGTCTAATTGAGTCTACTGCATATATTTTGATATATTAAAAACATCTGAATGTCACATCACCATCGATAACATTCCTGTTGTTGCTGTTTTTGTTGCGCCAAATCCCACACTGTAAGAAATGTCAGGCCCTAATGAGTACACTGCATTTGCACTCACCACGTCATAAAACATGCACCATCAAACACACAACAGATTGTATTAGCTCTATAAAGCCCGATCTGTTTCTAGGTCCTTAATTTGTTGGCCACGGAAAGCCAGCTGTCAAAAACTGCCTTTTGCGGTCAGTTAAAACGCTGCACATGACGGCACATATAAAGGGAGCATTACCGCTGTCTGTCACTAATGCACCGTCACAGAATTCAGTTCACAAAGCGGACATCTGGATGACAAGCGTCTGGCGTGAATGAAACCCTCCATATTAACCGTGCAATTTTGATCATATCGGTCTCTCCGCTAGTAAAACACGAAGTGATGTGATGTTGACACTTGCAAAAAAAATTTTGGTTTTTTTAACCCCAAACTGTAAATTTGTTCTTTTTTTTCTCCTTTGTTGATTTTGATATTGATTGTGTAACTGTTGTGCCTCTTACTCATGGCACAGTTATATTAAGTATTTCAGCACTCTGCTTTTCTGCCTCCTGTAGTTCAAATAATCAGATCATGCTGTGCGTCCGAGTACAGCAGAGGACCAATGTACTGTTTGCTCGCCAGAAACAATTTTGCGATGAGTGTCATCCTTTTGTTTGGTTTAAACATCACCTGTAGCAGAGCACGTTCCAAGATTTCAAAATGGTTTCTCAGCCACAAACAGCCTTGATGCATTTGGGGAAAAATGAGTTGTAGGAGGTCGTTAAGGGAAAAGGGCAAATATATCAGACACACGTGCCGCGGAGCCTTTTGTTGCAGCGCGTCGGTCTGCAAGCAGCTTCATCCTGCCCGACCCATTTGGCCCGATAGCGGGGTGTAAACCTGTCATCTCCAATCAGCTGGCGTAGTTGAGATCTCAACCTAAATTACAATCACAAGCTTGGCAGCCCCTTGCATTGTTCCTCTGCCACCTAGAATTAGCTTGGAGGGCTAACATAGTCTAGTGTGCGTGTCTGCTAATGAGCCATGCTAGCTGGCAGTTTCCCCTTTTTCTTCAACCTGACTGACAAATACAATGAAAAGACAATGCTCTTTTTTTTTTTGGTCATGCTGTCGGTGATCGCTCATGGACATCATAAATCTAACACTGATAATGATATAGACAAAGCTAACCTGTCTCTGCTGTTTCCATATAAAATGAAATGCTTCAGTTTTCCCACGTTCCTGATAAGATAGTAATCATTCAGAGTAAACCGGCCACACTGCAGCACACACCCACACTTGAGAAGTCTGCACACATAACTGCCCGTCCAATACAAATAATTTAAGCAAGTCATTTAATAGTTATTGTTACCTGGAAGGATTTCATTAGAGCACCCTATTAGTGTATTACCCTGCAACAACTTAAGCTAATGTGGTCTCACAATTTGAATCTATTTAATGATAAATCCACAGTTTTAATAAGACATGAAATTAACATCTAATCAGGGCGATTCACGGGAGAAGTTTACATTTGTTGTCTGCTCTGATTATTACCCCCACCCCCAAGATGTCAAACCTCATGTACATATAAATAGTCGCCGAGCAGAAAGGCCCTAGAAGAAAGTATTCACTGTGACATTTGATCACAGAAACATTATCCACACTCATTAGTGACATCATTTATAATTATTCATAAAGTATTTACCTTTATGCAGCTCCACACGGTTGACCACCACGTCAGCTGTTACCAAAAGATTAGGAAGATGGAACTGAAATATTATATCCCCCATCACTTAGACAAGAGGAAATACTGGCAACTCATTGGCCAGGACATGGAGACATGCGGGTAGTGCATCACAACTCGTGACGTCACCTTTGGCGTGTAACCCGAAAACACTCCCCAGTTTGGACAAACGCTACAGCCAGTCTAGACATTTCGTAATGCCCTGACCATGGCATGGGCGAGCGTTCTCCTCTACATGGGCAGAAGACATGATGGGTGCCCCAGATTAGGATGCCCTTAGGGGTCTGGGGCGGGGTCGGAGGTGGCAAGCGTTTTGAAATGGGTGCCCGAATATTCTCAGTGACATGTCAGCGAAAGCCGTCGAACACGGTGGCTCGATGCTAACTGTCGGCTTGCTGCTAAAAATCGGCTTCTGTACTGCCCCTCTGATTTTGTGTGGTGAACCTCGCAAAGCTGATATGACGTGTGAACATCACCATTAAAGTCCCAGTTCACCAATTCCCTGCTTTGATTTCATTTACAGTCGACGTGATACCACAATGCTTTGGTTCACAGTGGAGTTGAATCCAGCAACACACAGACTGAAATATTTCATAGGTAAATCCTGTGCTGCGTCATGGTAACGTGCTTTGCAAATGACTGTACAGCTGTGATTCCTACGCTAACGTGTTGCTACAAGCAAACAGAATGAATACTATTCAATTCTGAAATTGAATGATGTGATAAAAAATGTTCACTTGTTCATCCACAACACAATTTGCCTTTTTTCATTGAGATGATTAAGGTTGTTGGACACTGCATACAGTCGAGATAAACGTGTCTATTAGCAGGACTTTACATTACGGGGTCACTTATGTCTCTAAATACAACACTGCTCTTAAGAACTGCAAAATGATTTAATACCAGTCTGTTATGAGTAAAGTAGGTCACCTCGGGGCTTATATGACCATTCACTGGTATCACTCTGCATTGCTAAATAATCTGCAAATACAATCTAAATGAATATGAATATTGTTAATAATTAATTTCTATGCAGAGGTGGGTCGAGTGACTCAAGTAAAAAGTACTGTTACTTTGCAAAAACAAGTACTCAAGTAGAAGTAAAAGTAGTCGTCAAAATAACTACTCGAGTAAGAGTGTAAAAGTGTTTACTAAAAATTACTTTAGTAGTGAGTAACAATTTTCCCTAGTTTTTTATTTGATGTGGATGTGACAACAGTTATTTCAGATGATCATCCTCATGTAAAGGTAAAGACGTGTGCCTACACTCATTAATATTACAGTCTGTCTAACAGTCCAATAAGTAAAGATTGTTTAAAAAAGTATTTTCTTCTTTCCGCCAATATGAAGCTATGATTTGACAAATTAAATAAAATAATAAAATAATTCAGCGATGATTTCATAATTCATTGCCTGTTCAGTGCAGGTGTGAGGCGGATCACCTGCGGTTAAAACATTACATCAAATATTTTAAAGGATACTCTTTTTTTTTTTTTGCTAAAATGTAAAACTTATTGATAAAGTCTACTTTGCCCAGTGCTGAAAACGCAAATTAGACCTGTGATCAAGTGCGATATTTAAGATTAAATGAAAAATGCTTAGACTGTAGGCATCTTTAATGCATTGTTGTTATGAGAAGAATATATTGTAGGGAGGTCCAGAACTAAATCCAAGTAGGTCTCAGATGATCAGACCCAAGATCAGCTTAGAAATCCAAGAAACAGAATATAGAATAGATTTACTAAAGCATTACTGTTTCTAAGCTTTCACCATCAATACACTAGTCCTTAAGAATATTGGGAGAAACATTAAGATTCCAAAGCAACGTTGCATAAAGGGTCACAAGCTGAAAAAAATGTAATGCTTTGGGCTGTTTACATGATTACTTATCTACAACGTCTTGGAAAACTACTGGCTGCGGTTGTGTAATAAATTAACATTCTGGCACATAAAGTGCCTTTCTACGCCTTTATGCCCATGTTCAGGAGAAGTTTAGCAGTGTTTGGCACCGTTTACACCAGAAATTAAACATTAGCCCCCTGGCAATCTCTCTAAGAAACAAACAGCAAATAAAGTAGTGAGATAAACATGGAACGTTGTTTTACTAAAAAGGCACGCACATAAAAAAAAACAGGCTTTAATATCACAGTAACTCCAGTTAAGCTATTATCTTGCCATATAGGGTCAATGTAGTGTCCGTCTGAACCTTGACCTTTTCAGAGACAATGAAAAGGGTCATGTGCAGTAACCACAGTGAGATCTGTCCAGGCATCGTTTCCCACCAAAACAAGGTATTCTTCTATTATATAAGGTTTTCTAAGCGTGAGGGTTCAAGTGAAAAAGGGCAAGGAGGACACCGTAATCTCAAATCTTTTCTCATTTTCTCTTGTACGTGGGATTACTCTTGTTTAGCTTCAGATTTCATGAAGCATGGCTGAGCAGGCATAGCTCAATCACAAACAACAAATATAATTAGTCCGCACATGGATCCGCCACCGTGAACAGTTTATCAGATGTGATATGGCTTTACAATTAAGTGGGACAGTTCACTCAAAAGGCATGGTATTGTTCGGCGGATAACAAATGACCTTCCGGCAGTGAATCTAATTTCATTCGCAAAGGAACACTTTTTTCATGACGCCGTTTCCAAAGATGAATCGCAGAAATTAAACGGTGGAGTTTACAAAAAAAAAACAACATACAGATAATATCAACAGGAAGAACAGAGACAAACATACTGCACAAGTGTTGAACGCAAAATAAAATCACTTCCCAAAGGGCGCCATCCTTCTTCGCTGATGTGCCAACAGCACTGTCTGAACTCTCTAATCACATCCCGCCTCCACCAGCCGCCTACCTGTAGGCTGTCCGACGGAGCTGATGTACATTCTTGATTTCCTGAATGAAAAAGCTATGATCGTCCCCTCGTTTGCATTTGAAAAATACGGTCGATTACACTGCTGACCCCATTTGGTAGAAAACCTTTTCCTGTTTATTGCTAACACATTATTAAAGACCGTCAACATCATAGCAAAAATGAGAAGCTGCTGTCTGAATGTTTTGTACCCTGCTAATGTAAGGTTAGATTTATTTTGTTGATTACACCAATTTACTGAAATAAGTTGCATCATTTAATGTCAACCGTGTTATATTCTGTTTCTAAGCTTAAATAGGAACTACATTACATTAGGGGTGGGAGAAATAATCGATTCTAAGATGCATCGCGATGCGGACGTGGAAGATTATTAAAAAATCTACTGAAACCCAGCTCTTGAATAACTTTTGTTGTTCTGTCACTGTAACTTTGTGTAAAGCGTCCTTGGGTCCCGTGAAAGACGCTAAAAAGTTTTATTTATTTATGTAACATTAAATAATGAAGTAATATTAATTATCAGCTGTATGTCATTACTAACCTACTAAGGGTTGAGAACATCAGGTACAAGCTGAGACTAAACTGGTGTGCAGCTCTGTCCTGTTCACATACTGAACATGCTGATTATTATATTTCAATGTTCAGGAGTCTGACAGCTGGTTGTTAAAGAAATGAGGGACCATGGAGCTGAGGTTGATGAAGTAAATTAGGGATGTAAACTAGTCCTTTTAAGCTAATTAGGAGATGTTTCTTTTGGATTTTAATGGGCAACATTAAATGCTTAGTAATTATCCAGAGATCCTGTACAGAAAAAATATGATGCATCGATAATCGTTTTAGAATCGAATCGCAGCCCTTTGAATCGTAATCGAATCGTGATTCCCACCCCTACTTTACATGGTCAAGGCTGGCGGAGTGATTTGAGGAGGAAGCCATCGTTTTACTGTGGTTGTTGTGTTGTGTGTTCCGCGGCTGCGGGCTGGTGACGGATCATTAAACAAGTGGACGCAGAGTTATCCTTGAGAAGTTGTCCCCGTGCTCTTATTTACCTCCCGTCTACCCAGTATTACAGATTTAGTTAACGCTACGAGAAACCAGCGTTACACTAATAACTACGTGAGAGAGGAGAATCTGTTCCGGGTGGCAGAACAGATTCAGTCCCTAGTGCGAATTCCGTGTTTACAAAATCAAACTTTCACTCGCATTACGGAGCGAAATGCGTGCTGCGTAGAGCTCGGCTGAGGGGAAACGAGAGCACAGCGCAACACTCGCAGGCTCAGGTGGCTTTCAGTTTTTTATTTCCTATGATGCGTTAAAGAAAAAGCTGCAGCTCGTTTCAACTCATTTTAAAGCGTCTCCAAAGGGCAGGACTAGATAAATGTTAGAAAGTGTTTAACTTCAAAATAGCAGCTTGGCCTGGCAACCGACAAGTCGAGACTTCAGTAATCATTTCAGTTCGTCAGTTTGGGCAAATGTACATACCCCAGTGTCAGAATTTAATTGTGGTAATTGTGTGATTATAATGGTCGCAAAAAAGAATCTGCAGTGTGAAGTGTGGCATCCTTTATAAATAGTATCAAACAATCAAATGTGGCTTTTTTCATGCAGCTGTGAAACTGTGACTAGACAGGGGAGAAAGTGAAGGGAAACCAGCTGCACTCTGGCTTTTTGTTTAATTAAAGCGCCCCGCGGTGTGGAGACTGCAGCTGTTTTATCAGACGGAACCCAACCAGCGGCGGCCCAGACTGTGTTCAGCCTTTTGCTGCATCTTGCGCAGTCGCGTACACGATGCGGCGCGACGCGTCCGGTCATTGTGTCTCTCTGCGTGACAGCTGAGCTCTGACGGTCGCAGTTTAAGACGATAAAAAAAAACAAAACAGCAACTGACAATGTAGACACAGCTTGTCGACAAATAAGAAAAGTCTGCTCTGCTCAGAATGACAGATGCGCTATTTTAATTAGTCAAGACTATAAAATGTCAGGACAAAAAGGCTCTTACCTAAGTGGGAGAGTAAAGGGAGGAGGAAGTCTTAGCGTGGCCTTTAAACTAAACTTTTTACTGGATCACGACAGGCTCTAGGGTTGACATGATATTCAGAGTTAATACACAAGTTAAGGACATTTTAAAGTTGTAAAAGTAGCCGGTCGGGCCGACGCGACCGGGCAGCTGGGTAGCTGGCATTTGGCGCTTGGGAAACCCCCTACAAGATTTGAGAGTTAAATAATGAGTCTCCTGGATCGTGTTATGAAAGCTAATTTTATCCGCCTCATTAATATTTGACTTCATTGTGTCTCTACAGAGTCGGCTTTACTGCTCCTCCCTGGCCAGTTTAGGGATAGTGCCGGAGAGGGATGGACTAATAGCAAAATAATGAGGGCAGAGCTGCAGTAGGTATTAAGTTGTGGAGAAGTTGTTTTAAGAGCTGGATCTGCTCCTGTAGAAGCAGAGGGGGGGATGCATGACCCTCCTATCCATCAACAAGACCCACAAAAACGTTCTCTGCGCCCGAGTCCATGTCATTTATTCCCCTGTGGTTCCAGATGAACTGTTCAGCGACCGCAGCAGCTGTATCGGACAGTTAAGGTTACAATGTTGGTATCAAAGCATGAAATTGCTGGGAAAGACTATATATTCCCAGCGAGGGCTTTTATTTTGATGTACGGCGCAGCACGTGCTTTAGTGTCAGGTACTGGACTTAGTAGCGTAGGTTCAAATTAATCCTAATAATTATTTATTTATTTCAGAATCGTGTTCAGAATGAAGTGAACAAGCCCTCAGTCCCGACATAGATCATTCTGTGCTCAGTATCGTGGTGTTTTCTGAGATAAGCCTCTTTCTATTATCCTTATTTGTCTGAATACTGCAGGAACAAAAATCGACATCTATTGTTGTGCTTTAAGGATTTAGAGTAAAACTATATATTTACTTATTACAATATAATGTCTGTTTCAACTGACCCACGTGAATCTGCAAAAGAATGTATTTCAATCAAAACCAGTAAAGATGTAATGTGCTGTTTGGGGTGTGAGGTTTAACCTACTCACGTCAAATTGTGTGATGCATTTTTGCATTGATTAAATCGTTATTCAAGCTGCATTCAAGATTCAGGTAGCAAAGGCACGGTGGTCTTCCCTTAGGGGGTCATAAAAAGAAAGCCAGGGTTTCCAGACTTAGTCCTATCAGTCCAAAGCAGCTCTCTGTAGAGGGAGCCAGCTTAGTTTTTTTTTTTTTTTTCCTGAGGATCAATCTATGAAGCTTTGCTGCGAATATTTAATAGTCATTGCACATTTACCGGTGTTTGCTCAGGCACGTACAAACATGTTCAAAGGATTTTATTACAAAGAGGCAGAACAAAGCAAAGTTATGCGCTTTTATTTCCTTTCTCTCCCCTCACCTTCTTGATGTTTTTTGCTCTCAAATGAAACAGTGATGGTGGACTGAAAGCCTCTGTGAACTTTTAGAAGACAGAGTTGAAGCTACTCAACATCAGTCACAGCGCCACATATGGGCTCCGCTGTAAGGTGGGAGGCTCCTGAGTAAGATACTGATTATTGGATTGTCTTACTGGGTGTAGCATTGCAAGGCTGGTTGTAGTGGGAAACTCTTCTGGATGGGTATTTGTGCTGTAAATCCAGTTTACAGACCTTCATTCCCATGCAGGCACCATTCTGCTTTACTCTGCTTTTATAAATGTGAAAATCAGTGTACAGGATGCTTTATATGTCCAGTCTTCTGGATTGAATGTACAGTCCCTTAGACAAGACAAGTTTGCCAGTGAAGTCCGGTGATGCTATGAAATGAGTCGGATGCAGGAAGTGCAGTAAGAGCTGTTTGAGAATAGTGCAGCTTTCTACCTGTAACCATAGACTGTATATATGAAATGGACGTAGTCATGGTGACGTCACCCGTTGGTTTGTGGACCGCTGTTTTGAAGCCTCGAGTTTGGCGGAGCTAACGGCCGTGTGCGGAGCTAGCTAGCTAGCTTAGCTAGGTGCAGCTGTAACTCAGGTTAACTGTCATTTTAACAGGCTGATAAGTTTGTCCAGAGAACAACAGTCTGAAAACTAAATGTTCTCACCAGAGAAAGTGAACAGCCGACTCCTGATAAGCTTTTTCAACGGCGCTGCTTAAATTTACACAGCGCCTAGTCGGCTCTAGCCTGATTGACAGCTCGCCATGGTAACGACTTGTCAACCATAGATAACCCCGCCCTAAAACATTCTCTGCTTTGTGGTCTATTTTAAAATAAATGGGACCATAATTTACTAAATGAACATCATGCTGTGTTGAAGAAGACTTGAAACTAGCGACTGAGACCATAAACTCATCAGGAAAGTGTTTACTGGGGTAATTATTCAGCTGAGAAGGAGAAACATTTTCCCATTATTTCTAATGGAGCCGGACTTCTTTTTGCGACCAGAAGAGTCGCCCCCTGCTGGATTTTCAACAGGATGCACCATATTTTTTGTCATACTGCACATTACTGCAGCACCTCTTTTCAGCTACCAAGTGAAGCATCTCACTTGTATTTGATCTTTGCTAAGAGTTGCACGAGCGCAGTACCTAGTTAAGGACTGCTAGCCAATCAGAGGCAGAGTTGGACAGGACAAGCAAGGTAGTGTGATCCAAAACGAAGCCGCTTTAACCAGCAACCAATGGCTTCCGTTCAGCTGTACATGATCCCGAAACACAGAGAAACAACCTGAAGCAGCTTCGCAACCTAGACTGGAGCAGAAAGTAATTATTTTTTAACAAACGTATCTTTCTCATGTCACATTTTAACTGCGCGCTGGGAGCTAATGTTCTTTTCGAGGGCGTGCCAAACTATCCTCAAGTATTATGTTACATAGTGATGCAGATAGTTCTTGGAAGTAAAGGCTGGACTACAACAGAGCTGTTTTCAGGCAGTTCAGGAGCAGCGTTTTCTGTGGGAGATGGGAGCTCCCTTTGGACTGGACTTTTTTTTAACTTGCAAACCAATTACATGCACAAAAAAGATATATTAACACAATAAAGGAAGCCAAAAAACCTAATGTGACCTATTTAAAGCTAGGGGAGGTAATGTTGGAGAACATTTTGTCTAACAGAGAACCCCACCCCCTCCCAAAGCCACTCCCCCAAAACAGGTAGGCAGGCCAGCCATCCAAGCTTATTACAGTCCTGCTCGGGCCACAGGCCAGATTTCTTTTTGGTCTTTGTGTCAGAGCATTTGATTTATTGATTGCTGTGGCGATGTAAAGAGAATTTTTACAAATTTTCAACAAACATGCTTCTGAAATAAAATTCTTACCCCAGGTGCATCATTTGAGTTACGTTAAGCCCCTCAGAGAAGATAAAAAGCAAACTGCCCAGCGTAGAGGCCGTCCCGATGGCTCCACCGGATATGGCTTGAATATTCTTTTGCTCAAGTTTAAAGGACACAGAAGGAGTATCCAAGATGGCCTCCCTCAATCCACGTTGCACTGGTTGTTTGTTTAATGGTGCATTCAGGTTTTCTCATCAACCCTGAAAGTCTGAAATATCACGTGAACATAGCAATCAGCTCTTTGTCATCAGTCACTGGTGAATACCAAGGAAAAATCACTTCCAGGGTTCAGCAATGGACTGTAAACATTAATTCCATGTAGTTTCACTTCATCGTTGGTACACTATTTGTCCATCATGTCACCACAATGCGCGCTGCACTCAAATGCACTTTTAGTCTCTGCAAAGCCAAAGAAGTGCAGGCTGAGCTGACTTGCCTTCAGTCCAACTAATCTGAGCTTGTACCTGATATCGTTACACCTGACCCCGTGACCCCTGGGAAGATCATTAACTTATACATTAACACGGTACACTCGGAAAGGTGGTAATGTGGACTTTTACCAAACAAAAGGCCATGCCAATACATGTCCCAAATTATTTTACGTGGCCTAATGAACCTGAGGATCGATGTGTTTTATTTATGCATGTGACTAGTGTCACCGCTGAAGTTTCAGGGGGAACCGTCTTTCACTTTGGTGCAGCAGGCGTGAAGGCGAGAGACATTATGTATGTGGTCGAGGCAGAAGGGAAAGAGGACTTTTTTCTGTTTGCCGCCCTTCAAGAAAGCACTGGTGTTCACGAGAGCGAGAAAGAGGGAGCAGCGAGAGGAGGTTCTGCAAGAATATGTGCTCCTCAATGCAGCTCCTTCATCAAATATGATTTTACATACGCCTAGTAAAAAAAATTGAAAATCAATATGTGGCGGTCAGCGTTAATAATTACCCAAATTATAGGCAAATAATGGGAAACACTGCTTTCACTACCAGCCCCCTTCACCCCCAAACAAAGCAGCCTCCCCCGACTTTTTAACTAATATCATTTTCACAACAGCAGTGTGTTTTTTACAAGCATACAGCCATAGGCCAAACGTCTCCTTACACCAACGGCTGACATAAAAAATAAAGCAAAGTAAATCCTAACTTTTGAACAGCTGTTCACTGTTGTACTGTTGTTGCTTTTCTGCACATGCAGCCTGTTTTTATAAGAGCAACGTTACGTTAACGCCGCTCTCTCCCGGCCGGTCCGAGCGTCAGTGACAAGCAGCTGCCGGAGTTTCTTCCTGCAAGTTTCACGTCGCTGTGCCGCTTCAGCTGATGCTTCAATAAGTAAAATGTAGAAATGTTCGCTGTTGAAAGCTTTTTGCTGATCGCGCAGAGTTTACATTAGTCGACTGTGATCTTTGCATCTCAGACTGTGACACAATAACGGCAGCAACGCCTCTCGTTCTCCTTTCTTTCTTTAGTTTTTGGCTCTCAGGAGTCACGAACAACAAAGTCCGGTGCTGCTGAGCTGCTGCACAGTGGATTCATGTCAAGGACGGTGCGTTCAGTAACTTGCTTTAGTAACTGTAATATTATTACTGTTATTATTACTGTGAAAAGTACTTAGTTACACTACTAGTTACTGGGAAAAGTAAGACTATTACTGTCCAACAGTGCTGCCTACATGTATTAGATGGATAGATATATACTTTATTTACCCCGATTAATGCTTATAAAACTGACAGATTAATTAAAGATTAAAGAAAGTTCATTTGATAACAAAAGACTCACTTTAATTTAATCAAATTGTTTGGGTGAGGATGTCACTGTAAATAAATATGATAACAGACATTTGAAGATTTTTTAGAAAACCCCGATAAAAACCTGGAATTTAATAAAATAATTACATCGGGTACAAATATGTTATGCCAGTTTTTTAAAAATCTGAGTTGATTACATCCATGTACCATTGGTTCGCATTCTTCTTCCTTGGTTTTGCTGCCACATTACTACATGTCCTGACACTTATCTGCCACCAATCAGCAGAGGAGTGTGAAACCATGAACAGGAATGTGTATCACAGTGCCCACTAATTCTCCCCGGGGAATCTTTAACTACAGCTAAGAAATTATAGAGATAATTGTGTCCCAAAAAAAAAAACATGGATATCCGCCGGCTGCTGCATAAACAATAAATACACTTACAGAATTACTCACAAATTGTCCACACAACATAGTCTACTGCGTCAGGCTGTTACAGAGGCTGGTGGAACAGAAAAGAGATATAAATGCCTTGTTATTTTTTCCAGCAGGACAGGAAATTGAGACAGGCAGAAAGTAGAATAAAGATAAAGAAGAAAAAAAATAGTGAGCGTTATTTGATGCGTATTCATAAACATTAAACATCTGTTCTGTTTGTGAGAAACTATACATATATTCCTAAATTGTCTAATTTGCCTCCCGACCAAACAGGCCGACACACAGGAAGGCGGGGCTAATTCAAAATCGGCTCATGCATGTCGGCGTCAGTTGCACAGCCCTCATCAACCATCCAGTCTAAAACTTCAAAGCAAGGACACCTGCTTGCTTGAATGTCTCTGAAATGGAAGGGAGAGAATCCCATCAATTCACCATTGACAAATCAAATAAGTGTCATTACTCACCAGATGTGCTCTGGCTGTTGTGTTCCCAGGGCATATAGGACACCAGAGCAATGCGGCCTCACACAGACGCAGACCAGTTCATCAGCCTTTGGACTTCCCTTCAGGTTGATAGCCAGCCCATGCTGAAGCCCAACGAAAGGAGAGGTTGCAACAGATGAGAAAAGAAAACATCTATCAGGTTTGTGTTAGTTGCTTTTCGCACAGCATGGGTTGCCTCGGCAAAGCCCGTGTTTCTGCACAAAGCGAGCCGGGCGTCTCTAACCGCCGCTTTAAATCAGAATAGAGCGACCCATCGATCATGTTACTCATAGCGTGTGCGGGCAATAACAATAAGAAGGTGAGTCTGACCGAAGAGGGGTCCCAAAAGTCTCCCAGGTTTTTTCTTCCAGGTCATGTGACCTGTGGCTGGCAGCCTTCCAGCAGAACGGAGAGATGTTCGGCCGATACACCTGCACAGATCAGAGTTGAGACGTGAAGACGTGGTCAGTTGTGGTGACATGACACAACTACTGTAGGTATTGTGGGGATCTATGGGAGACATTTTTATGTGGTGGTGTAATCTGGTTGTTTTCTCGTGGCTGCATCAATAGAATTTCCGCCGCTATCTTTCAGATACAAAGCCACCACATATCCAAGGCTTACAAAGTTGTTATGTCAACAATTACCTACTTGCACACACACACATTAGATTAGCATTCATTTGGAGTCGTGTTTCTGTTCATCCTCCATCCATCTTTCATATTTTTTTCCACGTGACACATCTAACAGTTGCTCTCCTTGGAGCTCTCTTTGTGGTCGTCACTCCTGAGGAAAATATCTGGCTGTTTATTTTGCAAGATAAACCATTTGTCTCAGCAGTCATTAACTTTGTCTGTCTGCTGCTTGGTGCTGGACGGGTAGTTGGTTAGTCCAACCCTGTCTCCTAATAATTACACTGATACGTTACTAAACGGCTGCCTGGCCTATGTGCGCAGGTAAAGGTATTTTTTTTATAGAATGAAGCCTTACATGTATGTACTCCACTGGATTTGCAAAATAACAAGTTATCACAGAGCGCTTTTTATAAAGAGCAGGTCTAGACCGCACTCTGAGAGGGGAAAAAATATTTGATACCCTGCTGATTTTGTAGTTTGCCCACTGACAAAGAAAGGATCAATCTATAATTTTAATGAAAGGTTTATTTGAACAATGAGAGACAGAAGAAATCTGCATGTCAAAAATTGTATTTTGATTTCCATTTTAATGAGTGAAATAAGTATTTGACCCCTCTCAATCAGAAAGATTTGTGGCTCCCAGGTGTCTTTTATACAGGTAACTGAGGTGAGAGCAGGAGCACAGTTCAATCCCCGGCTCTTCCAGGCTGCATGTCGAAGTGTCCTCGGGCAAGATACCCTAAATGAACCCTGAATTGCCCCTGGTGGCTGTTCCGTGTTTCTGTTTGAGCACTTAGGCTTAGTGTGAATGTGATGTAGTGTAAAAGGGCTTTGAGTGGTTGAGAAAGGCGTAATACAAATAAGGAGCATTTACATTTAATATTTTAACTTAGGAAGAGTTCAGAGATCAATATTTGGTGGAATAACCCTGATTTTTAATTACAGCTTTCATGTTCAACCCGTCTGTCCCTTTGCTGTTGGTGACTTTATGCCACTCCGGGCACAAAAACTGAAGTAGCTCAGCTTTGTTGGATGGCTTGTGACCTTCCATCTTCCTCTTGATCAAATTCACGCAACGGGGTTCAGGTGTGGAGATTGGGCTGGTTATGACAGGGTCTTGATCTGGTGGGCCTCCATCCGCACCTTGTTTAACCTGGCTGCATGGCATGGAGCGTTGTCCTGCTGGAAAAAACAGTCCACAGAGTTGGGAAATCCTGGTTTTCTTCCAAGATAACCTTGTGCAGTGCTTGATTCATGCGTCCTTCACAAAGACAAATCTGCCAAATTTCAGCCATCACCAATCCTCCACCAAATTTAACAGTGGGTGCCAGACTCTGTGGCTTGTAGGCCTCTCCAGGTCTCCGTCTAACCATTAGACGACCAGGTGTTGGGACAAGCTGAAAATTGGACTCATCAGAGGAGACGACCTTACTCCAGTCCTCTACGGGCCGATCCTGACGGGTGTTGACGGCTTTAGCCTGGCTTGTCTCTGCTTCTCATTGATGAAGGGCTTTTTTCTTTGCACGACCTCAGCCCGGCCCTCAGGATCCTGTTTCGAATAGTCCTCGCCGTGCACTTCACCCCAGCTGATGTTTGCCTCTCTTGTTCTAAATCACTTGACGTCATCCTACGGTTTTTGAGTGACATTCGACTGAGTTGGCATCATCTAGCTTTGCTGTCCCCATTGTCTGTTCCTTGACCTTGTTCTGATGAACTGGCGTCTTTAAAATTTTAAGGATGGAAGCAACCTGACGCTCGCTGTATCCTTCTGTCACTCCTTCTTTTCAGCTCTTTTGGCTTGGTCAGTTGTTCTTTTTATTTTACTCAGATTACCTTTGAGGTACTACCGGCACTGTTTTTGCCATCCAGCTGGTCCTATTGCAAGAGGATAGCGATGACCCATCTAATCTCTTTAATCAGTACCTCATTAGGTAGAATGAAATCTGCCTGTGTTGGAATTTACCAGCCACTGGAATGAAATGGTGGCCACACATGTAGAGATACAGATTTAAGAGAAATTTGGAGTGGTCTTTTTCCAGAGCTGCGTATATATATAGGTTAAATAAAATAATAAATAAATAAATGTAGCGATAAATAAAAGTAGTTTCCCAATAGGAACCAAAAGTGTTCTTACAAAGCGATCGCTTTTAGTTTAAGAGGTCGTTTTTAGTGTATTTAATTTTGGCCAACAATATTTAGAGACACCCACATTTTAAAGAAAGTAGATAGACTGTTCACAAACTTTGCCCCCCCCCCTCTTCAACAGCAACTAAACTAAACCCTTAACTTTCACCGGCTCATTAATCATTTTTTCATCATGGGATTGTTGCATTTAGCGTTTGAGAACTTTTCCACCAGTGACAGGTTAGTCTCAAACTCTCAAGTTGCTTGTGAATGTAGATTTCTTTTATTGAATGCGCTTCTGAAAAATAAAATTACTTGTGGACATGTGTGGATTCAGGTAATAAGAAAATATATTTGAACAAAACCTTTCTAGTATTAATATTCAGCATCTGCTAAATTGATGACAGCAAATGATATTTTCTAATATCCTTGTAATGAAGACAAGTGTATTTCAGCGTGTGCAAAATAACGATTTATACACTTTTGGAATCATCGTTAATTCTGATTAGCCTGTGGAAATCTGTGGATAAGACTTAACCTAATAATGATAATAAATAATCTTTCAGACGGGGCTGCATTTGCATTTAAATATGTGCATCACATGGGTCAGGATTTTCACAGGTACAAGCCAAGTGTGAAGAGCACGAAAGCGATCCATGAAAACGAGATCTGGAGGGTGGATTGTGAAACTGGCTGCTTCACAATCTTTTGAAACATGTGGAATTTACAGATGTGAGAATAAACATCTCAAGTGTTCGTGTTTAGGTGAATGAGATTCAATTGGGCCACTTACTTAGCTGCGCCTGACCAGCAGCCTGTTACGATCAAGTGAATTGTGGAAGTGGATTCAGCGGATCTGTTGGAGAAAGGAAAACACTGCTTTAAAGGCAATACTGGATATGTGAAAGCACACCGTGCGCTCCTCTGCTGTTAGAATGAATTATTACAGTATCATGCTGCACAAAGTGAAGGCTTATATTTTGAATATAGCCGAAATGATTGAACAATTGCTCAGTGCAAGCCGTGCTAATGTGTCTTACATTGTGCAGTTGAGTTGTTGACAGACAGCAGTCCAGGGGAGGAGAGGAGAACACAGGAGTTCCTGTGAATGAGATTCATTTACAAATTTTAGTTTCGGTGGGGCTTCAGGTTCGTACAGTAACAGCTCCCTCCATCGCCATCCGCCCTCACCCCCCTGAGTGTAGGCACGTTCTTCCTCAGCCACGCCCAGCTGTATAATAAACACACGCACAGTTTGAGTTCCTGTGCACGGGGCATGCCTCTTCTTTAGAAGGGGATCGCTGCCCTCTGTTGGTGCTTCACGTGATAAACACCTTTCAGTCAGGAAGACCTTTGAGTGAATGACTTGACTGCGGTTAGTTAATGAAGGTTGAGAAAAGGTCATGTAACACTAGTAAGGGGATAAATGTCTCTGTTACTGTTAAATTTGTCATTAGTCACAACAGTAAAGTGCAATTACAAATTAACAACCTGTGGAGAGTAAAGCTGAAACAATTAGTCAATTAATCAATTTGTTTAGGAGCAGGAAACTTATTGGCACCTGCTGTGTTTTCTCTGACAAAAATGCCAACAAATTCTGTAGTTCCAGCCTCTTAATTGTGACGACTTGCTGCATTTGTATGTCTTATCAGAAACAGAAAATGTTTAAGCTGTGAGGTGTCGGTTGAGTAAAAAAAAAAAAAAAAAAAAAGTAATTTTGAAGTGCTTCTCAGGATTAAGTGTTGGGTTAATGTATGCAAGTCTCTTCAGGGCCTTTTAATAGTTTTAGAATAGTTATAATATGCATATATCATACGTCATGAGCAAACGACAGAAAGGGAGCAAGAGAGAGTGCATAACCTCACGCAATCTACAATTAACACACGCACAGACGGACCCGCTAATCTTATCCCCAGAAGCGGGGCGGCGATCTGATCTTCCCTTAGCTTTAGCGCTGCACCGAGGGCTGGGTGGGGGTGTGGAGGTCCCCAGAGGTGAAACTCTATTAGCACGCAGCATGAAAGTCAATGAAAAGGACCCCAGTGTGCTCCAGTCCCCTGACAGTATTAATGTTTAATGATATCTAAAAAGCTAATACTCAATCCCCTCCGTTCGCTTTTGCTTTTATCCTCTCATTAAATATCCTCACAATATCATCACCTCCTCAGATTAGAGCGCTGACCCCGTCTGCTGAAGGACTCGGCCCTTCTAATGGTAAACGCATCTCTCTCTCTCCTACATGCACACACACGCAAAAGATTAACAGCATTTAAGATGTGTTAGAGGGGAGGCAGCAGAGGACTGTGTGCTGGAACATTGGATATGTAACATACACAGAGAAGATGATCAGGATGATACCAGGTGTAAACAAATAACTAACTGTGTGCACACATGTTTATTACGTTATAACTCATGATTGATTTAAAACAATGGGCCCCCAGTAGGTCTCCACTCCCGGGCACCAGTGGCAGCAGTGAACGTACCGTGTATGTGTGTGAGGAGGAAATTGTACACCATCTCAATGAGGCCTGTGTAACTACAGCTCAGGGAGCCAGACCGGCTTTTTGCCATATGCATCAACACCCACATTCAGCAGAGGCTGTGACACGATTTGAACATTAAGTACGATATTTATTAGAAGGCGTCCAAGATCGATATGAAAGTATTCATTCGGTGCCATTCATGTGTGTGAAGAGTCCCCCAGACAAAGACACTAATGGATAAGTTATGGGAAGGAAGCAAGTGAAGGTTACTGGGCTTACGTGGGTGGTGAGCAGCGCTTACTGGACGGCATCACAGCAATCCCCTGTGCATGACTTTGCCTTATAGGGACTGTGCAGTCAAGCGTAACATAAATTAATACGTTTTTTTGCCACAGAGTTATTTGATTTTGAGTATCTACCGATACTGAGTCCCGATCCGATACTTCTATAATACTTAAAAAAAGAATAAAGAAGAGCGAAAAAACAGATCCAGGATGTTCCTTATTTTTTATTTGATTCACCTTATTTTAACATTCAACAACTCTGTTAACAAACAGAGCTCTTCTGTGAGGCAGCTTCAACAATCAAGTAATAAATAACATAAATTCTTCTCTTTTGGACTTTAATAAATTCTAAGATAAAAACAAATAGCAGCTCAACTTAAAATACAGAGCAGGCATGTAAACAAAGTGCCACAGTGTTTGCAAAGCACATCTGTATATATACATATACATATACATTTATATCCGAGTCCTGATCGGGAGGTAACGTCCGATTCCGATCTGAAACAAACGTGATCGGGCCCGATTTCCGATCTCGTGATCGGATCTGGACATCCCTATAAATCCGCTTAATTTTCATTGAATGCAAGAAGTTGGACATTGTGTATTGATTGTCCTCTGTATGTTTTAAAGAAAACAGTGTATAACAGCATTAGAGACGCATTACTCTCTTCCTGCTCTGCAATGATGCAGACATTGCAGCGTTGAAACAAACGATCTAACTTGACGTTCACGCAGTGTTTTAAATACATTAGATGGCTTTCATTGAGGTGAGAATGCATTTCTTAAATGAACTGTGAGCGAATCGGAAAAGTTCCAACGAGTTCCATCCCTCATCGCATCACTTCCAGTGGAAGCAGCTTGAAAAGAAAAAAAAGAAAAACGGAGAAAGCCAGCTTAAATAAGAACTAAACAAATCTCACTGAAAGTTGGACTAAAACCTGTTCTTGTCAATAAAACATGGTCCACACATGCATAAAAAGAACCCCCTCATTTATTTAATTGGGGGTGGGGAAAAAAATCAATACAGTATAGTATCGTGATATTGCCATGGTAATACTGTATCGATACACAGACGCCAAGTATCGATATTTTATTATTATTACAGATGGGAGTTTTAATTTTTTTGTACTAGAAAAATTAAATCTTTTGCTTTTTTAGTCCACTAGAAAACTTAACAGGACCATTTAGAGGACTGAAAAAGTGATATGAACAAACAGAGAAATGTACCTTTTTAGACAAACAGATGTTGTTGTACAGATATTATATCGTATCGTGGGGCCTCTGGTGATTCCCACCCCTACTATTATTAGCATATGTATTGTTCTGGGTATGTTTTTCTTTTACAGAGAAACAGCATATGACACAAGTCAGCAGCTAAATGGCCATTACATGTGTTAGCATCTAATGAAAGTGCATGCTTTAGGGTGGAGTCCAGCGAGTGCTCTCCAATGCGTGGGTGTCTTCATGTGTCAGTACAGGCACATGAATGCATTGTGTATAACAGTCCACCATTAAGCAGGATCTAACATCTTGTGTTATATGTGACTGGCCCATACTCATGTGTCATTAGACATCATACACTGTCTCAAAGTGCAGGCTTCCCAGTGAAAGTTAATCGATTACTATAACGTTTGCTACCATGGAAACATTTCAAATTGGAAGTGTATTTGCTGCAGATTGTAAAAATGTTTAAAGACCAGAATGTTGAAGTCATATTTTACGACACAAAAATGTCCTAATTAATGTACAGTGCTACACCTGTATGCTTAGGTATCAATATTGTCAGGTAATATAGTCAGGTTAGCCTGTTTGGACGAGAAGTCGAAACTATTACAACATTTTTTCAGCAGTTCACCTTTGACCTAGTGTCAATAAATAATAATATGAGGCTCGTGGATAGCGCTGTGGCCTCACAGCGAGAAGGTCTTGGTTTTGCACCTTGGTCGTCACAGACCGTTCTGCGTGAAGTTTGCATGTCTGTTTGGGCTCTGGATTCCTCCCACCCTCCAAATACTCCCTTAGGTGTGATTGTGAGTGTGCAGGGTTGTTCGTCTTGTCTTGTGTCAGCCTTGTGATGAACTGGCGACCTGTCCAGGGGTGTCACCGCCTCCCACCCAGCTGGGATTGACTGAGTGGGCTATAAGGTTATAGATAATGGATGGATGGATGAATATGAAGCAAAAGTGCTGACTTTATATTCATCTTCAATTTGATAGTGATTACAACAACAGTGGGCGAGTAGTGCATGATTGTAGACCTTTTTATAAACATAGTTATTATGTTAAAGGCATCATCCTTTGCGTTCACTGACTGACAGACTGAGGGCTCTGACCCAAAGATATCTGCACTTGGGTTTCTTCTTTGGTACTGCTCTGCCAGGCCTGTACTGCAGCCATCTTTACTTCTTCATGTGACAGTCCTTCAGGGGCTTTGGGCCTGCAGTCTGATCTCTAGCAAGTCAAACACATTAAACAACCAGTTTGAAATTAGGACGCGTGACGTGGCAAGCAAAGACCTTCCCTTAACAACTCCTTAGCTGCCTTGTCTGCATGTTTACGATCATTGTCCTGATGCATTTTGCTAAGTATTAAAGAGGTCGTATTCTGCTCATTTTCAGGTTCATAATCTTATTTAGAGGTTGTACCAGAGCAGGTTTACTTTTTCAAAAAACACCATCTTTTTTTTTTTTGTCATACTGCACATTGCTGCGGCTCTTCTATTCACCCTGTGTTGAAGACTTCGTTTTAGCTATGGAGTGATACATCTTGCCTCTAAATGATCTTTGTTGGGAGCTGCACACGCACAGTTCCTAGTTAAGGACTACTAGCCAATCAGAAGCAGAGTAGGGCGGGTCAGAGAGAAGCCGGTAAACAGCTCGGGTTCAGCTGCACGTGTTGCCGACCAGCTCGGCAACATGGACTGGAGCAAGAGTTTCAGAGCGGTGAGTTATTAATCTGTAACAAAAGGATCTTTCATCCATAAAGTTTTAACCGAGCTCTGTCTCTACATCACAGTAACAACTTTATGTCCACTGACTGCCTGGAGGGTAGCTAGTGTTTGGAAGGGAGAGCTGTGTGCTGCAGCTCGCTGTTTCTGAGGGCGTGTCGGAGCAGCCGCTCGGCGAGCGTTATGATGCACATTTCCCTTTCATCCCTGTGACGTCACAGGGATGAAAGGGAAGCGGCTGGACTATAAACGAGCCGTTTTCAGGCAGTTCAGAGTTTTCTGTGGGAGATGGGAACTAACTTTGGGCTTTTTCACTTTGCAAACCTGTTAGATGCACAAAAAGATATATAACTCAATAAAGGAGAGGGAAAAAGCCAAACAGCAAATGACCTCTTTAAAAGGGCTACCCAAAACACCCTTGAAGCTGAAAGTCATCACTTATTAAACCGCATTAGTCACTGTGTCATATCAAATCGTGCAGGAGTGGAGATGAAACAGTGAAAAGTAGATCAATTGCATCTTGTTTTTTAGCTGTACTGTAAATATATAACGCTGTTTTAAGACATTACCCGAAAACAAGAAAATAACACTACATTAAATTGAGAGGAGTAATATTTGTGGACACTGTTTGGGTCAGGGAATTTGTCTTTGTGAACCTGTGAATACTCTCTCTTTCAAAAGCTGCTTAACTGCAGTAATTCAGGGTTTTTTTTTTCCCCACATGGGGAAATACAATGTTGTTGGAAATAGCAAACACACTAAGCAGCAACACAGTGAAGCAGGACACTACTCTCTCATGCACACAACCAGCAAAAAAACACACAAATGCACCAGTGAGCATGCACGCACACACACCGGTACGTTCTCAAGGACACACAAGTTGCACACACACACAGTGTGAGCATGCAAAAAGTCAGAGGAAATGCTTATGCCCGCAAACACACCCAGGAGGGGCTGCACAGCACTTAAGTGGTCATTCTCACACACAAAGGCCAATCACAGGAGCTTAGCCAGCCCCATCAAGCTTTTCAGCACACGCTGCCACAGCTGAAATGGCTTGTTTAGTTAACCCTGTGTGCTACTGACAAAAATATAGTTCCATCTCTCCAGCCTGTGTTGCTCTGCTTTGAAGTCATTTACAAGGAGACCATTCATTGTGTGTGAGATGACTAGGCCTTGTCATTCGCGAGGAGGGATTAGTCATGCCGTGTTTATTGGAGAGTGTGCATCAGCTTTCTTAACTTCTGCTTTTTAGGGATTTTTGCTTCAGAGGTGTTTTTGTCAGATTTGCCCGAACACTGACACTGTAAGAAAACTTCAGCGTGCAAGCAAACTATACAGCTAATACACAATGGTAAAGTTGCATTATGCTTTCGTGGGGAGAAAAAGTCCCTTGAACTTAGATGTGCAGTCGCTGTGGCCCATCATTACATTATATGTAACATACTCATAAAGCAAAAAATCCATTCAGGATCGAGTCAGTTCTGGGCCAGGAGTAAATGTCCTATGTTGTGTTTTTGTTCAGATGGCTGCATAGTGCATGTGATGCGAGGACGCCAAAGCACCCGTAGACACAGGAAGAACTCCACACAGAAAGGCTGGGACGACCAAGGTTTGAACCCACGACCTTCTTGCTGTGAGGCCACCGTGCAGCCCCAAAGACGGTAATTATTGTAAAATAATGTATAACTTACATACTGTGTATGGTTTATTGAAGCCAACAGCATGCTGTGCTTTCATTTTCATTGCTCGACACGGCACGCAGTGTCCACAAAATCACATCATGTGGCACCTGACAGTACTTGACATTTAACATTTGACTTGACAAGATGGATATTATAAAATCAGACTAGCTAGTAATCCGCAGCTCTAGGAAATGAACAGAACAAGTGAAATTAGGAAAATAGTGTACTGGTTTATTCAAGATTAACCTAATAGGTGGGTTTCACAGTGCACAGTGCACACGTTCCACTTCTGTGTGGAGTTTAAATGTTCTCCCCTTGCCTGCGTGGCTTCTCTCCGGGTACTCCAGTTTCCTCCTGCAATCCAGAGACATGCAGCTCAGGTTAATTGGCGGTCTAAATTGCCCGTAGGTGTTATTGACTGGAGACCTGTCCGGGGGTGTACCCGGCTCTCGCCCAACGTCAGCTGGGATCGGTTCCAGCCCCCTGCGATCCTCTAAGGAGAAGCGGTTATAGATAAAGGATGGATGGGTGGATAATAGACACATGGTGGGAAAAATGTTCAGAGAAAGATCCCTTTCATCATAGAGATCATAATTACATGCATCCGGCATATACCCATCTGCAAGAATAGAAACAGACGGGGTTCAATAAGGCCTGTGGTCACGAGCCCCGAGCACCCAGCGTTTTTCTCCAGCTGTTCAATTCCCTTCACAATGAAGGAACAATGTAAGTTGCCCTTAATTCCTGCACCGTAATCAGCTATAGTTACTTGTAATTAATCTGTGAGGGAGGAGACACACTGGTGGTTCTGTATATAAAATGAATTGAGTTATGATTTTTAAGAAAGAAAAACAGGTGCACAAGTTCCTTTCCAAGTGCCCAAAGACGTGTTTTCATGTCCCACCGTGGCTAATGTGGCTTATAATTATACTAAATACTGTAATACCACACTTGCACATGAGGGAAACTTTGCTTCTACACTGTCAGAAAGTATTAGGTCATATTTTTGTATTGGCTGGAGTCTAGGACATCGGACGGGATTCTGCTCAGTTGCTCTGATGCACCTTCGTCACTCTGGATTCGACATTGTCTTTGCGTGTCGTACTGCTAGTGACACAAATGCGATCTGAGTGTTCCGAACGTGGGTATGATTTGCAAAAATCACATTTCATGTGGGTTTTTTTTTTTGCTGTCGAGACTTTCTAAAATCAATCTGGATATGGCAAAAAAAACAAAGAACGATTTGGGCTGGCAGTCTGAACAAAGCCTTAGAGGTAGCACGTAAAATGCTATACCTGCAGTCTTAATACAAGTTAAATAGTTTTACTCTTTTCATAAAATATGTTAATATTTGTGCTTCTTGTGGATGTGATCATAGATCAATTTCATACTTTAAGTTTTTTTTCTTTGAATTGATATTCAGTCAAATGTAATTCGGGGAATTACAAGAGTGAATCTCACCTTTTAATAGACTTTGCATGATTCAAACAGCCGCCCTGCCATTCGTTAAGCTTCACTTCTGTTCAGGACAAGTCGATATTGAAAGATTATTTACATTTGCAGTGGTGCCACATGGGGGAAAGTCGATCTGGTCCTGCACAGAATTAAAAAGTGTCTGATTGGATGTTCAGGTGCAAATTTATTAAATGTTCCTTTTTGTCCCACAAAAAAAGCCTTTAATTGAAACATTTTATAATGGATGTCTGTTCAAAGTGATCATACTACCTTGGTTCTGAAGTGCCATCGAGACATTGGGTTGCAGGTTGCTGCCTCGCTGCACAAAGCACTGGTGTACAATAGATGTGTTTGCATAATCCTTAATTAAACTTCCTTCATTTTGTTAGATGTCTGTTTTCGGCCCTCCTCATTGTGCGTGTAGGTATTATGTGCCTGTGCTGTGCATGCAGCCATGCAAGGCCATGTTTTTGAGTGCTGAATTCCTGCATGAGTTGCAGGCGAGGGGCAAAAAGCAATCGGCGAGGCTTCAACTGGGGATGGAATGGCCGGTTGTATATCTTGACGCTGGACATATTTATGCCCAGAGAGGCTCTCCCTTCTGCCTGCTCATCACAGCTACTGTCGGGTGATGAACTGTGTTCTGCAGGGTCTGTGTGTGCTATGTGCATGTGTTGATGAGCATGCACATACTGTATGTAGTGTACAGCTCTTTCCGTTTGCGTATGGCGTGGGTGTGATTTACATAGCGTGCCGTTTTAGAGAGAAGTCCCTGAAATAGAGTGAACAGTTGTATCAGTAGTATGAAATTTGCTTTATTAGCCACCATAAGTATAAATACAGCATTGCTAAGCCAATGCAGGATGTAAAGGACATAAATAATTTGCATGATATACACTACGCTGCGTACACGTTCTATGGTATAAAAAAATATCCTGACCCTCAGCACTGTCCTTTCTCGCTCTCGCACCAAGCAGTTTATCTACCGACGCAAAGAAAAAGAGAAAAAAAAAACAATCTGTGGACGCCATCATCAAAAACTAAAGTAAACTGCAATGCCATGAGCGCTGAGCATACGATAACAAGTGGATACAAGGAAGAGTAGATGTTGCCGGGGCAGTGGCAACATGGCACCCTGATAAACAATAAACAATCAAACATAGCAAACAGACTGGGCACAACCTTGCCAATGACGGCGTGCCGTTCTGCCAAAAGCAAGAGCTGAAGACACTTCCTGCTACACCGCAGTCGGTATAAAGACGGAAAGACCAGGCTCTTTACCAAAGTGAAACTCAAATGGGAAGAGTGTGACAAACCAACATCCGACATTTAATTGGAGAAAAAAAAGACCAGCAAAATAAAGCGGCAATCTATGGCACACAGAACACCACATTATTCTGAGCTCCTTTCAAATTCCCTTTGTGGTTTTGATTTTGTCATTTTTTTAATTGCTATTACATTTAACAAAGTTGTCATTGCATGTTTTTAATTTATCAAATTCATCATCCTCATCCTATCATATTCTGTTTAAAGAGTGAGTGAGGTACATTTAGGGTTATTTTATTACACTGTCTATTGATCTTGCTCCCATTTTATATTGTCACTTACGACAGAAGTTATTTTCCCTTTTCCAAATAAAATCCAGTAATCCTGTCCACTCAGGGAATCAGGGAAAACCTATTCTGTACCCTGGAACACTCTGCCCCCAAAACTACCAGGTGTTCATGTTCGTCATTATTTATTTATTTATTTATTTAATTTAGCATAGTAATGTCTACATTGTGGATGCTTAACCCTGAGGGATGTCCACAGAACAATGTGTCCTTTGTGTAGTTAAACTACACAAAGGACAAATGCAGATATAAATATATGAGCAAGCGGAGGTCTGTCAGGATAATTTTATGGGCCGTTACGTGTCTGATAAATCACATTTCACACTGGTTATTCAGATCAGACATCTGTGTGAGTGAGCATTGAGACGCAGAGTTTGGAATACAAATCACACGTTGCTGTAAAACCGCAAATATTGTTTTGTTTGTGTTCCTCTGACATGCTGACACCTCTCTGATCACCTTAAACGAATCATGTCAAGGACAATTACTGACATGGTTTTGCAGTACACTTGATTGTTTAGTCCCAGAATTGTGAATATTAAGAGTCAGAGTGTCTCACACCTTAAAAGTTCCCATGTCTGATAAACCCTGCTTTAAAAGTGTTTGCAGTATCCCCTGCCAGCAGTTGGGGGTCATCCACAGCTTGTTTGCAAGCTGCACGGAGGAATTTTGTGTTACCAGCTGTGACAAGCAAGTCCTTTAATGAATAAAGCAGATTCTAACTTCAATGTGTTCGATATGATCGGCAGTCAGTCACGACCTGTTAAATCAATTTCATGAGCATTTCTTAGATTTACAAGCGCAGGTCTCTTTCTAACCAGCACGCAATGTATCCTGCAAGCAAGATTGTGAACAGATTTCTGATTTGAAAGATTTTCTTTTATTTGTTCAGTTTCGTTTGTGGTGTTTATTCATCACTTACCGCCGCCTATCTGCTTCTGAATTCTGTTACAGGAACAGCATTGGCGTTGCTCCTCCGACCAAATAACTTTAATCTGAATATACAGTGAGGGGAAAAAATTATTTGATCCCCTGCTGATTTTGTACGTTTGCTCACTGAAAAATAAATTATCAGTCTATAATTTTATTGATAGGTTTATTTCAACAGTGAGAGACAGAATAACAACTAAAAAAAGTAAGTATTTGACCTCCTCTGCAAAACATGACTTGGTACTTGGTGGCAAAACCATTGTTGGCAATTACAGAGGTTGCAGATTTTTTTAGTTGGCCACCAGGTTTGCACACATCTCAGGGGGGATGTCGTCCCTCTTCTCTTTGCAGATCTCCTCCAAATCATTAAGGTTTCGAGGTTGGCGTTTGGCAACTTGAACCTTCAGCTCACTCCACAAATATTCCATGGGATTAAGGTCTGGAGACTGGCTACGCCACTCCAGGACCTTAATATGCTTCTTTTTGAGCCGTTCCTTTGTAGCCTTGGCCGTGTGTTTTGGGTCATTTTCATGCCCTGGCTGAGCAAAGATTTGACGGTACATGTCCTCTCCCCTTAGAAGAAAAACACCCTCAAAGCATAATGTTTCCACCTCCATGTTTGACAGTGAGGATGATGTTTTGGGGGGTCATTGTCAGTGGGGTAAACGTATAAAATCAGCAGGGGATCAAATCATTTTTTCCCCTCATTGTATAAGACTCTTCAGTGACAACTAAGGGACCAAATCTTTAAAAGACCTTGTCAATATGTTTTAATGTTTTTTTTCTAATCATATCACTTTAATTATAGTTTAGCTTATTCATCATTGCCAAATGAGTAACATTAATTAATGACCTCTATTCTCTATCTCTCTACATCTCCAGCATAGGGCTGGACAATAAAACAATAACAATAATTATCGCAATATATTTTTTTTTCAATAACAATATAACAAAGGTTCAATAAAGGTTTAATTCACTTAAATCATACACAAATTAGGACTTAATTTTTGTATTAAGATGTTTATTTTGTTGAGGAAAAAGGACTTAAAAAAGCTTTTACTTAATTTTAGCCCTGCTGCATATTTGTTGACATTTTATCACAATAGTTTTGAATGTTCTACGTCAGATTTGTGAAGTGATCCACTGTTTGGCATCAAGTGTTGACAAAAAAATCAGCCTTTAAAAGAAATAACGATTTGATACTTATTGTGATAATTATAGAAAGATATGAAACGTTTTATCGTGATAACAGTTTTTATCGTCCAGCCCTACTCCTTGTGAAACTCACTGCTCTACTAATGTAGTCCAAGTATTCATATCCCAGTTTTACATATTTCTGATTAAAGTAGAATACTATAATGCGCCTTATTACGCTGTGTGACATATCCCAGATCTACATAAATACACAGTCAGCCAAATGAGTTTCATGCATCATGAGACATGCCTCCTTATGTGCATGGGAACTGCACAGCTGTTTTCCCCCTTACTAGTACAATTTCTTCTGCAGATGAAAAGTGCCAGCTTTAATAAATCTGATAAATTACCAGTTGCAAACTGTTGACCAGTCAATTTTTCTGACAGGTTGTAATACCCGAGTTTCTCCTTTTTGTCCACACATACTGCAAATAGAGCTTGATTGCTCCCCAAGGTGGCGAGTTACAGATTTAATGATGTTTAACCAACTCAGCTTTCTTCTTTCTCAAGTGAATTTGCTCACGTGAAGAACGCCGTTCGCACCGCTCAGTTTCTTTCCGTCTCTTACACTCGCACATGTAAACAGATGCACGCAAAGGAGCCTTTATTTCAGAATTCTTGCATTGAAAGCTGTGATTACAGGTTCATAAGCTCGCCTGACAATTAGAAAATAGCTAATACAGTAAGTTGTTCACCTCTATGGATTGTGATCCCTTAAGCCAAACTCATGCTTTTTTTGTGATCCCTCATCAGTATCGTCACATCCAGTAAAAAAAAAACCTGTTTCTCCAAAATGTGCATTTTTTAGAAGCTACTTTTAGGCCTGTGGTGGCAGGACTGCTGTCTTGTGCTGCAGTTTTGTTACAAATCGCTCGTCTGGTCCAGACTGCTAAGACAATTATTGAGGTTAAAACATACGTGTCCGTCCAAACAATCAATGAACAGTCTAATATCAGACAGCCACAGAAAATGGCGTCTGATCCAACTCACATTCTCCACCCAGACTCCATTAGGATTTTCAACACGAGCAGGTCATGTAGGATCTTGGCAAGGGGGTTGTGCAGTACATTGCCATTTTCATAAGGTGTGTATGTGTACTGTTTCAAGAAATCTATTGTTTATGTATGCACTTCTTACCTATGCAGTACAGTGTCTATGATTTTATCTTCTGTGGGACTGCAGTCTAGAACAAAATCCCCTACAGGGGCATTAAAAATATATCTTATCTTAACTTGTGATGTATTTTTGAACCATTAAAAAATGCCTGGATCGGCCACACGGACATCCCCAATACAAACGCAAAAACAATATCGTGCTACTTTTTGTATAAGCGCATAACATAAAGATTTTCAGAAGGAGCCCTTAAGTTAAAATGAAACTAAACTTGTTACCAAGAAATGCTTGCAGTGTGCATAGTCTGGAGCTCTAACAAATGCATTTCCTTTCAAAACATTTTTTTTAATATTTAAAATCCACGCTTTGCTGCATTTCGTGCTGCGTTACTGGCACCAGCAGTAGAACAGCATAAAACCACGAACAGGGACCCACTAGTAAAAACATAGCTCCATAGTGCTACTATAGCGCTGGTCTGTCTCGCAGGAGGTAGCCTGTAGGTATCAGCCTGCCACTGGCTAACTATTTCAGGTACTACTCCACATCCGCCATCTTCCAACACTGTTTTGCGAGGGCAGCGGCGCTGCATCCTGGGCCAACCCAAGACAATTCCGATTCGTTTAAACAAAAAAGCAAAGCAACCATAAAAACAAGCACAAACCCCAAAATTGTCTTGCCCCCCCGCCCCATGGCGTTCTGACCCTGCCGTTAAGAACCCCATAGCTGGATGGTAGATAGAATATGATAAAAGACTGTTTGATCCATCCACATTAATGGGGTCAGCGGCTAAGGAGACCTTTTGACGGCACTGGTGCTCTGATGCACATGCAAATGAATGGAGCTACACATCAAAGGTAAAATAGTTCAAATCCGGCAAAACGTCCTGCCGTTCGTTGCACAGCTGAACGGAATATTAGAAGGGTAATGTGCAGATTTACAAAAACTGTAGTTTCTCCGGTTTGGAGACTTCACCGTGTGAATGTCAATGTGCTCACACGCATGCAAATGTTATATGCCACTTAGCTGAAAGAGCCAATCACATGTGCTGTACATGCGTGGTGAAAATGGTGTGTTTGTATCTTATATGTGTGTGTGTGTGTGTGTGCGTATCAGGGGAAGTCTATTATCCTGCATGGTTAAGCAGCATTTGACATCTTCACACCTTCAGCATAGAGCCTTTCCTTAACATGCAGATGACACTAAAATTCTTTGATGTTCCAGAGTCTTTAACCACTTAATCCCAATGGGGAGGGGTGGGGGAGGGGCACTCCTTCATTTGAATGTCGTTTTTGCACTTTTCCAATCTGCACAGTGTAAACACACACACGCATCTTAATTGACACATATATATGGTACTTTTGCAGCTTAACATCCGTGATTTATCCCATGCATATTTCAGAAGGCAGAGATCAATTTCACCTTTTCATGTAAATGCTCTGAAATTCCCCCCAAGAATTGGAGTTACAAGGTTTACACATGACAACCGCAATATGCTCATGTGTGGCGAAATGACTGTGGGGGGTAATCATGATGTCATACAGCTCCCCCCTCTTGCAGAACGACAAAAGCGAATCAGCAGATGGATCGAGTTCCGCCGTATGCGGGCGCGCGGAGAATCCCACCAAGCTGGTTAAATAATCTGCCTCCACTTCTGATTCGCCTGCAGGGGAAACAGATTGAGGCTCAGAGCTCTACGGGCTCTGCTACGTGTCAAAAAAAAATCAAGAGGCCGTCGTTGCTGCGTGGGTCCTGCAAAATAGCACGTCTCTAATGTCGTCAGGTGACAACACACGAGATGAGAAGACGTGGTAATGGCGTGCAAGGAAGACCACTGTGGCACAACAGGTCTGGTTACAATATCTGAGTAGTTGCACTGACACAGTTTCAGTATTCCATTAAATGAATAATAGAGGAAGAAGGGAGGGTTACGAGCATTTCCTCTTTCCTAATGTGAAAAATGAAACGAAAGACGGGGAGATGGAAGCACACAACAACAACAACAACAACAACAACAACAACAAGGCAGTGAGGTGGGCTTCTTCTGACAGTTTAAGTTAATTCACATTTTCATCATTATTTTCATACAGTCATCCAAATGTTACTGCTCATAGTACATGATGGAATTCTTAAACGTGTCCCCTGGGGTTCTCTGAAATCTTTTACTGATTAATGAATTAGGTTGTACATATGGGGAGGTGGAAAAGCGCAGCGCGGGCTAATGGGATTTTAAGCTCTCTGTTTTTTCAGACCCGGGCCGCTCTCCCCCCCCCATCAAACCCACTACCTAAGAGTACACGCCAGCGGCAGCAAACCCGGGGAAGTGTTTTCTCAAGCTCCTGAAGCGCTCGCCTCTTTTTTCCACATCTGCTTAAGCGCACACTGCTGAGTTCTCGCTGACTTAGCAGCCCCTCTTGTGCGGATGCTTCGGGAGCTGCCCAAACAAAAAAAAAAGAAGAGTAAAAATAAAAAAATAAAGATGGGAAAGTGTGTCAGGGAAACCAGAAGGCACAGCTATACCATTCTTTCACCTCTAAGATAGGAGGATGAAAGTAGAAAGAAGAGACAAGTACAAAGTTCGCAGCAGGGTTAACAGACTTGTTGCTCATGGAGTGAATCCACAATAACCTAAAAACAGGAAATAAGAAATCTGTATCTTAATTTAGTAATCTGCTGAATTCCATATCTCTCTTCTGTCTGATCAATTGACATTAAAATATTACCTACGAGGAAGTTTGCTATAGTTTTGAGGTGCTTTGCAAATATAATTTGATACTTTGCAGGAGTCCAAAATTAAATAAAATGAAGACAAAGACGGCTCTTTCTCTTCTGCAGCGTACACACCTGTGCAGTCATAAGCCTGAACCTTATTCCTCTGTGCCATTGGAGCGCCATTGTTGTCCAAAAACCAAAAATACTAACCCATCAGTGTGCCGTATCGTTGCATTGGGTGACATGTTCCTTAATTGCGAACATGAACATGGGCAGTTTTATTTTGAGCCAGTCCCACATTCACCGTCCTGCTGGTTTCTTTTAGCACACAAAAACTTTTTGACTAGTATATAAAGATTTTCAGTCAGAAGGAATGAGCTTGGGGCCGAGAGCCACAGACAGCAGGGAAGTATTGAGAGATTGATGTGTAATTGTCTGTAATCATCAAACTACCGAATCAGTCAACCCGAGACCTACGAAAGGCAGTTGAAGTGGCATTTTATGCGCTCATCCTTTGTACATGTCCACAATCTCAGCGGAATCACTAGGTAAGCGTCCGCTGTGTCTGTTCCTGCCTCAGCCTCCAGCTGGGACCAATCTGTTGGTCAGGTGTGGCTCAGCGGTAGTAGCCACGGCCGTGCCAGCAAGCCGAGAGTGCCCACAGCCCACATACAGAAAGGGGCAGCTTACACTGCAGTGCAACTCAGAATGCACAACAGATCCTTGTGGCAATTAATTCTTATCCTTATGGAGAGTTTCTGTATGTTTAGAATGGCATTTAAAGGGAAACACAAATATTTTTGAGAGCCTGAATAGACAATAGAATAATACACATTGAGAGTCCAGTGGCGATGTCAAGAAATGGAGCATAATTGGCTGCGATAAGAAAACGGCACTGTTGTGTATTTTGACGTTATGAACCCTTGAAGAGGAGATCAGAGTGGATCAGGCAGCCACCAATGCATTAAACCCCACTGGACTTTGTCTGTGGTCCACAGTGCAGGACAAATCACAGCTAGCCAGCTCCATGCAAGAAGTTGCAAGCGAGAGGACCCTACGCTGGGTGGATTATGTCTAAATAAAGCCTCGGCAGTGTATGAATCACTGTGTCACTGATCCCCTCTGCTTCCCAGACAACAGGTTTGCCTTCTGCAAGCTGTCACTGGCTTTCCACTCTTTCAAATAAAGAATAAAAGGGGGAGAAGGAGAAATTGAGACTGTGTGAGGGAGGGGTAGGGTGGGATGGGGGGGGTGACGTTCATCACTCGAGTGCCGTGGCTTAGCCTAAGAGGCTTGAATAATCAGTATGTTAAGCTGTCAGGGTGTGCGCTCGCACCTACCACGCGCTTACAAACTCCTGGGAGCTTTTTAATCAAGCAAAAACGCTGAGAGGCAGTGGCGAGTGCCAAGAGCCCAGGCTAAGAGATGAGCTTTAGAATATCTGTTACACTTTCTCCTGACATCACCAGACGTGCATTTCCACTGTAAGCTGCAGACACGTCTGTTTTTTTTTCTTCTTTAAAGAGGACACGGTGAATTTTCTGCACGCTTTTATTTAACGTGACTCATCATATTCAGTGTTACTGCCTCATAGTACGACGATTCTCTGCACATTCTACAAATAGATTCCACATTCACTGTGAATATTTGGCAACAATCCAGCCCACTGTGCAGTTAACGTGTTGTCGTGACCCACTGCACTATATGTGAGACGCTACTGTCAGCAGCAGGAACCATCCTTGCTGAACTGTCGCAGTCGGATGTCAAATGTCAGCTTTATGTTCTGCCGTGGCTTTACAAAAATAAAGGCTGCGCTGTTTCTCTATAGAATGCATCATAATTGGCCCCAAGCCAATAGATATTTGTAAATATAATTTATTACTTTTAAAAACATGCTAAACAGTGCTGTTAAAAAGTGGATTGAAAAGTTGGTAGTATGGTGCAGTTTGAAAAAATGACTCTTAATCAGAATCTAGTTTATAATTGCAGTTCTTTGTTTCAGCTGACTCTCAGCACTTATTATGAGACCTATTATGCTTTTCCAAGTTTTATGACTTATCTACAAAGTTATGTTTGATGTTCATGTTAAACATAGCCAAAGTTTCAAAAAATGAGGTTAAAGCATTTATAAGAAATCCCTGTGAGCAAAAACCTCAGGTTTCCTCCTGTTCTGCTCTGTTTTCAACTGCTTTTTCTACCAATGGCTCCGTTCTACGTAATACGGAGCCAGACGGAGCCGGTGTTCCATATATGGTCACGTGCTCCCACAATAATGGCACGGCAACGCTCAGTCTGCCTGTTCCGCCCAGCAACAACAACAGTCTGTTAACATGCTTCAGGTTTTGGCCAATCAGAAGACAATGGGCTTTGAGAGGGGGCCGTAAAGAGACAGCAGCATCTACAGCTTTGTTTCAGAGGATGAAATGAAGGCCTACATGAAGAGTTAATATAAGAAAAAAAAATATTTTTTTTTAAACTTTGAATCATGCAAGCTGCCATACAGGAGTCACGGAACTACAATATAGGACTGGAAAAGCAGTATAATAGGTCTCCTTTAAATGTGTCTGATGCACCAAGTTCTGGTTTGCGAAGGAAATCAACTCTCAAGCTGATGATACACGGAGCAACTTTTAGAGCTATGGTGCTGGGAAATGTTGCCGTCAATGGCAATGAGTAAAGATTACTACAGTAATCCCCTTCCCCCACCACTCTGCCACCCGGCCCGCCGCTATCCATTCAAAACATAGTCAGACTTGCCACCAGCAACATTGCTCAAAAAGTTGCCCCATGTTTTATCAGCTTCAGAGAAATACTCTGATGACCCTCTGACTTTCTGTAGCTCCACTGTGAGGTTAAGTGAAATGTCTCCACAACTACTGGATGCAGTTCCTTGACATTTAGCAAGTGTTAGCATGCTAACACACTAAACTAAGATAGTGAATATGGTAAACACTACTGAATTAAAATGAGTTGCGTGTTATCGTTGTCATTGCAAATATGTTAGCATGACATTGCATTAGCAGAAAAGAACGGTTTCTGACACTTTAGGGGCCAGTATACTCCGTCAGAACTGTTACGGAAACCCCTTCCTGACATCATCCGATATTCACACCCACTTCACGCTGGGATTGGTCAGCTGTGCAGAGGTGAGAAAGGAGCCAGCGGATGAACTTCCCTCTTGCTCCATTTTCAGTCTTTACACAATTCATGAGGGGTGAATTTAAACAGGTTGATATGATCCTAACTAGCTGAGTGGTCAGGTCCGGTGGATAGCGCTGTGTAGCCTCACAGCAAGAAGGTCGCGGGTTCAAATCCCGTTCAAATCTCCCTCGCATGTTGTCCCGTTGCGTCTGCGTGGGTTCTCTCCGGGTGCTCCAGCTTCCTCCCACAGTCCAAAGACTTGTTGACTAGGTTGACTGGTGACCCTAAAGGTGTGTGTGTGACTGGTTGTTTGTTTATGTGTGGCCCTGCGATGGATTGGCGACCTGTCCAGGGTGTTCGCCTAATGTCAGCAGGCACCGTGACCCTGTACGGTGGATGGATGGAATATCCAATTCATTCTGGGTAAATCCTGTCAAGATCTGCGATTTCTAAACTAGGATCTTGGACAAAATGGGCTACTATTAGAATTCAGAGTATACAACTTTGTTAGCATAAGAAAAACTAACCATACTACAGAACCATGAATTAACTAAAAGTTTATGAAGCTGCAACATTTTATTGCATAGCAAATATTCAGAGCAGATATTTTCAAAAGAAACATTTAAACAGGGAAACGTCTCCATGCTGCTCTTTGCCAATCGCATGACAACTACTTCTTTCACTTTTCATGTGAATGACCAAGTGCAAGACTATGAATGTCTTCCAGGACAGACTGTTATAAAATTGTGCACGGTTAGTCCCATATTTAAACAATATCACCCCCTTCCCTTTCTATGAAGGCTGGATTATAAGCCCACCTTCCAGTGCTGACTTCCTACGAGGTCAGGCATAATGTCTTACAAACAGGTTTTGGACTAGCATAACCCAAGTATTATGAAACTATGAAACCAGAAAAACACCTGGGGTACCCAGTCAATCCATGTCTTACTGGTCTAAAGGACAGTAATAATTAAGACTACACTCCCCTTGTTGAATCAGGGTCAAAATACTCCCATTCATCATTTAGTCCAGATCATGAAATCCATGTCAGAGGAACAATGGTAATTAATGAATAATGCATGCATAGTATACACCAGCAGGATGTATATAGAGGTCAAACATGCAGAGAAATCTGGTGCCTCATGTCTTAATTTGCCTGGAGGACGGTGCAGACAGATTTGAATTTGAATTTCAAACATTATTGCAGACGGGATTGAATCTCTGCAGGGAGGGGCAGGAGTGGTTGGGAATTCAGAGTGCACAGATGGGTGCAGGATTTAAAAAACAGTCCCATGCAGACCTTTAAATAATTAATTACATTACATGTTGCAGATAAAACTAAGGTGTGCATGATGCTTCTCCACCACAAACTGGATTACAGTAAAACAGCATCTGCTGGATTCCAGGTTTAAAGTTAGGTTAGAGACATTTTGGTTATTAAATCTGAAAAACAATGTTGAAAAATAAAACCTAACTGAGACCAGGATCATTCATGGCATGGGTTGAAAATCTGAACCCACATCATCCGAGGTCACAACTTGTGCGTCATTTCACACTGTTCAGTCCCTGTAGACCTTAGCAACACAAAGGAGCTTAACCCTGTCTGCTAGCTGCAGGTTTAACCGGTCGACATGCATATCGTTGCTGTCCGATGAAAACCACGTACCTCCAAAAATCGTTTTTTTCCAGAAACATGAAAAACTGTTTTTCTCATAAACAAATGTTACAAAATAAACATAAACCCCGGTTATTACTCACATTTACCACCATAAGTGAAACACTATCTTTACACGGTCATCAGTGAACTGTTTAATATTTTAAATGGACATGCATGGATTGTTGTGAGCGAAGGTGGACATGCGTATTTCTTTAAATAACGGGCTCCAACTACTTGCGGGTGGTTCAGAGCCTCGAGTCTCTGTTTACGACCCCATCAGTTGATAAACTATCGACAGTAAGCAACCCTACAGATTTCCTTTTGATCAACGAGCACAGCAAAGTGAATTACCTTAAGAGGTGCAGGCACAAGTGGGCAAAACCGATGATGTAGGCTACCTGCAGAGATTTGCATCCACCTCTTTCTCAGCATAAATGAGCGTTACCAGCCGCGAGGTGCATGCAATTCTCGGAAGGCGTGCATAATTCGGCACAACATCGACATTGCCTCAGGTAAATCATTTAGCTTGTTGTAATCCTTGACTGAAAACTGAACGACTTTTAATCCAACGCTGTCCTTCCCAACACCTAGCATAATTTCTGTTTCCCCAAAATAATACACTGGACAAGTTGCCACAAAAACGTAAAAAAAGTCACTTTTCATATCCAATGGAGATACTTGTTCAATACATAACGTCATAAAACCTCTTTTAATTGGTCAATTCGATTGCAAACGCTGACAGCATACAGAGGAGAATTTGCTTGTTCCAAATATAGACAAAAGACAAAATCATCTAAAGTGGATATACGTGGTTTTCATCGCACAGCGACGATATTTAATTAATGATAGTTAAAGTTAGCAGTAAAGTACATCGGGGGGGATGTCAATGCTAGCATCGCTATCTAGCTAGCTACTTAAACTTTAACGTAGCCAACCCTATGTAGCTAACGCTACGTCGCTAACATTAGCAATGATGTAACTTAATTATCAATGGGCTCAAAACTCACTTAGAAATGAAGCACAGGCCTGTTTTCTCCGTTGCTTCCATCAGCCACTATTCTGCTTTTTATGTGAGGACTCCGGGTCGGATTCAGCTCTGTGCGCGCTCCCGAGCCTCTCTCGTACTACAGCGACAACACGCAGCTACGATATGCAGCCCACTAACACCATGAAACAACCGGCTCACAGCCAAACAAAGGCTCCACGTAAGGATACAAACCAACAATAAAGGTTTATGTGCTGAAGCCCATCAGACCAAACAGGTTCAGATGATGTCGAGTAAGAACAAAGTGAGCATTAGTAAAGCTGGAGAAACACAGAAAGTCACGTTGGCTTGCCTGCTAACGCAGAGCAGCTGCTAATGTTATCCAGAGCAAAGTTATATCGCTTTCCACATTACTTCACCAACTACCGCGACCCATGTCACTATCCTGTGTACCACTGTTGATTCAGCCTGCAAGAAAGGATGTAACGGTAAAAAGCAAATGTGGAGCGATTTGTTTGCTAACGTTAGCCTATAGTGCCATGAGCAGCCAGCTAACGCTACATTAGCTCGGACATGCTGCTGTTTGCTTTTTAATGTTCAGTTTAGGTTTACTGTGGTTTTACCAAAACTCAAGTACACAGCTTCTCCACCTATCCGTGACCCACATAATATACAACACTGCAACAAAACGGTCACAACAACCCAGAGGAAGAGCCACTCCACTAACTCTACAGCAAAGTTACTTACTGCGGTCTTATGATTAAGCGTGACACAATCTCAATATTCAGTCCAGCTCACTAACTGTTTCGTTATCATCCAATACATGTAGCTGTGCTGACATTGCTGAGCCTCCGGTGACGGATAAACAGCTAGTAAAGATAGTTACTGAAAAGCAGCAGGCGAGCTAACGATATAGCACGTCGGCTAAATGCAGTAAATGTACCGTGATCATGTAACGAGCCTGGATTAGTTCAACCTGCAGCTGATAAAACTATTACTGTAACGTTGCAGTGGGAGTTTCCCTGAGTTCCCAGTGTATAGTGTGAAGCTGTCTCCCTGCCTGTCTATAGTCGCTGTCACTTTGCTTTTTTTCCGCTGGACAACTCCACAATGCCCTTTAAATATACTTAAATAAAAACGTTTTCTAAGTTTTGTTTCACACAGTAACCGAACGCCGGTTTCCTGGGTCAGGGACCAACTTCCTATCCTCCACACCTCCACCACCTTAGTGTCGGACTTTCATGTCTATATGCCACGCGCACTGATTTTACCTGTGACATTAGGTGTATGAATAACACGGCCTTTCTGCACAGTAGAAGTCAACGCAGTCTAAATGACGTGAAATGACGAACTGTTTCAGCCGTCCTCTCCTTTGGGGGCTTATCAAATGTCAAACTACTGCCTGACTCTTGTGACACATCTTTCATTTAATCCTGTGAAATCTCATCACGCTGTTTTCACAGAATCCACGGAAAACTGTCACACCTTTCCTGTTGTTTTAACCAAGATAAAAATAATCTGCTCTCCAATAGGACAAACACTGTCGGCAGCAACGTGGACCTGCGGCTGAACATTTGACCTCTGAGTTAACTCCTCTAATCTAATAAAAACACAAGGCTAATTCTTCACAACTCCACGGGACGCAGCGATAGTTCTTTGCTCACTCCAGCTCTCTTAACTTCAAGCCAACAATAATATTTTTCTTGTCACTTCACCACTTGAGCTGGTTCTCCAAACCCCTTGTATTAGCGAGTATAAAAATAGCACTAACACAGGGGGGCTGCCTATTTATGACCAAACTTCACCACCCACAGGGATGCTAAGAAAGCAGCAGGGAAGGCTAAAGCTCTGTTCCTGCTCCACCTTTCCCTTCTTAACCCCCCAGCCATCTTCCATCTTTCCTCTCCTAACTCGTCATCCTCTCCGATTGATCTCGCAACCCTTCACTATCTTAAATTACATCAGGCAGTGGCTTTGCACAGAGACAAAAAGGCCCTCAGGTTTCACAGATCATAATTCTCTCCAATAGCTTCAACTTTTAAAAGGTGTCATGTTCAATTTCAGCCTCTGGCAATGCATCACACCCCCCAGCCCTTACACTCTGTTATGAATTACGACACAGGATAGATTGTTTTTTAAGTTTACAGCCCAGCTCAGTGACAGGGAACTGCTTACCAATCAAGTGAGTGTGACGGAGGAGGCGAGAGGGTGAGTTGTTTGCCCATCTGAACAGTCGGAACCAGCTGTGTGTGCTGAGCCTGTGTTGGATTTCTGTGCAAAACTGTTGGATATATGCACATGCTGGATAATATGCTAAAACACTCTGCAAGCTGAAAATCCTTCGACAGACATAAGTAGAATTTTTAAAAACGGCCATGGGTGTTCTGAGCCTGTGTTGCCACAGCTTGTCAAACCAGCAAAGCAAAGCAGTGGACACAAGAGAGTGCATTCCTGAGCGCTGCCCGAGCTACCATGAACTTGTCACTTGTTTGTTTTGTCATTGTCAAGTGTTCACCATGTGGATCTTTAAAAAAAAGAAACATAAATTAGGGAATAGATCATTTATTCTTCTGCACAGGGAGTGGAGTGAGGTTATGGTGATACTCGCTAGCAGTAACAACAAGTGCAAGCATTGAGCTACAATAATAAGGCCACATCCTTATACGGAGAACTAATATGATCTCCGTCCACACCAGCGTTTTTGCTACAAATCAGAATTTATCTCCCTCTATATTAAAACAAGTGAAGACAAATAGCTGGTGAACATTCACCTACACTGGGCGTGTGTGTGCTGTTGTAAAGAGGAATCGGATGGTCTATTCCATGGCGACAGAAGATTTGGCAAATAAAGAAAGTAATAGAAAGACGAAGAACCACATCAGATATTTTTTTTTGCGTTGGCCAACAATGAGGTGGAACTGTTACACGGAGTCCAAAGCGAATGTGGCGACGGAAACAGACTGCGAGCGGTCACAAAGTAAATATAGGTGACATGCGCGGTACAAGTGAAGGCTGTAAGTGTTATTTCCGCGGAACAAAATATTTTAATAAAAATATCACTGTCAGCAGCATCGTGTTTTGCTCTGCCTTAGGCCCGTGTCCACCAAAGTGTTTTACCAGCTGAAACGCCAGCTGCTATGGTGCGCTTGCTGGGGCTATGGCGCGAGTGGGTTTTTTTCCGAAACGCTGTGGTTGCTATGATACCTAATTACCGTGGAGGTGATGTGCTGCAAGTAGAGCAGCCTACTTAATTCACTGAATGTAAAAATGTCACCGCAGAGTACGTAGGCCTGCTCGCTCTGCATGAAAAGAAGGCTGAAACATGAGAGCGCAGACTGTCCGTGGGTTCATGAGATTTTGCGGCCGAGGAAACACCTCGGCGAGTAGGCGCATCGTTTCGTTCAAGATCAGATGTGCTCGGTGCAGTTGTTTGTCCCGCCCCTCCTGCACCGTGATTGGACAGCTGGGTAAAAAGTGAAAGTGACGAGCGCAGCGCTTTCCCCAAAGATGAACATTTTTCAGGTCTCGGCGACCGAAAAAACGGCTCAGCGCCCGGCACGCTCCTGGCGTTTTTACCAGCTTGGAAAAACGCAGCACTCCCATTGGAATGGATTGAAAAAAGACGCTGGCGTCTAGACACTTGAGCTTCTGCGTCATCATTTTTTAAAGTTCTCAGTTTTTGCCTGTCCACACTAAAACACTACCCCGGAGTTTAGAAACAAAAACGGGGTCACCAGAATTCTCCGTTTTAGGTCTTCGGATTTGCTGTTTTAGTCCAGACGCAGCAAAAGGTCTGCTTTTTAAAACGAAAACGTAGCAGTGTGGACGGGGCCTAAGCCACAGAAGGTGGCAGCAGTGGCAAATCCGGTCAGGGTGGAATTTAAAAGTTGCCAAGAAGAACAAAAGGAAAACAAACTACTGTAATTTACTGTGTTGGAGTGCTGCAACAAGTTACACAATGCTGAATGGATTTTCAAGATTAAAGCTTTTGATGCAATGCTGAACAGCAACATAATAATAAGGTTGCTGTTCTACAGACTGTTAAAAAGGTGGGTGGGTGGCTCAACCAGGGTTCAGTGGAGATCTTAATCCAGCCATGACCTTTGAATTTATGTTCTGTTGCACAAACGTAATCGCCCTTATGTGCTGTGCTCCCAGTCAGGTGGTCTGTATAATTAATGAAGTGGTCACAACCCGCCTGTCAAAAGAATACGGTATACAAACCAGACTGGCAGATTATCTGGGAGGATCAAAACGTCCGGGCTAAGCAACGCGTCTAAAACATTAAGCAGGTGGAGATAAATAGAGTAAATTCTGACTTTGCGTGAGTGGCATATAATAGCTTTCTTACTGAAAGAGCTGAGTCGGGTAAAGCAGCTGCAGAACAATCAGAAATTATTTTACACGTTACTCAGAGGCGGACTATAAGAAAATACAAAAGATAATAAAAATACTTAAATCTGAAAAAAAAAATTGCAGAGTCGGGGTAGAGGGATAATATTCTGAGGAAAAAAACCCTCTTTCTGAGATTAAAGTGGTATTATGGAAAAAGTAGTCTGAAGAATAGTGTTTTCTGAGGATTTTAAAATAAAATAATATAAGACAAGAGGCAGACAGAAGAGAAGAGGTGCAGCTTTCAGACGCCTGAGATATGAGGATCTGCAACGAAGCCACTTGAAAGCCTCCTGTCACATTTATTAATGTAGTTTTTCACAAATGTTTGATGCTTTTAAACAGGAGGAAGTATCTCATAATACTGGTTGGTGCCAGCAGCTTATGTTTAAGGGTTGTTGTTATTAACATCTGCACACTCTGCTTTCAGTAGAGTGTGGAGCCTTTAATAACACAAGCACATCTGAAAATCAGAATTTTCCAAGTTTTTGTTCTCGTAAATTTACGACTTTAATTTCTCTTAATATTACCCCCCCCCCCCCTCCTCCGGCTAGGTAATTAATTTTTTTAACCTATTTTAGCTATAATGGCCATAAAACACCCGTCATACTAATATAATATATATATAATATATAATAATAAAAAAGTCCAGCATCTAATACAAAATAAAAAAAATATATAAAATACATATAAATAAAAAATACATAATAATTAATGTGTGAATAATTCAGTCTCTTGAGTGCAAAAATGTATGCATGACTCACTGGAAATATATATAATATTCCCAGATTGGGTCACATCTTTCCCAGAAAGATGTAACCAGATACTGTGTCATATAGCTGTTTTCTGAACTATAGTCATATTTAAAAAAAAAAACAAAACATTTTGGGCTACAATTTATTAAAGATTATTTCTGACGACATGATGCTTGTAATGACTTTTCATTTGTGCTCATTTTGCAGAATCAAACTCTTGATAAAACCCTGTAATGTGTTAAGATTGTAGGTTTAAAAAATGTAACAGAGAACATACACTAAAATTATTACACACATAGACAGCATGAATCTTTAATGGAGCCCTTTAAGGAGTTATTCCTTTAATTCCTATTGGGAAAGTAGGCACAATGTTTCCCGTGATATTAACTGTAAAGTCAGCACTCAACAGACCAAACACAGTAATTCCTCTGCAGCCCTTTTTGTCTGTGTCCGTTTGCCCTCCGTCATTCTGTGACAGCTCTGGAGACGGCAGCCAGTCAGAGTCAGTGGCCTTGTTCACACCGAGCCAGTCCCTACGCAGGCAACTCCCGGCACACTCTGCGTCCCGAGCCAGGCCAGCAGGAGATCCGGAACGGCTCGAAAGGGGCCAAGGCACAAAGGGCCAGCTGCTTGCAGAGCATTGGCTTTACATAGAAGGAAGCAGGGCTTTACTGAATGTACTGGAAACATGTGATCTGTCTCTTTACAGTGGGGTCGTTCCAAATGGAAAATTAGTGGTGGAAATAGAAAGACATAGAAAATGGCTTTTCAGACAGAGGTGTATAGAGAACGTATGTATAATCGCTTGAATAATTATGAGCAAAGGAGCACATGATCAGCCGATGAGCGGCACGGCATCTTCAATTTAAATCTGTCTCTTCTCAGTGACGTGAGAAACAAAAGCCTGTCCGCTCACATTTCACATGCTGCCACTTCAACACTTAATTTGTGCGTTTAGCTCAAATTAATTGCCAAACCCTCACAACACCTAGAGCCCTAAACCGACATCTGTGGCAACGTGTGACGCCAAAGCGGCAAACTGGCCTGACATGACGAGCCACAGTCATTGTCAGCATTAACTGCACGCAGCTCAACTTAAGCTTAAAGCGGTGGCTTATGAAGGCATGCAAGTGCACAAACAGCGAGCGGGCTCCTCAGCGAGGCTCATAAATATCTCATTCTACAAGGGATTTTACGTTTGCATTCTTATGAGAGCTTGCACTGAAAGAGCTGATGTGCAGTAACAGTAAGTGTATTTAATATGGCCACGTGGTGAGGAAAAAAATGTTATTGTGTTCGGAAGGTCAAGTTATTTCCTTTCATCGTTCTTTTCGTTCTCTCTGTGAGTTTGCTCGATGACTTGACTAAACTTGGAACGATGTTACTTGACTTTATTTCAGAGGATGGTTGAGTTTTTGTGAGATGAAGTTGTCACAATTTCATTTTTAAGGCTGCATCAATGTAATTACACCGACTACAGCTGAGTGCTTGAGAAGCTAAAGTCACTCTTGCTTTTAATGGTGACGCTTTCATCTTCCCCCATTATTTGTAATTTTGTTCAATGAGCAATGTAACTTTGCATCCTGCCTTTACTCCATCGAGGTTTAAAGGTCTCCTATCGTCATGCTGTTCTTGTGATGATACATGAACATTAGAGTGGATTAGTATGGGGAGGTTGAGCAGTTTTAACCTTAAGACTTTGCTTTAGCATTTGGGCTCGTGCCAGCTGAGCAGCTGAGGGGAAGTGCACACACACACACACCTTCGTGTTTCTTCAAACCAGTAAATGGACACTAATAAACTATCAACCAAACAGCCGAATGCACAAATATGTGAATGCCGCCAGCATTATAAATATGCTCTTCATTGACACACTTACGGTCAAAAACATCATAAATATGCAAAATCAAAGTCACATTCAGAGTTAAATTTTAACCGACTGGGATTTCAGGCATTTTTTCATTCAGTTTCCTCACAAACTATCACAATAAAAGCCTCTCAGTGAAAGCTGCTCTCCCTTGAGGCAGCCCTATTGGGTAAGATTCTCATCCCCAAGAGACTTTATCACAGATGCTCTTTTTTTTTGTCTGAATTAGAAAGTGATTATCACAGAAAGAAAGGTCAAACTGTCTGACAGAGAAGGCCACACGCAAACCTCACATGGTTGCATAATGACAAGTATGACGCCTTAAATAAAGCAGGATATCTAACCTGTGATTGGATTATAATAAAGTTGTTTTTAAATTGAATCGGACCTTGAAAGGATAAAACACTCACGGCTTTGCGGATCGTTTTTGGAATTTAGGCGCTATTTACAAATGAGTGATTAAAAAAAAACAGCTCAACTAAAAACCTTGTCCGCCTTTGCTCCTTAGTCATATTTTAACACCCCACCTCCTTACAAAAAAAAACAACCCTCCAATGAAAGAAAACATCCCATCAGGCGAAGCATTTCTTTAATTGTTGGCATTACAGTAAGGTCCAATTTTTCAGACATGTTAGAGTGGCTTTAAAAACCCCGGGCTGACAGTATTGATGTCTAAAGCACTTCAGCTGTATCTCTGTCTCCCTCACAAACACACACCACTTCCCCTTCCTGGTAAAGTACAGGATGTGCGGATGGAGAACTAAGCAGTTTTTCTTTCTCCTCCGCTGTTGCCAGGAATGCTTTATGGGCCATGTTAATATTGGAGTTCTCCTGCTGCAAAGATTGCTTGATTCAATCAAGCAAGTCACTGCCTTGTGAAGTCAATCCACTTTGTGCACTGTCATGCGTTCTGGAGCCAGTGGACAACCCTGTGTTTAGCCCCGGCATTAGGGGAAGTGGCCTAGCGGAAGCGCGTGCGCCTGGCACGTCAGCGTCTATAAATAGCCGTCACCAACTAACATAAACACTTTTAACAAATCAATTAGAGACACGTTTTCCGTGACCAAAATACAGCCGTGTCAACGTGTGCCCCCCGGCGGACTTAAAAAAAGACTTTGCACACGCTGAAAGCTGGAGGGTATGAGATTGCAAAAGACATGAGGGGAGAAGATAAAGAGGCTGTGTCGTAGGGAGGGAGGGAGGGAGGGAGGGAGGGGGGGGGGTAATATCGGGGCAGAATATCAGAGAAAGAAGAAAAATACAGTGACCTCACTGATATCATCTCCTGCAACTGTGTCACTTTTGTGAGAGGGACAAACGTGCTGCAGGGTAAACTTAAAATATGCAGACAGACACTGCTGAGTGTAAAGAAAACAGAAACAAGAGCAGAAGAAGGCAGAAGGAGAAAGTAGTTTTGAAAGCCTCAGTGCAGGCTGAAACAAGCAGAGTCTTACCTGCTCAGGGGTTGCGGTTGGTGGGACGGAGAAGTGAGGAGAGTCAAAGGGTCCCGGGGTGGTCTGGGTGGTAGGGGGGTCTCGGTCTGGCTCGAAGTAGGGCTGGAGGGTGGTCCAGGAGAGGGGAGGAAGGATGGAGTGACAGGGAGCAGGGAGACGGGGAGGCTAAAGGGGGGAGAAGAAACGCCGCTTGCCTCTCCCTCTCTCTCTCTCTCTCTTTATCTCTTTTCTCCCTCTAACACACACACACACACACACACTCGCGCTCAGAGGCAGACACCAGAAGCCCGAGTCACTCAGATAATAGGCAGAGAAAGAGTCTTTACATTTACACGCTCTGCCACAGGGGGAGGATGGAGCGAGCTCTCCTCCCACTCTCCTCTAGGCAGCCAATGGGAGGCGGCACCGGGGTGTCCAGGCAACCAATGAGGGCGGAAGCAGCCGGTGCCTTGCCCCAGCCAATGAGTGTAATAGCTCACATCCAGTTGAAATAATTACAATATGGAAGGAGTCATGAAACGCTTCCCTTTCTGAAGGACAGACCAATCGTTGCACAGCCGGGGAAGAGTGATTTAGAGCTGGCTCTGACATTAGAGTGATTAGATTCTGGTCACTTAGCACAATATCACGTGCGTGCTCCTCTGCAGACCTGGCACAAAAAAAAACAAACAAAAAAAAAGCAGGCACCACACGGAAAGAGAGGCTTCAGTCATCTGGAGTTTGAGAGTTACTCATGTGCGGTCAAACAAGTCACACTAAGACAGCAACACATGATGCCACATGCAGGCATGCGCTCACATTCACAGGCTCTCACACACCCCCACATAATCAATTCCCTTCTGCCACGTAGAGTACATTTACACTCAGCCCTCTTCATCAGCAACACTGAGCACAGAATAAGAACAAAGTGTGAGTTTTCATCAGCCGTTGTTGCTCGTATGTTCACTTAAGCTCACACTTCGCTTCCACAAGTCTTGTTTTATTCCCCCCCCCAGCTCAGGTCGATGGCTCTGGCGAGCGCCCAGTTTGATAAATGATCAATGGTGATCTGTCAGATTGAGGAATTAAAGGCGCATCACCATCCCGCTCCTCGCTCTGCGCTGGGGAGTAAAGGAAACACCGGCTCTAATGTTTCATCATAGGCAGCGCAAAGAGGCGGTACTTTTCCGTTGTTCTTTTTTGTCAGCTGCTCGGCGACTTGCTGAAAGGTAGATTTTGTGAGGGATGGAAGGAATTCTCAGGGGCCTACCAGCTGTGGGGGGTTGCGGGGTTTTTATATATTACTGCGAAACTCAGGGTTTTCTTCATGACGTTCACAGGATCCAACAATAACTCAGCTCAGGGAAAATGGTCCATCCATTTCTGAACCTCTGTTCAGGGGGGTGGGCAGGAGGCAGGAGCAACACCCTGGACAGTCCAGCAGTCTATCGCAGAGCCAACACTCGTAGACAAACAAACTCACACTCACATTCACGGCTGTCGTGCGAGTGTTTCCATTTCACCTAACCTGCACGTGGTTAGTATGCGGGAGGGAACCCATGCAGATATGAGGAGGACATATAAACTAATGGCAACAGTCAGCCAGTGGCTCTCCAGGGAACACCAGTAGTTTGTAGTAGAGTAAATCAAAAAGTTAAGTTACTTGTCAAACTTTAATCTGTACAAACTGCCATTGTGCGTTTTTCTCATTTTCAGACACGGAACAAGCAAACGTGTCTGTGAAAGTGACGGCGCGTTGGCATTCAAACATAACGTCTTATCGCTGAGGGTTTGTTCAGACACGAGAGTCCCATTACAGAAATAAACCGCAGTGTTAACGTGAGCAGTGGCACGGAACAGCTCCATTCCTGTTTGGTCACATGTTGTATTTGTCTTTAGTTGTTTTTATATTTCATTCATTTATTGAACATTTAGGCAGGCAGACAGAGACAATTCACTCTGGCTCATTCACAGTGTTTTTTTTTCTACTCGTCCTCGTACCTAAACGACAAGGCAGGTCCCAAAACGACACAGACGTCCATTTTCCAAAACGACATATATTTCAGTTGGAAAGCACAACAGCATATAGCAAAACGACATGTATGAGTGTTGGCCAAGTACCAGCCCAGCGACAGGTGTATCGGACCTTAAGTGCGTTACGTAAGTCACATGATGCTTGCTTAGCAAAATTATTTTCTCCATTGATTGATTGTTATATTAAATATCACAATAAAAGTGCAAATCCCTCTTTCCTAAAGTCAAAAGTCACATCAAATCGCTTCCTTTGTCAGACTAACTGTCAAATACCTCTGAATATTCACTAAGGGAAATGACGGTTGGACCATTTGGCACTTTTGTTTGCATTAACATAAATACATCCTTATCCTTTCTGTTCAGAGCTTTTCTTTTTTGTAAAATGTGTTATTTCCCCACCAAGGTAAAACTGTTGCACACGTCGGGCCTGCAGATTCGCGCATTACTCCCCTTTGAATGATCTTTTGCAGGAGCCCTGAAAATCAATGAGGCTGTCAATACCTGAGTGCATTTTAACATGGTTGGCTCTGCACAGCACAAGTGTGGCATCAAACTGTCAGTTTAGCGGTGAGTAAAATCCACAAGTTTGTCTTTCTCTGAAATCAATTTCGCCAGACGGAGAATGCAAAAATATCCCTTGCTGCTCCTTTCTGGAGTCTTGCTTGTATAATAGCATCCAAGATTGGACGTATATGCATAATTCCTAATCAGAAAAATAATTTCATGGATATTTATGATGTTTGACACGATTTTCCCCTTCCTTGGGTGTGCGAGTTTGTATTTAGACAGCACAAGGACTTGTAAATGATGTTGTGAATGGGGTTGCGCTGTGCATTTCAACGTCTCTCTGGACAAATCCAATCAGTATGGAACCTACAATCTAAAGCACTAACAGGACAGGAGGGCCACATAGTCCAGAGGCAACTCTGTCATTTACAGTAGCATAGATTTACAGAACAGGGCTGATACGAGTCCCGTCTGCGTGCGAGTGGGAGAGGAAGAGACATAAAAAATTCATTAGGAGGAGGAAGGAGGATGTCACATCGAATATGTAGCCAGCTGCAGTGATGACCACGGGTAGTGAGCTGTGTAAGGTTGGTGAGGTAGCTGTGAACTGGTGCTGTAGACCCGGCCTGGGGGATCCTATATGACAAAGCACGATAAATATCAAAGTTTGTTTTCAGTGTTTTTCCTTTCAGCTTATCAAACAATGTCTAAATACTGACATACATATTTAGGCTATGCAAGGAGTTCAAAAGGTTCAAAATAATATAATATACTAATATTTTGAAGTCCTTTTGGAAAGCTTTATTTTAAAAGTGAGCATATTATTATTATTATTGTTGTTTTCCTAATGTCTTGCTCTGTCTTGAGGCTGCAATGAGGGTGTGATGGATTTATTTGACGGACGATGCCGTCCTTAAAATGCGAGCAATGCTGCAGAGGACAATCTTCTGGATTTCTTGTATCTTAATGTTACCCTGGACTTTGCTGATGTACTTTTTCCATCACTTTCTTTGCCAGACCAAGAGCACCTGTTACTACTGGAAGTGTTGTGGTCTTCATCCCCCCACATTCCAGGTCTTTATATTTGGAGAGTTTTTCTGTACTCTTCAGGGAGGTGATGAGCAGCTCTTGTCCTTTACTACTATTTCCGGTCTGTTGGCGTTGGTTTCCCTATCAGTTTGAATTGGCATGTCCCAGATTATAGTAGCTTCATCATTGTGTATTTCAGTTGATGGCTCGTGCGCACTGAGCTCCTTGAGCTCTTTGACTTTGATGGTGTAATGCTGCTGCTTTGTTGTGCCGTTGTATGTTTTGGCCAGTATTGGGCAGAGCGGGACTAGACGATATGTTTTCTCTTGTTGGTTGTTGCATATCCTGCACGTTGGGCAAGTGCCATCTTTCAGAATCTTATTCCGATAATAGCTGGTCTTAATGCACTGGTCTTCAGCAGCAACAATTAACCCTTCAGTTTCAGACTTTAGTCCAGCTGTTCTTAACCGTCGGTTTGTTTGGGCTTGATCCACATCTCTGTCTTTGACTTTTTTCAGGTATTGTCAGTGTAGAGGATTTTTCTAGCCATTTAAGCTTTTCTAGGGCTTGTTGTTTGGCCTTAACCTTTTTTTCTTCAGGCATAGTTGGAAGTCATTTTCCATGATTTCAGTTTCTGGTGTATTGAGTTCTCTTTTGTATTTGTCAGCTTTATTGTATTTGTCGTTCTTTTATGGTTTCTAGCGATCAATCATAAGAAGACTGTCCAGTTTGGTGTCCAGGCCGACAGCCATTGTCTTGTACGCCACCTCAATTTGGATAAGGCCCTGATGCTCTTGTTATGTAAAGCCTATCCACATCCGCTTTAGGATGGTGCATTTTTTTCAGCTGTATTATTATTATTATTATTATTATTATTATTATTATTATTATTATTATTATGCCTCTTATTGAAAAGGGGTGCTCACTGTCTTACACTTTGAAACCCTCCAAAAATCAACTGCACAGGCACAGATTGCATTAATAAATTTGCTTTAATTCTGGTAAACGGATTCAGTAATCGAACGTTGACGTTGGCCTGTGTGGGTAAGCCGTGGTCTTTTTATCTCCAGTGCAAACACAATGTCACCGAAGACTGTTTGACAGGAAGCGGCCTTACCTTGACTTTGAATTATACTTCCCAATTAGTTCTCAAATGTAAATGTGATGAAAGGCATTGGAGCAGCATACCTGGGTCATTGTAAAGCAGGTATGATGATGAAGTGGTCAAAGCCTCTCCACTATGCCAGGAATATCCACTCTAGATAACATCCTCCTTATCAAATATTTAAAGACAGGAGGAGGAAAAAATAGACTTAAATGCCAGAAGATTCACAAGGGGATTTAAAGACTGGGAGATTGTTACTCATTATCTGTCTAAATGTCAGTGAAATGTGAAAGCCTTGCAGCAGGCCTTAAGTACTTCAGACACAACACAAATGTTGCTTTAGGCCTCCTTCTTACCCTTTAATTTGATTGGGAAACATGTTAGTCTAGTTGGAGGCAGAATGCATTAAAACAGCGAGACGCTTGCTAATGATGTATAGCAAGTAGCCTTTTTACACACACACTTGTTATTACACTAAAATAAGGTTGCTCTTTTCTCAGATAAAACACATTAAAAGGTCACAAAACAAAGTGGCTCCGTAACTGCGATGTGAGTGCGGTGTTAAGATGTCGTTAGATTTGGGTTAATGTGACAGCGAGTCACCGGCGTTGACTAAACACAGACCAGAGATCTGACAACTGTGGCTTTTCGCTTCCGACCCGAAACGTAATTAAGTCCCCCAATATCTGGTTGTCACCTTGTTGTATCATTACCGTAGCTGGATCATTTCACTGTGCTTAGTTATTACTTAGCACCCACTAAATATAGCTTCCCTCAGGCAGTCAGTGTGATAGCACTTTGCAGCAAAGCCAGCTGCGGGTTATTACATCCCAACCACCCCCCACCCACTCTAACCTCACTCAGTCCAGAAGACTTAAATGGATATTATACTTATGTTATGATGTTAGTTTATTTTTCTTTAAACCAGGGACACTGCTGCGACACTCACGCTCAGTCAATTAATATAAGTCATATAGATCTCACAAGGCTGCTCAGCGGGTTGAGATGCTTAAGAGGCAGATTTGATGAAACTGAGTGGGAAGTGACTGTATTTACTGATTATTTTTTTAGGGAGCGCTTGCTTTTTATTACTGGGCGGGCTAAGGGATAAGGATAAGGATAAATTTGGACCTCTGTCCCATCAGTTATGCTTGATTTTCAAATGACATGCCACTAAAGATGATGCCTTCAGGCTCCCGATATTTAATACTAACTTTGGGTTGAGTTTATTAAAACTTGAAAGCAATGGACCCCTGCAAAGTTTTTACAATGTGCACCGTGGCTTTTTTGTGATTGAATAGGGCTGGAGAATAAAACAATAACAATTATTATTATAATAACAGAATCACAAATATTGAGTAAATGTTCAATAAATGTTTGATTTTATTCACTTGAATCATACATGAATTAGACTTAAAAAAAGCTTTTACTTAATTTCACTCATGCATATTTGTTAACAAAGATTTTATCATAATTGTTTTGAATGTTCTTGCTCAGATTTGTGAAGTGATCCACTGTTTGGCATCAAGTGTTGCCCATAAAGAGTATTTTAAACCACAAGTAACCATCAGATTTCTTCAACTTTCAATCAGGATCAAAAATCACCCTTTAAACTCGAAAGAAATAACGATCTGATACTTATCGTGATAATTATCGATATCGAAAGATATGAAACTTTTTAACGTGCTAACATTTTTGGCCGTATCGTCCAGCCCTGTGGTTGTACTGGATACATCACATAATGACATAATAAATAGTGAATGATAAGATTAACAGACTGATCAAAGAAAACAATGGTTACACATATTGTAACCCTAGTGCTATGAATAGGATAATACTTTTAGGCTTCATTACTGACACCTGCAGGGGTTCAAATAAATGAGCCTTTTCTCTGATAAGTGATGAGTATCAGTTCCAATCAATCAGCATTGATGCACTCTGTAAATGGCAAAAAAACCCAGCAGACTCCTTTTTATCTTGCTGTACTTTGCCTTGACCTCATCAGTTTTACATATTCATAGTAATAGTAATTTACTGCCTATTTGTACATTGTTTCTTACTAATTAAAATCGGTCTGTAAGGAGTAATTATTGGATGTATGGATAGTATCTGTCTTGGTTATCCATTGATTGCGGTTGGCTGTGGAGGGTAGGTAAACTCACACTTTTAGACATTGACTAGAAAAGTACGCTTTACTAAAACGCAAAATTTGTTTAGAGCGATACCGTTACCAAATTTTGAAAAAACTTTTATCAAGTCAGCATTTCTTTTTGTCCAGTACTTTGGTTCAAATACCTGCAAAACTGACATTCTCATCAGCCTCAACTGCTCCTTTGTGTTTAGTGCTGATTAGCAAATGCTAACCTTACAGCATTTTGCCATGCTAGCATTAGCATTTAGCGCAATGCAGCCTCACCAAGCCGCTAGCATGGCTTTATGGCTGTAGCATCGTGTTCTGCAAACTGTATTTTTATGTGTGTGCTTCCTGTTGCATTTAGACTGACTCACACTGCTGCTCTCCATACTTTCCTTTTGACTTCAGAACTTCTTTTTTTGAGTTTGCAACCCCAAACTTACCTGTATCTGGGTTGTTTGTTGTTTGGCATTTGCTATTCAATGTTTACCATACTCTATTTTTGTCGTTTGGATGTATTAAAATAACAGAACAGGAAAATTATGCTGTGCAGCTGCAACAACTCATCCCTCTCAAAGTGCACTTTTCCACAGTCCCATGGTGCATGTGCTATAAGGCAAAGGACTTAATTAATAATACAGAAATAATATACACACCCATGTCTATCTTTCGGACACGTACAGGATGGAGGGATCCACTTGGTGGTCGGTACACGCTCCACAGCTCAAGTGTCCCCTGCCATCCAAGATAGTTGTAATCCCCACATGGGCAGCAGTCAGCACACCACCAATCATGCTGACTAACATGGAGGTGGAGGCTTCTGAAGCTCACTAATTAACACATTATATTTTGTTTGTTTACCAGCTGGTCATCTGGCAAGCTCACGGTGATAAGACTCCAGCAAGCCAAGAAATGGACCCGCACAAAACTCATTTTTATGCTTTGTTTGTTGTGTGAATTAAACAAATAGGATAAATATTAGAAGTGCTGGTAGGTGGATTTTGTTAACTTTTGGTCCTAACCAGGCGAACTATTTCACCATTTTCCAGTTTTTCAGCAAACTACTTGCTGTAACTTCATTTTTAATTGAAAGATACGTAGTAACGATGTTCTTATATTTCTCTTGGCAAGAAAGCAGAGTATTTCCTAAAAAGTCAAACTGTTCCTGGACCCACATCGACTTCTAGTTTGGGGAAAACCAAGAACTCAACTTATCAAGGGCAAGAAAAGGTCGCCCAGCAGGCCAAAGAGGTGCCAGTTTTGCCTCAGTTTCTGAGCCATGTTAAACCTCATAAATGGCCCATTAAATTACTTGCAAAGCAATGGCACATTTGATAAATGTGTTAAAGTACTTTCAGTACATTACATAATCTATACCTAGATGTAGAGGAATGACTTCCTCTAAACGGCTGACCGTGTCTCCTTGAAATACATCAGGGTACTACATTATTAGTGAAAATGAACAATAGTACGGATAATAGCAACAGTAAAAAATAATAATAATAGGACTATGATAATTGGGTGTTTAGCAAGAACATAAAACAGGTGGCTTCCAACCACAGATGCAGAAATACCTGCAGAAAGCGACATAAAGGAGAGACAAGAAAGCAGAAAACTATGAGAGGGAAGATGCAGAGTTAGTAACATACACTAATGGGGATAAGGATGCATATAAATAGAGACAGGGAAGAGAAGCTCATTGCATCATGGGAAGTCTCACGGCAGTCTAAGCCTATAGCAGCATAACTGAAGGATGGTTCAGGACTCACCTGAGCCAGCCTTAACTATAAACTTTATCAAAGAGGAAAGTCTTAACCCTACTCTTAAATGTGGAGATGGTGTCTGCCTCCTGATCCCAAACTGGGACCTGATTCCACAGCAGAGGCGCTTTATGGCTGAAGACTATGGTTCCTACTTTTGGAGACTCAAGGAACCACAAGTAACCCTGCATTATAGGAGCGAAGTGCTCTAGTGGCATAATAAGGAACGATGAGCTCTTTAAGATATGACGATGCCTGACCATAAAGGAGAAGGATTTTAAATAATAATTTGGATTTAAGAGGGAGTCAGTGCAGCGAAGCCAATACGACAGAAATAGGATCTCAACAGCCTGACAGCATTACCTGCAGCTACATGAATGTTTTTACATATAGAGGGATAAATAAGGTACTTTCCACTTTAACCACCTGAATGCAAGAAACTATCTTATGGTGGGCATATCAGTTTTTAAAATAACTGAGAAATTAGGCCAGCTCTGAATAATTCAAATTAATCGTCTTAATCAAATATTATCATGAAACGCCTCCTAACTTTAAAGAAGAGATTTAAGGGGATTTCATAAGCCATCTCCAATGACTGGTGACCTAATTCAGTTCTCTTTTAAAATCCACTTTACTTGTAGAACCTACAGCCAATGTATTCACGATTGCCTGGTAACTTCTTCTCCTCTTTTAAAATTTATTTATTTATTAGAAACGTCAATCTTGACATGTCCAGGAAAATCAGGACTGTTACACGAGTGTCCTAGTTAGTTAATAACGAAATCCATCTGCCAACCGTGTTAACTTTTAATCCAGACACACTGATAGATTTACTTTAAGTGCTACTGGAAATTTGTTTGTTGTTGTTTTAACACGCCCGTGAAATTGGCCGCTATTGGTGGTTGTACTGTTGAATAGAGTCACCCAATTAACCTCTGTGAGGTGCTACGGGAGCAGTCCAATATTTATGACAAATAGATATTACCAGTTATGATTTTAACGGTCAAGTTGAATTGAATTAATTTAAAAGTGTAGATTAACTGTGAAGGTTAATGGATTTTGAATGACCCAGGTGTGGTAGCGCCTTTTATTGCCATGTCAGTGCCACCAGAAGGAGCTCATTGAACAGGACATAAAACCGCTGTCCAGGGCTGCTGTACGAAACGCATCAAGGTCACGGCGCTATCAGAGATCTTCATGAGATGGCTCCATTTGGTCGAGCAAATAAAATAACTCAACCTACTGTGCATATATGCAGTGCATGACATTATTGTTGTAGTGGAAAAAGACTTTTATTCAGTGCCTGGGAGAAACAGTACAGCACATTTTGTTATAAAAATGGATATCCACAGGTTCAGTCAAGACATCAGCAGCACCAAGGCCAGGGTCGTCTCTGAAAATCCATGCGAGGCTACAGCAAAAACTGTCTCCTGAACATACTGCTAACACTCGTGACAGCAATCACTCCGACAGAGATTAGCAGCAAACTAATCACGTCCAGCTTACTCACTGATAGGTTTTTCTAAAGTGGTAAAAAAGGGAAAGAATCAAACTCAAAAGGCTCAATTTCAGCTGGAAGGAATCTGGTCCTCCGGATGTGGGATTATTCATTACAGTAGCATCTGTGTCCAGTTAGATTATTTAAATTTAGAGTGAATTTAAAGCATCTGAATGCATTTGAGCGAAAAAAACCTGCTGTAATCTTTACATATGTGTAGAATAATGCGTACAAAAGAAGTGGTTCAGTATTTGAGCTTATTTTGTAAAGCAGTCCTGGTTGTGTAATAAGGCACAGTTTCTGATCAGAAGATGTTTTGAAAAGAATGAAAAGTTCTGTACTGTGTAGAATATAAATGGAGGGCATGTAGCATTGTTTTTATTTTTCCAAATAATGTTTTTGTCCTTAAACACAACTTCATTTAAAAATAAATATCTATTATCTTCTTTAAATTTAAAATAGTCTGTTACCCCGTCGTAACCCACAATTCTAAAATGAAACTGGGAAAAAAAATGTGGAAATGATCAATACCTAAAATAAAAACAGGATGGATATAGCATTTTTATACAGTTCAAAAGGTAAAACACTGATAACATCCAAAAAAAAAAAAATCAAAAATGACAAACATGTAATATACAGAATTTTTTAAAAAAAAAAGGGATACAATTCGAGAACGCGTTTAGCTTCTCCGCTCACGTTCCACCCCTTGGAGAAAATATGTGCCAATGCCCCCGAGAAAAAGGACCAACACCCCCCCTGTCTCTTTGGCGTTCATGGTGGGGAGGAGCAGACGATGCAAAGCGTCTCTGCCAGGCGAAGAGCCGTAGGGCCAGTTCATCGAACACCACATTTTCACGAGGCGTGTTATCAGGGAAATAAAACCGTGTTTAACTGGTGCCCAGAAGTAAAAAAAAAAAAAAGAAAAAAAAAGAGGAGGATGGACGGGATTTATTTTTTGGAGTGTGATGTCAAGGCGTTCTCAATACACAGGACGATGTAGGAGCCGGAACAGCTACTGGAGGTTTGCTGCAGGAGGCGGCCGCTCTGTAGTGATGATGCCAGACCAGTCACAGCGCGGTCGCCCGCCCGCCATGTTTCGCAGTACTGGTCTGTTTGCCGGTGGCCTTTGTTGCTTGATCCATGCCAGACCATTTTCTCTGGCCTGGTGGAAAGCAAAACCACACAGGTCAGAAAAAATACAACTTTCAGCAAGAAGGATGCTACTACATGAACAGCTGCATGTGAGTGTGCAGGACGCTGTGTTAAATGTCAGATAGTTGTACAAACAAAATTATGGCCAGTTAACAGACTCACCATGCGCTATCCCTGAGGATGTCTCTACCATCAAAAGAGTAGATGGGTACATTCTCCCTCATTTTGCTCGCATTGTCACCGAACATAGACTCCCAACTGCTGAACAATAATTGGTCCTGCAATACAATACAATGCTTTGAATTTCTCCTACATAATGTGTTTGTCATAAAACAGCAAGATACGTAAAGCATATTTAATTCAGAGAACAGAGAAGACACAGTAGTAAACAACAACCATTAAGACAGAATCCAGATAAATACACAAGAAACCTTTAAAATAAAAGTAGTCAGAACCATACAGATGGACCCCACAGTGTGCACAGCCTTAGCATGATGTAAAACTCAAAATCTGATATCTGTGAGAGTCTGCCTATGCACACAGACAGTAGCATAAATAGAACAACGTCTGCTGTGTGTTATGCATTAATATTTCCACCTCCACAGAAGTTGTAGTGTCTTACCTTGAGGTTCACGATGGGCAAGCTGTCCCGGTCCGACCTGCGGACGATGGTGTAGAGGTCCTGAAGTTTGGAGGACAGGAAGGCTCTGAAGGTCCCCTTCAGGCCGATAGCGTGGGCCTGCTGGAAGCACAGGAAGTCTGCCCCGCGAATTCCTCGCATGTTACCAGTGTGAGGGGCGTTCAAGGCGATGAGATGAAGCTGATGAGGAAGACACAGGTTTATGTTAAGCCGCTGTTTGACCTGCTCTGGTTACACATCAGAACGGGGTACGTTATCTTAATAAACTAAGTTTAGCACATTATTGAAAAATTGATTTTAGATAAAATACCGCACCGCATATTTTTATTTTTTTTGCATATACTTTCTCAGTGAGCTCCATCGTCTGGCAGTATGTGACCCCTAAATGTTCTAGAGAAAGTATTACTATATATAATGGAGCTCGTGCCACTATATCAGCCAATATTAGCTTATTTCACATATGTTCTGCTGATGAGTAACGAATAATTGCGTTACAGAAATGTCAAAGATATATGTGAGGTGTCTCCATTAGTCCACCAGCAAGCACTGACTTTCAAGTGTCCCGCTTTCTACATGGGCATAATGTATCACTATTTCATTTTGGAAATATTGGTATCAGTATCAGACTCAAAAATTACAATATCAGTCAAGCTATAATATTCAAATATTAATTCCAGTAAAACATGAATAATGAGCATGAAGCTGCCCCTTCTCTATACCGTTTATTTCTACATAGCCTTTTACCCAGTCAGTATACTCCACAGTTATCCACAAAACCAGTCAACAAATTTGCCTCTATGCATGCTTTTGATAAAAAAAAAAAAAAGATCTAATCTGAAAATGTAAAAAAAAAGCATTATTAGGCTGTAACAGGAGTAAAAACCCAAGCAGGCTCTTCTTAGACACAGGTACATAAAATCAAAAGAGCGAACATATACCCCTAAAATTCAAGGCTGCTTCACTGTTCTACAAACCTTTCTCTAGGGATTTACTCCTTCTTTTGCTATCCGATGCATTTGTTTCCTTTCTTTCTTAGTCAAATATTCTGTATACACTACATTTTTTTTCATAATCACTGTCTTAGGGTTAACACAAAATGATCCTGCATTTAACTAATGCTAATCCCTTCCGTAATTAACATTTAATGTGAGCTTGAGCTCTCCAGGTTCTACTCCAGCAATCAAACCATATATCTTCTGCACTTTGCATAATCTTAAATTTTTCATAAACTGTACTTCTGTCACTTTTGTCAGGTCTTTATGTATTATCTAGTATTCTATCTTTCTTGCCGTACTTGTTTAGGCTCTATACTGATGATATTTGTCATTAAAATTTTATATATATATATATTTGTAATGCACTGGACTCTTGGAGTCCTGTATAGCACAAATAAAACACAATTTTTCAACCATAAGTTGAAAAACAATATGTTACATAAATTAAAATACAATACAGATTTACACAAAGTTTACAAAATATTTATATAGAAAAAATACAATGAGTTTAAAATATATAAACAAACGAAATAAGGACTAAATGTAGTGCTCACCCATTAATTAAAAACAAGTATATACGTCTGTCAGAATGTCAGATATTCTTTTTTTTAAAAAAGCAGCTAAGGAAATTAGAGCACCAATCTTAAGCTTAGACTGGAGTTCATTCCAGGACGAAGGGCCATAGTAGGACAGAATCCTCTTTCCTGCTTCGGTCCTCATTCTAACACAGTAATCCGTCACCAGTTTTTAAATTATATGTACTTTGCATATGAACAAATTTAAAACAGATATAAGAAGGCAAAAGACCTAAAAAAGCTTTATAAATAAAAGTGTACTAATGTAGCATCCTGCGCAGTTTGAGTGATGGCCAATTTACACTACTGTATAAGAAGCAGTGATGTGTCTGATAGCCAGACATTTGTGATGAACCTGAGAGCCGCGTGATCAAGAGTGCCAAGCTTTGACAGAGAAGATGGACATGCAAATTGATAGATGATATCACCATAATCTAGCTGAGACAAGAATAATCCTGAAACCAGGTTCTTTAGCAAGAGCTTCAATATGTATGTTTTAAAGGTAAAACCTCTGTCCAGCCAGATACCCAAGTATCTATAAGTATCAACAAGTTCAATGGCTTCATCTTGCAATGTGTTAATAGCAAGAGCTGGGACTTTAGTATTTACAGGTGCAAATATCACCACCTTTGTCTTTTTTGCATTTAAAAGTAGCTTCAAACCAAACAGGGCAGATTGTAATGAGGCAAAGTCTAACTGCAAATTTGCACAGGCAGTCTCAGGTGTACGGGCACAAGAATACATAACTGTATCATCCGCATAGAAATGATACTGTGAGTGTTTAAACTTTCTGTAGACATTGTTTATGTAGATGATAAAAAGCAAAGGACTCAGAACTGATCCTTGTGGGACACCCTTTTTTAGGACAACAGGGTCAGATGTTACATCCCCATGCATTACAGTTTGGCGTTCAGAGAGAACGCTGTGAAACCAATTTACAGCTCTATGCCCAACACCAATATTCAGCAAGGTTTTGATTAACATGAAATGGTCTATGAACTCAGCCATACAGAATAACTACTTGTGCATTATAATTTAATGTTTTTTTTCTTGCAGTACTTGTTGAAGAACTGTACTGATGATGTAGGGCACTAATTATAGTTCTAACCTGCTCACCACAGGGACCACAGATGAAAATTAGCTAACATTTACATTGAAGTTCAACTACGGTGTTGATTAATGTGCATTTTCTGCAGTAAATAAATAATAATAATAAAAATACTCTACTCACTCCTGATCCTGGTGAGTCCACATGGGGCTGCAGTACAGGTGGGCTGGGTCGTCGCTGCGGAGTGACAGGGTATCTGTCCTCAGTGTGCTGGGTGGCCAGTCTTCCATCTGTCTGACCTGTGTGTCTCGGGTCTGGGAATCTGGGATCATAGTGAGGGGGGTATCTGGGGTCTACGGGTGGGTGTGGTGGAGGCTGAATGGGTCGAATGGCAGAAGACACCTGGGAGTAATGGCCAGCTCCGTTGCTGTGGGACTGGTCCTGGGACTGTGGGTACAGAATCACAGGGGGAGGCTGGACCTCCGCCACCTCGTTCTCCTTTAAATGGAAAAAGTTAGTCAGTGAATGTCCCAAAGGGAAAATGTCTTTAGTCTATTTTTCTTCAGTGGAACTTACCAGATCTCTGAAGAAGGGACTGTACTCTCCGAGCTGAGAAGGGATAAGAGCTGTTTAGTGACGTCTTAATTCACAATTAATGAATTATGTGATCTGAACTGTGCATTATATAGTGAGTGTACTAGACATGAACAGTCATGTTATTACAGTAAACCAGGGTACTTAGAAAGCCAGCTGAATGACTTTCAAATACAGACGCTCCTCTTTCTATTAATCTGATGTGGAGATGCTGTATTGACCTGATGTATTGTAGATTACGCCCTTAACGGTACGGTGGGCGGCGCCACATGAAAATGCCTGACATGATCTACAGAGTGACAACCCCCTTCACTTTTTCAGCAGCTGGTAAAATCCTCACACACTAGAGCTTTTTAGCTAAAAGGAGAGTGGTGGGATAACGTTACCACACTAGCAAACACGATTATTATTTCATATATTTTGTGTTTAGTCCCATTGATAGAGGTAAGCTGGCCTACAGGACAAAGTTGCATCATCTCCGTTCAGCCCGCTGATGTGTGGGCTGATGGGGAGATATTTTTCATTGCTGTCTTCCATGTTATATCCCATATTTCTCACGATTTAATACAATTCTTCACTTTGTGTCCACTTCATTGCTTTCATTACTGTGACTGGAGATGTACAGCAAGCCCCACAGCTCTCTGCTGTTTCAACCCGGACAACTAGCATGCACATGACGCAGAAGACAGCTCACCCTCCCAACACTAAAACCTCATTTACCGAGCTGAAATATCAGGAAGGCATGAGGGTATGCTCAAGCGTCTATTTTGTCTCTATACTAACACTTTTTAACTTTATGTCACACAAATACATGACTTTAACAGACATTTTGACATGAGTAAAAGGTATTTTGCAATTGAACAAAAACTGTGAAAATGAATAAATAAAGTGTTATTTATTATTATAAATAAATAACATAAATAAAAAATAAAATGTTATTTATTTTAAATAAATAACATAATAAATGAAGTGTTATTATAATAAAAATAAATATAATTAAAAAAATGTTAATTATTAAATTCATTAAATTAATAAATGTATTATTAAATAATAAATACAATGTCTATTATTATTATTATTATTATTATTATTATTCATCATTTTAAAAACTATGAATATACAAATTGATATTAAATTTGAATTTAGAAAAGTAGCTGTGTAAATTTATTTAGATGTTTTTTTTGGCCCCTATTGGTCAAAAGTATATTACTGTAACAGTAAAATGCCCATTTTAAACTCCTTAATAAAATTCAAAGCATTGCATTTTCTTGTTCGTGAAAAGCAGATTTCAGTACCATGACTTGCCGCAGTCCATCGCGTACTCTCAAATACAGGTCTGCGCTGTCTATGACGTAGATGAGGCTGCCCTCTGCCTGACGTCTGGCAGTGGCAATCATTGTGTCATATGACCTCAAAACTGTAACCTGTTGAAAACAAAAATACATGGTGTTTAGCTTTTGTTGAACATAAACGGAATAACTAATAAATGGCTGCCAATTGCTGCTAAAATGAAGTGTGATCTGATCAGCTGATCCGCTGTGAATATCTGATCAGGCAAATGTGTTTTAGGCACAACATAAACGATTCGCAACAACTGTGCAAGTGTGCAAACTGATCCTTACGAAATAACTTATTTTCAGTGCCAGCCTCAACAATCAAATACTCAGACAGAGGACTATGAACATGCAACAATGGCACTTACTCCGGAGGAGACACCAGGACTTCCAGGTGCACCAGGAGGACCAGGAGGTCCGGGAACACTGACGGCTTCAAATGAAAACAAAAGCTTGTTAATGATTTGGCTTATGAACAGTGGAGTTTGTCTTCTGACGTCAACAAGTAAAGTACTGACAGTATCTTGAAGTCACCTCCACACTAGACAACAAGCTGTATCTCATCTGCAAAGCCTCTAGAATTTAAACATAGAAAATTCCACTTACGGTGATTCGGTCTATGTGCTTCAGGAAGTGATCCTTGGGGTCCTGGAGGTCCAGGTGGTCCTGGAGGACCTGGGCGCCCATCGTAACCAATTCCTGGTGCTCCCGGTGGCCCCTGGGGTCCAGGAGGGCCCATCACGGAATCTCCTTTTGGACCCTAACATCCAAGAGAAAAATCTAAATTACTGAAACATCACTTTAAAAAAAAAAGTCATCTAGGTCACGAAAAAACATTTTTTTTATTAATGTGTAATAACAGGTCATGTGCTTACTGTAAAAAATGGGATCTGGGCCGTAACCTGTAAATATATGACTGATGTTTTACTCAGAACTCACCTGCAGCCCTGGTTTGCCAGGAGGCCCTGGTGGGCCTTGTACTCCTCCATAACGTGGATCATAATATCCACCACCAGGCTCTCCCTTTTCTCCCTTCACACCTGAGTCTCCACGCTCTCCCTTCAGTTCATTCTGTTGGAAAACGGTTCAACATTATCAAGAACTTTCTTCTTACATTACATCCAGCGTGCGACCCAAACTGACCAGTGGTGTAGCGATTACCTTGAATGTGTAAATGTCAAAATTAGCGGCTGTTCCTGGAAAAAAATTAAGTAGTTGTTTAGTAATCAAGTACTAATAAGTAACTTCAGGACATTGAGTATGTTATAAGAGTACAGCATGTATATTTTATACAAACCTGGGATTCCTGGAATTCCTCGATCACCACGCTCTCCCTTTTCCCCTTTAATTGCTGCAACAACAACATCATTTTTAACATCGGTGAATCCGCAGCACTGTTCATCATTGATAGTGATGTCTTGTGTTTTATCAAGTCATTCATCAAATCTAGTAAGACCTGACAGCTTAATCTCTTGACAAAAGAGTGTATATCCCCTTCATGCTGAGGCAGCTGGATCAAACTGATCCATCTCTGCAGACACTTTAAACCCTTCCTAAAGCTCCCTTCCCTGACTGGCACATTCACTTAACTTAACAGTATTATACCCCTCTGTCTTACAGTATTGGTGTGCGTTGGAGGTCATACCTTGGTAACTCCTTGAAGTGTCATCGTAGCGCTATGAACAGATAGACAACACGCTCAATTATGCGATTCCAGCAAAAACAGAGGAAAATAAGTGTCTAATAAAGTCTCATAATAAATTAGCAACAACAGAACAAAAGCACCAAATAATGACTGGTTAACTGGCTTTATGACTCAGATATGATCAATATGATATATGAGCGAGAGAGGGCACACGAGAGCCATGAACCTTGTGTCACAGTCTACAGATAACACTAAGTGGTCCATATAAATGTGCAAAACTTAGTTCAGCGTAGGACGTTTGAGATCTTGTGTACTCACATTGAAGCGATCTAAGGCAACAGCTGGCCCAGGGGGTCCGGGTGGTCCAGGCGGCCCTGGCTGGCCAGGCACTCCCTGATGAAAACAAAGTTATTCACTCTTTCACACTGTTTGGCGTTTGGATCAAAATGATTGGTGGCAGTGGTGAGTCAGTATTTTGCTATTTTTGACAACTAGCGTGACACAGTCAAAAAAGCGTAAACACCGGTATTACGCAAACACTGACAAGTCTGAGAAATGCACAGCTTTTCGGGATGCTCCCTCTGGAATAGGGTGACCAGACGTCCCGAAAAAGACGGTCCCGAATTACGCGCAGTTGACCCCTTTCCGGTTTGTCCCGAAAATTAGACCTAACATGAGTTTTGATTATAGCCTAATTAAATATTACACACTGATTGTTTTAGAGTTCTGTTGCTCGAGTTGCAGGTTATCTGTACATTGCAACGCGCGATAAAGTAACACTCGTCGCGCTGTTTTCCCCTTTTAGTTTTCTTGTGGTTAGTGGAATTTACAGTCGATAAATTCTTCCATCAGTCGTTTTTCACGTGTGTTAATGTTCCATGACACTCAACGTTCCGGTAGCCACGCCACTGTCAAATGAGCACATCTCAGGTACGCGTACTAATATTAACACTTACTGGGTAGCCGTTGCCACCTCCTGCCTCTCCTTTCTCACCCTTGTATCCATTTACACCAGGGCGACCCTGGGGGGAGAAACTTAATGATTAATTTGCTCCTGAACTTGGAAAAACAGAAACAACAGGGTTAAAATGTCAGTACGGAAATATACAATAGTTCAGCAAAACAAATATAAATAAAGAACATTATTACATATTTATATGAACATTAGACACCAAGGACGGTGTACTTACAGGTCTTCCTGGCATTCCCATTTCACCCTTTAATCCTGCAGGCCCATACGGACCCTACAACAGTAAATCATCAAATAAAAGAAAATGTGAGCTGACTGGAGACTGTAGTGGAAAAAAAACTGTTTTGGTACGTTAGTGCAGATTTATTAAATAGAAATGCTCAAAGACTTACAGGGGGTCCAACAGGTCCAGGAGGTCCTCTGTCTCCCTATAGACAGGGTTCAGGAAGCAGATTAGTTAGAGATTAGAGCACGCAGCACATCAAAACAGGCAACACATTTAAACGTGACATGCAGCAACATCTAGGAAAGAGGAGAGGTGTTTCGTTATTTACATGTTTGCCTTATTGAGAGAGAGAGAGAGACAAAACAGACGCCTTACCTTCAGACCTGTAAGCCCATCCAGAGACAGAAGATTTCCATCGGGTCCGATCACTAAGCCCGGCTCGCCTTTCTCACCCTGAACAGCAGCAAGCAGACAACACAGACTTAATTACAGCAGTGTCTTGGTGATAAGTGGGTAAATTAATAGGCGTACAAACAAATAACGAAGACTTTACCTTCACTGCAAAGCCCGGAAGGCCGGGTTCTCCTCTGTCACCCTTTGGTCCCATAGGACCCTGCAGGATAAAGATAAATATAAGATTTATTAACTTACAAGAGGTGAGATTAACAGCCATCTGGCAGCAGGAGAGTCTCCCTGGATCAATTCAAGCCAACAAGATCAGCCCTTCCGTCGGTCTCTGTCGATACAGTTTGCTTTGCTGAGTGGACCACAGTTTAGATAGTGTGGAAATAAGTGGGCAAGATGTTGTGGGCTTCTTTTAGCAATGCGTGGCCAAAATGGAATTATAATACTACAGAGTGACATTTGTTGCTTAACACCCTGAAAACGTGGTTTCAAATCTTAAGTAATAAGAGAACACTCAAAAAGTGATCTGCTTCGTCGGGACTGCGCGGGTTGGATCAGAACAGTGGACTGGCAGCATCACCCCAAAATTCAAATGTCCAATTCTGTTTTGTTGTGTCTTAACTGAGCACCAACTTCAAACTTTGGCTGAAAATAGAGAGTTTATGTGGGACAACATGGCTTATTCAGCGACTTTAAGTTCACTTTATATCTGTGAACCCATTTGTATCTTTAGTAGAAGCGAATTGTTTTGAGACTGAGCGCCCTGGACAAGGTAGGGAAGTTGGAAAATACTGACAGGTGGATTAACACATGGTTGGTTTTGGTATTTCCATGGGATTTGTTTACAGTAAGAAAAAAGCAAAGAATTAACTAACATAGGAACACTTACAGGGAATCCAGCTTGACCAGGTAAACCAGGTCCTCCCTGTACAGGAAAACATAACACAGTGTATTAGTATTAAATGTACAAGCAAATCCACACACAACTGGTTGTTGCCCTGACAGGCCTGACTCATTCTAAAATGTAGGAAATAATACACCTGTCTTTAATTGTACATTAAAATGGAAACAGATGTTCTTTTGTGGTTACATTTAATAAAGCAAATGCATTAATTAGTGTTGCAGTACTGAAGACCGGTCTTGGCCTTAACACCACGTTTTGATGGTCTTGGTCTCGGTCTTGGTCTTAAGACCACTTTTTGATGGTCTTGGTCTTGTCTTGGTCTCGGACATTGAGGACTCTGGGTTTTTATTTCAAGACCAGTCAAGACCATAACTTTGGGAATATCAATAAATTGCTTTTGCATTGTCTGATTTATTTGTTAACATCCTAACTTTGATTGGATGTAAAACATATTGCTTCAAAACCAACCAATAACCCTAAATAAAAATGTGGTTTTACCGTAATGACCGTCCCCCCTCCCCGCGATGGTAAGCATGGAAAAGGAGTAGGAGAATTTGGATCTTTCAGATCAACTTGAGAAGTACCCATGATCTCGTTCCACATTTTATTGTGTGTCATGAAATGTGGGGAACTGGTCTTGGTCTCGACTTGGTCTCAGCCCCTAAAAGTCTTGGTCTTGTCTCGGTCTCGATAAACCCTGGTCTTGGTCTTGACTCTGTCTCGCCCTCCCTTGGTCTTGGTCTCGACTCGGTCTCAGCCCCTAAAAGTCTTGGTCTTGACTTGGTCTCGGTGACTACAACACTAGCATAAATGTTCTAATAAAGTTTGACAACAGTGATTCCTTAATCACCCTAAGACAGAAAAGTTAATTGTACGTTTCACCATGTGTGGATTTCACGTCTCAGTTGACATCCCACTCTACGGTTAGAATTACAAGTGCAAAATCAACTTTATATGTGTTATATGTAAAAAGCTAAATGAAGTGTACAGAGGCTTGTAAAGTGAAATGTTAGACCAAACACAACCACTCAGAGTAGTGTATCATCTGTGGTACCAATGTGAACTTTTTAAAAAGATGGTAAAATGAAGAATAGAACAACCATAAAGACCCACATACATGTAAAATAAATATAATGTATTTACATCAGAGTGTTACTGTATAAACATGAGTACAGACCTGAGCCCCAGCCCTGCCGACACCACCATCAAACTGTAGCGACACAAAGAAAATGAAGATGCTCCATTACTTTTCAAATGTTGCTTTTTTTGCACGTCTGCCGCAGCGTGCGCTGTTTGTTACTCACATTGCCGGATGTCTGGTAGACGATTTGTCCCGGGGGTCCAGGTGGGCCGGGTGGACCTGGGAGTCCGGTTCCATCTCGACCTGCGTCACCCTAAAACCACAACACGGACGGCAAAAAGATAAATAACTGGAAATGAACATAATTTTCAATACAACACAGCTTTAGATTTCTTTAGATTTCTATTAAGCATACATATTAAAAATATCTTTAAAACAGGTAACAAGTATTAGGTTTTATCTTTTTAAGAAGTCTTTAAAGGTCTGACAAATTTACTACAAAGAAACATAGTGAAGCATCGTATAGATATTTACTTTGTAGTAAACATAATGTATAAAGAATCAGATATTCGAGGTTAAAAATATTAGATATATAAGATATTCACCCTCTCTCCTTTGTCCCCTTTCTCACCCTTTGGTCCCTGTAGAATTAAAGAATGAGACAAAAGATGAAAACACTGTATGTCCAAAAACCTGGATCATAAACATCTGAGAAAAGATAACAGGAATAAAATTCTTATCCATTAAAAACAACTGCATTTATATTATATTATGACATAATAAACATGTTAAATAAGATAACACAATGATGATAATAATTTAAATTTAAGAAATGCACATAAAAGATTACATATTGCCATTTAATCAAATCAAAACTGGCGAGTACGAACATTTCAACAGACTTCCAAACGACGCGTGTCACACTGCTGCTAAATATATTGGATGTATTTGCAAAAATAATCTTAACTCAGGGTTCATTTATAATCCACAAAACTGTATCTCAGTATCGTTGTCAGTGGATGAAGTTTGCCTTGTAAATATGGATAACAACTGAGCCATCTCCATGACAACGGAACAAAACCCATCCACTGGTGAAGACCATCAAAGGCTCTGGAAAAAGCTAGTAAGTGAACCTTGAGTTAAACTACTATTTCAGAGGTCACGCTTATACTGGGTTATAAATCCCAATATGATAATATATTTTAAAGCAATTATTTCCTGATACAGATAAACTGGCCGACGAATCATGCACGCCCTATGTGAAACTCTTCATAAAGCATTAAAGCTAAGCCGTGATTTAACTTCCGCACTGCTGGAAACAGCAGCAGGACGTGCAAAAAATGTTTTTCCAACTTCTCCTCAAACCGTCCACTTCCTTTTCCCTGTCAGGGTTACTCTTACTAACACTGGTTGACACTACTATTACTGCATACTGCCAACATTTATTTGATTTTGAATGTTGCTATATAATGGCTGCATGACAGTACTTGCAAAGTCCATAATAAGCTCACTTTTAACAGCTGCACACACACAGGTTTCAAACATCTAACACTGGGTTAACATCTAGTACCCAGCTGGTGCATGGAATATTCCTATAATCTGTCAGAGTGGCGGATATAGAAAGAAATCCTTATTTTACCTGAGGTCCAGGGAAGCCATCCAATCCAGGTTGCCCATCTCTTCCTACAGGGCCTTCATTGCCCTTCTGACCTAAAAGACCCGGGAACCCAGGTTTACCCTGCAGAGGTACATTCAGGTTACACCAGTGAAAAACTAAATTCAGTGAAAACACACAAACAGTTTCTGCAACATAAGTGCCCATAATGAGAAATGTTTGCTTGTGCACCTGATCCCACTGGAAATCAAAACCCAACTCTGCAGCTTTCGGCTGCTTTCTGCTTATTGCTTAACCTTTGGCAGTCCATATGGTCCATCATGTGGCGGTGGACGAAACCTTTTTTGTGTTCTCGTATTGTTCCTTTTTTCCCTCTTTTTCTGTTTCTTTATGAATCAATAAAACTGCAGCCTATTTTTTCCAAACATTAAATCACTGGTTTATAAAACTAAAAGGTTAAATGACAGCAGAGAAGCAACAACGCAGCCAAGAACCAAAGAATAAACTCATTAACAAACTTGAGGGGACGCGGGGGGCCCTAACACACCTGAGTCCCAGGTAGCTGTATCTCAGGCTTGTGTGTGTGTTTTCACTAATTTCACAAACTCATTTTGATCCATTAGTTTGCTTTAGAAGTGGAAAACCCATGTGAGTTAGAGTAAGGGACCATAAGGACCAGCTCAGGACAGATTCCTATAATGAGCTGGAAAAATGTGTCAGTTCAAATCAAATCACAGTTACTTACTGGAAGTCCAGGCAAGCCGGGAGGACCCTGAAAGAAGACACATTGGCTTTTGTTATTTGCAAGCTCATGTATATCTTTCCTTTGCAACTTCCTACTAAAAATCTTTGGACCGGTTCTTGGACCAGTAAAATGTAGACCAGTACAAAATAAACGCCATGTGGTTATTTCTAATCAGATATGATAAACCTTTACTATAAAAACATTAAAACCATTGAACATATTGATTAAACATGTGTTGGGTGAGGCTGTTTACCAGTTTGCTTTTTCAAGACATGCAGCTTTTTGTTATTACTCCCATGAATACTTTGCAATTAGTTGTAGTTGTTGCCGAGATCTTTTTTGCTTGATAACTACTGTTATCTGTGCTACACCAAGGTGTTTATTATAGCAGCAAGACAAACCGCACTAAATAAATGATTATCACCAATTGAATCAATTACATTTTCACCTATCATAAGACCTGATCTGACTTAAAGAGCAAAACGGGAAACACTAATCTTATTTTCAACTTTTGTTCCCTATCTTCCTCTTTCAATGGAACTTCTGTCCCACAAAGTGAAGCCATGGCTTGACCACAAAGGTGCTCAGATCTGGTGTCAGACATACTCTGACTTGTAATATCAGGAGAAACAAAATGACATTTCATACTTTCGCAAAGTATTTCATCAATACTGACCTGTTTTCCTTCTGGTCCTCTGATACCAGGAAGTCCATTGGTAAAGCCTCCACCAGAGCCCTCCATGTCATCCTTCAAACACCAACAAAGTTTTTATAACAAACAGCCAAATAACCTTTTCTTTTATTATTATTATTTTGTTCTGTCCTGTGCCATTCATTTTGCCTTGTGGGTTCTTTCTGACAGTTGAATTCTGACAGAAACACCACAGTGTCTGCACTAAAGCTGTCAATACACAGATTTTTGTATTATTATAAAATTACTTTTCACATGTCCATTTATTTTATCAAATTCAAATTAGCTTTATTGGCATGAATGTATAACAACAATATTGCCAAAGCATCATACAAACTACATAAGAACAATCAACCCCATTCATTTCATTAAACAAGTAACTAAAGCGTGTGTGTGTGTGTGTGTGTGTTAAAAAATAAATTAAAAAATAAAATAAAATAGATAAATGAAACAATAACGTGTGTGTGTGTGTGTGTGTAAAAAATATTAAAAATTAAAATAAAATAAATAAATGAAACTGTAATGTGTTTTTTTTTATAATAATATATTAAAATAAAAATAAACCACTGGTTGTCCTCACTTCGTGGCATGAGGAGACATATTTAGCAGCATTTTTTCCACATTTGTCCATTTCTCCCAGTAAATAGGGGAGTTTCTGTGTGTCTGTCTGATATGGATTTAAATTCAGGTTATCGTGAGCTGGTGAACCGTTCCTGACAACCAAATTGCAGATATCTCAGATTACTGTGTGTCCACTCCACCAAAATAGAGAACTTACAAATCCAACCCGATAACTTGGTCCAGGAGGTCCAGGAGGCCCAGGTGGCCCAATTGGTCCAATAGGTCCAGGCAGACCAGCCAGTCCAGGGTCTCCTGCAGGCCCTGGTAAACCAGATTCTCCTTGAGCTCCCTGTAAGATGGAAGGTAGTGTGGACTTTTTGAATGCACTGCCAGAAATATCCGGCATAAAACTACTGATACCTGTGTCATGCAGCATTTAAGGACTATCAGTACAAGCAAGAGCAGTTCTTGGACCAAACTCAGACATAACCAAACCATAGCCAGCGCTCCTTAAACGCATTAAACTTTTAGTGAAGTCTCTAACTGACAATATTTGACAAACATTTGCATATTGTTAGAAGACACAAATCCCCTTTGATGGCTGACGTGCTGCAGCCCAGTAACCTGCAGATCGGAAGGCTTAGGAAAGTAGGAGGAGGATAAATAGCGAGGGAGCAGATTGGTGAGAAAAGAAAAGCAGGAGCTTGGCTGGAGAAACGAGAGGGATGAGAAAAGCTTTAACAGTTGGATGAAAGTTGATACGTCATTCTAATTGTCAAATCGGCACCATTACACAGTTCTAGTATCCCAAAGGCACGCCAGCATCTTACTATTGATGTACTTAATTCTCAGGATTATGTGCTATAAAATTTCACTAATACTGGTTACAAACACAAGAGTAATTTGCATTCGGTTGTATTTTTAAGTGTAGATCTTACTGCAAAGCTGTGGCAACATTTTGGTTAAGTTGGAGGAAAGAAAAGGAAAACAATAAAGTTCATAAAACCGCACCTTCTGTCCAACTGCTCCAGGTAAACCCAGCTCACCTGAATCACCCTAGTGTGGGAAAAAGAGTTAGACAAAACATGTTACCCATCGTAGGACTTCAAGCCTCTGGGTGGGCGGCTGCCATGTCAGCGGTTGACTGTGGTGTGTCAACTACCAACTACCATAGCACACAACTGACTGGAACACGTCTTAGCCATTTATAGCCTATGTTGATGCAAACATATTTTCAAGATGCTCTCCTGATGCTTTTGTACAATTAACAACATTTGACATGTGAGAGGACTGTTGTTAGGTTAGTTTCTCTAACTTAGCAATGGTAAAGAAAAGCTAGCAAGCGAGGCTAACTGGCTTCCACTCGGAAAGTGGAAGCTAGCTTGCTTAGTCCTAGACTTGCCTAGTCCACTAATTCCCAATGCACAGTATGTTTTTTTTTTTGTTAGTTCACAACATTTTTTCAACAACTGCTGAGTCGGTGGCAGCTCCCACAAACCCAGTGCTGTGTTTGGCCTGTATTAATGAACAAAGGGGGCGTTAGCAAGCTAGCGTTAGCTGTCAATCAAATTATGTATTTTAAAATTAGGTTTATATTCTCAACAAACACAAGCAGTAGGCTATAAGCACTTACTTTTAGTAAAACTGAATATTAATTTTAGTTAAACTTTAACCATCTCGTGTTTACACTATGATTTTTACAGAACAAACAATTATTTTCACAGGGCCTTTACCTTTTCTCCCTTGGGACCAGGAGCTCCTGGGACACCATCTTTACCGGGCAAACCAGGCAAGCCCTAGAGTCCGAAATATTTGGATCAGGCACACAGTATTTGTTGATTTGATTACACTGTACAGTTATTTTCATCACAGTCCAGACAGTTTGAAGGTTTAGAGAACGTTTTGACAACTGGCGTTGAGAGACAAACACACTTGACACCTACAGGTTGACCGGGCGCCCCGTCCTTTCCTGGTGGTCCGAACGCCCCAGAACTCACTGCTGTGCCTGCTGTAGAGGGACCAGGAGGACCAGGGGGACCAGGGGGGCCGGGCGGGCCGGGCAGTCCCTATAACAAAAAAAGAAACCTTTTCCATATTTTGCTGCTTTACAGAAATATATGAAGTCAAATCTACGTGACAGATGAAACAGAAATGTCTTTCACCGACAAATCATCATCATTGTAGTTACAGATGCTGGTTATACAACAACAATGATCACGTCCTGTACCACATAGTTTTTACTGCTGAGAGAACTATTTAAAATTTAAATCTGTCTCACCTGAATGGATTCCAAAAGAGGGAACCCTGATCCTTCCATGTCCACAAAAGTCTGAAATAGATGAACTGAAATCAGTTGGATTCAACAAATGATTCACAAAGGCAGACAGTCTCTTGCTGATACGCAGCAAATAACTGACGCCAAGACTAACTCACAGATCTGAGTCCTGGTCCTGGAGGTCCTGGAAGTCCTGGTGGTCCCCTGGGTCCGGGTTGACCCTCACCACGGTCTCCCTGTGTGCACAAGACTCATTAACACAAGGTAGATTTCTACAACTAGATATATCCATTTTATAACTCAAATAATTTTTCTATTTTTTTCCCTGTCCTTTGTAAATGTTTACAATATTTATTAATTCTGTTATTCTGTCAGTGTAACGCAGCATCTCACCTTCTCTCCTTTAGGCCCAGGGTCACCTGGGGTTCCTGGGAAGCCTGGAGGTCCATCAGCTCCCTACATTAGGGAATAATAATGTGAAATAAGTTAAATCCAAGTAAATTAATATTTATCTACTTGTTTAAAATCATCACATAATTTATCACTGTTGTTGGTAAAGTGCAAGAAAAAAAACAACAACTTACTGTTTTTCCATCCTCACCAGGATCCCCCTGTGAGATTGAAATAAAGAATGAAATTAAAAGGATAACTCGCTACAAAACATTTTGGATTGAAACTACGTTAAACCAAACTACTTCTCTCAACAGAACATGTAACACAAAATATTTGCTTTACACTATAACAAAATAAACGTGTGACAAATACAGGAGCTCTCGGCTCAGTGTTAAGAATTCAACTGCGTTCTACTAACTGGCTCTCCATCAGCCCCCGTTGGTCCCTGGGGGCCCGGGGCGCCAGGTGGTCCAGCTGGTCCTCGGGGTCCTGGGACTGTTGAAGCAACTGAACCGTCACTGCCGACTGAAAGCTTAGTTGCGGGCCCTGGAGGGCCAGGGGGGGCCAGCGGGGCCAGCGGGGCCAGGTTCTCCCTTCTGTCCTGGGTAGCCAAAGCCTGCACTGCCCTGGAGGTAAAGAAGCCTCAGTGATTAAACAAGAGCAATGAAAAATGTGAGCTGTCCAGTCCGTGTGCGGTTCGTTCTTTGATTATTTAGTTTTAAAACCAAATCGGAAAAAAACAAGTTGTTCTTTGGTTTTTCTGTTTTAAAACCGAGACAGAAAAACAAAGCAGCTGCCTTTAGTTCTACCTTCTATCAGTGTTGTATCCCTACTGGTTTTCAAACTAACTGGCTGCTGTACACCTGCGCCTGCTGTTTGCAACATCTGTGGTCTGTGTCAGGCTTCATCAAACCAGAGGGAACGATCGCCGACCCTCCGCAGCGACTGACAATTGCTATACATGTGAAGCTGATGATACACAGAGCAACTTTTAGAGCAATCGTGCAGGGCAGCGTTGTCGTCAATGGTAATGAGTAAAGATTACTACCGTAATCTCCTTCCCCCACCACTCCACCACCCGGCCCGCACCGCCGCTATCCATTTAAAACCTAGTCAGACTTGCCTCTAGTAAGATTGCCCAGCAAGATTGCTCAAAAAGTTGCACCGTGTATGATCAGCCTAATAAGGGTCGCCCACCTCTGGAGCAACTAGGGGTTAAGTGTCTTGCTCAGGGACACATTACTGGATAGGTCGCAGTGGATTCAAACCCAGGTCTCTCACACCAAAGGGGCTGTTATCCATTACGCCATCACCGTTGCGGACCTCCTCTCCCTCGCCCTGTACGCTCCAGCGCCCCGCTCCCTCTCCGGTAGACCTACTATAGGTTGTGTTGCCAGTGAAACTGGCGCACTAGATGGAAGTGGTTGTTCCTTCTGGCTCCTGTTTTACGCATCGCCTAATCCAAGTGTTGGTCCTGCAGCTCAACCGCACGACTTTCTAAATTCCTCCATCTCATGGAGAAAATAAAGGCCAGGTCGAAACAGTGTAGAGAGGCTGAACAAAAGTTTGAACGAACCGTTTAATCCATGTATGATTCGGTTATATGCAGCAATAACAGTTAATGTTTGCTGTGTACCGTTAGATGTACTGACAGCTATCACTGAATTAATTTGATAGTGAAGAAATCAACCAATCAAAGCCAGAGGATTCTTCTTCTGAGGCGCTCCTGTTCCTGTCCCAGTTGCCAGCGAGTTACAAAGTGAACGGTGAGCCTCCTGTTTTCTAACTAAAACCGCCTATCTTGCTACATACTTTGTATTGTGGCAGTCCTATACTATCCTGTCACATCTAGGCCGAACTCTTTGTAATATTATTTACAGAGACCCAACAATGATGCACTCAATCCTCAAATAAACCACTGTTATGTAAACAGTCACACAACTGATTTTCAACTGCTTTCTTAAGGATCTTAGAGAGAAAAGGAAGGTTAGATAGTCAATAGTTGGCTAAAACCCCTGGATCAAGAGTGGGCTTTTTAAGAAAAGGTTTAATTACAGCTACCTTTTAAGGACTGCAGTACATTGTCTGCTTAAAAAGAAAGATTGATCCGGGGTGTCTCCAGGCTCTTAAAACACTGGGACTCAGCCCAGCACAGAAATCTATCAAATCTGAAAGATGTGGGCATTAAACACTTAATTTCCTGCATTCTGGTGAATGTTTCTGCACCAAATTATTGAGGAAATGTCTATTTACATAAAAGGAAACCCAACATTCACATGACAATTCAAAATAAAATTTAAAAACAGAGTAATATAATGCAGTAAGGCTCTGTATTGCTGTCAGATATGTTTCTCCTGTAGATGAATTTTTCTTATTTAATTTCATCTCTGTTGAGTCAACAGACATGTGGGCATGCCTGAAGCAGCCTAAAATATTTAAATGTCCATGTGGCACCTTTACACTTCAATGATAAATGAATTAATTTTAATTAAGTTATAAACTCCTGGACTTTAATAGCTCCTGTGTTTCAGCAGCTTTTCTGCTCACGTTCAAAATCTCTCCCACAGATCTGCGTTCTCTGACATTTGCAGGATAATATTTTGAGAAGTCGTAATGTTACGAGAATAAAATCGCAATCTAATAAAGAAAGTCATAATATTTTAACAAAGCCAACCTGCCCCACTCCACTAGCCTGTGTTATTGCTCTGCTGGTATGGAAGTAGGTAGGATATCCCTTTTAGATCAGTCTAACAGACACAGAATCCGTGTTGGACGAGCTCACTGCTCATCATCAGCGGTACAAAACGGAAACTGAAACGCTTCAGACGGAAACCTCACCACATCCACACAAATGTTAACTTCAGCAAGCTCCGATGAAGTTCAGCTCACAGCTGCTGCAGAGGGAAGCATCATGTAGCGGAGAAACAGTCAACCAGGGCAAAGGAGGGCAGAGACAGCAAAGAGAGCGACAGGTGTTGTTTTGTTGTAGTAAAGAAGTGCTAACTAAGGGTAAAACATCAAAGAAACGGCAAAGAGCAACAGTTCCTATCTAACTTGCACACGTCTCTAGAACTCAGCTTCTAGTTGAAGATCCAACAGTCACGCAAAACACTGGAACTTACCTTTGCTCCCTTTTCGCCTGGTTCCCCCTGAAAGTGAAAAGAGGAAACAGTGCCTGGTCAGCGCCAACAGTCTTCATTGGCTGCCTAATGTGACACATCCACTTGTTGGGCAGTTTTCACACACTCAAAGCGTCTGTATCAGGTCCTGCTTTAGTAACACCAACCTCAAAACTATTTCTAACCCTAATCCCAATGATCAATGTACCTCAGTCTAACCATGACATAAATGTAACCTTTTAGAGACAAGTTATATTTTAGTGTTGTTGACTGTTTGTCCTGTGTCACACTTGATGTATAACATTTATTGTCTTTGTATTTTGTTTTTTTCCTTTTTTTGTGTATATTTGGACGAGCATGTTGTTTCAAGACAGAACCAAACCAGCCAGCCGAGACAACAATACTCCCAACAAACAATTATTATGAGGACATTTGGCCTTCGGAAAGGAAAATAACTAGACGCACATTGTGTCCTTTAAAAAAAAAAAAAGTACAGTAAGGACTGAAATGAATCAAATGAAACATAAAACATGGCATTGACATTGTATTGCACATGCTTGCATAAAATTAGGGCTTGCAGCTCCCTCTGGTGTTCCTTTGGGACATTTCACGTAACCTCACATCACTGCACGTCTGCTCTTGTCTTTGCTCAGACTTAGTGCACATTGCAAACTTCAGAAGGACAAACTAGGTTAAAAAAAAAAAACGTGCATCGTCACTACAGCCCAACTCTCACTCTGCATGACTTTTCTAATATAAGTATTCCATCCGTTATCAAAGCAGAATATAAAAAAAGGTCCGAACCTTCTCTCCACGGGCTCCACCCCGTGAGCTGGAGCCAGAGCCGGAGCCAGATTCTCCCTTCGGCCCTATTGGACCCCTGTCTCCTTTGTCTCCTCTGTCCCCTTTGTCGCCCTTTTCTCCTTTAGTTCCAACTGGACCTGAAAACAACGACAGAGGACAGAGTCATTAATACCCTCATGAAAAGACCTTTCAAAAAAAGATTAATGGTCGTATCCAACACCCCAAACAATAAACAGAACATTTCCTGCACCCAAAAGAGGGGTGAAAAAAAGAAGAAGAGGAAAAGGAAATGACTTTTTGCTTGATGGAGCGAGAATCCCACTGCGCACGGCTGTGATTTAAAGGCCATGTGAAGGCTTTCAGGTGGTAACTGAATACACCTTCCCACACCTGCATGCACTGCCATGCTGAGATTTATTTTCTGGTGTGAGCTAATTGACCTTAAACTCTTCCAACTGAATGTGTCACTTTCAGTGGAGCTCGTACGAAATGCAGCCCACTCCATCGGTTATGTAGAAGCTGTCCATCTCCAACACTGCTGTGCACAGTGCAATGTTGCCCCTCTTCTAGCTGGCTGTTTCAATCTTTAGGTTTCACTTTAGGGTTAGAGGATGGATCCCGCTGACTGGACTAGCATTAATATTGCTAATGCCACATATCATAGCATTACTAGCCTAAGCTAATATGCAATACTACCCCTGCTTGTCCGGTCCTGTTATTTTTAAGAAATGTAAATCTATGTGATGATTTACTAAAATTGTTCCCCTATCCTTTTTCCATTTTCTCGCCTTTTTCCCTCTCTCAGTTGAGCTCCTCTATTTCCTCCCTTTGCAGATATTTTTTTGCATGGGATTACATCCTGAACGCCCCACTTTTTCATGCCCCTGGTTTATATACACAAGCATGCTCACCACCCTGCGTGATTTCAAAAGCACAGAGTAGATAGATTTTGTGTGCTTTTGAAATTCACGTGAATCGTCTTGTGGTCATGCAAGAAAGCAGAACACACCAGAACCCAGAGAATAAAAAAAGGAAAAAACAGCTTTGGATGCTGGTGTCTCTGTTTTTAACCCCCCGTCGACCCACCTGGTGACCCAGGAAGTCCGGGCCTGGACTCTACAGATACTGAAACGTGTTGGGAGTCACTTGCTGAAAACAACGTAAAAGACAGTTTTAAGTTAAGTCTCTAGTTTGACACTATTTTTTAGTCAGTTACGTGGATGCTCCAGGACGTCACGTGGTTTTATGTATTATCTCCACAGGACATGACCTTATAAGCGATTAAAAAGTATATATTACTTTAAGTATTATTTTCTTTATTCTAGTTACTACTGCAGTAGCAAAGCCATCTCAGGTAAAACCTAGATACAGTAGCAACACCATACTGATATACAGTAATTTACAAGTGCCTAAAAGTTTCAACACACACTGATTTTTGCAGCATTTTAGGGTTAAATCTCAAGCTCTGTAGACTGAGAGTGTAAATTTAGAACAATTTAAAATATGGGTTAGGAATCATTACAAGACAACTGACTACACAATCTTCTTCTCAGTTTCTAGATACATTTTCATACTGAAAATCAGATTTTTTTTTTTGAAGATACAGTTCTCAAGAGAGTTATGTCTTATTTCTCTAAAAGACAAAACAAGTTGGTTTCTGTTTTTAATGACATGACATGACGATGATGAATCCTGAGTTCCTGAGTGCTCCGTCAAAGACCTACATCTTTATATTTAGCATTACAGCTCATGATTTGTTCATAAAAAAATGAACCGCCAGGTTTCAAACACAAGCATGGTGCCTCAGTGGATACACCTGAGACCAACTTGTTTTTGATATGAATCTGGTGCCGTTGCCGTCTATGCCGCTGCCACCAGATGGCACAAGACATTTCTAAATTTTACACAAAGTGGCTGTAAGTATGACACAGTATGACATATTCTCCACTACATTATCTTGTGCAATTTAGAAAATACAGTGTGTAGCAGCAGACAAAAATCTGTTTCACATTCTCTGTTGGTAAGGTGGGGATAAAGTATTCACAAGGTATCTTTGACCCTGGAGGGTAGAACATAGGGGCATGTTCAATATATCCTCAAACGTGAACATCTGTCTGCTCCGATTTAAAACTGAGAATTATTTATTTTAATGTAATTCACACAACAAGCGACACCTGCACTGACACTTCAGTGCTTGTAACAAATCAGTCTTCTAACCCCTAAACTGCATCAATCCTTATGTCCACTAGATGGAGACATCTGTCAGTGAATCAGTTTGTAGTTAGCTCCGGCCAGCTCAAGGAACATGAACTCTACAACACCATGTGCTGTCACACACATTCCCAGCCATACCTAACCAGTGAGCTACGCTAAGAGTGTTAAGGTACTTAAGGTTAAGGTATTTTCGATCTTTGAAATTAAAAGGATACCTTAGTGATATGTGCTAGACAGAAAGAGGTTGTATCCAAAGGCATCTGTAAAAACACTCCAAAAAAACCTCCAGTCCAGAAATAATACAGAAACACAAACAATGCTCCGTCTCGAGTTGGTGGTGATGTCTCGGTGCCAGCAGGACTCTTTGCAGGAAGTGTTGACTCTGTCCGGATAAACTCACCTGATTCTTCTCTATGCGAAACCTCTTTCCTGGTCTGGGGCGGCGGAATAGGGCGGGAAGACTCGGTAGTGGTCTGCAGGAAAGTAATCATGCAACAGAGAGAAATGCATATTTAAAAAGGGCAATGGATGATGTGATGGCTGAAAATTGTCCTCTTACATTTAATCTTTTACGCATGTTCTTTTACTATTATGAAGAGCTCAGCCATCTATCACCATAATAACTATTGTTATTATTACTAACATTGTTATGGCTCAAAAATATGTATTGTGTTTTTTATCCATAACTTTTTCTCCGTCTATACTCTTTATGTTAGTCCGTCCACATTTGCTAGGGTTTAGGTGTGAGATAGTTTTGGTGTTTTCCCCTCTTGTTGTTCTCTGTTCCCTAAAACATAGAAACCTAGACCGTGTAAATGATGATGCATCCCTTCGCTCGGGGCCAGACGCCGCAGCCGCCCCAGGCAGCCGGTCTCTGGACCAGCTGTATATGTGTTTCAGTACTTCTCTGTTTATTCTCGTTCTTCAGAGACAACGCTTGTTTGTCACTCAATTATTTGCTTAATCCCTCACCAGGAATATAATTTCCACGACAGTTGACATTTACTGGAAGCTGCGTTGAGCATGCTCTGCCGTTTTATTTCTATTGTTACCCCTCCTACATTTAGCCTTGATGAATAAATGTAAGAACCATGTCGCTGCATGGGGAAAAAGTAGGGCCCGTTCACATTAATCCCAAACAATCTCAAGGAAAATGACTCATGTTTCGACACTGTGTTACCACTCGATTGCAGTAATGTTTACAGTCTGTGCAGCCGAAGCTCTCTTCCCAACTAACGAGACTGTTTCCCAGCTCTACAACAAGCTTTTTTATGCATGATGGAGTCAGCATGTGCATGGCACCAACGGGAAGAACAAAACCTTTCTTTTCTTTTTCTTTTGGCAAATTGTTGCTGTTTTTCCCGTAATTGCAGTTTATATGTTAATCGCTGTCAGACATCTCAGTGCCTGGGCCCGTGTTGCAAAACTCCTCTTTAAGTGAACATTATGAAGGCTGCCAGGGGACACCGGCCCCGGTCAGTCACACTGCTAAATATCATTAGGAAGAGTGACACCGACACTGAGAGTACAATAATTGAGTTTGTTTGCAATACAAATCACACACGCCAAACTTCACTGGTATTCATTTTTGTGTATTTGTGTGCACGTGTGTGTTCACCTCATAGCTGTCACTCCAAACCCCATTTTTAACCTGCATAACTGAACTATTTAACGTGATCAAATTAAAGGGGTTAAACGTCATTTTTTTATCCCTAGACTTTTGTAATGCCTTTCTATGACTTGCACACGCAAATCAAATGGATTGTGATTGTGGACAAATGAAAGACAGACTCCAGTCTATCAACACAGTTGGGGGAGGTGGAGGTCACCTAAGCTCCCAAACTTCCTAGGGTAACAAATGTGGGGGGGTTGTAATGCAAACACCCCGTCGTTCGTAGCTCATTCTTCACCTGTGACACACCCTGGATTGTCACCTGAAGAATTCAAGAGAAGAGTGGGATAAAGAATGTAGGAGGAGGGGGGGGCTGAAGGGACAAAGTGAAGCTAGTGTTGATAAATAACTAGTTTCCTCTCTGGGAAACTATCCTCCCCGCTGTGTTGCACAGCACTGCCTCACGCTAAGAATTTGGCCAGATCATTATTGACTTTCCTAAGTTGATATATGTATTACTGTGATAAAGAATACTCTTCTTGTTCACTCCTTCAGCGATCCATCATAGCGCAGAGGGGATGACGGGTGGGAGGCTCCGATCTTTAGAAGACGGCGTTGATGGATTTGAACCACACAACCCCCCGAATGTGAGAGCAGGTATGCAGCTCCCTCGGCAATGAACGTATCTCACCTCGGCAGCAGTGTAGGGTGTTTCTGTTTCTTTTTTTTTTAATGCACACCCTACTAAGTATCACATAGGGAGCGTATTGGAATTTAATGCTCTGCCATTGGCTGAGGGATGAAAGAAAAACAGTCTGGCAGTTTAGAAAGTGCTGCAGCCTTGCATAAAAAAGTGGAAGCAGGCTTTAGGAAATTCTTTGAACAGAAGCAATCATGTCTTTCCCCCAAGCATGGCTGCGTGTCATTAAGCCTTAACAGCATACTAAATACAAAAAGTGCCTCTTAGCCAATCCTTTAGCTCCTTGGTATTTTGTCTTGGAAAAAAAAAGTAAAAGGCGTCGGCTCCTTCAGCTCTTCTGGTGATGCAATGGATTAAAATGGATCATTACAGCAAACAAAAATGCAAACGGGAGTTGGAGTTTGCCCTCACTGACATATCCTTTGTCTTCCATGAAAACAACTTAATGGAGCAATAACAGCCCCCCCAGGCTCCTATAAAAGACTAATTAAAGTAGAGCATTAGGTAATCTCACAACATTGATTTCTGTTTCATCTAATCACTACAACATGTTAACTGTGTTCTCCCGGGCTTGTTCTGCTTCCTGAATGTAAAACATGAAGGTTTTCAGTCATCGGCAGTGATCTGTGGGTTTTTCTAAACACGACGGACATTACAGACACGTGCTAATAACAACTAAGTGGCAGAACTCCACCTGAAACATCAAGTCGAAATTATACTCTTTGGGCTTCATGCTGACGGGGACACTCGGGACTCCAGAAGTGACACCGTTAAGGATGACTGCCTAGCTCGGCCATCTATCACCATAAATTCCAGAATGACAAAATGGAAAGTTTCACTTGTACAGCTCTCCCTCCCTTAACTCGTCTCTGCCCAGGCTTGCCTTAATTGTTGGACAATCGTGCAGAGTGCAGGTTCTACTTTCTGTGAGCAGACATCAGATGGAAAGACATCGGCAGGTAGGCATTAGATGCCAGCTGTTGTCTTTTCCATTTCATATTATATGGTGCTAATAAATGCCTACTGAACAGATGGAAAAGCCCCTTGTAAAAGTCGCAGAACATCAAGGCAGAGAATAGAGCAGCAATGATGAAGAGACATCCGACTCGAGGTACCTGACCCTGCCCTCCCGGTCTCCTTCTCTATCTTTCTTTCCACCTCTGTCAGTTCCAGTAGCACAGATGATTGAGAAAACAGTCAGAATAACAAGGCCTTGAGGTCTTGGATCAGATCGAGTCCAAATTGACATCTGGTTTTTCCCTACCTCGCCACTATAATTGTGAGTGGGAGACCGTGCACGCACAGTGGTGGTGTTAACACGGTGGAGGTTGTGCTACATTTCGGCCTGCATGACTTATCTCCCGGGGCGGGGAGGACATGAGTGGGAGTCCGCGAGTGTGAGAGAGAGAATAAGCAGAGAGAGTAAGACAGAAGGACAACGGTTGGGGTTGCAAAGGTTTAGAGAAACTGCAGGGGTGATAGCGGGAATAACAGCACAAGAGTGACAGCGTAAGTGAAAGGAGCAGTGCGTGGTGGCTAAGAGACTATTATCTATCGGCCTTCTTGTGATATCTGTTAGGACAGGCCTTCATACAGGTGATGAGTCTGCAGCTGCGTCTGTCCAGAGCGCATACACCTGTAACCAGGTGAATCCTCTGCGTGCAGAGTCTATGCTGAAGAATGAAGCTATAACTAACATTCAAGTTCAAAAATCTTCTTGCTACTTTATATTTGGTCACCTATAAACAAATAAACTAGCAAAACAATTTCATAGGAACACTATTATTAGAACTTTAAAAAAGTAAGTAATTTCCTTTTTGGTCCGACAAAAAGGAAAGTATGTAAAAAAGTCTTCGTCCCCAAATGTATAAGACAGAAGCGTCTCAGTTTCTAGACATCAACTCAGCAGTTTTTAATCTCTCTCGAGGGATGAGCGCTCACTCACTTATAGCGAGTAACTTGAGACGTCGCTGGTATATGTAACGCTGGGAGGACTCAGTTTGCAGATGCACGGTCTGCTGCTGCCGATAATCTTTGTCAGCCAGGTATATACGGGTCTGGCTTGATCAGCTGTTTAAATCCTCCTTAGGGAACAAAGCATTCTTCATTCATTCTCGTTCTCGCTCTGTTATACGTTCTTCATATACAATCTGACATCAGACGTATTTAGTTCCAGAGCAATGTGCAGTGACAGAACCCGTAGTGTTTCAGTATTATGTATCTCAACTTAAACATTAATGTGAGAAAGTCAAGCTGTTTGCCACTTCCAGGGAATTACCTTTTATCTAGCTTGTTAAGGCAAGTTAGAGTCCAGATCCGCGATCAGAGCATCATAACAGGCTCCTTCTGAGCAGCAGGTTAACATTTATAAATCTGTTTACTTGTTTTTTTCTGATCAGGGAGCTGCAGAAACAGTCTGCGTTCAGTAGCAAGTGGCCGCCTCACAAAGCACGCCCGCCAGCTGCCGAAGCCGAACTGTCGCGCAGCACGAATCATCGGAAGAGAGACTGATGCTCGCTGTTTGTGAGTTTCCAGAATCTATTACTGTTTTACTAAACAGGACATCAACAGGAGGGAGTTCTGTCGCGGCCGAGCGTCATTTTAACTTAAGTTAAATAGGCGACAGCTGTGTAGCGCACACAAGCCGCTGCCATGGTTACTCTCCATAGAGCGCCCGCTGCACCGAAGCGCAGAGCGACCCCGCGGGGCCAAGCGACCACGTTGTGATTTTAAGAACGTTCCCTCAGACCGACATCTTCCCCAACACCACCCAGCACGCAGCGTGCAGCTCTCCACTCCGCTGTGGCGTTTGGTCGCTTGCCTTGCTTTCGTTTATCTCCTTCTCTTCCGCACGCCGCATCCAGCGGCGTCTGCCGAAGCCTCCCTCCGCCGCTTGTTTGGGCGTTAGGCTGATCAACATCCCGCCCCTCCTGTGACCCACTGTATGTTTGACTATGTGTGCGTATGCGATAGCAACACATTAACGTGCTCAGCCCTGAGAAGAAGTTAAAGAGCTCCATAATAAACAAAAGTTGTTCCATACCGTCCATCTATGTTTCTCCGTGGTTGGTTTTGGCTTCCTGGGTTCCTCATAGCCGCTTCCTTCCCCTGACGCCTGAGGAGACCAATTACACATTTTCAGTTCATTTCGACGTCTACAAGATGTTCTGTTTCTTGTTTTACATGTTCTTGCACCATGTGTGTCCGTTCATTAATTCCACTTGGTTAAATTCAAGTCAGCTTTAAAGGAATTTAGCGTGTTTGCTGAATACCTGCACGTATATTTTAACTACACACCCTCTATGCTCTCTGTTCCCTGTGTGACAGTATTACTGCCCTATTTTAGGGGTCTGTGTTGTCTTTATTACTCTAAATGTGTCTTTTGTTGTATCAGACACATTTACAGACGTAAGCAGGTCTCCACATACTCCGGTTAGATTCAAAGCTTCTTGGTAATTCAACACCTGCAATGTGTCCAAAATACAGCCGTGTGTCAGGTTATCATTTGAGATAAAAGACACATCCTGAAATCAGAAACCCGCCATTTCCCCGTAGAATGTCATTCTCCCGTCTAATCCGGGCAACATCTAAAGATCTGCTGACAACAAGCGGTAAAAAATCTTCGACCTTGTTCTGTCAGTAAGGGGCAAGGTTTTGGTGGTCTTGTGAGGAGAACAGCTGCGAAGGCAATGTTTTACTAAATAACATCTAAGCCAGGCTGATGGGCTGCAGTGAGACACCTGTGTGTTTGTGTGTGGGTGGTCATCTGTTGCGGCAATAAAATGTCATTATTTGAATTACTTCAGGGCGTCTCCCCCATCGAGTTACTGTTTTATCTTTCTAACGTACAGAATTTCTTCTTCTTTGCAGCCGGTTGTGTTCACAGTGCGATTCGTCGTCACTCACCATATCTGAGTCATCCTCGTCCTCTTCGCAGTGCCTCTCAGCAGCGCGGGAGTCTCCCACCACCCTCAGCTCACCGATCACCCCCTGTCGCAACACAAGGACAAGGTGTTTTGATGCTTGATGATACATATAATTATGCCAGGACAGCACTTAACGGTCCTCGCACACACAAAAGATGTCTTACTTTCAACATGCATGTGTGCATATCTCTGGACTTGGGGTTTTTGGTGATATATTTATGGGAATTCCCCCTTCAGACAAAATCAGAGGGGCTATTGATGTCTCCACTGTGCCTGTGTTAAGAGCCTCTATCACAGGATCCTTGCACACGATCTGATACATGTTCCCACACGGGATCCTCGCACAGATAGCAAGAACGCTATCTCGCAGCCTATCAAAGGGCCATTAGCTGCGAATGAAGAGGTCGTTTCTCAGCCGCTCGGTTATTTGAAGTTGACTCTTCAGGACACATTTATGTGCTGAGAAAAAAAGTCAAATGGATTTTTTTTGTAGAGCTTTGAAGATAAATAGCAACGGTTCTTTGACATTTAAACCCAGTACAGGCTTTTAATGGTTGTACTGGCTGCTTTTGTAACTTGTACAGCGTTTAGTTGACAACAAATGCTTTAGATCTTCACAATAAATCTTTTTCTGTGCAAGAGATGAACTAAACTGACACGGCAGTATGTTTTTTTTTTGCTAGAGACATCTACTAAACAAATCCTATTTCGGAATGGAATGTCCCTTTTATAAATACATAACGTAAATATTTAGATGTCAAAGACGCTCGCTATGGCTTGATTTGATTAGAAGAATTAAATTAAAGAGACCTCTCTAGCTTAGGGCCATGCTAGGGTCAGCAACAAGTCCTAAAGGAAGAAACAAGGTTAGGTTCATTTTTACTGTAAAAGGTTTACAAAATATACTTCTGACCTTAAATGGGCTTAAAAGAAAAAAACACACCAAAATAAGCAGCTGTATGTATTAGATTATAATTGTCATTATGAATAGAAGATATTTTTTTCCTACTTAATGTTGATGAAAGCCAGACACATAAATGACTGCAAAGTCTCTTTAATGTCTTATTTAAGATAAATATAGAAGAGTTGCATGAATTAAAGATATCACCTTACCCCGAGGGAAATAGGTTTTAAAGTGTCCCTTTAAAATAAATTATGCAATTATCTGTCTTTTATATCTGAGATTATAATTAACACACTAGTACAGTTCAAAAAGTCATATTCCCCAGATTCTAAGTGAATTATAAAACAAAATGCATTTTGTAAATCCCTAAAGCAACAGAGTGTCACGTATCAATGTTTACAAATGGAAACATTATGGAAATTATGGAAACAGAAACCTGTACTGCCCATGGTTTATCTGTTTTACACAATTAGCTGCACGCACAGAAACTGAATTAACAATCACCACTGATTGTAGGCATGCAGTGGCACGTTTTCTCCGTGCAGGTAGCCAAAGGTGAACTACTACGACCCTTCAGAAGCTGAGGTCAGCAAGCTGTTGGGATTCTTCAGCAGTCAAATGACTGAAATAAATTATATTCCAACTGCGAGGTCTTCCAATTATTTGCAGACTACCCTCAAAAGATTGTGAGGTGAGGTCAACATTTATGTTATGGTTTAGAGAAGGCCAATTTGAGCGATCAAATCATATCAGAGTTATTCAGCCAAGATGTTTCGCATGATTAACTACGAAAAAATCAAAACACTATACTGCACTTTTCCAAAACTTCACTGTCTCAATGCGGTTTGTGTTGCTTCAGGAAAAAGAAGCAGTTTGGGAGTGTGAAACGAGCAGTCTGCTGACTCCGAGTAAGAAAGAGTCTTACTTGTTCACTGCAGAAGAATCATGCAAATATTTCTTTATCTACTATGGAAGCTTTAACAAAAAATAATAATCATATAACCCTTATTTTACTTATTTAATTTCTTGATTTCATGGGCCTGAATAGTGTTTTGTTCGAAACAGAAAAGGCCTGTGTACACACCAGGAACTTATCAGGATCGGCTCCTCCAGCTTGCCCAACAAAGACCCCAGCGCCGGCCTCCAGCTCCATCTCGTCCGGGGACCTCTCGATGCGCATCACCTGAGGGTCTATGTCACAGTTGAGGTAGAACATCACCTTGTCATCCCTCACAGCGAGGGCAAATCGAGTCCAGATATCCCTCATAGAGGGCACAAGGAACCTGGCGGCCTCATAGGACTGCTGTGAGTCAGGCTCTGTGTAGTACAGGATGACGTTCTGGTTGCTGCCCTGCACGGCTGACAGTTTAACACCCACATACATGATCTGCTGTGAGGCATCTGTGACAGAGAAGATGACGCCGCCCCTTGTCAGAGGTGGGTTTAAGGTTGAATATGAGGGCGAAGTCTCTGTAGAATGGGTTCGGCAGGTGGGCGCGGGCCAACTGGCCCGTGTTGGCGTCGGGGCCGAAGACAAAGCCGGGGCTGTTGTCGGGCCCGTAGATCTGGGTGATCTCATTTGGAGGAGGATCCCCAATCAGCTGTAGCAGGGAGACTCCACTGTATTCTAGAGGGGGAGAGAAAAAAGGATGTAAGGCCACAATATGCTTGAAATATATTGGAGGTTAGAAGGGAGGGCTGCATGGCAGGGTATCATGTTAGACCAGATTATGTCAGGCTGATGGGGGTTGACTTAAAGGGAATGTGCCTGATGGATGCTGATAACTGCAAAGGTCCTACAAAAAAACAACTCAACAGCGTAATTTGTCAGTGATGTTTTTGAAAAATAATGTAAAAAGCATCTAAACATTTCATATTATCTAAATGCCAAGTCGACACAACTGCCTCCAACCAAACTGTGGACTTTTCTGAGAAGCGTTGGCAAAGCAGCTCAGCTCAGGGGACCACGAGCAAACAAACAGTTCATAAGCCGAAATATGGAAACCGTTAACATCCGCCCAAAAAAGGCAAAGGCTGAGGCTGGGAAAAGCAGATCACTTTAGCAGACATCGCAAGGTCCAAAGAGAAGACCAGCAAACGCCAAACTTCTACTTCCTGACCTGCAGCGAGATGTAAAGGGCGCAGTCTGAAAGATGCAGCACATGAAGATGTGACCTGGGAGTTAACTTCACACTTGAGCGTACAAAGCATGCGTCAGGATGGAAGCCTTTGTATTTAATTTCTAAAAAAGATTTAAGACTTATTACTGAACGTAGTAATAGAAGGGTCTGAAACTAATGTGTCAGAAGAGCTAAAAACATGCAGAGCTGCAGCTACTAGATCTCCGCAAACTACCATTAAAAAATTGGTTTCTTTTTTTTGACCTGTGTGCAGAATTGGGTAAATATGGATAACTACGCGTCGCATTCCTGAAAACACTAAAAACGACAATTAAAAGAAGCGAAAGAGTCTTCCGACTTGTGTGACATCTGCTAAATGTCACTGCAGCAGGGACCAACAGCTGGGCCCGCTGCATATCTTTGCTCACGCTTCCATCACCCTGGGTGACTCCGGCGAGGTCAGTGCAGAATAATTGGAGGCAAGAATACAAGGAGCACAAAGAACCATGTGTATCCATTCGCATTCATGGTGGAGACAGACTAAACTTTTCTGCTTTGATCAAAAACGATGTTTTCCCGCGTTAAAAGAGAACTCACAAAAATCACTGTTGTGGGTCAACACTTGACGTAGTTTCTGGTGCTTTGAAGAAATGCTTTGCTTCACCACCTGGTGACTAATGTGAGAGCTCTATTGCTCGGTTCAAAGCCTCCCCACTGCCCTGCGTACTGGAGATCAGTGGGGTTGGCGTTTGGCTTTGTTGAGAGCTTAAACACACGAGGTGTTTGGCTGAACCCGCTTTTCTCTGTACGACCAGAAACGCGAGCCCGGACATTCTGCATGCTGTCTGAGAACTAAAGATGCTTTCATTTGAATGTGAGCTGACAGAGGATCCAGTCAAGCTGCAACAGGACAGCAATAAAAATACTTTCCACTCATTTCTGACCAAAGATTCATCACTAAGCGGGTTGCACATTTGAATTTGTGCTAATCACATTCTGTTCATGTCACCAGAACATTTAAATAAAGCACTGACAGGGTAAAAATGTGTCAGAAATACCAACCAAATCTGAAAAAGCACATTTAGATAAGTGATAAAAATGTAAAAAACAAACACTCTACCAAGTATCCTCTCTGGGTCACTTCACATCTCGGTGAGAAATCACATCAGAAACATTTATCCAACACAACATGTCACTTCTAAACTCCTGAGACAAACAAGACCTCAGAATAACTCAGACGTTTTCTGCCCAAACCAGAAAATGTTAACGGGTATTATTAGTCCCAGAATCAGAGCACCTCAGGTAGCCTGTGGATCCACGACTCCTGCACAGAGGGCAGTTAACAATAAACTGTCATTTGCACCAAGCCAAGCAGATGTTTACTCAGTCAGAAGGAGAAACCTCGAGGGTCTCGTCGGTGGGCCTGTGCTCACATGTCTAAACCTGGCTCGCTTTTATGTGCACAATCTCTGCCAGAGTAGGGTTGAAAAAGGGAGAACTGCAGTAACTGAGCGGCGAGAGCCCTCATGTTTTAATTTGTAATCCTCCTGCTACGGGTGCTGAAGCTGACATGTGAGCTAAAACACAAACACTTAATAACTGAGCGTGTACACTCACTTTTTCCCAATGAAACGTAATGAGAATGATTTTGTTCTGAATGACAACCTTTGTAGTGACAAATGTCTGAAAGCTGCAAGTAATTTGCAAAAGACATTCAAACTGTTAAGTGTAAATTAGCAGCTGGACATAAAAAAGATTTAATTTGTGTTAAACTTCAAGTTCCAAAAAAATTGGAATGTGAGGCGCATCTCTGAAAAGAGCCTGGTTGTCTCTCAGCATGCAGCATTAATGACGATCTCTTTATCCTATAACTCAAACATCTGATTTTCTCATGATCTTGAGACATCCTCACACATGCACTCACGTTCCAAGCTTCCCAAACCCCTCATTAGTGAAATATGTCACCTATTAGTCATCACTTACACCGACCACATGTGCACTCTTTTGGACTATGTTCAGAACTGACCACAAAAAGAGAAACATCCGTGTGAACCAGACGGAAAAATAAACGCGATTTACTACAAGTCTAAAAAAATAAAAGGACCCTGATGTGATTGTGCCAAATGCCTGTGAAGAAAAAGGGAAAGCTCTGACATGTAAATAAAGACAATTTCATTACCGGATCTAAAGCAGATGAAAAGGTTTGACCTGCTTTAGGCTGGCAAAGGAATGCTTTTGCCGAGGCCTGCTCAATGTGCCTGCATTGTCAGCAAAGGGCCAACCAGCCGTTCCCTCTCACAGATCAAAAATCGTTGGATATACAAAAGGTTCACCATTAGCATTTTAAGTGCAATCTCAATTCAGGTTTTCCAAATAGCTTTTGTTAACCAGTGACGGCTTCAAGGCCCATCGGGCTTAGAAAAAGACGGTTGATGAATGGCGACGTGCTGGGTTTATGGTTGTAGTCTGTCTCGTCAAGACGGCCGCTTACTGACCAGGAATGCAGCACATTCCAAGATGGGGTACAAGAGATTGTGATACCCTGTTGATAAAGCTGTATATACAGCGTCAGACTGTATACACAGCTTTGCGAAATACAGGATCCCGTATAATCCATGGGAAAACATTTGGACATCTGGACTGTCCCAGAAAACATGTTACTTTCACTGACTATGCTTCATCACCACTTAAAACCTCCCTTGAGGCCTGCTGACAGGGGTAATGATCTCTCCCGTCGCTCCGAGAAAAAAGCTGGTCAGTGGTCTGACCTTTGAGTGTCAGAGTTCACCCCTGGAGAAATGACTTACTATCACATGATTGTTGAAAAACAAAACAATCTACAGTCACTAAGCAACATAAACTATGTCTGTAGGGATTGTTAGGCTTTTGATTTAAAAGTTAATTAAATTTAGTCACATGGTTTGTGATGTCTGCTTATCTGATCCTGTTTGATTTTGTGGTTTTAATGTATGTCTGGCTACTATACAGGATTAAAGGGGAGTCATTTAAATGTTTATATTGTTAAATCATTGTAATTAGTGGAATCTATTTTATCTGCGATGGACTGGCAACCTGTCCAGGGTGGACCCCGCCTTTCGCCTAATGTCAGCTGGGCAAGGGTCCAGCGACCCTGTACGCAGGATAAGCGGTTGGATGGATGGAATCATCTGGCATTTTATCTGGCAAAATAAAATTTTATATAATAAGAGGAAGTAAGCATTGGTACACACAGGTGGACTATACAGCAGCGAGTTCATTATTGTATCTTATGGAAGTAGATATGCTATGTTATGTTCTTAACAACAATCTTGCGGTGCAAAGCAAAAATAAACTAACATTGTTAAGGTAGCCAGCAAAATATCTGGAACCAAACAACTTTCCTTGGCAGACATCTATAAAACACAAGACTCAGACTAGCTCTGACTTGTTCTTCTCCCCTCTGGGTGAAGATACAGATGGCCCAAAATAAAAACTAACAGATACACATTTTCCTTTGCGTCCAAAGCAATTAATGCCCTAACTCTGCTGCTGAGAACGATAGATTGTCAAGGCTACCATTCCAACTTATTGAGTTCTTTTAGTCGAACAAAAGAGGTTGTATATAACGGCTGTTCTCATCTTTCTTTCCTTTCCTTATCCTTGTTCATTTGCAAATTAAATTTCCCCTGGTGGGACAATAAAGAATGAACTTGAACTTGAATCGTACGATGATTACTTCATAACAATGGAACAGAAAATCTATCTTCTAATTTCTCTAATTGCTCTGTAACCATGCAAAGGTGTGAACTGGAAAACAAATATGAACAGAGGATGTTCTGAACATCAAGGTCTATATATCAAAACCATGAATAAACGGTGCTTTCTATCTGCAAAAGATATTCTGTGAACCTCTGGGTGAATTGATGCTGACTGATGATGCAGAATGCTCGGAAAAGATATCAAGCCAAAAACCACATCATAGTTCAGGAAGAAGGCTCGTCCTGAAGACTGAGCTGTAATTCTCAGACCACAAAAAGGAAAATGGGTCTGCCACAAGCTGTGCACTTTACTCTTTGGGGAAGGAGTAAGATGATACTGTTCTCAACCACGTTCTCTACCTTTAAGTGACAAACCTTCAGGGTAAACAAACCCTTTGCCACATTTATAGTACGTGTGATATTCACAGGGGCACAATGGAAATGCTTCTAAATAGGTTTAGAGCCCATTCAAACTGTTGAAGATGACACTGCTCTTCAATCCAGTTTGAGACATCCTTGTACTTTTCTACTGTGTTTTGCAACGCTGCCTCATCAGTTCTCATTTCGTGCAACACAAACCAGAGGGGGCAATGAGTTTCTGGCAGCAAGGACATCAGACCACACTGTGCCCATAATTGGAACCCCCCTGAGAGCCAACTCAAAATGATTCCCTGGCAAGCAGCAGGCTGCAGAACCAGAGCCAACTTAGGGCCTTTCTGTAACGAGATACAATATCAATCTCGGCTCAATGGAACCGTGTTGCTACAAATCGGTGTCAGACCACCAAACTGGTGTCCAAGCCACAAAACACAAACTAAATGTACACAAACATTCAGATACCAGCAAAACAGCAGTGCATATCTTAAGGGAAAAACATCCTTTTCATGTTTTAGACCACCACAGAGGCGACAGGATTCTGTTTAATATCAAATACAGAGCCTAAACTGACGGAAACTCCTGGAGTTCATCATACAGGATATAGTTTTACCGTCAAGAACCAACCAAAATAAATTGCAGCTGACCTCCAGACCCTGATATGAATGACTGCCCATCTTTCAAGCAGGAGACTGGTAACCATGGAAAAACATCATTAAAAGGGCTATTGTGCCCTAACAATCCTGTCTTAGCCCCCCCGTGGTAAAAGGATCACATCTGACAGATTTCTTACAAAGTTTCCATGCACACGCAGCTATCTCTGCAATCTTCCCACAGTAAGACCCCACATACACATATCTATAGGCTACATTCACATATTTCAATGTATAAATGTTCCACTGTTTTTCATGCTCCATGACGAGGGCCCTTAACACTAATTTCATCCAAAATACCAACTCAGAAAATGCAGTATATCACGACACATTCTTGCATGACAGGTCATAGTTAAATGATGTAGGAGGGGGGTGGTATTAGGGGCCAAATAAAAAGGAGAATATGAGTGCCCTCCTCCCACACATCAAGCGAACACAGCTGCAGATAGCGAAAAGCTTCCCAGACACTGCACAGTAGTGGTTCTGATCAGAAAATTTAAGAGGTCTAAGAACTCATAAGAGCTCAGTAGAAAACAGCCCAAGATAGCCAATAAAGCGGGGACTGAGGGCACACATTTACAGATCTTTGTAACACATTATCTTGACTATTGATGCGTGACCTCATTCGGCTTCAAGCAAAGCCCACCAACCTGTTAATCACTTTTAAAAATTTACCAATTTGACCACTGGCTGCAGGAGTAAGACATCAGCATGAGTCTTTTAGCTAACAGAAAACATGTGAGGCTAGAATGCTAATGGACAACCTCTAATTGACTCTGAAGTTAGTCAGTTATCTTCAGGGTCTGGGTGCAAAAACACCTCATAGAAGTAATTTAATAGCAAAGTAATATCAGCCTCGGGGTTCCATCTCAACAATCACTAACATCTAGCAGTGTCCACTGGTAGATTTTTGCCATGGCTGGGTTTGAATGAGTAATGCCAGATCTATCCAAGAATGATTTAGAGTGACTGAAAGCACTCCAGCGATACCTTAAGGCCAACATGCATGCCTTGGTGGTGAACCAGCTTCTGAAGAAACTTTAAACCCCGTCTTCTGAGTGTAACAAGATCATTCGCCTCAGGTCAATTTGCGCTGTCTGCTGTGTCTCAAAGCTGTTTCATAAGCCTTGCATCCTTTTTGAGCTTTCTCGAAACACATGGAGCTATGTGGAGCAGTTACAAACGTGTTACACCTCACTAACATAAACAATTGAAGTCTGAAGCTATGCAGCACCAGGAAAGCTAGCACTTTTATGTAATTCACAACAAGACGACATATGAAACATAGCCCTTATCCCCCCGATTAGAAAACCACACTATCACCTTGCACACCAACACATAGAAAGTTCAAACAAACACAAATCTATTTGGGCCCAGACGCATCACTTAGTCCTGGAACCAGAGATATTGTCCACTCATGTCTGTCAGTGAAGCAAGCTGTCAGAAAGATAGTGAAGCTGTAAAAAGACACAGTCTTGGACTGAGAGTGGAGGGCAGGGCAGTAACCATGTAAAAAGGGAATGGCTATAAAGCCATTCATAATTTGAGGCACAGCTTGCTCACATAAACAGATTTTCTCATATTAGATTGTTTGATATCCGACTAAGAACACAGGATGTTCTCACATGAATCCGCATGCACTAATAGCAACGAACATCTGAGTCATTTTCCTAATTATTTTTAGGTCATGCATTCTCCTGGTTAGTCTCGGCGAAAACAACTCAAATGCACACTAGTCCTATTAATCGTTAGAATTACTGCAGCTACCAATTTAACCCTAAACTACAGTATAACCACTAGTTTACTGGAATTTTTACAACGTTAGAAAATTTCACATCACTTGAAAAGGCGACTGCAAACAACCAATCCACTGTTCTGGTATTAGACCTGAAGTATTCATTAAATCTAAAGGCATTTTTGTCACAGTAATTATAAGCACATGAGATGCCGCAAAAACTGAATTACACTACAACACTCTACTGTAGATTATGCACACCATGCACTCCAGATAAGATAGAAACAAGTGCCGTATATAAACATCTCTTTTCTTTGGCATTCCCTTCAGGTTAAGTCTGTTATTATTCCTGGTTATTTTAATATCACTATATATCGTATATGTATATTATGTTTTATTGTTGTACTTTTACTGTGTAAGTAGTGTCTTCTTTTTGTATTTTAACCTGTGAAGCAACTTGGTCAACCTTGGTTGTTTTAAGTGTGCTATATAAATAAAATTGATATTGATACTGATATGGTGATTCATTCTTTTAACATTTTCTCCTGTTAAAATGAGTAACCTGAATCTAGAAACTCTCTAGCTGTCATAAATTATTTTGCTGACCTCACACTGAAAACTACTGATGCAAACATGACTGCTTCCCATGCATGACCACCTAATATGTCCGTTCCTGGACAGACAAATGCACATCAAGTTGCCTGCAAGTCAATCAATGTCAAAAGAGACATGCAAATCTAGATGCCAAATTATCTACAGTGAGCAAAATATTATTAGTATGTGTGTGTGTTTTATAATGGCCCTGAAGTAGTAATTCACATGCAAGCCAAAGGACAAGGGAAACACATACTGTACATGCAACACTGTTAAGTAAAGTGCTGACACCATGCTTGTTAGGCTGTAGCCAGAACAGGGTTAGCAAACTTAAAGCATGCTTATTTTTATTTTAAGTTATTTTGCTGTTCATGGGGACCAAGACATTGTTAATGCCTTTGATTGTGCTGACAGGGATGTAATTATTTTGGTTGGGTGTGGGGTATTCGGTAGTAGGTGGGAACACCGGACAAACTGGGGAGTAAGGATACCGAAAACTGGTTCAAAATGAATCCCCAAACTGGGATTAATTTGAACCAGCGATTACCTTTCTGATTACTAAGTGACAAGCACTGATACCCATCATCCTCCTCGTCTGGTAGGGTGTGGCACTCCACAGGGAGGCGTCCCTCATCCAGGAGTGTCCAGCAACTGTCCCGCAAGACTTCGCAGACGCTCCGGCAAGGCAACACCGGCAGCGGGACCAGAGAGCTACACTTTGGTACCAAGAGAAGGCAGAAAAACCACTCCAAACTATAGTGGCAACGTGACCTCAACAGCCATGCCCATTTGTTAAGGAGCACCTGGACTTCCTCCACACTGCTCTGATTGAGGTAATTGGGCACGACAAACCTTTCCCCAACCGTGGAGGAGCAGAAAGGAAGAGCAGCGTCTAGCAGCAAGCATTGTGGTGATTCTATCGCCAGCGTTGATTTGGCTAATTCTGTGTGGCTTTCAGCTGTTGCCCACACACCTAAAGCTGCCTGGCTTATTGTGGTTGCTTGGCTAGGCGCTTGTTCACTTACTGATGGTTGAACAGAATCAAACATTTGACCGATTTGGCCGGTCATCACTTTCTTGCTAGTAGCTGATGCCTGACTAGGCACTTGAGGTTGTATAGCTAAGGGCATTAACGTAGCGTCTGCTCTCTTGCTAGCTGTTTGTGGTTGGGTAATTAACATTTGGGTAGTTGTAAAAATTGCCTGGCTAGCAAATGAAGCTTGTCTAGTCTGTAAAACTTGGTTAGGTAAAGCTTCCTGGTTAGCTGTTGATTCACCAGCTGGTAAATGAGTAACTTCCGCGAGTTGGTTGTCCTTAGTTACCTGGGTAGTTTCTAGAGAGTTATTACCTTCAATTGTAGTTAGTGAACCTCCTGGGGAGTTTTCATGAGAATACTTTGTCAAATTTAAGTCATTAGCATTCCAATTAGAGCTGCTGTTAAGATTTTTATTTCCTCTAGTGATGTTGGGGATTTCCACAGACAACTGACCCTCATCTGTTCTGTTACTGGTGATCCAAGCACTCTTTTGAAACTTCAATTTTAGCTCATTTGTTTGGGACACTACACTGCGTCCACTATCTAACCCTTCATGACCAGTGGGCATTACTGCTCCTTGTTGGGTTTCCTCAGAAACTCCCTGTGTTTCAAAGCCAGTTCCCCTCCTAAATCCAGCTCCTGTTGCAAATCCAGATTCAGATCTGAACTCAAGGTCAGTCACTAGACCTGACCCAGGGTCTGATGTCAAATCAGACTCAACCCCAGATCCAAGTTCTGATACATTTCCTCTAAACCTTAAATCATCAGATGCTCCAGAACCTATACCATTTAGTGATGATGTTCCATTACCAGGTTTACGTATGCGAGATGAAATCCGCGCTGTTCCCTTTTCTGATGCATGTACATTCTCCAGTTCTGGTGGAGGTATAGCGGTCAGTTGAGGAGCCGCGGTGGTCTCATCCCAAGTCTGCACAAGCTTTCGGATCACATGTACCTCATCAACGATCTCCGCTCCAACCCCTGCAATATTCTCCGATGGCGGTTCTCCACTACCTGCTGTGCTACCAGACCCCTCATGTTCCACTGTTGGGGCCAAAGTGGTAGAATCAGTCCAGGACCAGAACCAAGCATCAGTGTAGACTACCCACAGGGCCAACAAAAACAAAGCTCCAATCTGGGTCCTCATCTTAGGCATAATTGTCAAGTCTTGACCACGTCCACCCACTTGATCAGGCTCCCAAGGTGAATTGTGACATGTCCACACGGCCACTACACTTCTCACACACACTTTCCAGCTCTGTCTCCACACACACTCCACTAGGCACAGAGGAAAAGTGAAGAGGAGTGCCCCATTCAAAAGAGTAAAGGGGGGAAGCAGGAGGAGGTGTGCGCTGTATTGGCTGCCCTGGCAATATTCCCTCTCCTAGCTCCTCCTTCTTTCTCCTTCTCCTTTTGTCACAGCGGTGAAAATCGATCTCTCCTGCTGACTGATAGCCTTGCCTTTCAGAGTACAATAGTGATGCTTTCAGTGTTTTACAGAGAAGGGCAATTTGTTCCTCTTGACTCGTCCTCTTTGTTGAAACATGATAATAAGAAATCTACAGATCTAGCAAAAAAAAAAAAAAAAACCCTGCAAACTCCACTGCAATAATGCAACCCATTATTACCTGCTGTGGTATGTCAACATGTTTAAAGCAATTGTATTATTGCATGGGATCAACACAATTCAAAACTTAAACTAAAGAAATTCAATCTATAGCATTTTAACAGTTTGTCTTACAATTAGATCAAGACAGTGTCAAACTCAAGACATTACTTCATGCAAATCCATCAGTTTATTTTCTTTATTTTAAGTGTGGATGTACCCTAAACATCTGCATACATTGAGCCTGCTCTACAAGGTGCCATTTATTGTTCACTCCACTTCAGACCCCGATTTTCAGTGCTCTAAGTTACACAATAATCCAGGCCTCACTTTCTTGTCCAGACTGGTTTCTGCCTTTGTGATCAGTTGACAGAGACCCTCTGCTAATGGGAGCTTAGTGATTAAAGGAACAGGAGGTTTGCGTCTCACTAATAGCACCGGGGTTTAAAATGAAGGCAGGCATTTTGCGCACAGCATGCCGTCACCCCTCTAAAATCTCCAGACACTTTTGTTGAGATGCATAAAACAAAACCTTGACAACTGTATCCTGTAGTTCACAGTTGTAGCCTGGTGTCACCGATGATCCTGCTGACCCCTGTCTGCAAGATGTTTGTTTGGTTTAATAAAGGTGGAGGTGGGGGGCACCAAAGAATTTGAAAGGTAAGATGGAAAATATTGACAACTTGCTAAAAGAAAAAACTGAAAAATTAAATTAAAATTTGAATACAACGCAGCTGTTATCTACATTATTATGCTAAAAAAAATCTGATTAAAACTGCAAAGACATGTTAACTGAATTAACTAGTTAACTTTGATCTATTAAAGAAAATAATACAGTACATCTCACTTTTATATCACAAGGCCAAGCTATTTTTGCACTTTTTGCCCTGAAGAAAAGTTCAGTGAAAGAAAAATAGTGTGTGTAGTCATATGAAAAGCAGCTTCCTTTTGGGCAAACATGATTAAGGGGCTTGTAGTTGTCTTTAGCTGGTGTCTGTCTGACTCTTATCTACAGAACATTTGTACCTTCAAGGAACAAAAACGGATAAAAATTTGCCGTTAAAGAATGCAACTTCAAGGGGCGATCTATGTTCAGTGACACAATTCTAAGTATGATTACAGTAATTGTAGATTAGTTAACCTTTTGGCCATTTGTTCACTCTAAAATTGTCAAAAATAGACATTTTAATAATAACAGTTTCTTGAGAAAAAATAAATGACAACTTTCTGTGGGAAAATAACTCCTTTTTTCAACGTGCCTTTCAAGCAATGCTCTGCAAGAAAGTGACCAAGTTTCAGGAAATATTAAAAGTGGACTGGTGATACATTATGACCAGCCTGTGGTCAGACAAACTCAGTGATCAAAGTAGTCTTTAGTCAGTCTGTCAACCAAAATAAACACAACGTTTATAGCAGGGACTTAGTTAATAAACCTCAGGGTAATAAACTCTGTGGGTAAGAAATGATTAGCCTTAGGGTGGTTTCACACCCACAGTTCTTTTGCTCTGGTCTGAGTCAGTGTGTTTCGGCTTCTTTTCACACGGAATAATCCAAGTGAACCAAAATGCATCACTACAAACCATGTGAAAACATTCAGATGTAGAAAGAGGTTCCTGTGTTCTGCATTAGTGTGAAAGAAACAAAGCTATGCACTTTAACATGCATGCTAACAGAAGTGCTACTGATATGTTAATGGAAGTTCATGGTAGTTGGGTTAAATCTCATTTCCACCACAAACAAACTATTCCAGTTCATTTGGAACTGCACCAAGACCACCTCCTCTAAAGGGTCTCGATGCAGGTGTTGGGTCCACGCCGATAGATCGACAGCTTTCCCATCACGCACCAGGGTTCATTGTAACTCTTGCTCTAAAGGACAAAAATAAAATAGCAGCACTTTCTCAACATTAAATCAGCAAAAATCTTCGCAGTGGTCGCTCAAATCAGATCGTGTAACTTAATGACGTTCCATCTCCTGTGCGGAGTCCCACCAGCGTGATCTGCTCTTTTACCTCTTTTAACTACACGAGATGCCGAATCATAATAACTCCCAGAATCAAGACAGTAAGAAGAAATTGGCTGAAAAAGAATGATTTGTTCAATCAAAGAGTTATTATTCCAAAAATGACAATACATTAGTCTGAAGGTGTTTTTGTACGACACTGAAAGATAAGGAGATTTTTACAGGGTTCGGAAATATTCATACACACTTGAAACATGGGAAACTTGCCAAAAGACTTGGGTGGCCAAGTATTCACCCTGTCACCTTAAAACTGAGAAACAGTCTGCTTACTTAGGGAAGAAATTGCACTTAATACAGGTAGTACATTTACACTTTTGGGGTGACAGTTTTTCAGCACTTATACTATGAACATACCTTGAACTTTGACAAAAATCCCTCTTTTCAACATCCCTTTGATGCCTAATTCTGCCCATATAGGCTGCAAGAAACATTAGGACAACAGGGCCAGAAGACTTCCTGTTTTCAGGAGAGGCATTTGTAATTGGAACAGGTAATTACAGTACGAACGGTTGACAAGTTTGCACTGTACTGTACATCAAAGACAGAAGGGAGAAATAGTGAATCCTCTGTATTTTGACACGTCTTTTTCTGGGGCTCTCAAACTCAAAGAGTCGAGATAAGCAGTCCTTTTAATAAATCTATCTTGGTGGGACTTAAAATAAGATTTTTTTTGTCGTCTGACAAAAAAACAACAGCTGGGCAATTATCAGTGACGTGGAGTGTCATGGCCATGTGCAAAAATGCACTTGTGGTTGATATTTGGAACCTAAGACTTGACAGAGATCAAATGATTAGTAATAGAACATCACCCGCTTTGCTTTGACTTTGTCCTGCTGGTCACCCGCTCGTCAGACCGCTTAAATAAATAAAAAGTCAGTGCTTTTGGTACCATTAATTAATTCCATTCACCTCCATTGTATTTTATTAGTAGGAGAAATCTTAGCAGCAGATAAAATCAAAAGTATCTCCATGGCTCAATACCATAATGTTTTTTTTTGCTGTAAATGAGTTGCTCATTTATAGGGTCACTTCACCAAAATCATAAACAAGAGACACAAGTATCTCTATAAATTCTCTCTCTTTGGGTATGGAGTTGGTTAGTGTGGAATTAGACTAAAATTATACTAATTCATGCGTTGACTGCTTTGGTTTTACCACAAATACTGATACTAATAGTAACATATCTTCCTTTATCCTTTATTAAATTGACTGCGGGTTGACATCGTAAAGTGGTTTTCCTTATTGTCTCATGAAATCCTGAGATGTTTGAGTAGGGGATGAACTGAAATTCCAGGCCACAATACACAGACAGAAGCGTGAAACCTAAGACCAGGAATGAGTCCGAGGGCTGAGACCATCAACGGGAAGATGAATGATCGCTCTAATTACAACACCAACAAAACCTGCTGAACATAATCCATGAGGGGCCAAAGGCGTCCAATTACCTGTCACTGCAAAGCAGCATTTTATGCCATACTGACTGTCAGTCAGATATTGAATTCCATATGAGTGCCAATTTCATCGGTGCTAAATATAGCATTTGTGAATAATTTAAGAATACGAGAGCATACGCGTGCAACACAATCTCCTGCACAACTGGCCCCGGGAAGAGGGAAAGTTTCAATTGCAAGTTTACAAGTTTACAAGTTAACCTTCCCTACTAACCTTAACGTAAAGTTCTACTGCAAGGCAACACTGCACAGCAAGTCATTATGACCTGAAGTGTAACTGCTGTACAAACAGAGAGGCATGAAACTAGACGCACATTACAACCCAGGTTGACAATACAGAAATGTGAGGGCCTATTCTCTGGAGCCCTTGGAGCAGCTTGAGGGCCTTTTGGCACCCCCCCCACCACCCAACCCCACACCTTCACTGATGTTATTTCAGGAAGTGGTGGCGTCGCTGACCTCTCACTGTGAGTCACAGCGTGGTCCCCGTCTCTGTGGTTATACAAACACTAAGCTCCCAGGCACTCAGAGCTGGACGTTTGAAACGACAAGCGCACATTAGGAAAAGCTACGGAGACTAACGAGCCCACGTGTGCCTGAAATATATGTAGAGGCACACATGCGCACAGACAAACTGGGGCTGCGCTTGCACAGCATGTCACAGCTGAGCAGCAGTGTAAACACTTGCACGGACACAAACTCTAACATATGGCTTGAAACACGCCCACGACTCCCCTGCCTGAGCTGCAGCCACACGGCGCGTCACAGCTGAGCAGCGGTGTTAACATATCTCAATTTCAATCGACCGCAGACATAAAAACACACCTGTAATACCGTCAACTGATAATCTCTGTCAACTGTTCGCCCACTCGCTATACGCTGCATTTTCTTTTCGCAGACAAAAGAAAACTCTCATCTGACCGTGTGTTCCCGATCAACAGGTCGCAACAGGGCTGTTCAATGGCTTTCGAGTTAACAGCCTGTTGTGAATCTAGAGTCCATTCACGTATCTCATCCTTTCTTTTAAAAGGCTCAGTCAGCAATTTGTGGTTATGTACCCTTGTTGTTCCAGTCAGCCAGGAATTAGAGGAATATACCTTATGTCCCAGAATGTAAACTTTGGGTTAGCCTTGCCTAGAAGGGAAGCATGTTGGCACCAGATAGTAAGAGACACTGATCCAGTGCTGAGAATGGAGGATAAACTGCATTTGTGTCACACTGCTGATATGCCACACATATCGCACATGTCTGAATGACAGACCCCAATTCAGATGACATGACACGTCTCTTGCAAGATCTCCTGCAAGTGAATGTGTCTCACTGACTTTGCGAGGTCAGAAGGTCACAGCTATCAGATCAGGACGGAACGGGGTCCTGTTTCCCACAAATAAAAGACTTACCACAGTCCCGAGTGCCCTGCAGGAGCAGGTTGTGAGTGAGGAACCTTGCCTGCAGTCTAAGTGCCTCTCGTTCAGACATGATAACTATTGTAAACCCATACTGTCCAAGTTTCCTAGGCTCATTATCTATGGGAGAGACTGGCTTCCGGAGACTATTCACAACACTCTCCATCTTGATGCATAATCTGTAATAATCTGTTACAGGTACAGAACCCAAATGCACTGTTTGTCAGATTAGGTTCCATTTAATAAAGCAAACGGATAAACCATCTGGGGAGTTTTAACACCATAAAAGGGAAAACTGTGGATAAAATTAAGGCTATGCACAACTGCCTTTCTGTAACATTAGCTTGTCACTCAACTGTAGCAGCCGAGGCAGTTTAGACTGCGCGGGTTGTGTTCAATTTAACGTGAATGAATTACCTGTCACTTTGAATTTGTTTAAAGGTGATTCTTTTAAAAAGTGACAGCCTTGCTCCCCCCACCACAGTGGTCTCATTGAAATGAATGAGGGAGCTCACATTCGGAGATCGATGGTCATTGTAACTTAATTGTAAGCGTGATCAAGGCCTGAATCAGAGAGTAACTAAGCGGTGTTCCCATTTTAAATGAAATTAATCTATGTGACAAGTGGTAACACTGACAGAACCTAACTAACAGAACTTAAAGAAAGTCAGTTTGAGAACCAGAAATCTTATCACATGGCAAAGGATTGAGATGTCCGTCCAAATCCAAGCAGATACTAGATGTAAGGGCAACGTTTTGCTTCGGAGACTGCTAGGCTGCATCTTTCATGCGTTTCCACTGAACAATCCAGGATCCTGTAGAAAGAGACAGTCAGACAGAGCCCTGCGGGGTTCCTCCTGCTCAGGCAAGCAGAAACATCTTGGCTATCGCTCTGAATTGGACACATTCCATAACAACAGGAGGGCCTGTGGGGCCTATACAACAGCTACAGTATAGAAAAAGGGCAGAGGGTGTACTGAACATGGGGTAGAGGTGAAGCACTCACGTTTAACCATCTTTAATGCATTGAAGAAATGTAATTTTCTCTGCAAACGCTGCCTATTCCCAGGTGACAAATGATTGGTTGTTTCTCTGCCTTGAGATTTAATCAAACCCTATGAAACATTTATGTTTTGGGAACTGCTACCCATGTACCAACAACAACTAACAGTCAATCAATTTATGTAAATACTTAAAATTGTATTAAGGCTGCTCTCAGAAAATTCCAGCGTTGTCATCACTCTCAGGCAAAATGTAATCACGCTCATTAAAAGAATTATGATATTAGGTGTTATAACTTGGAGCTAAGGTCATGGTTCGAAGAATTCCCACAACAAAAGGACAACTTGGAGAGTTCTTGTACATGTAATGACTCCACTAATTAGCGCACTGTCAAGTCAGAACATCCGGAAATGTCTGAACTGTAATTGGCCCACAATGCCTGCGAGGTGTTGTTTCAACTAATGACAGACGCGGCGTTGATTCTTCTGCGTGAAACAAAACTTCACAGGCAGCAGTACACGGCGAGACAAGCAGAAACTGGAGAGCATTATTATAAAAAAATGTTTTCCACCTTAATGTGTGCTGGTTTGGAGAAAAAAAATCACTTTTTGTACTTTTACATACATATAAATGTGAAAGTTGGGAAGTTTCTTGATGTTCACATACAATGGTGGTTTTAATAAAGGTGTCAGGTGTTTTTTTTAGTGATGCTGCAAAGGGAGAATATTTCGACTGTTCTGAGGCGCCTTGGGATACACAAACTTTACCACAGACCGAAACACACTGAGCAGAGGTGCTGCAGCTGCACGCCAAATAACAAAAATCCGATTGTGTTAGTATTTCTGTCATGTGTATGACTTCACATGCAACAGTATAGTGAGGAGCAGCTGTGGGAAAATAGCTCCCTCTACTGTCCACGAGGCCAGCTACAACCAGAAGCAGTAAAATTCACAACAGGGTGACATGGCTGCTTCAACCAGTCTGTTTTCTACTATAAACAATAGAATGAACGCAGTTCTTTATAATTTTCAACTTTCTTTTAATCACGTGGAGCGGCACAATACACACAGTTTACTCTCAGTATAGATGGCTGTTGTCTCATGAAGCAGAAGATGTGAACAGATATTACAAGTTCACAATCATCTGTAATCATCTGACATTCTGTCCCGCATCCTTGCTGCTGCAGAACGCAGCAAATGACAAAAAAGCAAACTTACTAGATGGGTTGTTGCTCCGCTAACACGTAACGCACCTGTGGAAACTCAAACACGGTGTCCTTAAGGCCTGTTAACAGCAAACAGCACGTCGTGGCAGATAAGACACGCGGTCAAGATGCTGAGAAAAAAACGTGCAATATTGTTTTAAAAACTCTATAAAGCAAATGTGTACGCTTGTTCATCATTGCATGTAGCTGGAAGGTAAGAGGGAATGACTGTATCAAACACAATCCTTGTTTATTTTGGGGCTCACTAAGATAATAATCTCATTACAAGCTGTTTATTTTTATCAGCTGCACCGATGTGCTGGCCGAGCCGCCGGCAGAACTCTGAACGCACCTGCGTTGTTGATGTCACAGCACAAAGAAAACCCACAAAACGTGTAATCACAGTTATTATGTTTCCTGAACGAAGGGACTCGGCGATTAAGTCCTTGAATGTGTCGGCTCTTTGACATTTAATAGCGCATGACATGACTTGCAAGAAGACGTATGGATAGATTACAGAATTATCGCCACTGCCAAAGTAAACTTCCTTTTCACTCAAGCAAATAACTCAAAACAAGTCTTTTTTTTTGTGCTACATGTACACAATCTCCTATCAAAGACACGGGGCAGCGTTTATTAACAGAACCTCTTCTGCTGGTTCACCTGTGCTGTTCACTGTTTTCAGCAGCAGAGGGAGACTAAACCACGGAGGCCTATGATGGGGTTCAAAGGGACACTGACCTCGTCCACAGCACTTAGGTCTCAGGACTGTCAGCGTGCACATTTCAAACATTTTCATAAAACATAAAAGCAACACTGTGAAATATAAAAACACACTTAAATAGAAAATAAAAACAAGATTTAACAGGAGAGTGAAAGTGTATGATCAAAAGCCTTAAACTCTAGATGGTTCATAGAGTAGCAGAAGATCAGACATGTATTTTAGCCCTAAGCGATTCAGTGCTTTATAAACCAACAGTTTTTTTAAATCTACGCTTTGACTGACAGGAAGCCAGGGTGAAGACCTCATTACTGGATTGATGTGATCCACTTGTTTTTTTGGTCTTAGTGAGGACTCAAGCAGCCGCTTTTCCACACTCTCTGTTTTCTAGTCTTACAAGCGAGGTATTTCTCCACAGAGATCTTTTCTTACAAGAAACTGCATGGCATGGAGGTGGACACTGATGAGGGTGGGGGTGTAAGTTTGGTCCCAGCAGTGACCAGCTCCCAAACACACGCACACAAATATCAAATGAGAGCCAGGTGGGGCCGACAAACAGGGTGGCCATCCAGGCCATCATAGAGCCTAAATATTTAGATAAACTAACCTGCAGCCAAGCGCCATGTAGCAAACAGATATTTTGCATTCCACACCTCTTCTCTCCAGCACTGACCTCTACAGTCACAGATAAGGTACTTCAAATGGTAAATAGGGTTCAGAATGCGTAGCGGCTCAATTTCCCGTGAGCTGGAATGAGCAAGAAACATGAAAAAATATGAACTCAATCGGCCACATGGTGGCACTATAATTACGGCTTAAAAATGCAAGCTTTGAAAGGCCACGCCCCTCATGCCCTAAAACCGATTGACCCTAAAATTTCTCACACAGGTGCAGCTCAATTTGCTCTACAAAAAAGCCTCCGGGACCATTAAGGTCCGCCGATAAAGTTTGTCCACCATTTTGAATTTTTTGAAAATCACATTTTTGACATCTGCTCCTAGACCGTAGCTATCTGGTCAGTTTGATGTACATACACCACTAGGGGGCGCTACAAGTGCAAGAAAGGTGCTTAGCATCACACAAATTACACTATAAATCCCATATTCATTCTCCAATCAACACAAATCTCTCAGGATATGTCCACATAAGAAAATAAAACATGACCTGAAAGTTTCATTCAAACCAAACACCATTGCATTGCAATCGTTACAAAACTTGCAGAATGTGTTTCGTAACAATATTGAACCACGCGTGTGAAATTTATATTATATGAACCCGCAAATCGCCGCTTGCGGCTATATTTTTATGTTGTAATACCCATTTTATTTTTTAAAATAAAAATAAATTATATTGATAAAATAATGTTTTGTATGTATTTACCACATTATAGCAAAGTTCCACACTGTATCACAAACATGAAAAAAATATCAAAAAGTCAAATAAAGTTTAAACTGTACAGAATTGCTTAAACTGATTAGTTTCAAAAACCTTTTTTATTTAATTTATTTATCAAGTGCACCCAAGAGTAAGTTTCTTTTTTTTTTTAAAGAAGAACCTGGTGAGTCTTTGGGTGAACTTGAAGTAAAGGGTCATCCCACTCTGATAAATCATTTACCTGCTTTCTAGACTTGAAAAGAATGGAGAGGGACTCTCCCACACCTGGAATCCAGACACCCTGCTTGCCAAATATGGGCAGGGTTAGAGGGTCACAGAGTTCAGGTTAGCTACACATTAACTTTAGAAAATCTGGCCCATAAGACAAAACATCAATATAGCACCATTCCAACTATGAACATTTGGTGCTGGAGAGAAGTTATTAATGTGTTTTTTTGGTGATTGGTGTGTTAAAACAATCTAATATCAACATTGTGATTGAGTAGAGGGTCATTAGCTTTCACCACGTAGCCACAGTTCAGAGAATTAGGCTCTTTGGCTGGAGGGTTAGGAGTTTTACTCCCAAGACCTGCTGGGAAAATCTGGATTGGAGGAAAAAATGAGTGACAGTGTCATCCTCTCTTTTGACGAACTGGTGTGAAGATAACCTTAAGCACGGCACTTAACCTTCAATTTGAGCTGCAGTCATTTATCACTGGGCAGTGATAATGATAAATGACTGTAAGGGTCATGAGGGCTATGCAACTTTTATGGATTTCTGTATTGAATGGCCGTCTTTGACAAGGCTGTGTGCAAGACGCACAAATAAGAGCAAAGCTCACATAAATGCCTCCCATGTTCAGGCTGATCAAATGCAGCCTGTTAACATTTCTGAGCGCCACCAAACTGTCAGTCTGTTGAAGAAATGAAAGAGGAACATAGTTCATATCTCATTTTTCCATTGATAAGCACCAGTTGCGGTGAGTCTGGAGGTGGAGCGGTTAGTATAGGAGTTGCGCACACCAGGTGTTTCCCTGTGACTGCCTAGCAGGACAGTGCATGGCAAGTCTGAACTTTTCCCTCTTCACATATCTGACACACATGAAAGAGGCCAAGGTGTCTAATTTGGGGCCAAATGCTGAGCCATATTTTGACACCTCATGAAAAATGTCAGATGCCAACCAAAGCCATGTTTTAGAGAATCAACTGAACAAAAAAATGCTGCAAAGCTGAACAGCAGATACGTTGCTGCCACTAATTTTAAACCAGCGGCTGGTGGATCTGAGGGTAAGTAATTCTGGGTTCTGCAATACCAGCTCATCACCAATCAAAGACAAATCCCAGTGGATGCCACCTGATCAGCTACAGTGTTGTGTTTGGGGAAGGGCCGGCCAGCTGGTGATGACAACGCTGTCATTCTCACTTCCCACAAAGATGAAACAGCGTGGAGATCGGAAGTCCGGCATTAGGAGTGTTGACTTTGGGGATTAGGATCCATAACCGGATGGGCAGAACAAATTATCCAGATACTTCTTTGAGAGGCATCTGTAAGTGACTGCAGGGAAATGGAAAACAGAACTGACATCCTTTAAATAATCCCTTGACCTTTTTGTTTTCTCTCAGAGATGCTGTGTCTGTTGCTTTGTGACATGTTTGTGCTGATATATACACTGTTCTTGTCCCCGGGGGATTAGTTCACGCACATATTTATTTTTGCGTGGGTGGTTGTTGTTTTTATTGTTATCCTTTCCCAGATGAGAACAAGCACAATGAATGGGGGTTATGAGAATTTCTGTGTATAGTGTGATCTCAGAGAAATGGTGCGCAGAGAGAAACTCCTGATCCTGAAGCAAGAACACAGAGACAAACTAAACTCAACAGTGAGCCTATGCAACTTCTGATGATGGGCAAAGGCCCATTTATTCTCCTGTGTTGGGTCTACATGCGTAGCCTACGGCGTAGGTACCCACGTAGCCATGCATTTATACTTGTACATCGGTGTGTCCGCCATTCTGCAGTTACACCCCCAAAAGCTAGTCGGCAGTAGCGCTGCAGCATCCACTGTGTTGACTTTTGCCAGGCGAGCAGGCTAACTTCCGGTTTAGCCCTCCGCTAACGTGAATTGGGCTAAAAAGTGCGGCTGGAGTAACCTTTTCAAATGGTACCGAGCGAATGGATCACATTCTGATTGCGAAACGAATCATTTCGCTCGGGTTGTGACGGTCAAATATATTGATCCACCGTGTTACAGCCGCCGTTTTGGCCGCTGGTAAAAGTTACTCCAAAGCACAGAGCACTTCCTGTCGGCTCGGAGGCATGATGAGGCCCAATGGATAAGATACATGCCTTTGGTGTGAAAGAGCCGGGTTCAATCCCGCACTGTGACCCATCCACCAATGTGTCCCTGAGCAAGACACGTAACCCCTCGTTGCTCCAGAGGCGTGCGACCTCTGACATGTGTAGCAATTGTAAGTCGCTTTGGATGAAAGCGTCAGCTAAATGAATAAATGTGATGTACCCAACCGACCAATCACAGTACTTACGGTCTGCATCGCCTCGAGGCGACACTGTAGATGACGCCATAGGGTAGGGGGCTTCGCAGAGGCTACGCCATCGATGCAGAAGTATAAATTGCACATAATACCTCATTAAGGTAAGAAACAAAAAAGGCTTAGAGACTCGAAATATCTATTTAACTAGCAAAGATCTTAAACAGATAGAAAGCGTAGGTACTATTTCCCAGCAGGAAATTAGATTTCAACAGGGCTGTTGAAAGTGCCAGATTCTTAAAAGGTAAATTTAGCAAGATGTATGACTTAAAGCAGTCTCTGTGTTAAAAGAATAAACCCTCGTGTGAATAGGAGAAAGGCTGGGTGTTTGTTTGGGTTTGCTATGTTCCGATACATCATGAAAGGCACCATTAACATGATAACCAAAAAATCTCATTACTGTGGCCACGTTCTCTTTAATGTGGGAATCGACTTCATGTTTGTAATGATTCTTCTCGAAATAGGTAATCTTACTCCCATTATTTGAGAATTTCCTGCCACACACATTGACAGCCTGTGGCTGGTTTTTGATGGTGACCTCTTTAATGTTCCTCACCCAAGTAAGAAAAAAAAAACACGCATGGCAGACAGGCTGGTAGACTTGGCTTCATTACAAACCAACCATCATCACTTTGCCAGGAAAGGATTGAGACAGTGATGGGCTGGGACATGAATTTACAGGAGTGTTTCATTTATCATTCCTTACAGACATCTGAAGTATCATTGTGCCTATTTATATTCATATACACGACAAGAGTCATGGCTCTTTTATGTAATTTGTAAAACTGCCTTATGTATAACATATACACGCATGTGCTGTTAATGTACTTCTTCCACTCTCCAGAGTTTATTTGTAAAGATCCTGATACTGTTAAAAGCCCATTCTTGTTTCAGGGATACAATCAAAACAGAGTGGTCTGGTTTTATCAAAGTCTTAGACTGTGTTTATTTCTGCTCACTGACTCATAATAAAATGAGTAAAACTGCTCTATTAAAGAGCATGAGTCAGGATAAGCAGAAGTAAATAGGAAAAGTTCTTCTACTTACTAACAGATGGAGGGAAAATCCAGACGCCTCTTTTACCAGACAGTCAGTATCGCCGGGGGACTGGTCTTTCATGCAAGAAGGATTTGCAAACATTTATATCCTTACAAACATTCATGCAATATTCACGACAGTGCCTGCTCTAAACAACACATTATCTGTTCAGTCAGTTCAGAATAGAAAGTACAGAAGAGATTTGAAACGTGAAACAACGATTTTATCACTGGAAGTGGCTTTCAATCTCTAAATCTTTTGACGGTTCATCCGCAGATAGTCGCACATGTGTTATGCTGGGTGGGAACCACCCAGGTGGTAATTCTAGCTAACAAAGAATGTCTGGTTTTGACACTTTTAGGTACAATATGTGGGTGTTGGTTAAGGTGTGTCCGTATATCTGTGCACTTGCACCAACACAAGCCAGGGGGTCCCATTGGATGCTAAAGGAGTGGGAAGTAAGCCTCGGACTTTATAAATCATTGGGTAATTCCAACAATGTCAACCAGGCCATTTCCTCAGCCTCTTAATCCCAAAATGAGTGAAGCATGTGTTTAAACATCAAAGGTCCTGGGACTGTGGCCGTTAGAGGAGCATTCTTCTGCGACCATGCCAAAGAAAGGGAGTCATTTTCAGAAGCTTTACTTAGCCGAACAACCATTAACAACATTGGTCTGATAGTAAAAAGGTATATAAAGTAAATGAAAACTTTGACTGCCTCATCACCATGTCATACTGAATTTATGAACATTTACACACCTGCTCAGGTGTGTCTGAGACAGAAGGGTGAAAGTGATCCAAAATGTTTAAACTATATTATGCTGAATAAAATTATAAGCGCCACACTTTTGTTTTTGCCCCCATTCATCATAAGCTGAACTCAAAGAATTAAGACTTTCTCCATGTACATAAAAGACCTTTTTCTCTCAAATATTGTTCACAAATCTGTCAAACTGCGTTAGTGAGCACTTCTCCTTTGCAGAAATAATCCATCCACCTCACAGGCGTGGCATATCAAGATGCTGATCAGGCAGCATGGGTATTGCACAGGTGTGCCTTAGACTGGCCACAATAAAAGGCCTCAGGCTGGCCACAATAAAAGGCCACTCCCAGCTCATCATTGATCCATACAAAATAACATCTGGTGCGGTTCTTCGTCTGCATTATTTTATTCTTTCGCCAAATCTTCTGTAATTATGGAACCGACTGCTTCATGTCTACACCGTTTACACATGCCCAGTGCACGTGAACGGCCACTACATGTGCGTTTTCGGTCGTTTTAAAGTAGACGGAGATAAACTCTAAAACGCAGCTAAAACGCTGGTGTGGACGGAGATCGTATTTGTTTCAAAACCCCGTTTTAACAGTTAACTTATTAGCCGCTATGCTTTATCTTGTGGTGTTGCGCTTGCTTGATGTTAGGGTAAAAACAGTATGGGGTGCCAAATTGCACACACACTTAACAACACATAATGTTGCTTGACTTTGGCATAGTAAATAACCAATGCACGTAACACACGTTCCAAAAAAGTGATATCAAAGGGAATTGTTATCTTAGTTTAGCAGATCTGTTGTAAAGAGCGAGTTGTGGGAGAAGAACTGGCATAAAGAAAAGAGGAAATTTGGTGGTTTTGCATGCTCAGTGAAACTTCATCTCCATAATCTGCTGTAAGCAAAGAATCTCTTTGCAGATGAAAGCCCTCATGCAAGACAAGACAATACAAGCATGGAAAGGCAGTGTGAATAAAACCTCACAATCCTGCTGACTCATTATCAGAATGCAGCAAACTATCCCAATCCAAAAAAAATCAGGGTAATGGTTTCTCTTAGCACAGCCAGAGAAATAAGCTGGTGTACTACCATTTCTGACATCCTCATTTTCAGCGTGCTTAAAGATGCCAAGAACTACCAAAACAATTTTAAAGAAAACTCACTCTGTGATTTGTTTATTCGGAAATAAATACTTTTTTCTTTGCTATAATGATAACAACATCTGCTGCAAGAGTGTGACAGAATTTACAGTTTTTTTCAAATTATGTTTGCCATACCTCTTGGGCTTCATTACTCCCACTTAATTCCAAACAGCTTGAAAAGAACTCTGTAAACATGTAATTCAGTGCTGTTCACCTCTCATGCCTTGTGGACTGTGTGTAAACAATGATATCCTGCACCTGTAGGCTACATAACATTTTAATTCAAATTCAAATCACAGTGTCATATTATTTCAAACATTTTGGGAACACACACGGAGAACCAAGACAGGCAATGTTCCTTACTTCTGTTCCTCTGATTTGTGTTTTATTCTTTCAACTAATGCTGTAGCTTACAGCTATAACACGACTCCCTTCCCTTTAACCACACCCCAGTCAAGCCAGCAGACATAACAAAGCCACCACAAGACGCTATTGCATTTCCTATTGTAACAGGAAAACAATACCATGTTCTATTTTGGAATACCTGATGAACTGAACTGGTATGTAAAGGGGTCCTCAAGCAATTTAGTAGTCGGGGGCCCACTTGGAAACAGATTTTTTTTTAATCTGTGTAGCAGAGGCCGAGATGTCATGACTTTGAGTCCATAGTATGGGGTCAAGCTTCAAAAACACAAAATCTGGCATTTAGTAGGATCATTCATTTTGATAGCACCTTGCGTTGGACTCACAGTTAATGACACATGCTTTCTGTTATATGTAGTCTCATCATCATAAGGGTTATTTTCTCAAACTTTATGATGTTTTCACAGGCTAATGAGCACTAACCGTGGCTAATAAACTGACCTTTATCTGCAAAATTGGTGGTGTGCTCCATTAACGGCGAGCGAGTGTGGCCACTGAGTATGAACTCGAGTCACACTGGAAAGATTTAGTACCAAGAAAGGACAGTGCTGTTTAGATGCTGAGTCAAAGCTGTGTAAACATTCAAGAGTAATGGCCTAATTCTGGGGTTTTAATGGAAGAAACAAAGGAATAAAGCAACGGGGACTGACTTAATCAAACAACAATCTCTAACCGACAAAGGTCTTTCTACAAAGTTCATCTTTTCCTTCTTCCCTCGTAGCCTTTAACTGCCCCCCACCCCCAACCCCACCCCCAACTCCAATCCCCAAAGTGAAAACACCCCTACTTAAATTATCCCATTAGAACAAAAGAGGAGACAAAAGACGGGGGAGAAAAGCATTCCAATCGTGTTGGTTCAGGCTTTGCAATAGCAAAATAATGCATGTGAAAGAGCAACGGCAGGCAGGCGCACCAAGAGTATCGCCCCGGGGCTGTGGTGTTGTGTGGTCAGTTAGAGAGGGTGGAGTTTTCTACCACCTACAGCCTCCTGGAGACAAAACAGTCTGACTCAGCTTGATTCTCGACCAAATACAACAAACAAGTGTACTTTTTTGACATAAATCAGGGAAACGGTGGAACATCAGCAGTTTTTCAGTCAGTGCTACAGCTTTTTTTTTTAATACATCACATCCCTCAAACTAGAGCGGGTGATAAATCAAATTTATCAAGTAATTTGAGTGTATGGTTTGGGACAATGTTTAAAAATGAAAATCGATCTTCACTTTAACTTCGGTAATTACTGTACGGAACAGCCGCCGCTTTTCTGGGCTCATCATCGTCCGACCTCGAGGAAACCACTGCTCGCTGTAAAGTTTGTATAAAGGGGCAACTAAAAGCAGCAGCACGACTCCATGTGGGCACGCAGAGCAGAGGAGAGACAGGTGAAGTGCATTTACTCGAGTTGATGACAACTCGTTACGTTACATAATGCTGAAATTCAACCGTGGTGTTCTTTCATGAGATGCGGTGACTTAAACCAAACTAAATTATAAGTAATTTGTGCTTGAGCTAATAATGGTGACCAGCTAAAACATTTCATTCGTCTTTTATAGTTTGCTTTGAAGGAAAAAATCTAAATCAGGCGTGTCATGAAAGAATTAAAGACTTTATTCACATCGCCCAGTCCTGCCTCAAACCTACAATATATTCAAAAAACTTCTGCCCTGAGTCATAAGAAGGAAATATCAGAAAGCATTAGTCATTGCAAACGCCTCCTATTTCCTTTAAGAAGAAAAACCTGCTGCAAATAACAGAATCAAGTGTCAGTGATTGCTAAAGCATGCCCAAATGATTTCTGAGGGATTTGGGAAGAGGAAAGGGAAGATGGAGGTGTTTTCAAACCACATGTGATTTACTTCACATCCGTAACACTACGCAATAGGAATAATACAGCTGACAGTGTAGGAGGAGAGAGAGACAGAAAGGTTGTGGCAGAATGTGTCGTCTTGCGGACATATAATACAGCATCGGGTTCCTATGGGCCTCGATCATTTAAACAGATGCACAGGGATTTCCCTTCATGATTTTATTACAGCAATTTTTTCACTGCAAGAACTTCAGGAAGGATGATTGTCGAAGTCTCAATTCAAATGCAATTCCCATATGTGATCACATGCGTATTTTAAATAAGGCATAACATGATCATGATGTATTGTCCATATACGATAATGTTAGGTGTTATATTCAGCACATTTAAAAAGTAATACCACTGATTTTTATCGTTTTGGTGCCAACATCGACCTTTATGGGAGTTTCAGGGCGTTCACATTGATACTGGGTGAACAGTGTGGGACTCTTGGCCCTTTAGTTCCCCAATTTTAGGACAGTGCAGCAGACTATGATCCTCAATATACAGGGTTTTTTTAATGGCCAAATAGTGAAAAGTCCTCAGCTGGATTCAACTGGTCAAGGTCAATCATCCGACCCCAATCCAACCGAGCAAAGGTCATTTATTTACGAAAGACCAGATGGAAAGTAAAAAGCCCCTGAAACATCTTCACAAGAAGTGAAACTGTCTGGAGCCGAGGCCTGGTAGAGCATCGAGCATTTAACCCGTTTCTTGCATACTGGCCAAACCTAAAGCAGGAAATAATCAAAGCATATGTAAAGAAGATTACGAATCTGACCGAGCATTTGATGGCAACTCCTGCACACTGTCTAACTTGCCATATGGCATTTTTTGTACTGTATTATTGTATCAGGCACAAATAAATGCAGATGCTAGATGAATGTCTAAGCACCAAAATGCTACGTATTAATGTAGCATTGCAAGTCAGACAGTGTGCGGGAGTTTGTTTGCAACTTTTGATCCACTCGTCCCGCTCCTACACATCTAGCTCATGAAACAGATACTGTAATATTCAACTAATACTTAACATTGCTTGATACTTGGTGCTGGAGACAATTCATTCTGTTTCTATTAACGTTTTATACCTAGACCTACTTGTGCAAGGGGGACTTTTAACCTTAAAGACTTGCTTCAAGGGCAACCAAACGTACAGTAAAACTGAACAAAACACACATCCCCAAAATAAAAACTTACAAGACAGCAGTGAAAAAAAGCGAAGTGTCCTGAAGAATTGTGCCATCTAGACACAATGCTGCCTATTAAAGTCTGGGTGGGGCGTACAAGTCTGACAATCTGAAAACCTGCTCTCTTTACTCGTCCCTCTGCTGTCCCCCCTTTGCAAGTTAACTTTTATGACCTGGACCTCTGAGAAACGCACTGGGTGTGGAGCACACTTAAATGGCCACAGTCCTTGAAGACGAAAGACAAGATGGGAAGGGTTCATCCTTTCATCCCTAGACATCAAAGATTTGACAGAAGAGTGGGCAAACCCAGACCCACAAGTACATCCAACCGCTCACACACATCCAGCAGCGGTGGGCCACCACGGCAACAAAACGCCACCACTGCTACAGAAAAAGAGGAATGTCTGGCTTGCACTGTCCCTTTACGCAGCGCATAACGGCCTGTTGTCTTTGCACTGTGGTTTGGTATCATGCAGTGTGACTGTCAGTGTTTGCAACTCAATGATCCTACTTTGTATTTCTACTGATTCTGTCAACTTTCTTTTCTTTTTTTTGTAGTTGCCTGATATTTGGTACAGACAGACATCAATAATGTCCAGAGAATAAATCCTAATGACTGGCGATCCCCTGACTTCTGCTCTAGCGCCATCATCAGGCCAAATTTTAAACGTGTCCAATATCTCGGTTTACCATAAAATACCTGCAAAACTAAAGACACTCCGTTTATCCCCAGGTGTATCGCTCAAATATTAGCGTGCTAACACGCTAAATTAAAAAAAATTAAATTAAAAAATGCTGAACATTTTGAGCAATGTTAGCATGACGATGTTAGCATTTAGCAATACCGTCTGTGCCTCCCAGTGGTGCTAGCGTGGCTGTAGACGCTTAGGTTTGTGTCCTAATGACAATATGAGTTAAAAACCACGGGCCAGTCCGTAGTTGTGATAATAAAAGTTGCCTCAAGCACCCGGTTTATATTGTGTGCGTGTGTTATTTTCTCTCAAATTATTCAGAACACATTTTGTTTCAGTCTTGGTCAAACTGCCCTGGCTGGAATTAAGAATCCCATTACTACCACATGCCCGGCACATATTTCTTCCAATTGTTTAGGTTTCACGTCGGCAAACTGAAATTTCAAAGGTGTTTCCGAAACTGTGCATTTAGTTGTAGTCACTGGTTACAAACTGTGTGTGTCACACAGAAAACAAGTCAGACTGGGACACTTTGAACTAAGTTTCACTTGGATGGTGGGAGAAGTAAGTAAGAATACATGGCTATTGTCTGCTCTGAGGCATTCCCCACGAGCTGTGACTATTCACCCAGGCGACTTCACTGTGTGTGTGTGAGACAGAGAAAGCATGCTGACCCTTCACTTCGACTTTAGCCACTGAGCTTATGGCCATTTGGACTCACTGAGGGGGAGCAGAGATAAAATAAAGTCAGGACTTAGAGATGGGTTGAGTGGGGCTATGGGAACATTTTTTTGTGAGTGACAAATCCTTAACCAGAATTCGGAGCTACACACACACACACAACACTTAACGCCAAGGCATTTCTGGCAGAGGAGGAAGGTGAACTCCGGCTGGGAGGAGGAGGAGGAGGAGGAGGAGGAGGAGGAGGAGGAGGAGGAGGAGGAGGAGGAGTGTGTGTGTGTGTGGCCTCATATTCTTGTGTCGGACAAACAATGCACCATTCAGCTGGAGAATAAATACAACAAAAGCTACAAAAGTTATGCCGCCGGAGCTGCAAATTGCTACAGGGAGGACATTCAGAGGCTGAATTTCACGAAGCCATCCACAAGAGATAACCTGAGACAACATGGATGATTTAATAAATTAAAATATGTCAAAAGCTTTATGAAGAAGCAGGATTAGCTGTATGATGTTTCCGTTTGCTTCTTAGTTTCTTTGTTACAAAAAGACAATGATCCATTATTTAGGTAGATTAAATGTAACAGCTACATACCCTACTCCAAATATTTTACAAATACCCCCTGTCCAAAAGCCCTCAGCCCTCATTATACAGTCATAATAAATAACTAAAAACTCTTAATAATAATAAACTTCATCTCCAATGGCGGATCATCAAGCTCTCTACATGGCTCTGGTTGGTTTCCCCCTTTGGCTCTGGCAAATCAGAAATGTCGCCACATGCGCCAGATTTTAAAAAAACACTGGTAAACTACAAATACAGAGATGTTAAAATGCAGCATTGTGTGAACTCGTTTCAATTGCTTGAATGTAACAGACGTTCATTTATACGTTAAAGTCATTTACTACAAAATGCCAGATGAAAGCCCAAGATGAGTAGTAGACACATTTCCAGAGGCTTCTTTCTGCAAGAAAATCCATAAGTATGCACCCTCCCTCATAATAAAGGTCTAGGAAACTATCAGTTATGGCTTGTTACTTATCGTGATATTTGCCATGGCGATACTGTATCGATACACGGACACCAAGTATCGATATTTTATTATATAAATTGCAGATGGGAGTTTTAACTTTTTGGTACCAGAATAATTAGAGATGTCCAGAAATCGGCCTGATCACGTTGTTTCAGACATTACCTCCCGATCAGGACTCAGATATAAATGTACATATATATAGATGTGCTTTGCAAACACTGTGGCACTGCCAGGTATTTTAAGTTCAGTTGCTATTTGTTTTTATCTTAGACTTATTTTTATATTTAATGTTGCACTAAAGTCCAAAAGTGAAGAATTTTTGTTATTTATTACTTGATTTTTGAAGCTGCCTCACAGAAGAGCTCTGTTTGTTAACAGAGTTGTTGGATGTTAAAATAAGGTGAATTAAATAAAAAAATAAGGAACATCCTGGATCTGTTTTTTCGCTCTTCTTTATTCTTATTCTAAGTATTATAGAAGTATCAGATCAGTATCGGTAGATACTTAAAATCAAATGACTCGGACTCGAGGGCACAAAAACCTGATCGGGACGTCCCTAAGAATAACAAAATATTTTGCTTGTTTAGTCCACTAGAAAACTTAACAAACATATAGACGACTGAAAAAGTGACATGAACAAACAGAGAAATGTACCTTTTGAGATAAACAGATGTTGACTTTAGGGACCTAACTGGAAGTTGGAAAAAGGTAATAAATTGCAGTATATCTCAGTATATTTAAAATCGCAATAAAATCGAATCACAACATAAATATCGTGATAATATCGTATCGATGGGCCCCTGGTGATTCCCGCCCCTAGTTAGTATATGTGATCATAAGCATATAATATAATATAACCCCTAGTCGGTCTGCGGGCTACTCACTTGTGTGACATCTTGTCCCTTTACTGGACCAACTTTTATCTCTGGGGTTTTTATTTGTAAGGGAATCACAGAGCTCGCTGCTTCCACTGAAAGTAAAACAATTCAACCATTTGCAGTTACAGTAGGTGAAAAGTTTCGGCTCTGCCATCATAACCTGCAAAAGGCAACAGAGATGCAGACGGCCTCCTCGACTTAATAACGAAGCCAATCTTACAGCTATGCCACTTTTGATCCCAGATCAGACCTATTAGGTAACGCAGCGGTAACCCAATAGTGATGCTTCGCTGTATGGGCTGAGCGGTGGTATGCACGGCCGGAATGTGTCCAAATACCTGAGCAATGGCAGGATGAAAAAGTCGAATGGAAGGTAAGGGGCAGGAAGTGGAGGCAAATAATCACCTCGTGTGAGCCAACACGTCCTTAAGGCTTTTGAACCCACCCACAGATCCACCTTGTCCTCTATCCTTTGATAAACTCAGCTCACCACCGAGTTTATCAAGGAGTAATATTTTGCCATTGTACTTTTCACCCGATTGTGAATTTCCAATATTAGACTCTTGGGAAGTGGCCAGCCTCTTAACACAGTGTCCTGTGGACCCCTGCCCCCCGCCCACTCACACAGACATACCTCACCAGCCCACTATTTTTTGTCCTGGTCTGACACACAGCCAGAAGCCTGAGGCAAGGCTCGGGTTTTAGAAGGTGGGGAAGTGAGAGGTCTGACTTGCCCTCAGGGTAAGCAGACTGCGGTGGTGTTGGGGGTAAAAAAAAAAAAGTCAGTGCAGTGTTACAACAGGGCAAAATGAATAACACTGATGGTGCAGTGTTACAACAGGGCGCACTCCACATCACAGATACTGAGAAAACATGTCTGAATGCATAATTGATGCTATCGTTGTGGTTTATGGCACAACATGTCAACATCGACCGGTCTTTCCTCTCGGCACAAAGGAAACCTTAAGCTGGATCCTTGTCAGTAATATAAAGTTTACACACATTAACTGTTATGACAGTGAAGAAAAAACATAAATTACATCAAAACATGTTGCGGCTGTAGGGAGACTTCAAAAACATACAGTTGCAGACCACAAAAAGCAAAGCACCTCAGCATGCAAAGGGCTTTTAGTGGCTTTTTTAAAAAGCTGTGAACAAGTTGAAGCCTGTAAAATGACATAGGTGGGAAGTGTGTTTCTATACCAACACACATTAGTTCATACTGTTCCTCGTGCTGGGCCCAAAACACTGGAAAGTGATATAGGTGAATCCAATATCAGGTGTCAGAATAATCTCATATTGTGAGGTTTAACAACCAATAATTAACATGAAATCTCAAATCTCACCTCTTTGCCTTACTTACTTCCATGACAGCGTGTGAACTGCATTGATGGGAGATCAAACAACCAACCAAGAAGCAGTGGGAGGGTTCGACCTCCGTTCTCAATCAGATGGGACTGAATACATCACGAACGTTCATCATTCTTTTAACTATTTTGAAAAACGTTTTTTGAAATGTAAACAATAAAAGACTTAAATCATTTTAATAAGCACTACAACATAAGCAGGTCGAGTACATTTATAATTTCTAACGCTAGAAATTGTTGGTTAGAAATAGATCAATAAATATGGTCTCGATTACCAAAATTTGACCCCATCAACATATTTTCCTAAACGTTATGCTTGAAGTAACACACCAGACTGCTTTCACTGTATTCAATACCAGCTAGATTGCAGTTTCTTTTCTGACTGCATATCTGCCATACCTGAAAGTCTCGATCATATGACATCAGTGTGAACTCGTAAAGGCACGCCAGATAAAACAACAATCTTTAGGGGTGAATCAATGAACTCAAGTATAAAATGATTTACCAACACAGTTAAACAGAAACCACAGACCATAGGGTTCGCACTGAGCTTGAGCTCTCTAATCTTCCCACTTGACCCATTTTAACAGCAGTTTTGTTGCTTATTTTGCTCATACCAAACGGAGAGAAGTGCAAGAAAAAAAAATCCAATTTGATTCTGATCAGGCAGAGTGAGGTTTCATTAAAACAATAAAATGTCTGTAATTACTTTTTAAGCAAGTTAATAAATCATTTAAATAATAACGCTTTTTAAAAAGCAGGTTAAACTCAGATTGAACTATTTTCACAACAGTATGTGGGGATGTTTTTCCAGGAACATAAAAATCTGTGGAAGTTGATCCTCTAAGCAGTCTAGGGAACAGACTTCTTCAGTTAATGAGTGTTGGAGCTGAGCTTAACAGATTTAACCGGCAACTGAGAAGCCTTTAAAAAGTATGATTCACATCAACTTTTTAACCTCAAATTAAAATCAAAGAAACCCAACCTTAGATTCCCCAGGTGACTGTAAGGCCTTGCTCTGACTCACCAATGTTTTGTCGGAATACATGCCCCTGAGCATAATTTAAACCTGTGACTGTGGGTACACTGGAAAAATGAGTTTACATCGTGTCAGCACATCACAGGATGTTTTGCGTCACAGTGGAAACAATAATTAGTTCAAACGGCTTGTAGGGCGGTGATCCAACATCGATTCTTAAAACCCAGATATCGATCTTTGCATTTGCGCCTCTTCTCAGTAAACATGCATATACATCTGCTCAAAATAAACCTGATCTCGTCTGGAAGACTGTTCCAGAGTGATGGGGCCCTGACAACAAAGGCCAAGGATACTAAAACTACGGTGATATGGTCATGGTTGGAATAATTGTAGTTGTTAATTTAGACTTCGGACACATTTTTCCAAAGCACTTTACTTCAGTACTGTCAGAGGTGGAGTCACACAAAGGTAATTGTATTATCTATAAATAGAACGTAGAACGTTTGCAGACATCAGCTGATGTACGGTCAACACAAATGTGCAGATAAATTATTGAGCAGACTTTCAGTCCCTACCCTGCACAAAGTGATAGTTAAAGTGGATGTGCTGAACTTGGTCAAAGCCTCTGGAACTGACAGTCCACGCGTAGCTGTGTGGGATTTTTTTTAAATTACTCACTTTTCATCAATTTTGAAATGTGCTTTGTGCAACATCAGCATTTTTTTTTTGATATAACTGAACCAAACTGAACCAGGGGACCATTGTCGATCTAGCCCTATCACCTTAAGAGCTTTTAATGTGAAGCAGATGCAAAAAGTGTGAGCAGCACTGACTTCAAACTATCAGCGAATACACTTGTTCTGACCCTTCGGTGGGGAAGCATATCAATAGTGATGTGGCCGTAATAAAAGGGTTGTTAGAGATGTTTATCTACCTTTGTGAATCAGATAGCATAGCAAGAAGTGGCCAGTCATAAAATCAATAATTAAGCTGCTTAAAATATGATGAAGAAACCACAAATGAACATTTTAAAACAAAAACTAACACAAAGAACTCAAAGAACTGGAGAACTGTACAACTTGCTGTTGCTTGTTGGCTCTATTGGTACATTATGGTCACATTCCAAGATGTGCTCATATCTAATAAAATAGAGGCCCACTTCTTTGGCGTGCAGACTGTCCACTGACAAACTTCCCAGGCTATCAGCATTCTTCAGATTCTCCTGCCAGTCACGCAGGACAATTTATTGACTGACCATCTAACGACCTTGATGCAATGCTTCAGCACAGACAATTCAAACTTCACAGTTCCTTACATTACAGATTGACATTCAAATCAATAAGGTGTGTTGCAAGTTGAACACTAACAATATTTCAACAACCATTAAGCTGCTCCAAAACACTGACACAAGGGGGTTTGGTTGGAATAGGTTGGTTTTCATCACCCTGAAAGGCCTACAAAGAAGTCTGGATCATTAGCTACAAATTATAAGGGCCGCGTCTCGGCATGTGCCAAGACACTGTGAAGCAATGTCAAATGCTGTCCTCCAAAATCAGAGAAAAGCAGCATTGATGATGCTGGATTTTAGTGTTTCATCAGCGTCTTACAAATATCTCGTGTGGCCTGAACATGAATAATAATTAATAACACTGATGGTGATTGTTTAGTAAAGGTGTAAGTAGGGCTGGACAATAATGATAATTATCAATTATAATTTTCCTCAATATCAATATAATAAATGTTCAATATATCGTCAGTAAATATTTGGTTTAATTCATTTGAATCACGAACAAATTACCACTTAATTTTTCTAATAAAATATTTATTTTGTTGAGGAAAAGGGACTGAAAAAAGATTTATTAATCATATTTGTTCAAAACTTTTCAGCACAATAGTTTTGAATGTTCCACCTCAGATTTTTTCAGTGATTCACTGTTTGGCATCAAGTGTTTGTCCCATTCTGACCATAAAGAAAAGTTGAACCACGAGATTAACCATCCGGTTTCTTCAGTTTTCACTCAGGAGCAAAAATCAGCCTTTAAATTTGAAAGAAATAACGATATGAAATGTTTTTATGGTGACAATATTTTTGGCCACACCGCCCAGCCCTAAGGGTACGACATAAGAAAAAAGGCAGCACATTTTTTGCTCAAATAATTTCACGTTTATTTGTGAAAAAGTTCCCGTATAGAGCCGAAACATTTATACATCCTTTGGTGGTTTTAAAGCTACTTTTTGTAATGCTTGATGCAGACAGATGCAGACATTGCAATGCTATTTATCATCTATGGAGCACAGTGACAAGTTCCTGAACCATGTCCAGAAGGATTTTAGTTTAAGTATAGGGTTTTAAACTTCAGCAGCTGTATGATGTCTTAATTCAGTCAAGATTTACAAGTAAAAAAAGTCTGGTCTGCTGTCTGTAATTTAAGCCTCCTCTAATCCCCTCTTTTCATCATTCTTAGTATTCTCAGATTAGAATTTTTTTCTGTGCTGCAGATTCTGGCCTCCTCTACTGAAAGTATGCTAAAAACTGTTTGACACAAGTCAAAATCTGCCAAGACAAGTTTTAAAAAACTTGAATGATAATGAATTCTTTCCTGTGAGCTCCATGGACTGTATCCTCTCTAGAGGTGGAAAGTAAATACAAAAAAAAAAGATTTGATAATGTGACATTTATAGGTATGCAACGCCACTTCAAATCCCTCACTCATCTATTTGTCTTCATGGTCCATAAGACTCATCCATCGCAACCATTCTACCTGCCTACACAGGTCTAAGATTTACCGCGCGGCTAAAAATGCTGGCAAAGGTGCAAATACATATGCACGTCCCCTCAGCAGTCAGCATAAGCCAGGAATGAATTTCCCTCCATTCCTGTTGCTGCTCCTGAACGCATAAGTAATAATATCCTCCACTGAAGACGTGGGCTTCATGCGGAAAGAATGTGCATGCAGATCTCATTTGTACGTAGTCAGTTTGTGTAAGGAACGGTTTCATTCTGTTGGCCAGTCCCGTCTCTTTGTCCTTTCGGCGGTTCTTTGAACCTGCTAGGCCTCGCTCAAGTGTTGAGTTTCAGCTTTGCACAAGCGCTTCAAGAACATGTCAATGCGGATCAACGCTGACAGCAAATCCGACCATGAAACGGTGGTAAAACACTTCTTTCTTTTTTTTTGTCACAAAGCTCCCTCTTTTCATGGGAGGGAATCATAAGCCCAAGCCCTTGACATTTGCAGGAGACTGATACAAATTCCACAGTGGGGACATCGCTGCAACAAATGAGACAAAAGCCGGGAATGTGGGCTCCCCCACTTATCGTCCCCGTAGCTGGACAACTACATATGTAGATTTATTTTGAGTGGACAAATCGCTGAGTTGGTTGAATTGATGCTCAAAGTTGTCACCGCGTTTGAAAGAAGCTCACAGCTGAGAGCCGCTGCCGATTTCTTGTTACTTGGCTTCTGAGTACCAAACACATCTGATTCATATGGATTAATGAGAAGCATAGACTTTGGACCTTTCCCTCAGCTGATCCCCTCCAAAGTCTCATCCCCTACAGTAGAAGGCGTGTTGACGGGGGCACAAACTTTTAGCTTACCAGGCATAACACCTTCAAACTCCCCCCCTCAGTGAATAATGCTGGCTAGCTTAAACTTCACCTTCAACTGACACTTTAATCCTCTGTAATGAATGGAGAGACGATAGCTGGAAGGGAATGACGTTATGCCTATGGCTATATCAGAGGCCGGGGGGATACAGTAGATGAAGAGAAGTAAGTGGGACAAAGAGAGCTTTCATCAACAAGACAATATAAGGACCCTCAATTAGTACAGGCCAGACCAGGGTCCAGGGTGCCAGCGTTCATTGTTCCCCCCGCCGGGCACTTCAGCACAAAAAGCCCACAGGTCAAGCTCTTCCTCTGTTTCTGCTTAAGCCAAGCAAAGGCATGTTATAATCCACGTGATGGGGCTTTGGTGAGCTGGTGCACCAACCTGATCCAAAAGAAGTGAACTTAGTGAACCAGCTGAAAAATATCTTGACCCCACAGCCTAGGTATTTGATTATATTGAATTTAGCTTAGGTTTTTCAAAAATGATAAATAAGAGCTTGGACGGAAGATTCTTATCTAAACCTGCATCGATGTTTTTTCTCTTGTCCAAAGTAGACAAAGCGCTGCCAACTCTTCCGACAAGCAACAGGAAATGTTTAGTTTCAGGGCAAACTGAAGACACACAAAACACAGATAGAGATCAAAATTTAAAATAAGGTTAGAGCAGTGTTTCCTCTAGGACTTTTTTTCAGCAGCGGGGGGCAGGACAAACAACTCCCATAGTCACACTTCACAAACAAGCGGAGGTGAAGCAAATCTTTGGCTGAATATAAAACCCCAACACAACATGTCTCAGCAACATTGCTCTTAGAATAGCTTCAAACTGCAGTGTTTTCCAAGTTTAATGTGAGCTTTAGATGATGAAAATTGTATGTTTTCCAATGAAAAATGTGTAATTTCACATCATATTGGGCCGTTATTTTCACCAAAGCCAGAGCAGATAATAAATAACCAACAGCCAAAGATCTACTGGAGGAACTTCAACCTTTAGATCTGCAGAAAGTCATCTGGTTGGTTCTGTTGCTCCACAGCATGTTTGGGCATCAGCCCCTAAAACCCTGTTAATGTGACCTCAGAATCATTCTGGATACGACTGTTCATGTTTTTGTGTTTTCATTTTACAGCTTCTGACATTTATCTGTAGACATTAATATAAAAAACAGGCAGCAGGAGAAACCTCCTCCCTTCTGAGCTGCATTTTATTTGCACATTAAAATCCAAACAGAAACGTCTCCTCATTGGTTTGCATCACCAATTAGCTTCACTAAGCTCAGCTCCTCCGTCACCTCCGTCCTTTCTTTTCCTAAACTCAGTCTGTACAGGACAGAGCTGCAGGCTGCGTCAGCTTAGTCTCAGTTTGTACCTGATGTTCTCAACATTGGACAAGTAGGCAGGAATAAAATCCAGCTTCCAGTTCCTTTCTACAAACTGAGCTAATGTTCAGCTCCACAGCAGCTCTGCAGCTGCTGGAGAAGCTTCCTGCTCAGTCTGAAGGGGAGATGTTAGCTAACTTAGCGCTAACCGGCTTCACTTTTCCAGCAGCTGGGGAACAACAGACTTTTCTTGGTCTTGAGAAGCCGACACGCTGTAACAGACACCGTACATTTACTGCCAGGATATTTTCCTCCGCTCGCCTTCACCGTCACTTTCTGCCGCTCGGACGATCAAACGCACCTCCTGATTCAGAGTTACGCTGCTCTTATAGCACCATCTGTCACGTATGTTCTGCATAGAACGAGGAGAGGGAGCGAGCCGAGAGCCGAGTGCCGCCGTGCTCGCACAGTGTAGCGCATAGTTTAGTCATCGTGGGAAATTTTAGGAGCGGCGGTCGTGATTCAGGCCGCTGCTGAATCCATCTAGCGGAAACACCTTGTTAGAGCAACGATTCTCAAATACAACCTATGTCTCTGATCTGATCCACTGTACAGTATGCCAAACCAGAAATCTAAAGTTACTCTCATTCGGAGAGCAGTGGCCTTATCATGCTTTCACAGAGAGAAAGAGTAGAAGGGGGGAAACAAGAGACTGAGTGAGAACAAGTACAAAACCTGTTGGGACCTAAGACATTGAGCCAACAGCGGGCCTCCAGGTACAATTGGGTCATGTATTGCTAAACAAACACACACTTCTTCTATATTATTTTACTTGTTATTTTTTCTCACTGAGGTGCAGTGTATGTGCATTTCTGCAGCCGGCTGGCCTTACGCTGTAGGCAGCGTGAGGCTATGTGAGGTGGCAAGATGTTTTTTTCTGCACTAGTTTTTTTAAACTTTGGCCTTGAAATCATGACTGATTCCCACTTCAGTAAAACACAATAATATATATGGTTTAGCTGGGCGTAGGGCTGGATGATATGGCCTATGAATAATATTTCGATTTTTTTAGGCTCCATTGCGATACACGATATACATCCTGATAAACACATTTTGTCTAAAATACAGCCTTTGTAGTCTTCCGACCACTCAAAGCAATTTTACACCACGTCACACGCACCCATTTTCATACACTGAGCCTAACAGAAACTAACATTAACACAACGATGGAACAGCCATCGGGGGCCATTTGTGCCCAAGTGTCCAGGGACACTTCGAAATGCAGACCGGAGGAGCCAGGGGATTGAACCGCCGAACTTTGGATTGATGGACAACCCGCTCTGCCTCCTGAGACACATTCTCACACAGCGCAAACATGATGATCTTGTCCAATATGATGCAGTGCTGTACATTAAACTGCCCAACAGTATATAAAGTAGTTTAAATGAGCTCAACCTTAAACATCTACAGCAGTAAAATGCAACATCAGCAATAATGTAGCAGTGAAATCAATCCGAAAACATCACATATAAAACCATTTTACTACATTCTGACTACTTTAAGTGCATTTTGCTGTAATACTTGCTTACTTTTACTTTAGTGAGGTTTAGAACGCAGAACTTTTACTTGTAGTGGAGTATTTTCAAAGTTATGTTGGCATTAGCACGTTTGCTTAAGTAATTGATCTGAATACTAACCACCTCTGGTTAGCACACCTGCAGCCTAACTGCACCTGTGCGTCACCGGTCAAGACATCCCCTTTAAGAAAACTTTGCCATGATAAATAAATAGCCTAAAACCCCTCAGATACGTTTCTGTAATTAGAGCGATTAGATGATTTTGCTCATAGCTGCTAACTAGCTTGCTTTTGACCGTTTTTCAACCCTCACCAGCGACCAGCGGAAGCACTGAAACCTCAAATATGATGATACCGGTCATCTGCTATCACACATTAATATTCGCATATATTAAATATATTCGACATATCGCCCAGCCGTAGTAGGCGACAGGGTGAAACTGATTCTTTACTGCAACATTAAAAGATATTAGTCTCATCATCAAACTCGATATATCGCCCGTTTTTAAGCCTTCTGATAATATACAGACACATTTATCATTTTTTTCTGACACTGCTTTACAAACAGGCTCATCTAATCTGAAAATTTACATTGTGAGTAACATTTACAAAGAGCAATACAGTCATAGAATTAAAATGCAAATGCAAACATAAGCACATCCTATGTTCTGAGAATCATTCTATTTGCAACCTTCTGATGTTTTTATTTCACTTCATTTGAAAAGCACAGCTGAAAGTCAGCAAAGGAGCCAAATGACTTTCACAAAGCAGAGAACCAACACGCACTCGCTGTAGTTTAAAATATACACCCATGTGAGAAGACGTGGGTCGACTACACCATAACGCAGCCTGGATGAACACTGACACTTTCACTATTCGCTTGCGTTCTATTATGATTTTTACTTGGTCGGACACATTCAAGACAGGAAACTCGAGGTTACAAAAACTTTACACACTAGTACCGCGACCACATAATAAGGCTATAAACTGGACCCGTGAAACCACAGGGTCCTGTTGAACATGGCACTAAGTTTCATGGGATGTCTCGGTAAGCCAAGTGGCTGCAGAGGGAGGATCTCATCTCGCTGACTTATACTGCCACTGTCTCAGCAGATGAATTGGCCTGCAAATCTTTCACTGGATCCCTAAATATTTGATGTCCCCATGGTTGGCCCATGTTCCTCCTCTCTAAACCTCTCAATGGATGGCACCGCGCCACCCGGCCCATAACAACCACCGAGTGAATAGAGGGCACCCTTCATTGTCTGCAAGCTCATGATTCACGCAACAATTAGCAGCTTCCAAATTACAACCGACCGAGGCATTCACTTTGTAGAACTCCAGGCTCAGCGCAGGATCCCACAAAAGTCTTCTGCAGTGGTGTAATGTAACTAAGTACATTTACTCAAGTACTGTACTTAAGATCCATTTTAAGGGACTTTACTTACATATTTCCATTGTATTCTACTTTATACTTCTAATCCTCCGCATTTCAGTAGGAAAATTATACATTCTACATTAAGTTTCAAGCTATCAAATTACTTTTGAGTTGGGAGCCGTCACATTTCAGATGTGGATGAGTTGTTAGCAGCAGGTTCCACCAAAGAGAGATTTCCCAGTTAAACCTCTCAGATGATTTAGTTTAAATAACAGTTTAAGGCTCAAAGAGGTCAAATTATACAGTTTTGTATATTATTATGATTATTAACTTCCATTAACCATCTCAGGACCCCTCAGATTAATCTTGTAACCCTTTGCAGGGGCCCAAACCCTAGGTTGGGAACCAGCATGCTAAACTACAGATAGTGTTTATAAAGTAGGACAGTAAAATGCTGCAAAACTTTAGACTTTACTTTTGATACTTAATGTAAATTGAGCTTATACTACTTAATTACTTTTACTACTTAAGTAGAATTTTTAATTCAGGACTTTTTAATGTAATATGAGTATTTTGACATTTTGGTACAGGAACTTTTACTTACGTAAAGGATCCGAGAACTTCTTCGAGTACATCTAGAAAGTCCAACTCTCAGTTTCTGACAGGTACAGTGAAGACGGGCCATGTCCTGGAATCCCATACCTCACCCAAAGTCCTACTTCCGGCAAGACCATCCGAAAGTGGAGGACAGAGGTGCAGGGCTCAGCAAATCCCTCTTTTGTCACAGGAGCTCTAGACCTGATGGTAATCTCCCCGTCCCATGGGATTCTCCTCAGTTCATACCCCCATGGTGTGAGATTTGTGAGGGGGTAAAAAGAGAAGTGCCTACAGACGTGGCAGCTCCTGAAGGACGGGTGAATGAGTGGAATTCAAGGATGCCTTGAAAAGCACCCGGCACATCATGAGAGTCAATCAGAAGATAAGATGTGGAGAGCAAAAAGAGGGATATAACGGCAAAGTGAGGTTTGAAAAAGCACAATGGCATTCCGAGAGGGGCCTCATGAAACGCTCAATGGTCTATTCATTCATTAAAAAAAAAAAGCATTGGGTGGTGGAAGGTGCGTGCATTAACAATGTTCACCTCTGACCGCTCAAATATGCTTATTTCAGGTCTGAATCTGCAAAGTATCTTTGAAAAAATGTCTTTGAGAGTCACATCGAAACTGTAGATATGAAGCGGTCTATATAGTCTTGGTCACTCTGGATCCGTCCTGGTTCACGGAGAGTTAAAGGCTTATGGTATAGGTTTCTTAGGACAAGAGAATGTAAATGGGTGGAGGTGGAGGTGGTGTGTGGGGGGGTCTCCTGTTTCATGCCTCCCTGTGTTCAGCAGGCTGTCAGTGAGGACAAGTGAACACTCTCTAAAGCTGGAGACAGGGACAAAGTGCCAGGTAGACAGATCTGGTTTCCTTTGCTACAGCCAAATACGGCTTTGTGGTGGAAAAATCTGCACCTGGTGGCCATGGAAACCAGTGTTAACCCAGGCTACAGCTTGCAGTGCTGTCAAAGCGACCACAAAGAGGAGAAGTAAGTCTGGCTTGAAATGTTTTCTGAAGAGGCTATACGCCCTTTGCCAGGGTAGCCTGCGTGGTTGACATGTCTATAACAGCATTATGGTTTTTCTTGCGTTACAGTGCAATGCGACTGTGGCTACGCTCACCCTTGACAGATTTCATTATGGGGTTTTTTTTGCAGCTTGAAGCGGCTTGGTAGCTTGCACCAACATGCTGTAGTCTATCTGTAGTCCTGCAACAAAGTTAAGGGAATCACAATGTGCAAATGAAGAAGCTGTCTTGCTACACTCATGTCACATATGCCCTATAATGCAACCACCCTTCATTTGGTCCAATCAAAACAGAAGCTTTTCCATATTCCCTATGCTCAGATCTATAAACCAAAAACTTCACATACTGCAGAGCCCTGTTATTTGCACAGCTAGGCTTCACACCTTCCACAAACTGTTACCTCGATTAAGGCTGGGAAAGACGAGCAAATAAGTAGGGTTTCGCCGCAAACAGGAAAGAGGTGCTAAGAGGTAAGAGGGCCCTCAGTGTGCCATTAGTGCTGGAGATAGTTGGGTGTACAGAGCAAGTGGCCCTACAAATCCTCTTCTCTTGGAACATAAGCAGTAATTATGGTGTCCCTCTGTATTTTTCCGCCGTCAACCCAGCATTTTGACATCAGGGACAGCATGAGAGAACAGCCGAGAGCACCTGAAACACTGAGCGGTGGGAACACATAAAAATACAAATAACAGCTGTCAGCAACACGCCAAAGGATGCTCTGCCCTGAAAACCAAGATGACAGGGAATCGCAAATACAGAGCAAAGCCCTGCAAGTGCTTTGCTTTCCACATGGCAATGCTAATAAAACTTTTCTTGTCTACACAATCAGTGTCAGATTTACACATGTCACAATATCAGATTTCTATCTCACGTCATTCTTTTGAGTGGGGTCAGTTTTTATGTTTGTGATTTTCAGTTCAGTTTGATGTAAACACTTGCAAGGCTCCAAAGTGGACTAGATGCATTACATACAACAAGTATATACACCTCACCTCCAGAGTTACAACACAAACAGCAATCCTTAAAAGTTCTAGTATTAATCCAGCAAAACCATCTGAAGAATCTGAGAGTGTTTTGTCAGATCTTGGTCTAAATGCACCAGAATTTTTGGGAATACACAATATTTACTTCATAGATAGAAACCATGAAAAACAAGGTGACAATCACGTCAACATTCTGTTTCCAACGTGCACATAAGTCAAACAGTGTTCCTGGTGACTCAGGGGTGATCCTCAAACTGGGCCATGTTTGGCATTGTCCAGAGCAGGATCCAGATGGGTTGAATTAAATAATGAAAGCAGGATGTGACCACCGTGGTTTTCCGACAAAAACACATCCACATTAAAGTAAACTACACCATATCTAGATTTGCTTTTCAGTCTCCTTAGAAAGTGTGTTTCTCATGCAGAGACCCTTCTTTTGGTCCTGGATTTTGACAGCTGTGTTGCGTTAGATTGTGGTCCTTTTATGCTGCATGAGTTTTAAGAGGCAGACAGAAATAAAACATTATAAAAACATTGTTGTGACAGTCTTTATGAAATAAAAAAACAACAGCTACATTTAGACTCAAGTGTTTTTACTGCAGAGCATCAATTGGAATTTTAAAAGGCGTCTTTAGTCCGTTACTCGCCCATTTGAAACTTCCAGCTCAAATTATCAGCAGAGAGCTTGTGTCTGACTTGGTGAGTGACAAAAGACAGTTGCCATTCTGGCACGAGTAAGAACATAACCGCATAAAGGAAGGGTCAATCCAATGAAAACGGAGAAAGAAAGGAGCCAGAAAGGGCGGCACAGACAGACTACTTGACATTTTGGATGACCCCCACCCACAACTTCACACACGTAAGCCAAAGCTAAAAGTCACAAACCAGGCTATCTCCACACTGAAAGACATAAACCATCGTCCTGAGGTTTAACGGCCTTTTAAAATACTGGTGGCTGACACAATATCCAGTAACAAAGCAACGCTAAATTAAACTTCCAAGCCTTTATATGAGGCTCCAAAGATGGCAATCATGAATAAGTAGGTTTACTGACTTGAAAATCCAGGGATTAGACATCACAAGGTTCACTGAGTCAACAGAATCTGCGCACAGTCGGTCCATTTATTTCAGTTAAAATGATCCTATCAGAGCCACCAATCTGAGAGTCGTTCAGCGCACAACGCCTGACGTTCGCTCTTGAAAGGTTGGGAGTGCTTACTGTCTGGAATATTACAATGGCGTCTCTCTAGGAATTCGGAGTTTGTCCACTGAGAACACAGCTCTCTCCTTCTGACTTGAGAGTTCACACAATGTTAACCTGAATTAGCTTTGTGGCTTCATTTAAATGCTTCTATTCATTGACTATCACAAAAAAAAATAATAATGATAATAATAATATTAATAATAATAATAATAAGGCACAGGTGGGGACTCCTGTTGTCACAGTGGGGCCAAAGCGCATAATGTGCATTTAATCACAATGTGTCAAGTTTAAATCCAGTCAAGGACCCTCCCTTCCCTCTTTCTATCTTAAAAAAATGATAATCTTTTGAAAACCACAATGGACAAACAGAGAGTTTGTAGGTTAAATCATGTGGTATCATGAGTTATGCTGCAAATGCTACAGCTATATGTGTCAAACGGTGCTCTGCAGCAGACGTGCTATTCCATCATATATTACTACAACAGGAGTATCACCGACTTGGGCTCAAGATCATTGTATGGAAGTTGCAAACAGGAGCACTTTAAATCAAAAAGCTTGTAACTCGCTTAGTAAAAACATAGATTCCATACTCAAATAAAGGATATTCTATATGCTTTGGGGCAAATACAGTAATATAGGGATTTTTAAAAACGTTTGGTTTTCCATTCCCAGCGCGCTGAAAGCCTGTCATCATGTCCCTGCACTGAAAAGGAGAAACCCCCCAAGCCAGCTGTGATTCTTAATGTGGCATCTAATTCAGCCATTAAATGGCACGGCGGGGTGTCCCCCTACAGCCGCTCCCCTCCCCCTGCCTCCCCCTGCTCCCCTCAGGGAAAACCACGCTGGGTGCATGTCAAAGATCACATGACAATAGGGATTCCTGACCCAGCCAGGGACTGGGAATGAATCAGACCTAATTCAACCATGTCGCAGGCAGCCGAAGGCACTGCTCTTGAGACGGAGTGGCTGGCCTCTTCAGCCGGGACAGCATTCCTGTGAAAACCTCACATTAAGTGTTTCTTGCCATATGTTTTACGCTCTTTCAGGGTTTTTTTTTACCTGTTCGGACCTCCATTGAAGTTAAACATGGAGTATTATCAAGATCTGACGTGTTAATAGAAAAGAGAACAAAAAAGGAAGATGAATCGCAAAATGCAAACAACGTTTGATCAAACCTGTTCAGTACTGGGTGGGTTGGGTTATTTACAAAAGACAATACAATGAGCACTAGAAGAGGTTTGGTCAATTTCACTTACATTCAAGTGTGTCTTCTCCCAAAGCCCCTAAAATGCTGCTACTAGCTGGTGATCACAGTCAATAAAATATTAATCCAAGTCCTCTCAGTTTCCCCTCCCTATTGTCTGACAGCTACACACTTCTCCAGCTGAAGGTTTGCTAAATTAAATGAATGACATTAGTGAGGTTCAAAGATAAATTATTCAGCAGCAGAAGAGAGTTCTTTCATTCAGCGGTTCATATAGCCCTTTAACACGTAAACTGGAAGTTAAGCATTCTTCTCCTGTTAACAGGAGTGAAAGGGGGAAAAGCATCTTTTAGTACTTAACTGCAGCCACTCCAAGCAACAGTCTCTGGTCAGACACAGAGCAAGACACAGGACAAAGAAGGAATGTAGGTTTCTGAGCACTGCAGACCTTGGACACGAGAAACCCCGTGAACAGTCCCAAAGGCTCTTTGACCTTGTCTGAATGGACAAACTATGTTTTATCGCTGAATCATGACCATGTGTCATCCCAGCTTTGTGGCAGCAAGTCGGTTAGCGAGGGCGCTGCAAGAGCCAAGAACACGCAGAAGACAAATCCAAGCCAAGCCAAAGACAAGATGGCAATGAAGAGCACCACGCTCAACATACAGCAGCGGTTAAGCATCATACCTGCTGTGGAGCTTTCTCAGGTTTAGTCCTATAACTTATTGTGTAAACTGAGGGGCACACAGTGGCATGTAGTTTTACCTTATCTCAGTCTTCACTTCATTTATAAAAGGTGCTACAAAAATTAAATTGCTCATTACACAACTAAGACTGGTGCTAAATTGGGAAGATAAATTCCAGCAGAATAAAGGATCTTTGTCAATGTAAGCTTGTATTTTGATATTTAAACTTTTATTATGGCGATATCTTGATTTTATTAGAAGACGCAGATACCAAAATGCGCAGTTCCACACAGCTGGGGCGCTAGAACACATGATGAATGCTGCAAAGGCATCCTACTAGAAGAAGTATACTAAGCTATAGGCATCAGAGCCGTTCCACTCATGTTTTTCAGAATCACTTCTTACCTTGCCCCTGCGATGCAGCTGGGCTGACGAGAATAAGGACGCAGCAGAGAAGGCGCTCCAGCCATGAGGAACACCTGCAGAGGAAGCAAGCAATCACTCACAACTTTTACCGCGATACTAAAAAGCTACTAAAAAAGGTGGAATAAAAAACGTACCTCATCTTCATCTCTTCTTTCACTGCCACGGAGTGGGAAATCTACATGGACTATATGGGGTTTAACGTAAGGAGTGTTCTCCGCTTCCCTGCAGCACCGCTGCTGCTGCAACAGCTGATGGGGACGCGGCGCCTTGCTGGAAGCAGAGAAGAAGTGTGGAGAGGGAGAGCTGTGACCTGGAGGAGTTCACTTCGGGGACTTCCGCCAGGTCCTAAAAGGGAACAAATTCCACTCATTCACAAGTTACAGTCGTTTGTATGTTTGTACCCGTGCCATCCAAAACCATACAACAACAATGATGATGATGATAATAATAATAAATGGGTGCTTTATTATTTTGTCTAATGGTTTAACACGTTTTTTTTTTTTTTAATGTGTGTTATTTCCTTCCCCCCTCAACAATGCAGAGAGAACAGAGGAGCGTGTGTCTCCTGAGATGAACCTGACAAGCCCACTGCCAGGCCCCTCCGCTGACAGAAGCCGGAGTGGATGTGAATAGGTGAAAAACGACAACATGAGCTGTGTCAACCCAAGTTTTTTTTCCGCCGGAAAATGTTCCTTCATTCATGCACAGTTTACACCGTCACTACCCTCTCCAGCTGTTAGTGGCCTCGCAAGAACGGACTTGACAAGATAATGACCACATGTAGTTTCAGTGAAGGCTTGTTTACTTTGGTTTATCCTGCTTAGAGGTAAGAGAAAGGTGAGGCCTCCACGAGAAAAGCAGACTGTGATTGGTCAAATTATATTCCTTGAAGGTCTTCTTACTAGGTGATTTATTCCATGTAAGAGAGAATAACTTCTGCACTAGAAAGTAAGATCATGCTGACTGGACATATTATACAACCAAACCTAAATCGTTTCATAACTCACTGGGCCACTAAATTACAGTGAATGTAAAAAAGTTTAGAATTAAATCCGGAAAAACACGAATTTAATAAACTTTGTATTTGGATCAGCTGAGTTGTGGCATGTTGCACTTACAAATGGTGACCACCAGAGGGCGAAGTCGGTGTTCTTTTCAAGGCGTCCGGAGGAAACATCTGATCTGGTCCTGTGCCACTCATCACTGCATGCTGTCAGCCTAACGGTGCACACTGACACAGCCTTGTCCACATCTGTGTAGGGCCGGTTAGACTGAAGAAACAACAACTGCAATAATTATGTAAAAACGCCAAAGGGTTTAATTTCTTAATTGATTGTGACAGAGGAGAAAGAGCGGTCACCCCACACGGATTTGAACCCAGGTCTACAGGGTACCAATATGTACCGTGACCACAACACCAAGAGCCGGGCTCGGTGTTGATGTGGCAGTCACAGCGCTGACTCAACCGTAGTAACAGTCACACTGTCCAACCGTTTGGGAGTGCCCCCCCCCTGCGCTTCACACATACAGGCGTCTGTCACAACTCACGCCATCCATACTTCTTCCATCTCAGGATGCCCCCACCCACTAGTGCTTCACCCGTCTCTGGGGTCCCTCACACAGGGGTCCACCAACCCCGGGGGTCCCTCGTACGCTTCACGCACTGGTTACGCCTCCGACAATCTCACGACAAGCCATCCCACCGCTGCCACCATATGTGACGGAGGGGCAGGGGTCCCACCCATCCCAGATTTGAACCGGAGTCTACAGGGTACCAAACATGCAACTGGACCACAAAACCAAAGAGCCAGGCTCGTTGGCGTGGCCCTCACAGCGCAGGCTCAGCCGTAGTGACGGTGGTCTGTCACATTACTAGATTTTAAAAAAAAGTTGTGTTTGTTTTGTAACCTAAGTTTTTGTCAAATACTCCAAATACTCCCCAAAAAAAACCCCACAAGAGGCAGCTGAATCTGATCACTGAAATGTCTGCTTTTGTCTACATCGCCACAAACAAGAGAAAAGACTTTATCCATTTGTTGATGCAGCGTCTTGGTTTTGTGATTGGTTGGTTTTCCAACATTAATAAAACATGTGAATTTGTCACTATGTGTACCAGGTTCTACTAGCTTCTTTAAAACTGCTTTAAGCATATGAGGTGAGTTTGCTATCACAGGAAAAGGCATCGGGTTCAGTCCTCCGGCACAACGCGTTAGACTCTGCTGTATTAGTCTCCATCTGTAGGCCTCCGGGCTGCTGTCTGAACACGTCCACAGCTCTGCGAATGTCTGCTTCGCTCACATTCCAGTGTCAGGGGAAAGAAAGGCAAAACTGTCTGTTAAATGTTATGTTGCAGCGGGACCTTACAGAGAGCAGCAGGGCGGGATTCTGACCTCAGAGAGGAACATATAGAGTGCATACTGCAGCGCCGTAATGAAAACACAACTTCAATTATTATCACCTGACATGAGCAATGTGTCACAGTTGTTGCTTGCTTTTATTAGTACTGGGAGCTCAGTGGAAGACTTGCTACAGTACATGGTCTCTGGGTCTCAAAGTTAAAATGCCAACTTATTTATTTATTCATTTAGAAATGATTTATTTTTTAATAGAAGATCATTTGTTTGTTTTGTTCGAAATTCTTTCGTACAGTCTCAGCTCTGTCACAGCACAAGTGCTGTTGATGCTATTAACAGGTTCAGTGTCAACTTTATTCAGAGGGATAGTGCTCAAAGTACCAACAGCTGCTCAGTGAAAACAGGCTTCAAACTTCTGGTTGCATATTGTTTTGCTTTCATCACATTATGGATGGATATATGATCATTTTACCCTCCAGGTGTCTATTTAAAAAACGTTTTCGAGTCCGCATTGGAATGAAATCTTTTATTGGATATCCTAAATGGACATTGTGGTTTTATAAATGCAAAACAGAAAACTTAAAAACATTGGACGTGTAGAAAGATGTTTGCAATTGACCTTAAGTAGTTATACACCAATAATTTACCATTGAATGGTGCCTCTGTCCTTTTTTCAGTATTCAAATACCAAATCACCTCACACAGGTATATATATATTTATTTATCATGACAGTCAATGTTGACTAACAGTGTAGTGTAACCAGATGGTTGTTGCCGCTGATCCTGTCAACACTGTGTAGATTTAAAAGCTTCACACCCTTTTCTAGTCCAGTGATTTACTGCTCTTGTGATAGGTGACAGCTTGACTCAAATGTTTTTCCATCATAATTTAAACCCAGCTGTTTTTCTGTGAGTTTATCAATGAAAACAGTGTAAAAATCCAAGTTCTGTAAAGAAAATATATACGCTAAGGCCAAAAAAGCTTTCTGAACATCAATGACTATTTAAGAATTTAACTAAAAAAGCAAACATAAAAACTTTCCAGGGTTTATTTGTATCGACGTAAGAGCCTCAGATGGGGGGTGCATTTTGAAACCTGCACCAACATCGGCTGCTGGTGAACTAGTTTTCTGTCCTTAAGAAACTTTACTTGGGGATTTATTTTTCTTGGTGTGGTTAACCCTAATCCTTTTATGTTCTTTGTAGCCTGTGACAGCAGAAATATATTTAAACATCTTTTACCTGGATTTGATCAAACACAAAGAAACAATCCAAACTTGACTTTGGTTTCAGTACATGTTCTGAGCATGATAACATAACCCTTAAAGTTTCTGCTCAGTCGTAGACACAAAGAGTTTCATAAGCAGCTACGGGGGTCTGAGTTATATCAGATTACTTCCAACAGCTGAAATCAGGGAGGAGGGAGTGTGGGGGGGGGGCTCTGGAGCCACTAAACAGCTGAAGGGACACCGCAGCCCATGCTGAGACCAGGTCTCACAGTGACACAACAGCCCCACACACTGAAAAAAAAACCCAGGACCACGTGCTGTTCAATCCCCTCATTACCACCAGGCAAAGGATCAGCGGAGGGGAGTTGGAGGAGAGAAAGGGTTAGCGTCAAGTAAGTCAAGTCACATTTATTTAAAAGCTATAGTTACATCACTAGATACTTTACAGACTTTACATACAGTACAAAACATGTGATTAACTTATATAATATGATGCATTGCAATAGATTAAACTACCCATCAGGATAGAAACTACGATGAAAACCTCTAAAAGGCATCACGTCTGTACAGGTCAAATTGATTGCTAGAAGCAGATGATTATTCTAAATAAATATTTTTATTTATTTATATACAGATTGCCGTTGGTATTCAAATGTTTATGAAATGACTATAATAATTTATAGAAAGACTGTATCAAAGTGCAGTGTAACTTTTCAAATTACTGTCCAAATTAAGTGTGTAATTTTATAAACTGTTTACAAATGCACTACAAGCTACAACTACAAGCCTCAGCTCAGTGCATTTGTACATTTTTGACAGGCCGAAACATAATCTGTTGGCTATCAATGCCCAACTGATATCAAAGTATTCATAAAATATTTACATTTTTGCCAAATGTTGTCATGTACGAAAAGACCCGATATGAACACTGTAAGCGGACTGTATGATTACTGTGGAAAGCCAGGCAGTTCAAAATATGTGCTTTTGAACGTGTTAACATGTTAACAACTTGTGATGTTAGACAACAAATAATTCAAATAACTCGGAGTAAATTGGCCACTTCTCCAGTTTGAACAGATCAGTGTCATACATTTCCAGGGTTAAACCATGTCTGTTAGCCGAGGGGTTGCCTACCGCTATTTTGAAGCTGTCCGTATGTATTTTCTTTAGTTTTGCCGAATCTCCACAACTCTAATTCTTGATTAGGGATCATCCAGAGCACCTGTTGCGCAAGGAGTGTTGCACTGACTCCACAGCAGGGATTGAGTGCAGCTGGGTGATCTCCCACTTACTTTTCGTAGCCTGTAAAAATGGGTTGGTACTGGAATTTGGCCTTCTTAAGCTTCTTCAAGAGGTCTAGATGTTTCTGAGCTTCCTTCACCAGCGTGGAGATGTGAGATGACCATGTCAGGTTCTCTGTGATGCTGATTCCCAGGTTAAGCTTAGACCGGAGTTCATTCCAGGACGATGGACAGACTCCTCTTTCCTGCTTCTGTCCTCTTTCTTGGTACCTTACAAAGTGCCCCTCGCTCCTAAATGATATTTACTTGGCATGTGAGAAAACCTTAATCAGATATAGGACGGCAAAAGACCTAAAATGGCTTTATAAATGAAAATGTATCAGTGTAGCATTCTGCGCAATGTAAGTGATTGCCAATTTACCGTTCTGTGTGAGATGCAGTGATGTGTCTGCTAGCCAGCATTTGTGAAAAACCTGAGAGCCGCATGATAATTCAGAAGAATCAGAAGGAGCTTTATTACCAAGTGAATTTGCTTTGCTGATAAGGTGCTACACGTAGACAAACATACAGTTGACTCAAATAAATCTAGAAATATATAAATATGGAATAAACAATGCAAGTTATATAAGAATAACAAATATTTGCAGAGAAAGAACAAAGTGGCAGATATTTACGTTTGCTAATCAGTTTTATGTGGGACTTATTGCAGTGGAAGAGAATATTGTGTACATAAATATATAAAATGACAATATGAAAATGTAGAATAACGATCAACAACTAACAACAAACATATGCAATGTGCCAGATTTGTGCGTGATATGAAATGAAATAATATTTACATGTGCAGAGACCTTTGCATTTTATGAAAGGGGGGAATGTCAGTGGGGCCCCCCACTGACACCCCACGGGACCCGGGCCTTTTTGATGAGGCTGTTTTTGTGACGACATGTTTTGGTCCTGATGGACCGCAGCCTCCTGCCAGAGGGGAGAGTCTGAAACAGTTTGTGGGAGGCGACGGGTCAGCCACAATCTTTCCTGCTCGCCTCAGAGTCCTGGAGGCCTGAAGTGATGGAAAATTGCAGCCAATCACCTTCTCTGCAGAGCAAATGATAGCTGCAGATCGGATAAGGCTGTGGCAAGAAGTTTTGGTCCTGATGGACCGCAGCTTCCTGCCAGAGGGGAGAGTCTGGAACAGTTTGTGTCCAGAGTGGGAGGGGTCAGACAATCTTTCCTGCTCGCCTCAGAGTCCTGGAGGCGTACAGGTCCTGAAGTGATGGAAGATTGTAGCCAATCACCTTCTCTGCAGAGCGAATGATACGCTGCAGCCTGCCTTTGTCCCCGGCAGTGGCAGCAGCGCACCAGATGGTGATGGAGGAGGAGAGGATTGACTCAATGATGGGGGAGTAGTAGTGCACCTTTGTTGACTTTGGCAGGCTGAACTTCTTCAGCTGCCGCAGGAAGTACATCCTCTGCTGGGCCTTCTTGGTGAAGGAGGTGATGTTCAGCTCCCACTTGAGGTCCTGGGAGATGATGGGGCCCAGGAAGCTGAAGGAGTATGATGGGAGATGGTGGGGCTGGGCTCTTTCTGAAGTCCCCAGCCATCTCCACTGTCTTCAGTGTGTTGAGCTTCAGACTGTTCTGGCCGCACCAAGTCACCAGATGGTCGATCTCCCACCTGTAGGCGGACTCATTCCCACCAGAGATGAGCCCAGTGAGGGTGGTGTCATCCGCAAACTTCAGGAGCTTGACAGACTGGTGACTGGAGGTGCAGCTGTTGGTGTACAGGGGGAAGAGCAGAGCGGAAAGAACGCAGCCTTGAGGAGAACCGGTGCTGATGGTCCTGTTATCAGAGACATGTTTTCCCATCTTCACGTGCTGCTTCCTGTCCATCAGGAAGTCAGTGATCCATCTGCAGGTGGAGTCAGGCACGTTCTGCTGGGAGAGCTAGTCCTGCAGCAGGGCCAGGATGATGGTGTTGAAAGCAGAGCTGAAATCCACAAACAGGATCCTGGCATAGGTTCCCTGGGAGTCCAGGCGCTGGAGGATGTAGTGAACGGCCATGTTTACTTGCATCATCTAGAGACCTGTTGGCTCTGTAGGTGAACTGCAGGGGGTCCAGGAGTGGGTCTCTGATGGATTTAAGGTGGGACAATACAAGACTTTCAAAGGACTTCATTCCCACAGAGGTCAGGGCGACAGGTCTTTAGTCGTTTAGTCCTGTGGTCCTTGTTTTTTTGGGGACAGGGATGATGGTGGAGGCTTTGAAGCAGGCTGGCACATGGCATGTCTCCAGTGAGGTGTTAAAAATGTCACCGGAGACAGCTGATCAGCACAGTGCTTCAGGGTGGATGGGGAGACAGAGTCCGGCCCAGCTGTTTTGCGGGGTTTATGCCTCCTGAATAGTCTGTTGACTTCCGTCTCTGAGATGGAGGGCGTGGCGCTGGCCAACTCTGAGGACGGGGGGGACTGGGGCTGAAGCTGAGCAGGAGAGTCACAGGGGAGGGTGACCAATTGACCCTTAAAGCGGCAGTAGAACTGGTTTAGCTCATTTGCCAGGCGAGAGTCGTTGGAGGAGTTGATAGTTAGTGATCTGTCTGAACCCCCTCCAGAGAGAAATGCTGTCGTTTCCAGAGGAATGGTCTTTAAAGCCGCTTTTCCATTACCAGTACCAGCTCAACTCTACTTGGTTTGGCCGCTCCGCTTTCCATTGCAGATAGCACCCAGAGATAGTACCCCTTGATATAGCTGGTCGTTACAACTGCTGCGACGTTCAATGCGACACACACCGGCGACCCACACACAGCTGTCTCTTGATTTAAGTTAAAATGTTGCAACATTACTCAGAATGTAAATACAGATACACATCCGCTTCCCCCGCCGATGCTTGTGGAGATCCTCAACTCGTTTTTTTTGTTCCAGCATCACTTTTTGTAAAACTGTCAATATTTGAAATCTACAAAACAGTAATTAACTTCGCACATCTAAACAGGAGACAGGTGCGTCGGAGGGGACAAAAAAGTCAAACGTAGCCAAAGAAAAAACTCCCGCACACTGTCCTTCGGTCCCAAGGACCGAAACGTTGTTTAATACATTATTTGCAAGCTAGACAGTGTGCGGGAGTTTTTTTCTTTGCCTAATATTTGAAACCTACACAGCTGATTTCTCACCTCAAAACTTCTCAGAAGTGGATTTATTGATGAAATAAAGTACAAAAATTGTAAAATATAAAACTTTCTGTTGCAATGATGATGCAGTAAATAGTGACACTTCTCTCTGACCAATCAGTAGTCTGCTGTGTTTTCAGGTAACGTTTTAGTATTGCCTCAGCTCGCTTGGAACCTTGAAGGAGGTGATGCAAAAAAAAAAAAAAGTACCTGGAAGCAGGTAGAGGTACAACTTTTCCAGTGGAAAATGGGCTTAAGTGACTCAGAGTACAGTCGTACAACTTCTTGCATCTCCTTGCTACACCTGTACTGCCCTGACACCCGGCCCTGTCCTCACTCCTAAATGCCTCCTCCTTTTCCAACCTTTGCTGTCTGAGGTTGGCTGTAAACCAGGGCTTGTCATTGTTTTGACTCACCTTGGTGCGTGTTAGTATACAGCTGTCCTCACAGGGCGGCCGTGGCTCAAGAGGTAGAGCGGGTTGCCTGTTAATCTTCACTGCCTGAACAACAGCGTGCGAGACCTTCACCAAAATGTCCAATAATTCCACTGATGGCGCGCAAAAAGTAGGAAATAAATCCTCTGAGTGCTCTGTTTGCTGATCAGTTTCATGTGGGAGATTGTGTTACGTGTGGCTGAAGAGCTACACGAAATATTAGGGGTTTAGTTTCCAAATGCAGACACTGAAGCTGATAAGATAAGTTGAACGTGATTTATTTGTAAAACGGAGTGCTGTGATAGTGGCAGTCCAAACACACGCAAAGTGATCCACAACTGAAAACTAGAGTTGTCCATGGGAAGTAATCCAAGCCAGTGGAAATACTCAGGGATTATCCAGAAACCAGAAGCATGAAAACAGAGCGATCCACAATCCAGAGTGTAGTAAACATGAGCAAACAATGAATCAGCACTGAGTAAAGGGAGCCAGCCACTTAAATACAGATGAGGGAGAAACTAATCACACACACAGGTGAAACCACTAGATACTCAGCGAGGCCACAAACACAGGAAGTAACAACAACGGGTGAGGATCCAGGCTGGCTGGGATTTTCTTTTTTCAAAGCAGTTGATCAGAACAGGGCTGAGCGAAACAGGGCGGAAGTCGCTCAGCCTAAACAGTGCAGACTTTTTAGTCACATGAATGATGGTGGCCACTTAAATTTAAAAAAAAGCTGGCTGTCCTACCTACCTGTCCTTCTGTGTACACTCTGCCTGTGCACATATTGCATGTGAGAATATGTTTTGGGGGAGAGGTTTGAAGGAAGGGGCATGGATCAAGGTCTCAGCAGCAGAGACGCACGATATTTCAGAGGGGCAGGATGTAGAGGATGAACAGGAGAGGAACAAGCAGCAAACCTTGGGGGGCCCTTGTGACAGAGGAGCAATGCAGGAGGTGCTGTCGTTGATGTTGTCTGTTGGTGAGATAAGATCAGAGCCAGGAGAGTGCGGTGCCGGTGATGCTGGATGTTGCAGCAGGTTTCCAGTTGGAAGAGAGGAATGGAGTGGTTGATGGTGGTCGAGCATAATGAGGACGGCGAGGTGGCCATTGAGGATGGCTGTTTCAGTGATGTGTTGTGAGAAGAATCCAGATTGAAATGGTTCGAGCTGGTTGTTAGAGGTGAGGTGGGTTTTAATTTGAGCAGTGACACGATAGAAATTTTTTTGATTGGAAGGGGAGATTAGAGATTCTTCGGAAGATGGACACGATGTCGCGGATGAGACCAGGTTTCTTCAGGATGGGGGAGACAGCTGCAAGTCTGAGTGGTGTAGGGACTGATTTTTTTTTTTTCTGATCCGGATGTGAGGGTGGAGTTAATGATTTTGATGATGAGTGGGGTAATGGATGGAAGACAGTTCTTGATGAGAGCTGATGGGATCTAGGCTGCAGGTGGAGCTATTCATCCTTGTGGTGATTTCGACAGCTCCACAGGGGACAGAAGGGAGAAACAAGGCTGAGTGTGGAGGAGGCAGACAACATATGTGTGCATAAAATACAATTTCATTCTGAAAGTCTTTTGAATGCTGTAATTTCTGTCAAAATTGGTAACATTACCTGTGTACCTAATTATGTATCACAAGTGCCTAATCTCTGAACAAAATGTGGTCTGGTTAGGTTTTTAAAAGTGCCATTATTAGTGATGATGTGCCCACTGCTAGTCATAGTCAGTAGATAATAGTCTTCTAAACCACTGCTGTAACATTTTGTCCTGTTAATGTTTTTAATGATAGAAAAATAAAGTTTGACCACTTTTGTTAAAGCTAAAATAACCACTAATGTGTTTGTGTACCAACAAGTAGTGGTGGAGCAAAAGGGGGGGGTGGATTATGTCATAAAACTGTATTCTCAATATTTTATTTTTATAGGCTACACAAAAAAGGGACCAAGAAATGAGAGGATCCTTAGCATGTTAAATGTGGTGTGCAACCCCAGGGCTTACGGAAATGGTTTAACCCTAGTGCTCGGCAGCCAATCAGAACTTATAACACTCACCCTTTGAATCAACCATAAAGTGTTCAAACAGGCTCAGAATTATGTGAACTTGCTGTCTGCGATCACATGTCGTCAACGTGCTGTAAACATGTTGTCATGTTGTTTCCATCAGCAAATTAATTAAAAACTATTTGTGTAGGATTGATTGTGTCCCAAGCTTTTGATCCATAAAAGTGGTTCTACTCAACCGAAGTACAACACTGAAGTACAACCTACATATTACAATTAGATGAATCCAATAATCATATGATGCTAACATGAGCCATTCTGCTGAATACTTTCACTTTTGTTTTTATAATCGAGTACTTTTATAGTGTGGTATTGTTACTTTTAATTAAATAAATTACTTCAATACTTCTTCCACCAGTGCTTGCAAGTAAAACTGACAGACAACACAGAAACACAAGTTGCAAACAGGTTAAATCTGAACCGTGTAGAGGTACAGTATTTCAAAGCCAGTTAAACCGCCAATAAGGACAAGCACATGAGCTCCACCATACTGGCCAACACATGCAGATCTTTAGGCCTGTCACGATAACTACTTTTGATGGACAGTATATTGTCCCAGAGATAATTGTGATAAATTATATTATTGTAATAATTGCAATTATAAAATTACAATATAATAGCAGCATAATGCAAGTCACACACGTCCGTTCAAGGAGCAACTGATTTTTTTTATTCTCAAGAATATTCCCACACTGGAAATGAAAATAAATGAAATATTATAATCTCTGTTAATAATTACCAGCCTAATATATTCTGCACCAAGGTGGCACGTTTGGGACCATGTTCAACTAATTTCCAATTTCTGTTACAAACATATACTTTCTTACTGTCTGCACACTGTGTAATAAGATGACAACCTTAAAGCTGGATTAAACAAATATTGAAGATTTAATGAAGGTGAGCTTTAAAATATTTTGAGACCAGAAGCTTATTTTTCTCCTTAGATTTTTATTGCAAAGCCTCAAGTAAGCCAAGCAGTTTGCCTCTCAATGGCCATCTGAACTATCTTTAGCCCCTGCTGGCAACTGAAGGGAAGTGCCTGACTTATCTTCACTGCTGTCATCGAGGCAGCCAGTATTTTTAGGGGACAGCAGCAGCTGCAAAAGCATTTAATGGTATTCCACGAACAATGACACTTGGGGTGCCTAACGTCTGAGCGACAGAGATTGGGGAACCACGCTGAAGTTGTTAAATGGGAAGCTGGTGTGGACACTGCAGTTGTGTTTTCTATCCCTCCTACTTAAACCAAGACAATATAGATGCACTGGAGTAGAACTTGGGACCTTTGAGGAGAGCATGTGTCTAAATCTGAAGGAAGCTTGGGACATTACTCAGACTTCAGGGGACGAGCGGTCTTGCTTCTTACCTCGAGGAGAGATTGCAAGTGCGGAATGTATGTTGACGGTCGTTCCCCACGACTGAAGCGAGGTAGGTCATGTGAGCAGTACACAGCACAGCTTCACAGGGGGCAGAGGTCATTCCAATTAAATCAGACGAGTAAACACAGGGGTTAATCTCCTCTCTTTAAACCTCTTGAGGGAGTCTTAAAGACAATTTAAACGCAATGTTCGAATCTCCTGCAATGTGAACAAGAGATTTTCTGCAACATCAAAAATGAATTTAAACACAAAATTAGATCAAATAATATATTGAACTGTTTTTTTCCGTCAAGATTCAGTTTAATTTCTGAAAAAAATAATTCTACTGTTGTCATGTTAACCTTTCTCTTTTACATGAATATATTTAGATCTATTCATTTTCACCTACAATGTTTAGGTTTAGCTGCAAAAAATATAAAATATAATATAAAAGCTTGATTTCCTTTTTAGTTGGAATGCGTCTCAAATAAGGATTGACAATACTTTGAACAATGAAAAAATTTGAGACAGTATTGTTTTTTAAAATATGATTATCATCCATATATATTTTAGTAAAATATATAATTCTAAATAAATAATGTAATATGATGGACAACTGGGTGGCTTCTAAAACTCTTTCCTAAGATTATTATTGTCTTAAAGTCCTGAAACTTTGTTTCATGCATCCAAAACCACTGAGTTACAACTCTCCCAAACTTACATAAGTTCACTGATTATTATTTTCCTTTAAGTTTAAAAGCTCAGAAAAGGAAAAAAATTAGCAAAGGATGAGATTAAGCAAAGATGGTCAGTGGAGAGCATGATTTTCAGCGGGTAGTTTAATCAGAATGTCTAGGATTGCCTAACTGATTTATTTATGAACATAAAAATAATTTGACAGTGACATTTAAAGAAAGAATATCCCAACAGAGCTGCCAACAAAAGGGTGTGATGGAGGCTCAGCATATTTTGACTGCAAGGTCTCTTGGGTGGGCAGACCGTGATTTGGGCCTGTGTTTGTGTGAGCACGCGGGTTTCAGAGGCTTCTTTGTGATACCTGACACACACTCCCTCGCAGGTCTTTATTTAGTGTGGACTATATTAAGCACTTTCCCATTGAAATACAGCACCAGCTGTACTGGCGTGTGTTGTGGCTGCTCTTGCACTAGGACAAGGCTGTTCCCCCCTCGCCCGTGTTTTTCTCTCACGCAGACAGATCTAATTCAATTAGCCATAATAATCATACCATCCGTTTGTGATGAAACGCATGCACTTACAAGGGGCGGAGGCTGGGTGTTTGAATGACAGACGTTTTTTTTATTTTCCATTCCAAAACACAAAAGTGAATTTCCTTGTTACAGGCTGAAAGTATCGTCTTATAACATTTAAAAATTGAATTATCTGGCTGAAATCTTAGAACAAATTACAATTTCACGTTCAAATATTATCTGAAACACATAAGTTGTTGATATTAAAAAGGTGCAATGAATAAAATATGGCCAGAATTTAAGCTTCAAACATTCCAAAAATGAGCCAACATGATCAACAGAACATGAAGAAGTTACAGCTCTGATTTGTGCCAAAGACGTCTGTGTTGTGTTGCAGAGATATCTACTGAAATGAGCATGCTAAGCAGTTAGCCCCGGCCGCCCTGTGTTGTAATACCACTTGTGCCTCAAGAAGCGATAGTGAGTCACTGTAGCGTCCAGGCTGCCCTCAGTCCAACATGAGAGGATGAAGAAGTAGAGCCCTTTGCTCAAGGTTAGCTCTTGATGCTGCTGCATGAGCTGCTCTCCCACTCACTCGCTCTCCTCGACCTCTCGTTCCTCCGCTGCCTCTACTTTTTTTTGTCTCCTGCCATCACCTGACCTTCCCCTGTCTCTGACTGGGCAGACTGAGTGTGAAATCAGGTGGGAGGCGATAAAATGCTGCCTCCTATTTGTTTGGAGCATTTGGCCAGGAATAAGACACAGTACCTTTAAAGTCATGTCATCTGTTATTTCTTTTTCAGAAATTTGCAGTGCAGAAGTTGGACTGTCTTGCCCCAGTGAATAACTGCCACCTCTTACTCTCCTGGACTGCTTAAGTGAGGTGAGGCTGACAAAGAAGCAGAAATGGATGTGTTTGGTGGTGCACCACGTTTTTTGGCCTATCCAAGACCTGTGATGGTACAAAGCGGAACTGATGCGGTCCTAAAGTGTCAAATAGGCGGCGATCCAAGGCCTGCGGTTATCTGGGAGCGAAACAATGAAAAGATCGACCCACAGGGACGATATAGGGTCTTTGAGGATGGAAATGTTTACAATCTGATCATTTCAGCTGTGACCACAGAGGACAGTGGTCAGTACATATGCAAAGCAAAGAACAGCATTGGGGAAACATATGCAGCAGCCACGCTGAAGGTGGAAGGAGAGGCACAAGAAATGGAGTTACGAGAGGAAAATAAGCCACGATTCCTCATCAAGCCCCTCTCCACTCGCGTTGGCCGTGGGGAAGATGCTGTCTTCTCTTGTAAGCTCTGGGGAAACCCACGACCAGAGGTTGTTTGGGAAAAGGACGGCAGGAAACTCAATGAAATATTTGAAAGCACACATTTCAGTGTGGGCTACCAGGACGGTGGATGGTTCCAGCTCAAGATTTTTAAGACTCGTGCACCAGATGGTGGTGTATATACATGCAAAGCCAGGAATGAGTTCGGGGAAGCATTGGCAGGAGCGGTGTTGCTCGTCGATGCAGGCCCAGGACACGAGGAAGAAGGAAATCGTAATGGCTACACAAATGGTCACTGGAAAGCCCAACAGGGAAAACAGAGGAGCGGAAGGCAAGTGCAAAATCGGCTCAAAGACGACACCATGACTAAGTCAACTAAAGTGAAAATGTTTGCCGTGACAGAGGGTAAACATGCCAAATTCCGTTGCTTTGTGACTGGGAAACCCAAACCGGAAATAATTTGGAGGAAAGATGGCAGGCTGATACTGTCTGGAAGGCGTTATTTGTTATATGAGGACAGAGAAGGATACTTCACACTTAAAGTTCTGTACTGTAAGCAGAAGGATAACGGAGTTTACGTTTGTGCAGCGTCAAATACTGCAGGGCAAACCCTCAGTGCCGTACACCTCTCCGTAAAAGGTAAGATCATTTTCAGTCTTTTCAGAGTTTTCATTTTGTGAAAATGTTAAGAGATTTGGGTGCAGTTTAAAGAGTAAATGCAGACTCACTTGCAGCCTGTGGTAGATTTTTCAGCCAGTAAAGGAGTGAGTATGTGTGTGGAGTGTTCTTGGATCAGATTTCTATCCATTTGATGCTAAGATGATGTCAGGGAGATATCATCCAAGAGGTACTCTGAGATCATTTATTGGGGCAGGGCCAGACAAAGACGGCAAAATTAAAAAAGCTTTATGGCGACATTAAGATACTTTAGAGATAAGATGTTTATTTTTCATGATAATGTTGTTCGTTTTTTTCCACACAGTTTATACATCAACTACAAAACAGGGTAAAAAAAACAAACCCTAATTGTTAATATAGTATTGTTCTGTTCCAATCTGATCTTCCAAAAACTTAGTTTGACAATAAAAGTATATACCTGAGCACTACAATAATGATTGCTATCTCATTCTTCAAGATAGAAGATGTTGATATCGCTTTTACAAAGCAATGAACAGCACAAACTGTACAATAGCACACTAATGCTCATTCACAGAACTCTTTTGTTCAAGTAAATTTCAGGTATATGGTTTTGTATCATCCGTCACTGAATCCATTAAAGGGCAGACCAGTTGGCCATCGAGCTGCAAATATAATTAGTGATTAAATTATTTGACACCAGCTGTATAAAAAGCAATTCAATCCCGGGTCCACTGGAGGATTAATGAAATGTATTAATGATCTGAAATTCAACCCGAGAGATATATAAACAGGCAAAGTTCATCAGCTTGAGATGGATTCCGACAGCAGTATGATGTCTGCAAAGTCACTTAGCTTGTGAAAGGTCTAGGGGGGTATCCATGTGATCGAAATCTTTGGGAAGGGGATCATATTTCTCACATGGACCAGAGAGGTCCAAACTCATGGCACCAACAGAAAGTACTGTACTGTATCAGAGAGAAAGAAATTAACATATAAGTAGGATTAATGATCAGTGGTGGCTAGTGGATATATTTAAAGGTAATTTAATTAGTCGATGATGAATGTATTTCATCCGTTGTCTGTGAGTTTAATTGGACTTGTTAAAAGATGAGCAAGATAAGGAAATGAAGAGCTTTGCACACAGACTACTAAATACAGTCCACATTCTTTTGTTTACAACTGTCTGGTTCGGTCTGATGGTGTCCGTTACAAACAGTTTATTTCCTATCTAACACCCTGATGTGTTAATGACCTTTCCATTCCTTAACTAAATAAGCCACTTGTCTCATGATTTTGCTGATCTTGTTTGCTTCGCTGGAATTTACTGCCAAATATATTTTAATTTACAGTGTTTATGACAAGGACATAGATGATGTGACGTGTGAGTTTTCTCAGGGTCGCCTCGCCCAAAGAATTTATGTTGACCAAGTAACACCACTGCCATTTGACAGACAGAAGTTAACATGAATATATCAAGCTAGATTTTGAACAAAATTAGAGGAGATGTGATTTTGGCTTAACCAAGCCGGTGTTCTTCCTCCTCCTCGGTTCCAGAGCCGCCTATGCGGTTCAAGCAGCCTCTTATTGATCTAGAAGTATGGGAACGAGATTTGGCTGTTCTTGAGTGTGAAGTTCCTGAGGACTCTGTTCCCATCACATGGTATCTGGAGGATAGACGACTACAGCCAGGGGCCAAATATGGAATGGAGGAGTGGGGAACAAAACGGCGGCTAACGATCCGTGACATTGGAGTCGACGATGATGGGATTTACCTCTGCGAGATGCCTGATGGGGGGAGAAGCATCGCAGAAGTAGCTGTGAAAGGTAAATCAGGATGGAATAATAAAATAGCTTCCTTTGAAAAGCACAATAAAAATGCAAAAGCATGTGCAAATGGGTTCACATGATAAAGCAACAGCATGGGTTCACTTACAGACTATTTGGAATCTTTGCAGTAATTTTGAGATTTTTTATCAACTAGTATGTGGTTGCTTTAGATACAACATGACTTTTTAAATAAGAACGGTTTAATGGTGAGAAGAGAATTAAATTTATGCTTGGGATTATCAACACCAAAGTTGATCTAACTCAAACTGTGATAACCCTCATCCTTTTTTTGTCTCTTTCCCTTCTATGAATTATGTACACTGCATTTTTATTGAATCATGCATTTATTAATTATTGATGTGTGTAATATGTGTTTTTATGTGTTTAATGTGGGTGTATAATGTTGTCGAAGCCAGTATCAAAGATGAATTTCTGCTCAGTAAATCTGAACAGACAATAAAGTATAAACTAAACTAAACTAAACTATCATATTGAAACACATGCTTGGCCAAAATGTAATGACCGAAACTTCCACTACCATCATGTTTACCATTTCACTGATTTTTTCTTTTTTCTTTTTCTTTTGAGTATTCTGACACTTGACATAAACATAAAGTCTGATGTCACAATTTTTGTCAAGTAACTTGACTTGAGTAGAAAAAACATTGATAACACCACACACACACACACACACACACACACACACACACACACACACACACACAAGGAACTCCACACAAAGTGCTTTCCTAAGGCCAGCTGGAAAACACAGCTTCCATCGAGGTAGCAACAAATAGTATTGCTGCTTGTTTTGATTCAATAGTACTAGTCCATTATGAGACTGACCTTCCAAGAAAAATGATAGCATAATTTCATGATAGTTGTTCATGAAATGCCCAAAATTACTTGTTTATTAATTAGCACTAAGGCAGAAGTCATGTGACGTTGTTATAGAGCCATAAAGTCAGTAAAGGCAGGAGGTGGAAGTGGTTGGACGGGTCAACAAAACATTGGACAATACTGATTTGTAACAATTTTGGCACTAACAAATGATGCTGGATAGGGGGTGTCATATCAGAGAACATATCCGTTTGTCTGATAGGAATTCACAGAAGATATTTTGTTGTTTCCCTTGGGGAACTTGTCCATTAGATAATCAGTATCCTTGTCCTGTTGATGTGCTGAGCCACTTACTGTCAAAGTGTTTTCTTTGCAGGGACAATTTTGCGTAAGCTTCCAAGAAAAGTGGATGTATTGGAAGGCGAAAATGCTGCCTTTTGTGTTGAAGTGGAAAAAGAGGAAATGGACATACATTGGTACAAAGATGGCATAGAGCTGCGCGAAACCCATCAGACCATCCTAAAGTCCTTCGGTAGAACTCACATCCTGGTTTTTGTCAATACAATGCCCCAAGACTCTGGCCTAGTGATTTTCCTTGTAGGCAGATCCAAGACTTCCTCTCAGTTGAGAGTGAAAGGTAAGGTCCCTCATCTGTAAATTACAGCATATATAGCAATATTTGCACACACATTGCATGTATCAGATATTCCAATCCAAAGGGATGTTCATGCTTGATGGGCTTCTCCTGTTTCAGCGGCCAAACATTGTCCTCCCAGTTGTCCAGTGGGTGTGCAGATCAACACAGAACGGGCTAATGCTGCTCTTCTTTCATGGGTTCCTGCCCAGGACTCACGAAAGAACCCTCCATCTGGATATGTGCTTGAGCGACAAGAAGTGGGCACCGGCTCACAGGAGTGGCTACAGTGCCTGACCACTGATTCTGCCACTTCTGTGGAGATCCTCGGTGACAGTGTACCATGTGAAGCTGATTATCGATTTCGAATTTGCAGTGTCAACAAATACGGAAAGAGCAACAATGTTGAGTTCCCTAGAGCTGTTCATTTGGGTAAGATTGATTGATTGATGTTTTTTCTTAATCAATTAAATCACAACATGGTTGGGGATATTATTTGCTAAAACATGTATAAACTTATTTTCTTTTCCAGTTCCAGTTGCCAGAATACAAGCTCCCCTACAGGATGCCTTAGTGCCAGAGGGGCAAGATGCCCTCTTCTCTATTGAACTCTCTGCTTCAGTTATTGGTACATGGTTCTTAAATGGTACTCAACTGCAGGATGATGAACGTTATTCCATGCGTCGGTCACGAACACACCAGTCTCTTCGCATTCGCGGAGTACGTGATACAGACAATGGAGCCGAGATCACATTTATTGCCTATGGCATCCGGGATTCTGCAGCACTGTACATTCAAGGTATGTTTTGGTCACTGTCATTGTTTGCTTGTGTACTTGTCTTGGTCAGCCTAAAATTTGTATGTCTGTTGTGTTTTAAATAGAAAGTGGTAAGAGAAATGTGCAAAAGCAATGCAAGATGGAACCAATGCACTGAAGCCTCCAGTTCATTATCCTATGTGTTGTAAAAGGTCCTCATTGTGTTTCTGAAATTTGCAGCTCCTCTTGTCAAGTTTTCACCACTGTCAGAGATGGATCGAAACAAATTTGTAGAAATGGGGAACCCCATTGTTCTCTACTGCGAGCTGTCAGACCCTGCAGCTCCAGTGCACTGGTACAAGAACGGGGTGGAATTACAAACAGTGGACGGTCTTCATATCCAATCAGAGGGTACCATGAGAAGAATTGTCATCCAATCAGCAGAATTCTCACATTCAGGAGTGTATTGCTGCGATGCCATTGATGACGTCATCAGGTTCAATGTGGAAGTAGAGGGTGAGTGGAGAGAGTTTCTTACAATACTTGTGCCTTTCCCAGAGACTAACCATCTTTATTGTCCCTTTTTTACCCCTCTTATCTTTTATTCTTGCATTTTATTTAAAATGCAGTTAGTCTTCTCTTAAAGTCTTTCTTACCAAATCATTTTACAAGTTAACAATCCATTAAATTATCTAAATATCCATAGCCCCGCCTGTGAAGTTTTCAGCAATTCCAGATGCTGAGAGGAACAAAACCATCCAAACAGGCTACCCCATTGTTTTACAATGTGAGCTCTCAGATCCTTCTGCTCTGGTGAACTGGTACAAAGATGGGTCAAAGCTCCATCCTCAAACTGGAGTAGATTTTCTAACTGACGGTTTGGCGAGAAAACTGATTGTCCATTCAGCAGAATTTTTCCACTCTGGGTTATACTGCTGCAAGACAAAGGGTGACACCATCACGTTCAGTGTGGACATCAAAGGTGATTTGTTTGACCTTAAACGGTGTGAAGCATTAACAAGCTCCTCCTCAGCAAAGCAACTAACTCTGATGACACTTGTATGTTGTTTGTTGCCTTTCATCTTAGCACTCATTAAAAGTGCAGCTAAGCTGTCACATATTCTTTGACTGCATTACAGCATGTTAGTAATTTAGTTGTCGGTAAATAGATTATCATGAATAATCTTGAGTCTTGAATGTAGTTGATTTAAGGTTGACATAAGATCTAAACATATCTATAGCTCCACCTGTGAGGTTCTCAGCAATTCCTGAAGAAATGAGGACGAAGTCGATTGAAGCAGGCCAACCTATTGTACTCCAGTGTTTGGTGTCAGATCCTGAGGCCAACGTTTGCTGGTACAAGGATGAAACGCAGCTCATTTCAAACTCTGGATTAGAAATTCTCTCAGAGGGCAACACAAGGACATTAGTTGTTCAGTCTGCAGAGGCGTCCCACTCTGGTGTGTACAGATGCACCACACAGGATGATACCATGGAGTTTCAAGTGAAGATCAAAGGTGAATTTACACTTTTTATCTTGTGCGTTAATATTGTAACCCCACCTCCTCTTTCTAGATGCCACTAATAATCCCTGCTTCTACTGTATGTGGTTTGAAGGACTGCTACATGCACATAACTCTAAAGAACTGTTAACGCACTAAGTCATTGTTATTTATAATCTTTTGTTTTGTGACTGCTTCCTGAATTGAAAGTCTCCAGCACCCTTTTCATTTTTTGCTCAGCAGTCAAATATTTGCAAGGTGTCCATTTCCACAGTCTTGATTTTATTTAGCTCTCCTGACTTCTCAATGCTAGCTATACCAGTGACATACTCTACTATCTTTGACGGTGAGAGAACCAAGTCACTTGAAGCAGGCAAACATTTGGAGCTGGAATGTGAGGTTGCAGACTCTACTGTGCCTGTCTGCTGGTATAAAGATGGTGTAAAGCTCTTCCCACAGAATGGTTGGGATATACAGAGTAATGGCACATTGAGGAGGCTCATTATCCCATCTGCTGAGTTCTTGCACTCAGGGCTATACAGCTGTGAAACCTCTGATGACACTATCCACTTCACTGTGGATATCAAAGGTGATTTTTTTTCTTTTTTTTTTTTAAATCTTAGAGCACATCCTAGCGCTTTCTGGAGACTAGATACAACTAACACTTACAACATGCATATCTGTCTGTCTGTGTTCAAGTGGCGTTTTGTGTGAAGTTGTTGTGAACTGTTCCTTAAATCATGGTAAAATTAATCTCTACTGACAAAATGAAAATGTCTATGCAGGCTAATCCTTAAAAAAATGTGAGTTTCTCTACTTGAATTTGATCATACAACAGATTAGTTCCCCGTTTGAGAGAGTTGAACCTATAAGCGCTTTCTTAACCAGAGTATGAACATGCACTATTAAGTCCGCAATTATAATATGAATCATCATCTTTAGCTCCAACGTTGCCGTTGTCGCCTTCACCAGAGGTTGTGGAGAAGAGGCCACTTGAAGCCACCTGCCCAACCGAACCATCATGTGAAACCTCAGACCCTGCTTTCCAGGTGTCATGGCAGAGGGATAAACATGGTTGTAATAGAGAGCCTGATTTTGAAATGGGAGGCATCAAGGAGACCCTTGTCATTGAACCAACTCATCCTTCAAACTCTGGAGCATACTATTGTGCAACAGCAGATGATGTTGCCAAATTAATAGTAACAAATCAAGGTGATTTTGTTTTTGTAAATGTGTTTTCTGTTTTAGTTTTGACTAACACTTTATGTAGCTTTTAGTTTGTCTTCTTATTTGTTGTTACAATGCAGAGCTAATATCTGTGACATTTTTGACAATATCTCTTTCAAGTCAGTTTTTCTAAAATGTAGGGTAATGTACACTGAAATTATCCCCCAATGATTGTCTATAGCGCCACCTCCGACATATCTGCTTGGTCCTGATGTTGAGAAGGCCGAGTCTGCTGAAGCGAGCTGTCCAATTGTTCAACAATTTGAGATTTCAGATCCAATTGCCAAAGCCTGCTGGTACAAAGATGGAACCCAGATCTACCCAAAAAGGGAAGCTGACTGTGAATCACAGAGCAGCAGCCAAGCCTTCTCCTTCCAGTGTCATGACTTGTCTGGTGACGGCAGGCTTGGCTGTGAAACATCTGGTGATGCACAGTTTAATGTGGACATGAAAGGTGGTGTTCCACATTGTACATGCACAATTAAGAAGCAAGTCTTTAGTTACACATGTGAAGCTATCACCCAGCTCATTGTTTTCTTTTTGGCTTTGTCCAAACAGCAGAGCAGTGTCACTATGGTGACGAGATTGGTGAGATAGCTGATGCATCTGCCCAATACACAGTGGATGTCAAAGGTGATTTGATATATTTCAACATCAGTCATCCATGTTAACCCAGCACCTTCATGCCACTAACAACAGTGGTGTATTTTACTTTTAGCGCAATCATCTGAGACATCTTTTTTTTTTGAAAATTGCTTTTGTCATATTCAGTCCTGGTCTCGTGTCATTTCCTGCAGTGTTTGGCTCATAAACACGTGGTTGTTTAGTAGCTGGGTAGCTGATCTTCATACTAACATATATGTTGTGTCTGTCATTTAATTCTTCATTTTAACGGCCATCTTTGCTTGAAACAAGCGGCTAACAACTCTTAAAGTTCATCTTAAATCTTATTCATCACCAGATCCTCTCATTCACATTGCTGCCCTGAACCTCTCCCCGTTGCAATGACAATGCACTCTTATCAAAGGGAAGACAAATCATGTACTTTTTAGGGTTTTAAGATGTTAGTGTACATATTGATGGTACACAGTATTAGGAGTCAGTTGAAGGGGGAAATATACAAACTCAATCTCAGACCAAACCTGGTCGACCTTCTTGTTTGTCTTTGCAATGAATTATCTCATAACTCCATGCTAACCCACACTGATGTAAAATTCTGTTATGAGAAGAAGTACTGAGACCATCAACCACTGAAAACCTTTCTCTGTGTACATCACAATGCTTATAGCTACATCGCCATGGCTCTCTTCTGACCAAGAGAAGAAGAAGTCCACTGAAGGAGCTTATCCTGTCGAAGTTGACTGCAAGTCCTCAAAATGCAATACTGGCATCTTCGGTGGCAAGAGAAGAGATATACAGACATATGAACAACATTCCAGGCAAATGGCAACTTCTCAATCAGGAAATGAATATATGACTGACTGGATTACAACTAAAACGCCAATGGAGCTCTACAACAATCAACAAACAATAAATGCCCAAGCTCCAATTCACTGTAGCTCTATAAAGCCAACAATAATGCAATCTGACACACACCATCACACTAAACAGCCCACAGTGTCACAAGGTGAGGAATTCATTTACTATATACAGCATGCAGAAACCTCATCGGAAGAGCTTGATTGTTCCCTGGGGACAGCTGTCCAGACAGATGAGTTTTGTAATGTTCTACAAACTGCAACTGTTGATTCAGAGGAATCTACTCTCAAGACTGTCCAATCAGAAGAGCTACATGGCTCAATACAGATGCCGACTGTCCACTCAGAGCTAAGTAACCCCCTACAGATGTCAAATGCCCACTCAGAGCACTTTACTAACCACTTGCAGATTTCAGCAGTCAAATCAGACACTTTCGGTAACTCCTCACATACTGCAACTGTCCGATCAAAGGAGCCCTTTACATCCTTATATGCTGCAACTGTTCAATCAGAGGAGCCTTTTAAATCCTTACAGACTGCAACTGTCCAATCAGAGGAGCCCTTTACATCCTTATATAGTGCAACTGTTCAATCAGAGGAGCCTTTTAAAGCCTTACAGACTGCAACTGTCCAATCAGAGGAGCTCTGTAGCTCTATGCCAGCTGTCCTGTCAGGGAAGCTTCTTGATTGCTTACAAACTGCAACTGACCAATCAGAGGAGTTAAACACACCCCTACAGACATCAACTGTCCAGTTAGAGAAGCTTGGTGACTTAAGTAACACTGTATCCCTTCAAACATTGGACTTGTATAACTCTAAAGAGGTAGAAACTGTCCTAGGGGAACCGTACAACTTGCAACAGTCTACATATGCAAGATTGGATGACTTCTATCACACAGGACAAGCAGACGCTAACCACTCAGAGGTCCCGTATCAGTCCCTGCAGGCCAAATCCATCCAACCAGGGTGTAATCACACCATGAAGGCCACAGAAGACCAAGCAGACAGTACAGTTAACCTTGGACAAAGACCATCTACCCAGTTTGCAGAGCCTTATTATGTCAAGCAGGCATCTACTGTCCAATCAGAAGAGATCTATCTATCAAGGACATGTGACAGTCACTGGAGTGACAGTGTCACTGCAAATAAGGTGGCTGTTGAAGGTGATTTAAATGACTAGCATTATCAAACACAAAATGGTCGGGCACAATGTTATGGTGTAAAATGAAGAGATTGCATTTTGCAGTCCTCGACATTTTGAAAATTTCTACATTTACATTTTGTTCATAACAAAAGTACTTCAAAAAGAGAGGGAAACGAGTAAATACATAGCTTTAAACCCTAACTTGAATGCCTAGTTATCTCAAGTCTAACCAAAGATTCCTCTTGTTAGAGTACTAATAACTGAAAGACATGCAGTATCTCACAAAAGTGAGTAAACCCCCTACATTTTTGTAAATTTGATTATATCTTTTCATGTGACAACGTTTAAGAATTGACACTTTGCTACGATGTAGTGAGTGTACAGCTTGTTTAACTGTAAACTTGCTGTCCCCTCCATTAATGTCTGAACTGTTGGCAATAAAAGTGAGTACACCCCTGAGTGAACAAAATGATGGCCTAGGCTATAAGAAGACGGCCAAGACCCTGAAACTGAGCTGCAGCACGGTGGCCAAGACCATACAGCCGTTCAGCAGGACAGGTTCCACTCAGAACAGGCCTCGCCATGGCCGACCAAAGAAGCTGAGTGCACATGCTTAGCGTCATATCCAGAGGTTGTCTTTGGGCAATAATCATCTGAGTGCTGTCAGCATTGCTGCAGAGGTTAAAGGGTTGGGGGGGTCAGCCTGCGTGGTTGTCGTCCCAGAAGGAACCCTCCTCTAAAGATGATGCACAAGAAAGCCTACAGTTTGGTAAAGACAAGCAGACTAAGGACATGGATTGCTGGAACCATGTCCTTAGTCTGATGAGACCAAGATAAACTTATTCGGTCCAGATGGTGTCAACCACGTGTGGCGGCAACCAGGTGAGGAGAACAAAGGCAAGTGTGTCTTGCTTACAGTCAAGCATGTTGATGGGAGTACCATGGTCTGGGGCTGCATGAGCGCTACCGGTACCATGAATGCCAACATGTACTGTGACATACTGAAGCAGATTATGATCCCCTTCCCTCGGAGACTGGGCTGCAGGGTAGTATTCCAACATGGTAACGACCTTAGACACACCTACAAGACGACCACTGTCTTGCTAAAAATGCTGACGGTCTGGACTTGCCAAGCGTGTCTCCAGACCTAAACCCTTTTGAGCATCTATGGGGCATCATCTAACGGGAGGTGGAGGAGCGCAAGGTCTCTAACATCCTCCTGGAGGAGTGGAAGAGGACTCCAGTGGCGATCTGTTAAGCTCTGGTGAACTCCATGCCTAAGAGGGTTAAGGCAGCGCTGGAAAATAATGGTGGCCACACTTATGACCCAATTTGGACTACACCTAATTTTCACTTAGGGGTGTAGTCACTTTTGTTACCAGCGGTTTAGACGTTAATGGATGTGTGATGTGTTATTTTGAGGGGACAGCAAATTTACACTGTTATACAAGCTGCACACTCACTACTTTACATTGCAGCAAAGTGTCATTTCTTCAGTGTTGTCACATGAAAAGATATAATCAAATGTTTATAAAAATGTGAGGGGTGCACTCACTTTTGTGATCCACTGTATATTTTATTATGACTTATTTTAATTTATTGGCATGACTAATCTTGAATTGAGATTTTGCTCTTCTGTTTGAAAGCATATTTTTTTGTAGTCAGTAATTGTGATGCAATTTTCTCTTAATGTTACCTCAAACATCCCCAGCTCCGCCTGTGAGAATTGCAACACTTTATGAGACTGAGAGGAACAAGTCTGTTGAAGTTGGTGAACCCATAGTGCTGCAATGTGAGATATCAGATCCTAACGCCCAAGTTACTTGGTACAAGGATGGAATAAAACTACATGAAGCAGCTGGGCAAGACATGCTGGCAGATGGTTCCATAAGAACGCTAGCTTTCCAGTCGGCGATGCTGTCTCATGCAGGGACTTACAGCTGCAAGACAACTGATGATGCTATGCAGTTTCATGTGGATGTTAAAGGTGACCAAAGTTGTTTTTATTCGTTCTATAAATAGATTCTTACCGGGTAAATAGCATCCAAATGCTTTTGCTTTGCTAGTTATTAATGAGTTCTTATTTTATTACTTTTGATGAATAAAAGCCACCTTAAGCAGATGGGTTTTATAGGTGCAGGTTTTATGTGTGTTATTCAAGAAATATAACATAATATGAAATATGACACTGCCATGAGTTAAAAACATAAGGCATAGGCAGAATCTACGCTCTCTTGTTCCATTCTGTCTCTCGATCAAAACACCTACTAAAGTAATGGCATTCTATATTTAGCTAACCACTTAGCCACCTTACCTGACACCATTTGGCTCCTTCTCCTTTTTCATGTCTAGGAGTAGCTAGTTAGGTAGCTTGCAATGTCTTTCATTTGGTAAAGAGATAACCTCACACTATGTAAAGTTCTGACTTACATTTTTACATGTAGTAGTTCCATTGTTCTCCTTTATGGAAGGTGTTCAGGTGCTATAAATTCTGGGATTCTAATCAGATTCTAGTCAGTGATGGTAAAGTCACTTTATGCAGGGAACCTTATTTTTAAACATCTGACTAACTAGCCAGACCCATTTTCCTGATACAGAGTTGAGGTTAAGTGTTTTCTTGGAGTGTTTCTTTAAACATACATACCATTTTAACATGGATGGAAAATAGCACTGAAGAGGCTGTTAATGTTTATGCCCACCATGCTGAGGAGGGTGATGAATGGTTGTGGTTGATAAATGGTAACGCTGTTGTTTTATCATGGTTAAAATATTGAGGTGCTCAAAAGTTAGTACAGTATTCTGAGCTGCATGGGCATGTACTATTATACGCCCATGTAGCTCAGAATATGAACAGAAAATCCTGAGAACATGCTCACATTTTTCAGAAAGCCTGCCAAAGAATATATTTTATTCCTAGAAGCTTTCTTCTGTCAGATGTTAGCGGAACAGTTGTAGCTTAAGCGACGGGACTTTGGCTCGCTATAGCATATAATTCACGCTTGTTAGGTCTGGACAATAAAACAATAATAATTATAGCAATATAATCACAAATGTTCAATAAATATTCAATAAATCTTTAATTTTTCACTTGAATCATACACAAATTAATGACTTTTAAGATGTTTATTTTGATGAGGAAAAATTAGGAAAATTTAAGTTAAAGATTTGATCATAATTGGTTTGAATGTTCTACCTCAGAGATGAGAAGTGATCCACTGTTTGGAGAGTTTAAACCAATTAACCATCAGGTTTCTTCAACTGTCACTCAGGAGCAAAAGTCTACCTTTAAACTTGAAAGAAAAATTGATTTAATTCTTATCATGATAATCATCAATTTTGAAAGATATGAAACTTTTTATTGTGATCATTTTTTGGCCTCATCGTCCAGCCCTAACACATGTCAGTTCAAAATATCCACATCCCTACCAGACTGACAGAAGAAGCCTGCAGTTTTGGCACAGTCAGATGAGTTATTGTGACCCTCAGTTTCTGAGGGTTTCACAGGCACATCAAAAGAAAAGTACAATAGCTTATGTCAAGCAGCCAGGGTGCCTTTAATTTTTTGCTTGATCAGGTTTGATGATGACTGGACTGTCTCCTGGCCACTAAAGTTCCAAACTCCTACTGGACAGGCAGGAAACACTGGCTGAATCATCTTACAAGTGCATAAGTAATGCAGAAATCTGTTGAGAAAACTGTAGATTTACTGAAAAAAAAAAAGGTTTAAGACTTTCATAATTTGATTATGGGGCCCATAGATAAATGTATGACTTTAATTATTAGACCCAAATCAAGCTTTATTTATTCTTTCCCATTTCAGTGTTTGTAAAATGTAAAAACATAATTTAAAAGTTACACCCTTAGCCATAAATACTGAATCACAATTGTGGTTAGGATAAAGGATTTTATGTGATTTTATTGGCTTAATATGCTGCTGAAGGCTTTAGTTTCAGGTCTGTGCTTTACTTCACTTGGTTAATAATAGTACCTGTGTTATTGATCACTTCTATTTTACATTCAATCCCGTAGCTCCACTTGTGAAGTTTTCAGCTTTATCTGAGGCTGACCAGAAAAAGGCGGTCATGGCCGGCTGTCCCATTGCTCTACAATGTGAGCTGTCAGACCCCACTGGACAAGTCAGTTGGTATAAGGATGGAACAAAGCTCCTGCCTCAACATGGAGTAGACATCCAATCCGAGGGAAATTTGAGGAGTCTAGTTATCCCGTCAGCAGAGCGGGCTCACACTGGCATGTACCGTTGTGAGTCCAAGGATGATGACATCCAGTTCGCTGTGGAAGTAAAAGGTGATACTCAGAAACTCTGTACGTAGCGCTTTCACTGTCTTGCACGGCTAACTAACTGGAAGAGCAGGTGATGAAGTCCCATTTGTCTAAACAGAAAATGGTTTGGGTTTCTCCTTCCCTAATTTGATCAGTTACTGCTATAAAAACGTAAAGCAACAGGTTCTGAAAGTATGATTTCTGTAATTTAATTTATAAAAGAGGTGGTATTCTGCTCATTTTCAGGAACAGGTTTACATGGTTTAATTTTTTAAAAACGCCACAATTTTTTCCTCACACTACACATTGCTGCAGCTCCTCTTTTCACCCTGTGTTGACGGCTTCATTTTAGCTATGGAGTGATACATCTTGTCTCTAAATGATCTTTGTTGGGAGTTGCACATGCGCAGTTCCAGCTGTACATGTTGCCAACCATCTTAGAAACATGGACTGGAACAAGAGTTTCAGAGCAGTGAGTTATTAATCTGTAACAAAAGGATCTTTCATCCATGAAGTTTTAACCGAGCTCTGTCTCTACATCACAGTAACAACTTTATGTCCACTGACTGCCTGGAGGGTAGCTAGTGTTTGGAAGGGAGAGGAGAGCTGTGTGCTGCAGCTCAGTGTTTTCCCACCGGTGTTTTTGAGGGAGTGTCGGAGCAGCCGCTTGGCCAGCGTTATATGAGGCACATTTAGCCTCATATAACGGGAAGCGGCTGGACTACAAACAAGCTGTTTTCAGGCAGTTCAGAGTTTTCTTGGGCTGGACTTTGGGCTTTTTCACTTTTACATGCACAAAAAAGGTATATAACTAATAAAGGAGAGGGAAAAACCCAAAAAGCATAATACCACCTCTTTTAAAAAATGATAAAAAAGAGTCAAAATTTAAGTAAAGCTCAGTTCGTTATGTTCAATTATTATTGCACGTCATGTTATGTCAGTTTAAGAAATATTCCTCCCTATCACCTAATCATGATGACTGTTTTATACCTTTAACGCGAAATTAAATAATACAGGACATCTTCTCCTAAAATCTTATTAAACATGCAGCTTTACAATGCAGCCTCTTGTTATGCATGTCCAATATCTTAAGAAGACTAACCTTCTTGTGTCTTGTTCTTTTTCATAAAGGAACTAACTGGACACATTGTCACTTTCTTGTTTGTGTTTTTACCTGTGCTTTTTGTCTTTGCCTTTTATGTCAGTGTACGGTAGCTGTGGATAAACTTTGACGTTTCAGATCTTGATTCTTGCTCTTTAAGCCCTTCGAATCACATTTGTCTCTTATTGTCTTCTTTAAGTCAGTTGTGTTTATGTTGTTGTGTGGAGTATGTTGCTTGTCTGGAAAGTCTTTGTCAATTACAAACAGTAGTTTGGATATGAAATTGTTTTAAGTTTATTAAGACACTTCTTTGCAACATCTGAAACCTACAGCACTACCTGTGACGTTCTTAGAGCTTCAAGAGACTGACAGGAACAAGTTCGTCCAAGAAGGCTCTCCCGTTGTCCTTAGCTGTGAACTCTCTCATGATCCTTCTGCTCATGTCGACTGGTTCAAGGATGGAATGAAACTCCTACCGCGAAACAATATGGAAATACAGTCAGATGGCCTAACAAGGACACTACTCATCCATTCAGCTGAAAACACAAATGCTGGCACTTATACATGCTCAACATCAGATGACACCATCACATTTAAAGTGGATGTAAAAGGTGATTTATTTCTATCCTTACCACCTTGTTATCATACATGCCACGTCCATCTTCTTCAATGGTGTGAGTGATGAAGAAAACCTGCTACATTTTGAATGTTCATGAGAAAATGGTATGGCTACCTGGACAGTGTGTTATGTCCATTATAAGTGAATTCTCTTATCCACAACTCTTGTTATTCCCTTCTCTTAGGCCGATCGCCACAGATCATGCCAATGCCACTGTCTGAAAAACACAAGATCATTGCAATTGGTTGTCCAATTATCCTCCAGTGTGAGGTCTCAGACCCTGTTGCCCAAGTTTCCTGGTTAAAAGATGACGTGGAGCTTTTTTGCAAAACTGGCCTAGATATGAAAAGAGACGGCAGCCTGAGAAAATTAATGATTCATTCTGCTAAGGTCTCTGACTCTGGCCTCTACAGCTGTAGCCTTGCTAATGATGTTGCGACATTCCATGTGGACGTTGAAGGTGATTTTCTTGTATTCAGTTTTAATGAATGAGTATCCTGGTGTGAGCTGAACATACGAGCCATGTCTTACCTTTAACTGTACACTTTGTTGCATAATTGCTCTTGACAAAACCTTAAATTAATTGAAAGTATTTTGTAATCCCGTATGCAGAGTGCCTAATGCTGTATGTGCAAAATAACCACACCAAAAGGTTTGATGTGCACAACACTGTAAAATGATGTTCTGACAGCTAAAGAGCAGTGCTCTGCAAATCTTTTAATACCCCCCAGCTACTCCTGTGAGGTTTTCGTCATTACCAGACGTCGCGAGAAACAAGTTTGTTGAAGCAGGCTGCCCAATTAAGCTGCAATGTGAAGTTTCAGAGCCAACTGCCCAGGTCTACTGGCACAAGGATGGAGAACAGCTACTTTCAAAGAGTGAATATGAGATCCTAACAAAAGAAACACTGAGAGCGCTGGTTATTAAATCAGCAGAAGTCAGACACTCTGGGTTGTACAGCTGTGAGGCCGCAGATGACCATATAGAATTCAAGGTGGATGTTGCAGGTGATCTAATTATTTTGGGTTATGTCAGAATCACTAACTTCTTTTAATTAATGCATGGCTACTAGATCAACTTAGGCTTCTATATTTGATTCTATCATCGTCGAAGATATTGTGTACCAATTGTATTGTATTTTCTATGACTGATGGAAATATACTATACACCCTGATAGAAAATATTACACCTTACTATTTTAATAATAATAATAATAATAATAATAATAATACATTCTATTTAAGGCGCCTTTCTTGGCACTCAAGGACGACGTACAGGGATGCAAAACATTTAAAAGCAGCACAACTAGAAAATACAACATTAAAACAAGATAAAAGCAAAATTTACATCAAATGAGGTAGGCAGTTTTAAACAGATGCATTTTGAGTTGCGATTTAAAATGGGAGAATGAATCGATGTTTTTATGGTGGTAAAGAGTTCCAGAGATGGGGGGCAGAGCGGCTGAATGCTCTGCTCCCCATTGTGGTGAGATGAGCAGGGGGGACAGACAAGTGTATGGAGGAAGAGGACCTAAGGGAGCGGGTGGAAGTTGGACCCTGCAGGAGATCAGACAAATATGGAGGGGCAAGGTTGTGGATGGCCTTGAATGTTAACAGAAGGACTTTGAATTGGATACGGGACAGGACTGGGAGCCAGTGAAGCTGTGGGAGAACAGGAGTCATGTGGTGGATGGAGGGTGTTCGAGTTATGATGCGGGCAGGTGAATACTTGCCCAGTTGAAGTTTATGAAGGTATTTGTGAGGGAGGCCGAAAAGCAGAGAGTTGCAGTAGTCCAAATGGGAGGTGACAAGGCTGTGAACAAGAATGGAGTGTGGGGGTAAAGGAGGGGTGGAGGCAATTGATGTTTCGTAGATGGAAATAGGCAGACCGGATAATGTTATTGATTTGGGACTGAACGGATAAAGTGCTGTCAAGGATGACTCCCAGACTGTTAACCTGGGGGGAGGGTGAGACGGAGGAATTGTCAATGGTAAGAGAAAAGCTGTCGGTTTTGGATAAAGTGGATTTACTTCCAATGAGAAGGACCTCGGTTTTATCACTGTTTAATTTGAGGAAATTATTGGTAAACCAGGTTTTTATTTCCAAAATACAGTCAGTAAGGGAGGTGGGGGGAGAGAGGACGATGGTTAGGTCGAGAGATGGGTGTCATCGGCGTAACAGTGGAATTGAATATTAAATTTGCGGAAGATATTGCCCAGGGGAAGGAGATAAATGATGAAATGTAAGGGCCCCAGGACAGAGCCCTGGGGCACACCTGAAGTGACAGGGAGGGAGAGGATTTAAAAGACTTAAGTTGAACGAACTGAGTGTGGCCAGAAAGATAGGATGTGAACCAGTCTAACGGAGTGTGAGTGATGCCGATAGAAGATAACCGGTTGATGAGAACAGTGTGACAGATGGTATCAAAGGCTGCACTCAGGTCGAGAAGGATGAGAATGGTAAGTAGTCACATGGTCCACAAGGAGGTCATTGGTGATTTTGATAAGTGCTGTTTCAGTGCTATGACGGAAGCCGGACTGGAACTGTTCATACAGGTTATTGTGGGAAAGATGAAGATGGAGTTGAGAGGCAACTGTTTTAAAGAATTTTGGAAATGAATGGTAAATTGGATATAGGACAGAAGTTATTGAAGTTAGAGGGGTCTGCACCAGTTTGTTTCAAAATCGGAGTAATGGCTGCAGTTTTGAATGATGTAAGGACAGCTCCAGTGGTGAGAGAGGAATGGATGATAGCAGAGATGAGGGGAACCAGGGGGGGAAGGCAGGTTTTAACAAGTTGTGTGGGAATGGGATCAAGTTGACAGGTGGAAGGCTTGGATTTCCTGATTAGTTCTGTAATTTCTGAGGTAGTGGGAAGCTGGAAGGAGGAGAATGGATGTGTGAATGGGAGAGAGTCGGCAGAGATACTGAGGTGAGGAGTAGATCCAAGGTGCTGGAGGATGTTTTTAATTTTTTCAGTGAGAAATGAAATGAAAGAGTTGCAGTAAGATTTTGTGTACAGGTGAGGGGGGAGATTTTATCATAGGTATTTTTTCCCCTAAGAAGCAAATACTTTCAGACTGGAAGCAGCAAGTGGTTGACTATTTGTTGTTTTTTAAGAGCCTGGTAATAGCTTAACAGTGGATCAAATTACAGTGGATCAATAAAAGGGAGTTCTCGTAGCAAAAAAAACACAGAGACACCAGTTCGCTTCAGCTCTAAGGAGTGTTTTGTCTTTTTAAGCTCATTGTTTTAACAGCTCCCCACTTTACTGCTTAGTTCAGTCTCACCGCCCTCATCAACCCTGTTTCCAGACACAGCAGGCTGCTGTTTTCAGTCAAAAACCTCTGACAAATAGACTGCATGTCACCCAGCTCCAAACAAGAGACGAAATTGGCAAATAGCTGATGAACATACTTCCCTCGGGAATCTAAATGTGCTCTATCTGCTGAGTGTGTAAATAGGCAACTGATTGCTAACATGTTTGCCACAACTTTATAAAGTTATTACATTAGTGTTGTGTTACAGCTTGTCACGCAAAAAAAAAAAAAGATCATGCTGATTTAACTGCTAAGTCCAGTGGTAACTGTAGTGGCCCTTATGAGTCTCAATTTCTAAACATGTTAAACTTTGCTAATTTGGCTGTTGTGCTTGTCACTATGTGACTCTCGCTATAGACTTATGATGGGTGAGTTGCAGATGCAGTGCACCTCCTGGCATTAAGGCTGTTCATGTTCTGTATTATTAACAACAAAAATGTTATGAACTAATAGGCAGAGAGGAAACAGATCAGACATTTGTTTTCCATTTAAACTGCTGTCAAGGTCAATATACTCTACATGTACGTTATTAAAATAACAATAGTTTAAAAGTGGAATCCATGTTCCACTATGCTGGCTCACTGACTGTATGTGAGTCCATGACTCTAATAATGCCAGAGTAATATGTACGTAAATCTCCCTGTCAACCTGAGTAGGCACAACTCCAAACAATTTGTACACCATCTGTCTAATCTGGAGCAAAATAGTACATTTTCCAGCCTTCAGCCTGTAGATCAAGTATGCTACAAAGCATCATCTGGTTACTGTTCAATGAATTGAAATTCCTATAGCACCAGTTTGATTCTCAGCTGTTCCAGAGGCTGAAAGGAGCGAGTCTGTTGACGCAGACAGCCCGATCAAACTGCAGTGTGAGATCTCAGACCCCACAAGCCAGACCTGCTGGTATGAGGACGGAATAAAACTCCTGCCTCAATTGGGAATAAACATCGATTCAGAGGGCAATGAGAGGACACTGGTTATGACGTCGGCCACGTCTTCATGCTCTGGAGTACACAGTTGCGAAACTGATGATGATTCAGATTTCAACGATTTCAGTGTGGAGGTGACAGGTGATATGCTAAGCTTTTTCTTGGCAAGATGTTGTCATTGTAGAGTCTTACACAACTTTGTGAACTCAGCAAAACCTGATCATCATCATCATATTCATCATGGTCCTAACTTCCTTCTAATTTCATTAAACATTTAATTGCTTTTCATGTACATGCTTTATATTTAAGGCCAGTGTCTGAAAAAAATAGCATGTATCTTGATATTGAGTTTACCGTTTTTCCCTACGCACCTACTGCAATTGCATTACATCAGTGCACTGCTTCAATTAATTATTCAGAAGTGGATTAACAACCACTGATAATTTGGATATCTTCGTTGGGTTATCTAGATAGCAAGGCTTGAGATCAGCATGTCTAAGCTGACCAAATCTGACTTCACAGCTACTGCTTGCATGAGCATAAACAATGAATGTTCCTTTGGTGCAACAACTTACTTCTTTGTGTACCATCTTCTGCAGAGCCACCAGTAACATTTGCTGATATCCCCGAAGAGGACCTTTTCAAGAGTGTTGTGGAACAAGAACAGCTTGTTCTCGCCTGTGAAGTATCAAGGCCTGACGGTGTTGTCCAGTGGTACAAAGATGGAACTGAAATGCAACCGAGAAATAATATCACAATGGAAGAAGAGGGCACCAAAAGGAATCTGACAATACATTCAGCCCAACTGTCCGACACAGGCACATACACATGCCGCGCAGGAGACAATGTTTTAATGTTCAAGGTTAACATAAGAGGTAATAAAATGGCTTATGAAAACTTCTCTGAAGATGCATTACATAAAAACTGTTGCATTGTTCACTTAAATTAGTTTACCTGTGTTAAAATGTGAAGATGTGTTTCAATTTCATATATTTTATTCAAAGAACCTCCGGTGATGATAATCTACCCGAAGGAGGATGTCCACCTTGATCGTCACGTCCCTGAGGAAATTATTCTGAGCTGTGAATTGTCTCGTCCCAACGGTGCTGTCAGCTGGTACAAAGATGGCCAAAAGCTGCAGGACAGTGAGAACATCAAGCTCAAGATTGAAGGCCCCTATCGTCGACTCAAGATTCTTTCTAGTGGAGTTGAAGATTCTGGAGAATACGTCTGTGATACAGCTGACGATTCAATATTCTTTCACCTTAGCATTACAGGTAAAATCCCTGATGCAACATGTAATGTATGCGTAGGTGTAACCCTGTTCCGCTCTACAAGCCTAGGAAACAGGGCCCTAAGTTTGTTTAGTTACTTAACTTATCAGATGTATTGAGCAGGTGACAGTCTATTTGAAAGAAATAGTACTAGTAACGATGTGTGTGGGATCTTTTAGAGAGCCTAAGACGCTTCAGCTTAAGGCCCATGGGACGTTATTTTGATAAAAAAATATATATAAATAAATAAATAATATATATAAATATATAATATATAACACACAAATAACATTAAAAAAAAGGGGGTTACATAGGTATCTCAGTATTTTATCAGCAAAAAGCACCATGACTAGATAGTGGTGATTTTAATCGTATGCTTCAAATGAACAATTCCATTACAGGATTGTCTGAACATGTGTAAATGCAAAAATGTTTCTAACTGTCCTGAATGGCGAAACACAAAAGTGGATTAAACAGACTGCCGCCAAAGAAAGAGAAGAGACTGATTGTAAATCAAAATCAGAAGGAGCTTTATTGCCAGGTAGTGTTTTACACATACAAGGAATTTGCTTTGATGATAAGGTGCTACACGCAGACAAACATACAATTGTGTTAAATAAATCTAGAAATATATAAATATGGAATAAACAAAAGCATGTTATATAATAATAATAAAAATTAGAGAAACATAATACAACTATTTGTAGATGAATGTGGCAGATATTTATTTACTCCGGTTTGTGTTACGCAGACATGTTGCAACGGAAGAGAATATGTACAAAAATATATAAATTGACAGTATAAAAATATAAAACAACGATTAACAATTAACAACAAATATGTGCAATGTGCCAGGTTTGTGCATGATGTGAAATGAATTCATATTTACATGTGCAGAGACATTTGCGTTATTTGAAGGGGGGGCGTGTCAGTGGGGGACCTGGGCCTTGTTGATGAGGCTCGCTGCAGATCGGATAAGGCTGTGGCAAGAAGTTTTGGTCCTGATGGACCGCAGCTTCCTGCCAGAGGGGAGAGTCTGGAACAGTTTGTGTCCAGAGTGGGAGGGGTCAGACAATCTTTCCTGCTCGCCTCAGCGTCCAGGTCCTGAAGTGATGGAAGATTGCAGCCAATCACCTTCTCTGCAGAGTGAATGATACGCTGCAACCTGCCTTTGTCCCTGGCAGTGGCAGCAGCGTACCAGATGGTGATGGAGGAGGTGAAGAAGGACTCGATGATGGCTATATAGAAGTGCACCATTGTGACTTTGGCAGGCTGAACTTCTTCAGCTGCCGCAGGAAGTACATCATCTGCTGGGCCTTCTTGGTGAGGGAGTCCACATAACTGGGGTGACTCACCCAGGATGATAGGGGAGGGTGGGGCAGTGCTCTTTCTGAAGTCCATGACACTGTCCACTGTCTTCAGAGTGTTGATCTCCAGACTGTTCTGGCTGCACCAAGTCACCAGATGGTCAATCTCCCACTTGTAGGCAGACTCATTCCCACCAGAGATGAGCCCAATGAGGGTGGTGTCATCCGCAAACTTCAGGAGCTTGACAGACTGGTGACTGGAGGTGCAGCTGTTGGTGTAAAGGGGGAAGAGCAGAGGGGAAAGAACGCAGCCTTGAGGAGAACCGGTGCTGATGGTCCTGGTATCAGAGACATGTTTTCCCATCTTCACGTGCTGCTTCCTGTCCATCAGGAAGTCAGTGATCCACCTGCAGAGCGCTTGTCCTGCAGCAGGGCCGGGATGATGGTGTTGAAAGCAGAGCTGAAATCCACAAACAGGATCCTGGCATAGGTTCCTGGGGTGTCCAGGTGCTGGAAGATGTAGTGAAGGGCCATGTTTACTGCATCATCTAGAGACCTGTTGGCTCTGTAGGTGAACTGCAGGGGGTCCAGGAGTGGGTCTGTGATGGATTTAAGGTGGGAGAACACAAGACGTTCAAAAGACTTCATTCCCACAGACGTCAAGGTGACAGGTCTGAAGTCGTTTAGTCCTGTGGTCCTTGGTTTTTTGGGGACAGGGATGATAGTGGAGGCTTTGAAGCAAGCTGGCACATGGCATGTCTCCAGTGAGGTGTTAAAAATGTCTGTGAACACTGGAGACAGCTGATCAGCACAAATATAGTGCTTCGGGGTAGATGGGGAGACAGCTTTGCAGGGTTTCTTCCTCCTGAATAGTCCTGTTGACATCCGTCTCTGAGAAGGAGAGAGGGGGAGGGGTGGAGCTGGCCCACTCTGAGGAGGGGGCGGACTGGGGCTGAGCAGGAGAGTCACGGGGGATGGTGTCCCAGTGACTCTCAAAGCGGCAGTAGAACTGGTTCAGCTCATTTGGCAGGTGACAGTTGAGGAGTTGGGTCAGAAATGTGTCGGAGAGCCGTTTTGTTGCATCGTTGAGTAGTTCACACATAACGACTGGTGACTGCCGATCAGCTGCCGATTTACCCCTGATCACAGCCTGATGGTCGCCAAGCGGCAAATCGGGCGAAAAATCGTGTAGTGTGAACTAGGCGCTTCTTGGTATACAGCTGGCCTCACAGAAACTGACATAGGATGTCCTTTGTAAACTCGTCCAGATTGTTGGTAGCAGTTCTGAAAACACCCCAGTCAGCGCAGTCCAAACACGCCTGAATATCCTCTACAGCAGGGGTTAGCAAATAAGTCTGGCATCGGGCCAAATTTTTCCAGGCCGTTATATCGTGGGTCAAAACAAACCGAATGAAATCGTGTGCTTGTTTAGCTCAGTCGGTGCTGTGTGGTTGTGAGAGCGATTCCCTGTCATTGCACATATTTTTTTTCTCCCTTGTTAAACAAATTGAATAAAAAGGACACTTTTGCACGTGCTCACATAAAGCATGTGCTGAAGTGTGTGTGCGTTCCGGTGTTTGATCCGCATTCATAAACCTACAGACACAACCGTTGCTGACATGACAGATCTATTTCAGCACCATCCGCTATCAATTTAATTATTTTTTAATTTTTCTGCTATCAAAGCAATCTGGCCGCGGGCCAAATATTAGTGCTTGTGACTCTATTGCCGACCGCTGCTCTACAGCTTCACTGGTCCATTTCTTTGATGTCCTAACTACAGGTTTACAGAGTTTTAGTTTCTGCTTATATGCAGGAATCAGGTGTACCACGACATGATCAGAGTGTCCCAGTGGAGCGCGGGGAACAGCGTGATAGGCACTGCTTACTGTAGTGTAGCAGTGATCCCCTGTCTAGTTGGACACTTTATAAACTTTATTTGGGGAGTTCTTGGCTGAGGTTTATAGGGAAATATAGGGAATAACGGTACCCACTTGGGACAGTCTCCCCTCTAGGGCATGTCTGCTGCTATACTGTAGCCACAAAAAAGTAGTGCTAATAGTTAGGTAAAGATTTTTAAAAAAAGAGAGCTTGAGTGACAAGTTCAAATCCTGCTATTTCTTTACCCCCCACACACATGGCCAATCGTTACATGTTTGTAGAGTTATCAAGTTCGGAAAGAAAATTGTTAGATGCCACCCCATCATTTTTGACATTGGAAAGGAGGGGAGGTTTCAGACTCTGTTCAATGATCTGACAAGCACTCTGAAGCATACAGACGTCTTTAACATTGGCATGGTAAGGAGTTAACCGATTCATCCAGGATCCTGCGGGCAATATATGCATCAACTCGACTCCTACATAACAATGTAAGTCTCTTGTAGCATTCATTAAACAAATCAGCGATGGCTAATTAATAATGCCCCTTTCCAGAACCTCCAGTGCTGATTGTGTCTCCAAGTCAATCCCAAATGGAACTTTGCCAGCAGACCTCTGAGAGGATGGTACTGAGCTGTGAGATCTCACGGCCCAATGCAGTGGTGCGTTGGTATCGAGACGGACTAGAAGTGGAGGAGAATGACAACCTTATTCTGGAGGTGGATGGTGTCTACAGAAGACTTATTATACCTGAAACTACTGTCAAAGATTCCGCCGAATACGTCTGTGATACTGCGGATGACTCCATGACATTCTTCGTGAACATAGCAGGTATAAAAAACTAAAGTATATTAAAGTTTTTTGTAAATAGCTGTTCCTGTGTCAGTGTTTATCCATTTGTAACACAAAATTTCCTTAATGCACAGAGCCTCCTGTTCGCTTCATACGGCCAAGGAAGATGGCAAGTAGGGTAGAGAAACTGGTTGGGGAGACTCTGGTTCTAGACTGTGAGGTTTCAAGATCAAATGCTGAGGTCACCTGGAAGAAGAATGGGGAAGAAGTAGAAGACTCCAGAAATATCACCATCCTTGAGGATGGTGTCATGCGTCAATTAACCATTCACTCACTAACCCTGGAATGTTCTGGGCAATATGTCTGTGACGCAAAGGATGATGTGATGGATTTCCATATTAACGTGCAAGGTAATTGTACTTAAAAGGTATAAGTCCAAGATGATATAGAGGACCGCATCTCAAGTCCAAGACCTGAAACATAACTTTTCTTGTTCATTTTCAGAGTTGCCTGTAAGGATTCTTGGAAAAACAGACGCAAAAACAGAGAAGCAGTTCTTGGTATCAGATGACATTATTCTAGTATGTGAACTATCAAGATCCAACGCTTCAGTCAGTTGGTACAAAGATAACCAGCTAATTGATGACACTGAGCGATACTGTAGCGAGGAGCAAGGTGTTTTCCGATCACTGGTAGTCCTAAATGCTGGGCTCGAAGATTCCGGAGAGTACACCTGTGATGCTGTGGATGATAAGATGGTCTTCTATATCACTGTCAAAGGTAATCATATTACTACGCACTGCAAATGTTTTTCATTCACTCCCGGAGGAAAATAATGCTATGTCTTTTACGTTCAGAGCCTCCAGTTCAGATCATTGGAAACTCTGGCCACCCGGAGCATCATATCCTGGTAGCTGGAGATGACCTTATATTGGAGTGCGAGGTGTCTCGGCCAAACGCCACCGTTCAGTGGCTATGGGATGGCAAAGTACTGAAACCAGACACTCGTATAAAAATTGACAGCTACGACGTTGTGAGGAAGCTTGTCCTCTCTGGACTTCAGCCCTCGGACTCTGGAAAATACATTTGTGATGCCATTGATGACAAACTGGTAACGATTGTTGAGGTTCAAGGTAAGATTTAAATTACTTTGAAACATGTCTTAGATTTCGATTCTGCACTTTCTGTTTGAATGAATGTGTTTCATGTATGAACACAGGATTTACAAGAAATATCTTTGTAAATCTCGTTTTCTCAGAGCCACCAGTCAAGTTTGTGAATAAAATAGCAAATAATAACATCTCAGGCTATGAAAATGGGAGTGTTACACTGTGTGCCATTGTGAGCCGAGAAAGAGCTAATGTTCGGTGGCTGAAAGATGGCCAACTATTGAACGGGGACAACATTCACATATCCAGTGAGGGTAATACCCACAAGCTCACCATTAATCCCCTGCAGCTGTCAGATTCTGGAGAATATGTCTGTGATGCAAACACAGATGAGATGTATTTCAGTCTTTTAGTCAAAGGTAAGAATTTGGCACTCCTAAACAAAATGTGACCTCTATTCCCAAGTATATATTTACTTGTGACGGTCACAAAGTTAACATCACTGGATTTACATTTCTTTATTCTACTCATCAGAAATGTTGGTGAAATTCATCAGACCATTGGAGAACGTTGTGTCTCTGAAAGGCAGCAGCCTTATGTTACGTTGTGAGATCAACAAGCCCAAAGGAGATGTCCAGTGGCTAAAAGATGGCAAAGAGGTCTCCCCAAGCCGTCGGTACACGATAAGGGCACAAGGTCGAGAGCGAAGCTTTACCATCCACCAACTGCTGGAAGAAGATGCTGGAGAATATGCTTGTGAATCCACAGATGACAGGACCTCAGCTACTGTCACCGTAGAAAGTAAGTCAGTTTAAATCATTTTCATTTTAAAGCAGATCAGATAGGGAAATCATATACAGTATTAACAATGAAAATAGTTTAAATAGTGAGTGTGCACAATGAATCTAATTCAGCTAAATGCTTTGCCTTCAGCTCCCCGTGTTTTCGAGTTCATAGCGGAGCTTCGTAACATCACTGTCTGTGAGGGAGAAGATGCTATATTTAAGTGCGTGGTTTCACCAGAGGACACTCAGTTGGTGTGGCGCTTAAATGGCGAGCAAGTAGCTCTGAATGAGCGCGCTGTCATTTCAAGCAACGGACTGTGCCACATGCTCTGCATCCACAACTGCATGGTTTCAGATAGCGGCAGAGTGACAGCTGATGCAGAGGGGTTGGTATCAGAGGCAGAACTCCAGGTTCAAGGTGAGCCGTTGCCCCAACCATTAACACTTTAATTATATTTATATATATTTATATGTCTCAATGAATCACAACATTACAACATTTAACAACCATTTACTGTTCAATAACCTTATCTCTCTCTGGTAGTTATCACCATATGTTCTACTGTAAGCTATTTTCAGCAATACTGGAGTGAATGTGAACATAAAAGCAGGAGACTTTGAATGGCCTAAGTATCACACCAGCATGCACTGAATATGACAAATAATGACCCTTTCAGAATTGTTGAAGAGGCGCCTTTGACGGCTAGCGCTTAGCAGCTTCTCCTGTTAGAATTCCTCTGGTAACTGACAGAGACAAGTGGCTCAGTGGTTTGGGAATATGTGACGCTGCAGGAGGCAAGACTCCTCTGAGCTTTTTGCTTGCTCTCTGTGCTTCAACTTGCAATGTAACTTTGCTGATTTCTTATATTGGATTTTGCTTCGTCTGTGTACGGCTTCAAAGTGTCATATATAAAAAATAAAGTATTCATACATGCATAGAGTTCTATCAAATAAAAAGTTGACCCTGCTGCTTTTTAGTAATTCTTTAAAATTCTTTGTTTTTATTTTTAGAGCAACAGGTGTTGTTCACCAAGAAAATGACGCCATTTGCAGCTGAGGAGTACAGTGAGGCAACTCTAGAGGTGGAGGTGAGTCTAGATTCGGGAGAGGTGCAGTGGATGAGGCAAGGGATGCTGATCCACCCTGGAGACAAGTATACTGTGAAACGCAATGGCCGAAAACACAGTCTCACCATCCACAAACTGGCCACGTCTGACCGGGGCACCTACAGCTGCGAAACCCTCCACGACCGCACGCAAGCCCAGCTCACAGTGGAACGTGAGTGTGCACGTGTTCTCGCTATGCCCTGTTGTTGTTGTTTGTTTACCGCCGTTGCCGACGACTCCACCTCTTGCGCACACCATCGCCGCTTCTTGCGAAGGCAAAGCTCAATTAACTGAGTAAGAGTAATTTGAGTGACTGGGGACCAGGGTGGCACTTATACTGGAACATGATGGCAACCAACAGGTGACAGCCCATGCTGACTTCAGACCAGGGTTTCTATATTGACACAGGATCAATAAAGCACTGGTGATTTCATCACCTATGTCAAAGGAAAATGAGATTATAGTTTTAAGGGAAGTGCGTGATAAATAACAAAGTTAACATGCTATTGTTCAACGACTAGAATTACATTTTGGAAAGAAAATGAACACCACTGAAATTTCTCCAAAGGAGCAAGCTTGGCACATTGTAAAACTGGCATCTTGTAGTAATTAAGATGTACTTGTGCATGTTTTTCTTTTTGCATGCTTCTTATATTTCTTAGTCCTATGATCCACAGGCCAGTGGGTGAATTAAAGGCTGTTCTTTCAACACTAGTGTGAGAGGGATGGGGAAAGTCAGGACTTCAGGCTGCTGTTGGCACCTCCTATGAATTTGGATCTCCTCTCATTGCATCTAAATTTACACCCTGGCCTTCAAAACTAAGGTTGTTGTCATCAGGTCTCCAAAATAAACACTCCGTTTTTCCACAGGGAATGTTCGTCTGTGTTAGAATAAGTGAAAAATGTTGGCAGTTTCAAAGCTGGCTTTTGTGTAAATCCCCGTACTCAAATGACTAAAATATCGGCTTGTCAATGTGTGCCAGCTTGTATCGTTTAACTGCTGTGTACAGAACAGACTCCAAGCCTATTCTGTAACAGAAAATGGACACCGTGTCTGCTCAGGGTTGAAGTGGAATGAAAATGCTTGTTACAGGGGCCAAGCTTTCAACCTTTGTTTAACTATACTGCGAAGTATTAACATAAACCCACGAAGATCACTGAATGTACTTGTAACTGACGTTTTTTCACAGCTCTGCAATTTTCTTTACAGCTCGAAAAATCACAATCAAGAGAGGGCTGACTGACGTAAAAACCACAGAGAGAGAAACGACGTCTTTTGAGGTGGAGCTCTCCCATCCCAATGTCCCAGGCACCTGGAAGAGGAACGGGATCCAGCTTAAGCCGACAAATCATTTCCGTATGAGCGCCAAAGGACAAGTCCACAGCCTCACTATCCCCAACCTATCTGTAGAAGACACTGGCACCTTTATGTTCTGTGTAGAGGATTTGAAGACGTCTGCAAGGCTTGTTGTGAAGGGTAGGTCATTTCGAACAGGAGGATTTTGTTTGTTTAAAAAAGTAGAGCTCAATATTTGATGTGAATTTTAATATGAATTTAAAAAGTAATTTTGAGACACTGCACCTATTACAAGGTCGATTAACATGCAGTGTTGTCATACGTTATCTAGAAAGGCTCACAGGCCGCGTACAGTACGCTGCAGTACTACCAAAACAAAATGTTACTGTACTAATTTTGTTATGACCTCAGACTGGTAGCTAAAGTGGTCCACTCAGAGTAGACCGAATGCCAACCGGCGGAGGCATGATAATAGAATAGAGTGACGGCTCTGCTACTGTTGCCTTTATCTAGGCTCACGTTACCAACACAAAATAGCCGAGCATGACCCAGTGAAAAGCAGTACCTCTGTTCAGTGGTTTCTGTCAGATGTGTTTAACCTCACGCTGTAAATTAATCCGCTCCATGCCGAGTCTCTCGGTGCGCACCATCCCTTTGAGCTAGGGCTCGAAAAGCTGGGGATGACAGTCGGATGGAAATGGAAATGTTACTGCGGTAAATTAGTCCACATAACTTTAACTGTATATACTTCAGACTTGAGCAGCAATTCTTAGGGTGTTCATTGGTGTATTTTTTTAAGAAGCGATGTGTCTGTCTAACTTAACATGCTTTTTTCCCCTCCACCAGAGCCCCCAGTGACAATTTTCAGAAAACTGGAAGACCAGAAAGTCCCTGACGGGGCGGTAATCTCTATAGAGTGTGAGCTATCAAGACATAATGTTGATGTGAAATGGATGAAGGCAAGTGTTGGATTTTTTTTTATTTTAGGCTCCAATTTTCATCAAACTCTAGAGCCAAAACAATCTATGATAAAGTGTCATGTTACGATATGTTAAAAATTCTCAAGTAAATAAATACATATTCCAAAGAATGACATTTCACTCAGTTGGGCACTGCACCCCCTGCAGTTTCAGTTGTGTGGAGATAATTAATTGTGATTGTGATGATGGATCCTTTTCAGGATGGGGCTGAGGTGAAGCCGGGCAAGGACATGCGCATTTATGCAATGGGAAGGAAGCGGTTTCTTCAGATCATGAAATGTCGTGTCAGTGATTCTGGCATATACGGCTGCGATGCCGGAGATGTCACCACATCCTGCACTGTGGAGGTCTATGGTAAAGTGCGCTGTCTAATACAAACATTTACAGACAAGGGCCTGTAGTTTCACTGTGGTGTGATGCGATGTTATGGGCTGGCTGAAAGAACAGCGACAGTGTGGGCTGTGTCATGAAAGCATCAGAAGATGTGTGATATTACTCAGCAGAACTGCACACATTTAAACAACATGCATTGGGAATTGCTGTCAACAAGTACTCAACACTGAAAGCCCGACACTGCAGCAATGTCATCAGCCATTTCTACCAAATGAACGCTGTTAAACAAGAGTGTAGCGGTACAGCTGAGTCAGCTACGCAAGCTGGATGTTTCTTCTTTTCCACCACTTTGTATCAGTAATTTGTCAAGAAATGTGTCTAACTCAATTACAGGGCAGCAACTAAGCAGTTGTGATGTTTATATGAGAAGTTTGTACTTTGGCTGAGGCTTTTATCCAAAGTGATTTACAGTTGCTATACATGTCCTGGGTCACAGTGGGGGGGATTGAACCTGGGTCTCTCACACCAAGGGCATAGTTTTATCCATTGCGCCATCACCACCCCATGTATGAAAGACACAATGACTTTCTTCATTCACTCACCAACTGTGTGACTGACAGCACATGTACGTTAGTCTAGATAATTAACATCAACATACAGAAAGAAATCAGAGGGAAAACTCCCAATGGCACCACTGTCCCACTCCAAATACAGCTACCAAACGACCCAGTTCTGCTGAGACGTTAGTCCGGAGGATGTAAAGGAAAATAACCCAAAAAAATATTTAAATGACACCGTACATTGAGTTAAACTCCATGTGTAGCAACATCTATGTCAGCCTACATACAGCCAGCAGCACAATTCACCTCACTAGGACACAGCAGACATTGTGACGTGTCATGTCAGGAAAAACAGGCGTAAGTGATACTGTATTCAGCTTAACTTATTCAGCCTTTGTTAGTTTTTAGTTCCACCTCGTCTGATAAATCAAAAATGTCTGCCGTGAAAATATCTATGACAGAGGGCAAATGATGTCAAAGAAAAAATAAAGTAAAATGCTTTTAGGCTGTGGTTGGCCACATTTAGCAGTACGACCATAATGTGAGAGGAGCACAGTCTTAGTTTGGGTGACCTGACCTTCCACTCGCGCAGCTAGCAAATGAAGTAAGCTTTAGTCATGTCAACACTTATTTGGGGTGCTTCCGTGTAGTTAGCTTGGTAACGCCAGGTAGGATCATTTTGACCAACAAGACTGTAAACATGTAACTTTAACACAAAAGAAGAAAGCACTTACCATGCACTGCCAGACACGCGCTGCCATCTTAGTTGCTGTTAGCCTCTTCTTTGCTAGCTGCTATAATCTGCTGCTCTTGTTTTGCGGCTTCTCTTAATGCTGGGGACTTTATTATTTCCCCTGGGCGATGTTAGCCACCATTAAATCTTTCTCACCCATTCATCAGGACAGTTCAAATCGCGAACCCTATCTTTAGGTAGGTGGCTAGCTGAGAAGTGCATACCGGACTCCGTGGTGCTCGTTCCCCCTGACCTTAAGTTCATTCAGTAAAAAAGAGCTAAGCTAAGTTAAAAGTCAAATAAGCCACAATGTGAGCGGACGAAAATGCTTACATTAGCAAGAGAACCACAAAATTAAAAAACTTGGTGGAACACGGTTCATATAAAAAAGGCCGTTGCCACCTATGGTTCACCCACACAGGTGATTTCTGTTAAGGCTGATTAGACTTTTATTAAGGAGTGTGAGGGCATGTACAGACTAAACTTGATTGGCGTTCTCTCTTCTGAAAACTTTGTTGCACCTCGGGGCAAAGACAAATTACACTTTTATGATTCTTATTGGCACAGGAGGCCTGTGATCTCACGTAATTCTCAGCAAAGCCACCCAACTTCAACCTGAGCCCAGGTCTAACTGGCACAGAGTAATAGAAAACACGTGTGGGTGTGCAAGGTTTTATAGTCATGGCTGCATACTGAATGCTTTTTTTTTTAAAGTAGGTGAACATTTGAAATACATACAATTGTTTTTTTCTTCACCAAAATTAACAGGTTATCTAGAGAAGCCACTCAGATGGACGGTTGGAAGCTTGTAGTTAATGTTCACAGATTCCATCCATCCATCGTCAACCACTTACAAAATTCTTCAGAGATGCCCGTTGTAACCCTAAATATTGTTAAATGTCTCGACAGAGCGTGAGCTGCTCACCCTGCAGGGCCTCGAAGACCTGGACATCCAGGAAGACCAGAATGCTGTGTTTGTTTGTGAGCTCTCAGTGGAGGATGTACAGGGAGAATGGTACAGAAATGGGGAGAGGATACAACCCACCAGCACCATCAAGATCCGCCAGGAAGGTCAGCATCTCTGCTGATGATGTTCTGCTCATAAATATTGTAAATGAGACAGAGGTTTAAAAGGCTCCGATACTCTACAAAAAGAATGTAGCCTCGCATATTTTTAGCCAGTAGAATTGAGTCAATTATTATCTTATCATTTATCCTGACAGTTTTATTCTTATTTCAGGGACCAAACATTTTCTTCTGATGTGCAATGTGCGAGCAGAGGACTCTGGAGAGATCAAGTTTGTCGCCAGACATGTTGAATCAGTCGCTTACCTGGAGGTGGAAGGTATGATGATTGTGCATCACTAGGTTTTCCAAATGATGTATTGTTTATTTAGCAGTCTGGATTATAGAGCATGAGGAGTGTCAACTCCATGAAGTGTCTGAGCTACAAGTTGGATTTTCAGTTTGTTGTACCTTCTCAATTTTAGATTTACAGCGAAAACAATGTCAGTGGTTTACATTCTGTAAGCTGTGCAGTTAATTTTCTATTCATATCAAGTAAGGTAAAAAATGTGTCTTGATTTATAGAGATTGACAACATTACATTTATTCATTAAGCTGATGCTTTTATCCAAAGCGACTTACGATCACTACATATGTCAGAGGTCGCACGCCTCTGGAGCAACTAGGAGTTGAGTGTCTCGCTCAGGGACACATTGGTGGACGTGTCACAGGGTGGAATTGAACCCGGGTGTCTCACACCAAAGGCACGCAACTAATCCACCGCGCCATCACCACCCCAAATAACAAATTGTCAGTCATCCAGTTATCCTGCAAATACTAAATCTAAATTGCACTTTGTCCCTTTCAGAGCTCCCTGTCAACATTGTGAAACCTCTGCAGGATAAGACCGCCCTTGAGAAGAGCCGCGTGATCCTCGACTGCACCGTGTCTAACCCCAGATGTAGTATCCGCTGGTACAAAGGCAGCAACGTCATCCTGCCCTCCGAGCGCTTTGAGATCTGCAGTGAAGGCTGCTACCGCAAACTGATCCTCCAGCAGGTGGCGCTAGACGATGAGGGCATCTACAGTGTGCAGGTTGGAGAGTATACATGCTCTGCAAAACTGACAGTGGAGGGTAAGCGAGTTCATGATCAACTAACAAGCACTGCACAGGTTACAGCCAAACTTTTGTTTTCACAGCCATTAGGGTTTTTTTTGCAAATTTATTGTACAATATAATCAGTGTAATACAATATAATCCAGTTCAGAAACATTTTAATGTGACTTCTAATACCAGCCTGACTACAAAAACATAAGCATAGCCATGTGTATATACTGTACTACTGCTCTTGTTATTGGTATGTATGTGTAAACAGGTGCTGGTCATATAATTAGAATATCATCAAAAAGTTGATTTATTTCAGAAATTCCATTCAAAAATGGAAACTTGTATAATGTATACGTTCATTCCACACAGACTGATATATTTCAAGTGTTCATTCCTTTTCATTTTGATGATTATAACTGACAACTAATGAAAACCCCAAATCAATATCTCAGAAAATTAGAATATGACTTAAGGATTTTTAGAAATGTTGGCCAACTGATATATGATATATACTAGTGACAAATGCCAGGACTCATCATATCCCACCAACACACCTAAAGAGCTGTCAGCAGCAGGAGGTCCCTCTCTCTTATGGTGGTGCAATGGAGGGAAAGGAGAACCTTGTGCACGACCTTGTAGCGCCATCTAGTGGCAAAGCAAAGCTATCACGTGGATTCTCTCTGGTTGTAATGGGATAACACCAGGGCATTAACACAAAATTGACCCGCCATTCTTCACATGCCCGTTTTCCTTTCACTCTTGTCTCGTCTCCATTTCCTCGATCTTTTTTTTTTTTTTTAGTCATTTATATCTCTGCTGAAAGGTGGCGGTTCATTTTGGCAGCCCCTCACACAGCTGCTGCGGTCAGCCTAAACTTATATCACTTATAATGGATTCTAATGGCATAATTCAAACTTCTTAACACAAACTGTATATAATAATTATTTTTATTTTTAAAACTGTGTCCAGTGTACATGGCACTTACATGTCAAATAATGACAACATAAGCTGAGCTTAGAAGTGGCAATGGGCATATCCTTTATGTGAGTAAAAGTACTAACACCACACTGTAGAAGCACTCTGTTACAAATAATCGTTCTGCATTGAAAATGTCACTGAAGTAAAAGTATAATCAGAAAAGTGTACTTAAAGTATTAAAAGTAAGTGTGCTCAATGCAGAAAAATGTCCCTTGTGACTGTTGCTATTATATATTCTATCATGAAATTATTATTCCTCTTATATTCATGTAAAAGCAGGATTTTACTGCTGAAGTTGTTGAGCTGGAGCTAAATTTAAACTATTTTGTATCAGTCTGCAACGAATAATTATATTAATAATGAATTAATCTAATTATTTTCTCCATTAATCGATCGATTAGAGCCCAAAGTGACACCTTCATAGTGTTTGTTGTGGCCAACAAACAGTCCGAACCTCAACATCATTAACACGACATTCAAATAATTCAGATAATTAAAAGGAAAAGCAGCAAATCTTCACATTTGTGAAGATGGAACCATGAAATGTTTCTGCATGAAAATTGAATCCAAATAGTTGCTAATTAATTTTCCGTCAAACGACTAATAGTTTCAGCTACACTGTTGATTATAACAAAACATCATATTTTATAAACTCTTCATTTGTTTGGTGTGTAAAAAGCTTAATTTATAAAGAAATTAGTAACTAAAGCTTCTCAGATAAATGTAGTGAAATAAAATCTACAGTATTTCACTTTGAGATGTAGTGGAGAAGAAGATAGTGGCACGAAAAGCAAATACTCAAGTAAAGTACAGGTACCTCAATTTTGCATTTAAGTGCAGTACTTGAATAAATGTATTTACTGTACCATAAATACAGGGGAGACCGGGTATGGTTGCAACAGTTTTTGCGTCAGCAACTATAACTCACTGGATTTTTTAGCTAAAGTTCTCATACTTTTATACAAAGTACCCACATTTCTTCACTACACAAGGCACCAATTCAATCTTCTACACCAGGGCTGTCAAACTCATGTTCACCAAGGGCCACATAAGCACTACGGTTACCCTCAAAGGGCCGGTTACAACTGTAAAACTGTATAAACGTAACTCCTCCTTAACATGTTGTTAAATAACTGTCTCTTTATTTGATTATGTGTTCAAGTTAAGGACATTTATCAGAAGTAAAAATATAGCCTTAGTAAGAAAATGTCTCTGTGTTATAACATAAATAAATGAATATATCATAAAAACTCTCATTACTCCATCAATCAAAGATCAAACATTTCAAGTAAATAACAAAGATTAATATCATCAAACATAATCTTTTACAGTAACTTTTCACTGCCAGAGAATCCAGAGGTGCAGAATGGTAAAACAAAAAACTGTTAGCTGCTAATAACATGATATCATTTGATAAAACAACAGTCCAGCTGCACACAGCCTGGCAGAGGGTGTACATCCAACTAATGACAGATAGTTTGATTTCCTGGAAAAATGCAGACGCGTAGGCTACTACAGTGGCGGCTGGTGAAAAATATTTTAGGTAGGACTGTGCCATATCCAGTCAGTTTCAGTAACCGTCCCAATACAATGTAAGACTAACTGCAGGATACCAGAGCTTTGTTAAATGGTCAGAAATGATGAACGGCAATATTTTTATTATAGGCGATTAATATACAAAAACAAACAGTGTACATAAACTTAGAAAGTGGCATGAAAAGAAAATACTCAAGTAAAGTACAAATATGCTGCCTCTTATTTGGACTGCAGTACAGTTGGCCTACTTAAGTTACCGTCCACCACCGGAAATAACCACATCTTAACGGCAAAAATCCCCAGAAGCGGCTCTCCGCTCCGCAGAGAATAGGTAGCAGGTCGATTTTGGATAGAAGACACGTAAAGCAACACAGAGCTGATCGAACCAGGCAGGAAGTCAGACACAGAACGGCAGAGAGAATCCGGTCAATTTTCAAAATAAAACACCCCGTGGAGACTCCGAATCGTAAAACAATAAACTCGGACACAAAAGGAAAACATTTAACTACGTAGCCTACTTAATTATAGTAGAAGCACAAAATGCAAACACTGATTACCAAATCAACAAAATGTAAACATGTCAGCAAAATCAGGCAGGTAAAATGCTCTGATTCTGAAATGCTTCTTGTGGGAAATGCAGCGTGCAGTTTACAGATCGAAACATAGAGCACACAATACATAGAGATGTGAAGAAGTTAGTAGAAGCACAAAAAGGCCAAATAAATAAGGTGGGACAGGCTGCACGGTTCGCTGCTAAAACTCTTCTGAGATGCTTCCGAACACCGGCGCCCCTGCAAATCTCGGCAGGCGGCCTCCAACATCTGTTCTGCCCTATAGAGTCAATGATTCTGCTGAATTATGCGCCACCTCTTAATAAGGTCCTTTTCAGACACTTTACTGTGCACACTGATCAAACGCGGTTATCACCACATATTTTCAAAAGGAATGCTACTTCTACTAAGTGTAATAAATAATTAACGACTCTAAACGTTGATAAAATATATATTTTGAATCATTTATCACCATTGATGTACCCCACAAAGGATATTACAGCGTTTAAAAGCAGTTTTCTTTGAAGGTGCATGCTCGGCAGCCATGCAAAACTCGGAACAACACCGGTCTATGGACCCATCAAAGCCGTGGAGCAGCTGTAACGTGCTGTAGCAGACACCGGCGTAACACTTCAGAGCTGTCTGTAAACTATACAGCTTACCTCTGTAGCCAACAGCTGATGTTCTCCTTGTTGATGTTCCGCAGCACGAGCACCAACCGGCAGCGGGTGGAAACATCAGCCTGAATAAACATTCCTCTTGAATCTTCAAGAACTGACAGCACGCAGTCCAAAAGTTTGTTTTGCACAGTCTTTGAGGTGCCTTTGAAAACGGTAGCTGTCTTAAGGTTCTCCTCCAACACACTGTCCAGCAAGATCTACTGAAAACAGCAGGGTCCTCAGAGGACGCGGTCTCATTGTGGCCGTGCCGATGCTAACTCTGCCTAGCACGGCTAGCTTCACAGTGTTATCCATATGTGCCCTCGTACACTCCTGTTTCTTAATCTTCTCAGGTAAATGTATCGTGTCGTTTACTCCTGTAATAGTCCGTGTTGAATCCGTCCCCGGCGTTTTAAAAAGCGAGCAACAAAAAAAGGTATTTAAATCATTGCATCCAGCTAGCCAAGGCTGAAAACTTATGTCGGTCTTGAGTTCCGCATTCATCTCGTCAACAAAGTCACATGTCCATCTACCACCTACTGATTGGCTTGGGGCAGATCCTGGAGCACCCTTCAGGCATCAGATTCGAGGACGCTGATTGGCTTAATTTCTGTTGCTATGGGCGTATCTTGTGTCAGCCAGAGTCAGCTATTGGCTGCGCTGCTGTGCTGCTCGGGCGATCTCTCTGGCGCCCCAGAAGAGATCAGTGGATGAGCAGGAATTTCACCCTCAAACATAATTATTTACCCTGTATTTTATATATTACACATTATTGTTTTAAAACATTTTAAACACACATATACTTAAAAAGGTAATTACTGTTTATTAAAAAAATATATTTAAAAAATAAAAATCTAAACACTTTCCACCCATAGACTGTCTATAAAAAGTTTCCACCACCAGGGAGGGCGGCGCCCTAGAGCCCTCTATTGGCCAGCCGCCACTGGGCTACTATAGCCTAAGCCTAGTTCACACTACACGATTTTAAGCCCGATTTGCTGTTCGGCGAGCTCGGCCACCGTCAGGCTGTGATCGGGAGTAAATCAGCGTTCACCAGTCGTTTTGTGTGAACTACTCAATGACTCAAACGGCTCCCCGACACATTTCTGACACATTGCCGACGCCTGCTAGATAACTAGTACGCCAAATATCTGGAGGAGTCGTCCGACTGGCAGGCTACTACTTTTTCACCGCAAAACCCTTTTTACTCCCCTCCAGCTCTCTCTGTCGCTCAGATGATCCCTGCTACCTGCGTGTGCTAATCCATCCTTTCACACATACTCTTTCTCTTTATAATTGCCATCTTTATAATAAAAAACAGCTGTTTTATCTGTAGGGTCGCCTCATTTCCTGTTTCACATTTCAAGTGTGTTTTCTTGACAAAACGTGGGAGATGTAGTTTATGGCAGCACAGACTTTTATTTTAGGACAATCATGAATCTTTAAAGCTTTCGCGGGCCACATAAAATGACGTGGCGGGCCAGAGTCGGTCCGCGGGCCTTGAGTTTGACACGTGTCCTACACGAATATCACAGGCCTCGTGAGTTGAGGTCAAATGCCTTGTGTTCCCTTGTTACAACCTACCCCAATAACGGGGTAGGTTGTAACAATAAGACAAAACAAACAAAAATAGATGCCACACTATATGATATGTTTCAAAAACAGCTAGTGATATAAAAGAACAATGTTTCTCACTATAACAGACCTTCTGATGACTCTCGCGCATTTACAGTATGTGTATGTAAATGTATCTATCGAATAAACTTACTTAACAGTAAACTTAATTAAACGTACTTAAATAAAAACCCTCTCTGTACATCCTTAGGTCTAACAAAAAAAGAGGTGTGTGTCAGTGTATATCCTTAATCAGAGTCACAGCAGTACGCAGTGCAAGCACTTCTGTGTTTTACTCTTTGGTGTAGCGGGACCTTTTCTTGTGCACCAGCACTTCTCACAAGCTGCCCGTACACTTCTCTGCCCTCTGCACCGGCTGAGACGGTTCCCATTCAAATGTGAACAACATTTGAATGGGAAGTACTGGTCACGGTGCTGATAAATGAGTGCTGGTAACCCTGGAGTGCGCGCTTGGTGGGCCCGGACTGCAAAGGACAATATTAAAATATTAAATGTTAAAATCAAGAAAGTCCCTGGTTGTATGTATAGCACAACCTACCCCACACCTGTCAGCCAATGTTTAGCTAGCTGTATTAGCATAGTGGTTTGAAATTAGAAAGGAAAAAATGCATCACATGTTGCTTAAGAAACTACATTTCAGTCTAATATATGTCAAACAGTTTTATCTGCAATAGTATAGATACTAAACAAAACATAGTCTTGGTCAAAAAATTTACTTTCTGTTAACTGTTTCCAGACTTGATAACCACCGTGTCTGATAGGGAGGAAGTAGGTAAATACTGAACTGATCACATGACTCCTATCTTATCTCTAATTGGTAGAATTGGTGTTGTTACTACTCTCCCCATGTTACAACCATACCCGGTCTCCCCTTACAAAGGCCGAATTCCATTTAGCCGCTTCACTGTCAGGCTGTCGTGGCTTAAATGGAACACAGCCATCGTTAATGTTATTAGTAACGCTTTTCCTACAATAACTGACACGTGTCTAAATGACTGTACTGTAGGTGCCTTGGCGTGAAGTGTAGTGACTTTACAAAGAGAGTGAAAGATGAGCAAAAACAAACTCTAGCTAACACTCACCACTTTGTACAAGAAATGAAAAAGCTTCAATTTAACTCCAATTTAACTGGATGATGTCAGGTTTCATAAACAAATGTGGGTTTGGCGGCTCAGCTCTTAAATACACCTAACATCGTGTTGTGAGCTAACAGCTTTCCCTCTCCTTTGTGCACGGACTCAGCCCAGTCGGTGTTAATGGTCAGAGAACTGAAGAACGTGGAAGTCATGGCCCCTGATGAAGCCTGCTTCGAATGCGAGGTCTCGGCCCCCGTCGTCAAATCCCCCGTGTGGAGTCTGAATGGGGAGCCCTTGGAGCCGAGCTCTCGGGTTTGCCTGGAGAGGGTGGGCACGGTCCACAGGCTGACCCTCAGACAAACCTCCCCGGACATGAATGGAGAGGTGGAGTTCACCGTGGGGAAAGCGATAAGCAGAGCCCAGCTTCGGGTGCTGAGTGAGTAAAAGAAGATGTTTTTTATATACCGCACAGTTTCTGACCAGTTTACTTGACTTTTCTTTTTAAATGCATTTACATTGTCAGTGAAACGGATATTAATGTGTGGATTTACTGTATAGTACATGTAAGATTCATAAAAGGCTTGCAGGGACGAATTACGGCTCTTTCACAGTTCAATGTTGTCACATTTGCATTTTTGCTGCATGATTTCAAATCATTTACGAATATGTCAAAATAATCTCTTCAGTTTATGAAGCCTACTTTTGTCATAGTTTCCTTGGACATGCCACCGTTTGGGTGTATTAGTTCAAGTCAGGCTTCTTACTGCCCCGGCATTGTCATTAAAAAAAATAACCACTAGATGGAGCTAATGACAAAGTCTTGAGTTTTCCCAGATGACTGAAGGAACATCACTAGTAGAATTATTCACCCTCAAGTGATGGAAGAAAATGGTGTTTTTAGTGCAGAAATGGTTCATACTCATTAAAATATCTAACTAAAAACCCATTTTTGCATTAGAAGCATTAAAAAAACTAAAAAAAAGCCCATAAATCTTTCAGACTGATTCTGAATCGCCACGATGGCGTGTTAAAGTGTGGTGCATGACTTGGCACTGCACAGGGAGCACATCGCAGTAACTACAGTAAATGTTTTGGCTTTGGAGTGCTGCATTCTGCAAATGATATAGGGTGTTTATGGTCCTACTCCATCGGCAGGCATGTAGGTCAAACGATACAGCGCACTCGCCCACAGAACCTTCCCAAGCTACTTAAACTTGTGGGAGAATAAACTATTTTTAGTTTTATTATGTTCACTCAGAGAGTATTATGTTCAATCATCTGCTTTGGGTGGTAAAACTGTCATGAATTCATTCGGCTTTAAACTGAGCGCGATGTGCAGCACCAGCAGAACTCACGCTCAGCTAAGGAAATTAAGACAACTTGAAATGGTCAGAGATTGTAAACTGGGCGTGATACAAGAATCACAGCTTACACAGCGAAATCGCTGGCAGCAGAGGACGACACTGGCAAATTAGATGATTTCCTTTGAATATTTTAGTGAGCCACAATAAGGCCAAATGGACGGATACAGGAATCCTTCGTTTGGGGGTTTGTAAAAGTCAACATCTGCAGGAAGTTTTTTTTGAAGACTTTTATGAAGCTTAAATCATTGATTCTCAACCTGGGGGGGTCAGGAATGGGTCACTAGATGATTAAAGTTAGAGTAAAAGAAAACTAAATTATTCCTTCCCCCTGACTTTTCTCAAATTTTTTGCTTTTTCCTTGTCAAATACTTGATAATTTCAGATATTTTGGACCTTAAAAATCCTGCTGATGAAACAATCTAACTTAAAGATGAAGGGTCTGAAGTACCACTGGTTAGTTTTTAAGACATTTGCAGAAAGTTTTTTAAAAATATATTTATATACCGTATATGGGCAGGTAAGACGCGTACATTTTGACAGAATAAGATCAAATTAACTTATGCTCTCTGGGCCTCAGTGGTAATTTTTCCTCTGCTTAAATTTCACAGGTGATCCGTGAGTGACGTCTTCTTCATCTGTCGTCGGCTCATTTAAATGGATCGGTTATATTAATGCTTTTAAGTTGGCATTGCTTATGTATTTACAAACAGTATGTCTCTAAATAAAATGGTGTAAACAGGGTTTTGATGGATTTTCATGCAGTTCAGTAAATCCAGGGAGTGGGTTTTCCTTCAGCAACTTGCATTTGAGGAACTACATTTCTGTTCATATAAAACGTGTCATCGTCAGTTTGTTAATGAATGTTAAGGGCTTCCTTTATCATAATACAAATTGCAGTTTTGATGTAAATAATGTCCTGCGTGCACGTGATCTGACAGTGACTGTGTTATGGAAATTTAAGCTGAATGTGTATCAGTGACAATAAATATCTGATTTGAATATTTTAAAGATCAAATGATTTCAGTGGGAAGTAGTCTGCTTTGTTCATGAAACAATATTAAGTGAGTTCAGAGTTTTACACACAGCAGTTTGAATGCAATCCAGCCACAATGCAAGTCAGGAGGCCTTTTCTAAGACTATTAATAATAATAATAATAAAAATAAAAAAACAAGATGCCATCTCGGTTGTTTGTAAAATTCTGTTCCCCGTGTCCGAAACAGTGGGCCGCTGTGTCATGGTGATTTTGTCTATTCAGATCAGCTTTAGAAAGAATGAACGCAAAATACATTTGTGAATCTTTAACAAGCACTGGCTACTTGTGTAATTGCCCAATTTTCTTTGCGGTATATCACTTAACTCGCTCAGTGTAATTTCCCCGTGTATCAGAGCATGGTTTTGTGTTGTGACAGCGAGCGTACGCCGACACAGGCAGATTTTACCATAGAGAAAATTCCATCTACATTACATTACATACATTTACATTGTGCTTCAGGCTTCAGAGAGGGTCATCTAAGCAACAGTTATAATAATAATTCATTATATTTAACAATTCATGTCTGTTTTCATCATTTGTCCATTGTATAGACTTTTTTTTTGATGAAACCTGAAGTTCAAGTTTGAATGAAGAGAGTTCTGTCTTGCAGCAAGGGGCTTGTAATGTAAATACACTGGGCCAAAAATCAGGTAATTGAGGAAAGACATAGGTAAATAATTACTTGATCACCTTGATTGATAAATCGGGGGCATGCTAGTGTTATTGTTGAGTGGGTGTTGTGTTTGAACTTAAAGGAGAATGATAGTTGTTTTCATATGAAATTTGTTCCATATTCCATTTTTCCATTTGACTTGTTTCCACCGCTGCCATGTTGTGTTGAGCGTTAGGTATGTGAAAAAAAAGTACTGTAGTGACATATGACCTGTTTCAATAAAACATGCTTTATTGATGCAAGGTAAAAATCTCTTTTTTTTTTTCAATCTTTACATTTGTCAGCAGCAATTTTAAAAACTCACTTGTTTGAACCAGTTTCTTTACTTGAGTCACAACGTTAATACTCTTGTTGCATACAGTAAAAAAAAAGAAGTTAAATCATTATTTAAAAGACAGGTTATGGTTTGTCATGTATTGTCAAAGCATCTCTTTAAAATCTTAAACCAATGTAAATACTCACACTGACGCAATCACACCGAAACCCACACGCACACGTAGAAACATCGCTCCAGACTGACAACAAAGTCAATCCGGGGCTTTAAACATGTCTGGCACAAGTTTCCCCTGTGAAACTGAATATACAGCTCGATCAGGCAGTACACTTGGCTCCATTAAAGTCTTACACGGAAAAAAAAACCAAAACAAACTCGGATTCAAGTTTACCGATAGGAGGCGATTCAAAGTGTGCTTTCAGATCAAACAACAAACTTGTTTAAGTTGCCATAAGCAGGTTGTAGCCTCCCCTTGCTGCACACATAAACAGTGTTGCATGGTTGATCAAACTAAAAACTCAAAAAAAAAGGTAAAACATTAAAACTACATCAAAAACTATTGCCTAAAATCACGATATACTGTATGTACAAAAATAATGTCACCATTTCCGCAGTGGTAAGTCTCTGAAAGGTCCGATCAGTGTGCAGATCTGCCCCGATGCTAATCTAAAACTGACCAGAAGATCCAGACTTTGTACGCTTATTAAGCGTTTTTCAAGACTTAATGTTGCAAGTACGAGGTCAGCTAATGAATCAAGATTGTGGTGTTTGGTGACTGGACATAAGACAACACATAAAAAAGGTTTTTACACATGAATAATTAGATTTCAGTAATATTAGAATTTAGTATTTAAACCTAATCAATGAAGACGATCTCCCATGATTTTTGTTCCAGTTTCTTTTTAATCTCAATGCAAAAATCTCAAAGATTGATGGTGTGTTTTTGGAGCCAAATTCCTACTGCAAACCGTATTCGTTCAAAGCTTTCGGGGGGAGACACAGAAAGTGCACATTATTTAATTATCAAAAATATCACTAAACCAAAATTCACTAAACTTTATGATTGTCTTTTACTACATACACATTTGGCCATTTCAGGCAGAACAAAACAGAGAAAGTTAACGAGATTTCAGGGACAGTCGTCACCGATTTGTTGTATTTGTGCGAGAGCTTCAAATCCTATTACAAATGCTACCTTGTAGTACTGACATGAAAATGATTGATGTGGTTCGTTTGTAGAATGGCACTGAACAACTGTTCACACAATCTAGGTTTACAGCACGCTTACATACTCGCTGCTGTCACATAACGACAACAACACACTAGCTGCATTGCAAAAGACGTCTGCAGAAGTCTCATGATCAGTCTTTATCTCGTTTTTTTTTTTTTTTTTTAAAGGAGAAAAAAAAATCTGGCACTCGGATTGGACAACTGTCATTGCTGAAGTACCAAACCCTGCTGGAAGATTTCTTTCACATTTTTTTTTTTTTTTTGCAATATACTGTAAGAACACGAGATTACATGACGTTGGTTGCAGTGTGGTCCTTGTAGTTGGAAGCAGCGTTGAGCCTGTGGCCCACCAGCCTCCGTGGCCCCGTGACGACAGCTGCTGGTGATTATTTTCATCCTGTTATCCTGCTTCTGTTAACTTAAACTCCTGTGCTGCTGGAGAAAATCATAGATGTCATCCACTTTGCTTAGTCTCTCAAAGAAGGGGATAAGATCGAGGAGCTCGGTGTCTGACATGTCGTCAAACCAGGATGCTACAGGAACCTGGAGGTTTGAAGAAGCAGGATATGGTGTGATTACAACACCTTATCAAGATTCCTTCATTTTCTATAATTATATTGGTCTATTACTTTAAATTTTAGTGAACAACTATGAAGTGTCAGTTAATCACATGTATGTCAGTGTATTGCAGAGAAACAAATATAAAAGGCATACTGCGTTGTCGGGATGGAAGATGTAGGAGGCTGGGGAGTTGTCAATGATGATGACCTTGTTGAGGTCTCTTCCTAACCGGCTCAGGTCTTTTACATAGTTCCCTTTATGGAAGACACATGACTCCCGGAAGAGACGGCTCCGGAAGGCCCCCCATTTGTCCAACAGGTCCGACACAGGATCTGCATACTGTAGTAGCAGGAGAAAACCAGGGGCCAGCTTTAAACAGTGCTTTGTATGTTATTCTATGTCTTTACAGCTATAACGTATGGGTATGTTCATTTGAATGACACTTTACATGAGATACGGGAATTGCAGAGGCGTGCGACCTCTGACATACATAGCAATTTTAAGTCGCTTTGGATAAAAGCGTCAGCTAAATGAATAAACACAGAAAAATTTGAATTCATTTGGAGATCTGTTTCTGTCCACCTCTTTTAGCTGTTTCGGGTCTCCACCATCTCCTGTGGGAAATACTTGGTTCTTTAGCCGTTACATGCTAACTTTTAGACTGAGACTGAGAAGAGGGGCAGAGAGTCTTGATCATGAAACTATAACTTAGTTATTAGTCTGTTAATGTTATGCTACTATACAAATTCAAATTAGCTTTATTGGCATGACTGTGTAACAATATTGCCAAAGCATCATATATACTACATAAGAAAAATCACCCCCATACATTTCATTAAACAAGAAATTAAAGCATAAAGTAATCAAATCGTATGATCGTATCGTATGAAAAAAAAAATATATATATATATATATATATATATATATAAATTAAAATAAAATAAATAAATAAAACAGTAAGCATGTGTGATGTCTAAAATTATATATATATATATATATATATATATATATATATATATATATATATATATATATATATATATATATATACATATATAAAAATAAATAAATGAAAGAGTAACATGTGTGTGTATATTAATAGACAAAAAAAAATGATTAAAACATAATAATAATAAATTTTAAAAAATAAATCAGCATCAAATGTAAAAACAAAACAATTACTAAAGCTACAAGCTGTTTTTAAGTGTAGGCTTTGAAACTTACACATTATTGCCTACACATAGTGCAACCAGCCTGCATTCAAATTCAATGAACAGTTTGAGTATGAATATATGTGTCAGCCAAGGAGAAGTGATACCTGCAACATTTAAACCTGGATATTTTTCAAAACATAAAGCATCAGCATTTGATTTCAGACGATGTACACAAACTATACCTTTACACTGTAGACAACCAAGGCAACGAATATACTAATGAATCAAGTGTGAGCAAGCCACAGAAGTATGGCCGACCAAATGCTTTGCAAAGCTAACTCAAGGCTAAGGTAAGTAAATGTTAGAGGTTAGCATGTCTGTGCAGTTGTCTGACAGGTATCATGATGTGTGAAGGTGTATGTGGAAGGTTACCTGTAAATCAAACATAAAAATGACACCGGGCTTTCGGTGATTCTGAGAATACGGTTTTGAAACAAGGTGTCAATTTCCACATCAAGCCTGTTTGTGCCCGTTTGCAAAATGCCAGCCTGCCTGCTACCGTGACTCAAATTTTAGACACAAGTTGCACAGAATGAGAACGGCGGTCTGACCTTGGATAAGCTCGCAGTGAACAAAACACACTCGAATAATTCTCCCATCCTCTTGAGGAATTCGTCAACGTGCGGCCTCTTTAACACATACACCTGGGTGGAGACACAAAAAGGCACAGGGGTGTGAAATCCACTTTAACACATGCTTCACTTATTAGGGATTAGATCAGGAAAACAAACCACGTAGGGGGAAATATACAGTGGCAAGAAAAAGTTTGTGAACCTTTTGGAAATTTCATGTTTTTCTGCATAAATTTGTCAGAAAATGTGATGAGCATCATCAAATATAATGTGTCTAAAATAATAAGCACACACTTAAGATCAAGATTTGTTGATTTACAGAAAGCTGGCAAAGGTTACAAAGTTATTTCAAAGACGTTAGGCACATTGGGACTGTTGCTACTCCACCAAGACGTGGGCGCCCAGTCCAAATGACACCAAGAGCACAACGAAGACTCATCAATGAGGTAAAGAAACAACCCCGAATGACAGCCAAAGGTTTAAAGGCATCATTGGAACGGGCTAACATCTCTGTTCATGAGTCTACAAGAAGTAAAACAGTGAACAAGCAGACTATCTACGGCAGGACGCCACGAAGGAAGCCACTGCTAAAAGAAACACTGCTGCACGCCTGACATTTGAGAAAGAGCACATTGACACTGCACAGACTGAGCTATGTGGACGAACAGCACAGCACTACATCTGCTGTAGATAGGGCACGGCACATCGTCAGGAAAACATCATCCGAACCGAAACGTCATGACTGGGGCCAGCTTGCAGTCATTGAGGGGAAGATGGATTTCCACGCGTATCAGACGCAACAGGACAACAACCAAAAACACAGGAGCAAGTCCACAACAGCACGGCTTCAGAAAAACAAAACCCGCATTTTGGAGTGGCCAGGTCAGAGCCCAGTCCACCAGTTATTGATTATAAGGGTTCACCGCCATTTTGAATGCTGAACGAGTGTGTTCAATAAGACATGAGGGATCAGGATTTATTTTGTGTTATAACACCCTTGACTTGGATGAAGATCATATTTATGTAGAAAACCATGAAATTCCAAAAGGTTCACATACTTTTTCTGGCCTCTGTATTACAGATACAGTAAAAAGTAATCCTACTTCTGACATGTGGCACATAGAGAATGGAACGCTGTTTTAATTTACCAACTGGTCCAGTTTGCGTTAATAAAAAGGCAAAAATGGTCCAGAATTGTAAATAAAAGCCACGTGGTGAAAATGTTGTCTGATTATTGGTCATTCAACCTGCGGGTAAAAAGACAGAAAACCACTACAGAGGACGCTCTGCCATCACACGGCCTTATCACAGATCAGTACCTCAACTAGTTTGCATCTGTCATACAAAGCGGACCAGGGAAGTCAGTGGGACACAACATGCTTATGTTTACAGAAATATTTACCTCTCTGAATTAATGAATGAATACATATATCCCTATATGCTACACAAATAAAAATGTTCAAAAGGTACAAACCTTTCATTAAGAATAAATATTACATATTATAATAATTGGTCTATAATTATTAGATATCGTACTTATTTGTTGCTGTAGTATTTTTTACAGCAGCTCTTTCATATTTTGATTGCAATTCTTCCTCTCCTCAGGAGGTTTCTGTTCTCCCTTAGCTCCCCACCTCCTGTTCTTGTCTGTAGCAGTATTTTGTCTTTCTTTTTATTTCCTCTTAATGTGTTTTTGTATGTGCCAAACACCAAAGTAAGATGTGCAGGGAAACAGTTAAAAAACCCCACCTAAATGGTAATAAAACATATTATAAATGAAATATTAGAAATGACAAAAATAATCCATAGAAAATTATTTTAATTATAGATTAAAACTATTTTTAGCACCAGAGTTCGAGTCTGGTGAACCCAGCCCACAACATAACTTATCTATGAGTGTGAATGTAGGCTTTTTAATATTATAACGTATATAGTCTCAAACGTTATCATGATGAACAGTATATACTACGGTGGTGCCTGCCTGAGCACAGATTTTCTCTACCATTAACATTATTTTCTCTCTATGTTGATAAATCTACGTTGCTATAATGACATCAAACAGTGAAAAAGAAAAGACAAAGCTGGAATATACCATCAAAACACTTCATGTCACTTCTTCTTCTTCTCCTTCCACTAAGATGCTGGCGGCCTTGTTTCTGAACCAAGTCATCCCGAATAGGCTTTCCCCACTTTAACAAGCCTATCCTGGATTACTTGAAACAGACCCAGGCCCTTTGGACAACAAAGCTCGTCTGTCTTCTGGGAGGCCCGGCACAACAGCTTGTAGTTACCGTTTAACGCCTGCAGGGAATAGTCACAACCATTCCCCAGCACCAGTGAGCAGGGCTTAATGTGCGCCACAGAGTGAGATTGATGACCGGTGACTTCTGAGAAGCCTGTCAGGGTTTCCTCATTTCGTCAGGCCATGGAAATAGCCACCTGCTGCTGGGAGCCATCAACAGAATGAGCTACTGCACTGTCAGGGCGCTAGCACAGTGCTTTCGGTGCTGACTGGAGTCACCATGTTAGGATTTCTCTTTGTGAGTTAATAAGAATTCATAAAGCCCCCTAATGTTCAAGACAGGCGGTTTTTGGAGTTTGGTCACTGATGTGTGGTACATACTACAGTACGATGATAGTCAGTGCACATAAAATGGTGCTCTAAATCATTCCTGTTTGCACAATCTTGTGACACACATCTTTGGGGCTTACACGCTTGCAGAAAGCTCTATGGCGGCTGCTTTATGCTTGGACATTGTGGTGATGCAGCGGAAGCAACAGCAAAAAGGCAGAGTGGCAAATTAATCATATCAAGTGCCTACCTGGTGAACTGTTCCATCAATTTCCACTGGAATGATAAAATCAGCATTGTTCACTGGCTGTTGGAAAACACAAAGAGAATATTTTTCATTTCATCTTCAAATAAACTGCAACAAATCAGGGCTCCCGTTAATACACTCAGTCACTGACTGATTTTTTTGTGGCCATCGGTTGTTTTGACAGGTAAAGACTAAGAGCGAGCTACAGTAACGTTGAGTAATTCACATGCAACACTGTCAATAACCACGTGTAGGCCACCTGTAGTCGACCCCTCTGTCCAGTTAGTGGCGAGGGTGCATATTAGTTAGCCTCTGTCTAGCGGTCTTGTCTTATCACCAAATAGCTTAGCTATCGCAAAATGCAACGACAGCTAAGTGTCCAGAGTTTCTTTAGAAAGCCCGATAATTGTCTTGTGGTTGATAAACGAGGTAAAAAAAGTGCCATTGATGTGATGGAAGGTGAAGTAATACTGATATTTTTTTTATTCAGCCAGCGGCAGCTAATGTTTTGGGTCTGCGTCTCTGTTCATATTTTGAATAATCTGTAAGTTCTGTTTAATAAATGTCATTGAGATCAAATTACATTCTTTTAAATAGGCTATATGCCTCATTATCATTAGATGATTAAATGACAGGTAATAGATATTGGTGGAAATTCTTGACTCTGTCTGTCAATGTGAGAGACCACCGGAAAGTCTAACTGCAACAAATCTGTGTCAAATAGACAGGAAGACGCCACCTCAGCTTTTAAATAACACAGCCCAGTAAATCATATGGCTCTTGTCAGGTCCATCACTGAAATACAGCCACTACAGAAAGAGACATGGCTGATAAAAATATCTGATTTATTTAGGCAGGTCTCACACCTAAAATATGTGCCTCAAATATTAGTATCGCCCTAAGCGTGCTCTATATAAGGCATTATACCATGGCCTAAATTGGTATACTATGAGGTAATGCAAGTAAGACATTTCAACATAAATCATAAACAGAAAGTTTAAGTTTGAATTTATGTTCTGCACCTACCGGGTCAAATGTTTTGCATTTGAATAACAAATTAATGGGGATTAGTTAATCATTTATTTTGTTCTTTGTTGTCAGACTCAAAGAATCTTACTGGGCAACAATGTGTATGCAGCTTGAACCCGAACTACAGCACATTTCTAAGTGCCATCAGTACAAATGCTAATCCTCTATTCACAGCCGTTTTAGTTCTGGTCTGATCCGCCAACTCGTTGCCTTGCTAGGAGACTCCGCCGCCTTTCACAGGGAGCTGGCAGTGTGTAGTGTCTGTGGGAGCTTGTGGGCTGAGCAACCACCACAACACAGTCTTTCTTTTGCTGTTCTTTTTTAAATCCACTTCCACCCTCCACACTGTTCTGAGGACAAATAATGCCTGAATGCATTTACGGTTTAACCCCCTGACGCCTGAATTTCTTTACAAAAAAAATCATTTGTGTTTTCATTTGCTTTCCAGCTGTTGTTAAATTAAGTGAAGATTGTTCATTTGACTATAGAACATAGAAAATATACAAATTTAGGTATAATGTAGGTATGATAAAAAATTTGCATCAACAGGCATAAATGAGAAACCAGGGCCTGCAAAAGGTTCCTAGGTGAGTATCGAATATGCACCAACAGGCATTGGGGGAATCCATGCGCTATCTAGCATTCACAGAGGGGCTCTTGCACTGTAGCTAATGTTAATTCCTGGATATTAAATCTAAATCTGCAATTCTGTAGTGGTCCCAGTAATTTTTGTGCTGACTGAACAGGGCCGGCCCGTGGCATAGGCGACATAGCCGGTCGCCTAGGATCGCAAAATGTCAAGGGGGCACTGCGAGACAAAGTTTTCGACTCAGCGCAAATCAACTCCGCCCGGCTGACGCGACGCCGGTGTTTTTAAATCACGTGCACCTCACGCTGTAAGTCCCTTGCTCTGTTTTGGACTGTGAGCTGCACTTTATTGGACCTCGTGAGGTTAATGTGTGGATTTAATCAGAGATTTCTGCCTGATCAGTAATGTGTTTTTGGTTGGTTTCGCTTTCACATGCGGCATGCTGTCCCAAACTGTGTTGGTCAAACAGTCTAAGGGACAGACTATAAACCAGCGAATCAATAACATAATGCACAGCAGAGTAGAGGCCAGGTAGAATTAAAAATATTATGAACTCTCATTAAATGATGACGTCAGTCTCATAATATTGCAATTTTTTTCTGGACATGTCAGAGAAAACAGATATGTGAGAGATATTCTGAATGTGCAGAACGTTTTGAACATCAGAAGAAACCTGCTGAAACACAGGAGCTATTAAAGTCCAAGAGTTTATAAATGCATTAAAAATAATTAATTTATCATTGAGGAGAAAAGGTCCCATGTCGGCCTATTAAAAGAGGTTATTTCCCCAAACGGAGGCTCAAAAGAGAAGGGAAGGCCAAGCATGTCTACTGACTCAGCAGGGATTTTATTAAATTAGAAAAGTTGATCTATCGGCGAAAACATATTTAAAACACAAATCTAGATCTATAACTTATTTTGTTTGTTTTACTTCCTAATTGAAATGTCGTCATGTAGGTATTGGATTGAACCAATCTCATGTTCTTCAGATAAAAAAGGTTGATTCCAAATATAAAAAGCCACTTTATTTCCTTACATTTCAGCGGTGTAAACAGACGCACTCTGGCTTTATAGTTGCTGTCACACGTAAAGACGCACAGACGAGCATTTACAAAAGCCGAATGCCATTTGCAACAGCATTTTTAAGCACCTCCTGGTGATTTAAAACTTTATTAAATCACAGGGAAAAGCTTTTAAAAGGTTTTTTAAAGTTTTTTTAAAAGGTTTACAACATTGCCTGACTGCTACAGAACCAGGCAGGGTTTGAATAACCAGTTTAACACCTTTCGCACCTTGAAGTGTAAGTGTAAGTTATGCCGTGCTCATTTTAATACAGGTACATTTGTTAAATTGTATCTAGTTTTGTGTTTCATATAAAATTAAATTTTCTAAGTTCTAAAAGTAAAAAAAAAAAGGTGCACAGCACACAGGCTTTTCTCTGTCACATACAATCAACTCTCAAAACTGTGTTACCTAAAGCTATTTTTAGTATGTGTGTCAAAGTAATGGTGAGTTTTATTATCCACCTTGTGTTGAACATGGCCTTCACAGTCTGACCCTGTTTACACATAGCTAGAGGCAATATCCAGTGACATCCTTCGGGACAGTCTGTGACCCGAGAAGGACTAAACACCACATGGCATTCATGACATAATTTGTCGTGACATAGGAGCTTTGACTTATGGCATTGATTACTTTGTTCACTGAATGCTACCTTAAAAGGTATCAAACTGATCAAAGGAAGACAGTTATTTGTAGGAACAATGTAAAACTCAACATGCGATCTGAAATGCTATCTGACTATCTACACTAAAATTATGTTGTACAGAGATTCTATTTAAAAAGCTGTGATGAATTTTCTCCTATGAAAGCACAGTGTTTGTATATAAATGACTTAAGTTAGCATTGTGTTTGGAATTGTCATTTTTTTGTCCTACTTACTAAGAAATAAAGGCGCATTGCAGCTAACAGCTGAACATTTCCTTGTCCGATTTTAGGGCGCAGGCGGGTTCTGCATCATGAAACCAGAGTACCAATAAAATGAATGGTTAATGGTTAGGTGGCACTTGAGCCCCCGTCCTTTAAGATAAAAATAAGTCATGTGCCTCCTAAAAATATGAAACATTATGTAGTGCAAATCCTATTGCTATTTCTGCCTTCTTTAGCTTGGCAACTAAATAGTTTGCTTTGACAGTCTATAATGAAGCCTAACAGCAGATACTCTACGAGAGGGCCCTGGCTATTTCTGAATACTTGAAATGATGACCTTTAAGTAATTAATGGTAATTAAAGAGTAGGCATGGAGCTAGAACAAGTGTGGAAAGTCTAATTTGGATGGAAGTTAATTTCTTAATATTTAAATTTAAAAAATGTATTTGAAATAATCATTTGTAGTCAAGATTTTTCAATGTCATCTCTGAATAGGCAAAATTATCGTTACCCAGCATGCTGTACTGTATATTCATTTAGTTAGTTTTTGAATTATGTTACACATACATTCTACTCAAAAAGGTATGTAGTTTTTTTATATGAAAGTACAGTGTTTATATATAAATGATGATAAAAAGTTAGCATTGTATTCAAAATTATAACTTACGTCCCACTTACTCAAACCTAATGGTCCATTGCAGTTAAGAGCTGAACATGTCATTGTCTTTTGCAATTTACTTTTCACTCTTCAAAAATCAGATTTAAAAGACTTTCTTCAGACCTCACTTGGATTTTAGGGTGCAGGCTGGTTCTGCATCAAAAAATCAGAGCACCCATGAAATAAATGGTTAATGTTGAGGTGACACATGAGCCCGGTCCTTTAAGACAAAAATAAGTCACCGTTTTTTTGGTGTTACGCCTTCTATCACCTCAGTACAGTAGCGCTGAATGGCAGTTGGATTGAAGAATTACATTAGCAAGACGGCAACGCTTCCTCAGTTATTGTTACTCGACAGGCTTTGTTGTAAATGGCTTCGCTGAGAACATTTTCTTAAGTGGAAAAACTTCTGTTTTTTTTAAAAAGGCATATGCTTTGGATGACAATGAAGGCAAACTGAAAGCGAGCTGCTTTTTGGTTCTAAATAACTGGCTTTTAGCACCGTAAACTAAATCTCATTGGGCTTCATTGTACTGCAGTGATTGCAAACATGTTTCTCTCCTGTTAACTTTTCAACACTAAATCACAGTTTAAGGAATAGTTTAACATTTTGGGAACTATTTCTTGAAGACTTAGATGACAAGATCGATACCATTCTCAGGTCTCGGTGGTATCTATCGCGCTACAGGTGGCAGCCAGTTAGTTTAGCTTAGCACAAACACTGTAAACAGGGGGAACAGGTAGCTTGAATCTGTCCCAAAGTACAAAATCTATCAGCATCTCTAATGCTCACTAACACATTACACCTTGTTTGTTTATATTGTACAAAAGCTATAGTGTAAAAATAACAAGCTGTTATTTTATGGGGGGGATTATGTGCTGGATTACTTCTTGTTTGTAAGCACTAACTTCCTGGAGTATCCACTGGCTGCCTGGTGACCCCATAGTGATTACAAAACTCCAGGAAGTGACAGCTCCTGGCCAAGAAACAAGAGACATGTGCTGTTTTGTTTGCCAAATTTATATGGAGCGGAAACCATGCCCAACTGGCCACAAACTGGCACTGTGCCAATGAACAAAGCATGCAGTGACGAATGTTTAGGCCAGCTCTATAAAATATACTCTTTTGATGTATGATAGTTATCAGCATTTGTGACAAGAAACCACAGTTTCCAGGGAGATTTTTTATACCTGGAAAGTCACTTTTATTCTCCTTTTTTTTTTAAATCATGGGACAACATTCAAAACCATGTGACAGATAACATTGCACGACTCCACCCGACACACATCCAACCCTGGAGCACTGAGGTGATTGGACAGAAAGCAACAAATATACTGCAAATATGTTCACCGGTACTGCTTGATACCGTGAGAATAATGTGACTGGTACCTTTGTGTAAACATTGTACACAGAGGTCTCTGGATCAACATTACTCTCAGTGTAAGGAAAATTAGTTTAATTAGTTTAGAATTAAGTTTATTTTGGATAAGATGACACTTTTTAAAACTCTTTTGAATACTTTTGACAAATAACATCAGTATACGGTGTATAATGATGTCTGCTAGTGTTGGATAACCTGTCAATGAGCCCGGCAAAGAATATTTATATATATATATATATATATATATATTTGTGTGACTACTCAGGCCAACTTACCTTAAATGAACTATGCACTAGTGTTTCATCCAAATCAATGACCACACAGATCTTCCCTGTATCATTCGATTCAATCCGTGGGAGCAGCGGTTTGGCTGGAACCTGAGGACAAACGGAGAGTTAAGACTTTAACTCTAAGCTAAGGCTCATTAAAATGCTCTCTTCGCTTTAAAGTCCACATGTGAGAAGCTGCGATAATGTAAGCAAGTCATTACTTTTAACATAAGATATTACCATCTCAATATGTCGCATAGGACTTACAGCTCATTGTTTGTGTGTGTGTTTTTCTTGTCACTTAAGAGACTGAATTGTGTTGTGGTGTTTCGGTGAGGGGTTACAGGAATCCTCGGATGCTACAGCTGCTGCCACGTTGATGGAGCGTGTAAATATCACCATACTGTGTCCCGTCCTTCAACGGGTGGCCGGAGATCTGTGTTTGTTAATGTGTTTGAGATACTAAGAACATGTTGGCACGCCCAGACAAGGCTGCTTGTAACACCGGTGCATGTGTTTGTCCGTGTTTAGTGAACTGCCACGAGGATAACGGCAGAGCTGGAGCTGAGATCTCCTGTAACTTATTCACTGCAGGGGCTGGTTGTACAGTCTTAGTGATGTAAAAAAGATCTGACAACTCAATTTAATCTACTCCAATATTGAGTTATCGACAGTGCAATGATGTATAATACCTGCTCTATTGGTGGAATGCAGTACTCGCATTCACAAGGCTCAGAGGATTCGTCGTCACTCTGCTCCTCTTCTAGATCCCTGCTTTGTTCGGAGGCCTCGTTTTCCTCGGCCCTTCTGACCGGCGCGTGTGCGTCCCTTCCCTCATTTTTTGAGACAACACTGTGAATAATATCTAAAGGAGGATTTACTTCCCTCGAAATTTCACCGAATCCACAGTCATCGTCCGATTCCGGAGTTTGTTCGTTGGTCGTTTTTGTCTTCAACGGAGATGGCTAAATTCTCACTCAGTTCGATAACTTCAGTTATTCCAAATCTGACCGCTTTGCACTCCTCTGGGCAGACCCCGTGTGCCTGTAACTCACTGTCTTTCAGGGATAAAGGTGCATCTTCTCTTTCATTTCTAGAAGGATGCCCATTAGGTATTCCGTGGATAATCTGATTGTATCTCCTTTGCATAGTAAATCCATTCAGGGCTTGTTTAGCAGATGACAGAATGCTTTTAACCTGATATGCATAGTATTCCTCGACATCTGGCTCACACATCTCTCCGCTTTCGTCGTGATCTGCAAGCGACCAATATGGCTCCATTTCTGAACATGCGATAAATATTTCGTCTTCAGGCTCATTCTTTTTGCAATCAGTAACAGTCTGTAAATGATCTATAGAGTTTGGTGTATTATCGCCAAGAGATTCAGAATTCTGAGCAACAGAGACTTCATCTTCATAAGCATCACCTTCAACAGAGATGTCCTCTGCACATGGCGCACGCATCTCCCCATTCCCACAGCACGGGCAAAGCTCAGCTTCTTCTTCATGACAGATTTGAGAAACATGGCCGTCTATCGCGCAAGCTTCTCCATCAAAAGTGTCTTCATCTTCCTCTGCTTCCTCACGGTTCTCTGCATAAAGGCTATGAGTTTCTGATTCAATCTCTTCAAAGTTGTCCTCTGCTAAACTTGACTCTGATTCCACAATCCAGTCTTCCGGTTGATTCTCTGACTCGCAAGACCCAGAAGAGTAATCGTCTCTCTGACTTGCATCTTCCTCATAAGTATCTTCACCTGCTTCTTCAGGGGCATCAAGACATGTTTCAGGTTCCTGTACTGTCATTTGATCACTGATGTTTTTACACTTGTATTCATTCTTGTCTAGTTCTGGCTCAGATTGAACTTTTTCAAGATGTAGGTGGTCATGGATATCGCCTCCTTCAAAGCAGGAGATGTAATGCTGCTTTTGTGCGAACGCGTGCCCGTAATAGTCAGCTCTGTCAAACAGATCGAAGTAATCGTCAATAACACTATCAACAGTGGGTTTTTTCTTTTCATCCTCACTCATTTTGTCAGTATTGCTTTGCTCTATTTCTTCATCATCTTCAAAAGATTCCCACTGTGTCTGCTCATCACTGGAATCTTCCTGAGCTCCTTTTTCAGATTCCCCAGATGAATCGGAGCAGGGATCTGAAGGAATACTGCCATCGGCGCAAGTCTTAAACGATTTGGTTTCAACAGAAGAGCAATCTGAGGTACCGTCTTCTTCACCGCAAAACTCTGACGTCTTGTCAGAGTTAAACTGCTCTGAAGCAGCACATTGTTGAGTGGGCTCGTGCTCTTGGCTTGTTTCAAAGCAATCAGTTTCACACATCTCACCGCGATCTGTGGATTGGTCTAACGTAGTAGCTTGCTGAGAGTTTTCTTCGTTGAGCTGGGGAGTCTCACCGCATTCACTTGCAAACTGAACATCTTCACTGTCATCGAAATAAACGTGAGCAGGTGTCTCTAAATGTGAGGAAATTACATCCTCTGATAATCTGCAGGACTCTTCATCGGTAGGCTCTGTTATGTTTTGCCCGTCCTCTTCTTCAAGTGGATAGCTCTCTTCATCATCACCGGTGTATTCAGTTGGATTCGGGAAATTCGTCATACTCACAAAGTCCTGAGCCACAGTCCAATAAGTCCACTGAATCAGAGATGTCAGGAGTGAAACCAGTCTTGTCACATTGCTCAGAGTCGTCTGTTGATGTGTCGGGCTCAGAGTCAAAGCACTCACACTGCTGATCAGAAGGCTCGTATTGTTGCAGTAACTCAAGGTGGTCTGTGCGTTCAGGTATGAAATCGGACATTTCACACTCCCCCCCGAACTGTCACTGTTCACTGACAATTTATCTGGCTCAGAGTCAAAAGACTCAAACTGTTGATCAGAGGGTTTACATTGCTGGAATAATTGGAGGTGTTCTGCACAATGTTCACAGCAAGGACTACATTTGGAAGCTAAGCTATGATTAGCACAGTACTCAGAGGACTTGCAAGGTTTAAAACACTCACGGTGCTGAGCACATTCATCAAATGGTTGGCTTAACCCCGAAGTCTCACACTTATCAAGGGTCTGGTCGGATTCAAAAAATCCGTCACTTGCTGAGTATTGCTCAAAGCTCTCAGTGCAGGATTCAGTCTCATCTCCATCTGTATTGCAGTGTCCCACACAAAGAATGGAAGGGTCCGTTTCTGTGCTGACAACAGTCTGCTCAGTATATTCCACAAAGACATTCATGCCAAGTTCAGCACTTCCCTTTGAAGGGCTGGTTAAATCAGCACCTTCTGTTAATTTGGGAACCTGGCATTGTTCAGCAAGCATGACTGGAGTAGACGGCTCCCGTTCTCCAGAGACTTTGCTTTGCTCGGAGTTCTCCAAATACATCAGGAAATGATTTCTCAATCTCAATCTGGACTGTGTTTTTACTCCATGTATTGGTTCCGGATCCTGCCGAGTCCAAGTCCAAATGACTGGCAGGTAACTGTTGGGTCCATTCAGAGCGGATATTCACACGGCTGGTGAGGGTGGGGGGTTGGTCACTGAGACCACAGCCTGCCCGAGAGAGTAACAGCAACACGAGCAGCATGCACGTTGACACGACAGGTTGTCAAAACCAAAACTGAGCCTTGCACTTGACTCGACCCACCCCTTTGCCAGAGACCAAGAAATTTATTTTGGGGGCTTGGAAAGACGTGACAAATAACTTCTGGAATATCAAATCTCTATAAAAGGCTGAACTAAGGTATTAATCTGAAACTGACACCTGAGAACGTCTTGACCACCTGATCTTCAGACCATAACTGCCAGAAGACATGTTGTTATCCAAGAATACACCCAGTTAAACCATAGGCAGTATTATCAAGTGTCCATAAATGTTATGCAAAACAATAGTAGTTAGTTCTTGGTGGACTGTCGAGCACTGTCGAGGATATGTAGGCATTAATTTAAACCTTCCAAGAAAGCTTTAGAGACCACATGCTGATACCTGAATTGGTTTATAGCTTTGTGTTCTGTGCCTTGTTTGTGGCACCTCTGTAACATTTCCACCCTTCTTGTGACGCCCAGTCATCTTGATTGATGTCTGGACATCACGTTACTTCCCCGCCAAGTGAGATGCTCTTGTAAACATGAAAATATTTGAGCCAAGACAACATGAGTTTCACGCATCACACGGCTGTCAATCACGTCGAACACACGCTGCTCTGAAACGATGAAGAGGGAGGGTGAGAGAAAGTTGATAGCACAAAGCAGAGGGAGAGTGGGATGTTGAGAGATTAACTTACTTTAGACAGAGTCCCATTTTCTTCTACCAAGAGGGGGACATTGTTTTTTACCGCAGGTGGCTGTGACTCTTTGTGACACAGACAGCAGAAGAGACTGTGGAAAAGACCTCTGCTGCGAGGCTTCTTTGACGGGGAAACGTCGTTGGCACCTAGAAAAGGAACACAAAGCGTGATGATTTAATGATGATATGAACAGATAAACCTTGCTAAGTGGAACCAATGAGGATTATTCTTCAGAGTGCAACATCCACTACAGAATTGAATCAGTTACACTGCTAATGAACAAAGACTCGATCCATTTCATGACATCAGTACCGGTGCCAATGCTGATAATAATAATAATAATAAACTTTATTTTATAGAGCGCTTTTAAAAGCAGCTTCTCAAACTGATCCAGTGTAAATGATGCGTGCATCACTCTGGTCTGTCAGCAGGACAGGTCATGTTGTGTATTGCTTGACTATGGCTATTTTAGTTGTGCAGCAAAAGGTTAAAAGACATTGCAAAGTGCAGACGTATATTTCAGCCCCAAAAATAGCCAGGTGAAGACATCATGGATCAGTTTCATTTCCAGTGTATCTTTTATTGATTCAAATTCCAAGAATCTCATAATATTATCAGATAATAAATATTAACTAATGACTTACACTGAAGATAGGCTATTTGAACAGATAACAATAAATATTTGGGACAATTTTTACTACTTGCTGTATTGTTTTTTTGCTGATGTAGGCAATAAAACCAGCAAGGGACAGCAAGATTTTAAACGTACTGAACTGAAAAATCCCACCCCCCTCCCTTGAGGCCTCCACGTACGAATGGACTTACATGGAATTACAGTCCTGCAACAGCTATAGATTACACATAGGTCTATTCATTTTTGTGATTTATTGATTGATGGCGTGAAGAGAATTTCAAAAACAAAAAATGATTCTAAAATAAATTGCCTAACCCAGCTTTAAGTACTTATTTTTGTGATCACAGTGGAAATGAATATCACAGACATTCGTCACGGCTGGCATGGCAATACTCACAACTTCTCAACAGGCAGCAGATTCTGTTTTTAAAGGCCATCGTTTTTGTTTGAACTACACATCAGAAAATGACTTTATGCCATGCAGTTCACAGTTTAAATGTAACAGGCTTGTGTTACAAAAGGGCCAAGCAGGGTTTCTTTGCAAAAGGAGATACTGACTATTTGAAAGAACACATACGTGCATATTAACAAATTCTACCTGAGCCATGGTTCTGCTCGAGGTATCTGCCTCCTAAAAGCAAATATTTTCCTTGCCTCTGTTGCATAATGCTTGTTCTTGGTGGGAACTGTTGGGTTTTTGTGAATAATATCACGGTACGGTCTAGGCAGGAGTTTGCATGTTCTCCCGTGTTCGTGGATTCTCCAGTGCTCGCTTCCTCCGCCATCAAAGACATGCAGGCTAGTTGATTGGTGTCTCTAAATTGTCCTTAGGTGTAAATGTGAGTGTAAGTGGTTGTCTGTCTCTGAATGGCCCTACGACAGACTGGCATGATTGTTCAGGGTATGCCTCAGCTTTATGCCAGCTGATAGGTTCAGCCCCCGACCCTGTATGCAGGATATAAGCGGTTGACGATGGATGGATGGATGGATGGTGACCAAGAGTTTTTTAAACCATACATTTCAGTGACACGTTTTTATTTTATCTCTTTATGAATGTGATTTGAGCTTGTGTAGACACTTGGCTATGGCTGGATGCACACGTGAGAATGTCTTATGGCTGCATCTGCAAATTATCTTACATTTCACCTGCCTTAACATCACTAGTCCATGTAAAAACAACTATTGGCACACACGAGTGGTAGAACACACCCCATCAAGTGGAGTCAGAGTGATGAGTGTTTTCAAAGAAAGAAAAAACTCTGACAAATTAGCTGTGCTGTGATGGCCAGTCAGAGCTGTCAGCTAAGGCATTAGCATGCTGCTCAGACAAGACTAAATCTGCTGGGGGCACATCATGGACCTGTCAACCTGCTTTGGGTGTAAATGTGCAATGATTGCCAACGTAGCACAGATACCGTTCTGGTGAGGAAAAGGACAACCGGACACCTTAGGCTTTTTGTTTAAAGGCACGTTTGGCTACTTTAGAGCAGTTTATACACCAAACAAATAATGGATTCCATTATCTTTCAATGACTATCTCAACACAGCATACAAAAGAAAATGGCAAAGCCAAATCTAAACAATAAATAAAACAAAAAAAATTAATGTTTATTAACCTTTCTATTCGGCCCAGTTTCAGCTTCATCCCTGAACAAGTCTGACCTACTTCCAAGTGGTATTTTCTTTGGCTTTGGCCTGTTGACTGCTTCATTCAACTGGGGCTTAAAGTGGACGAAGCCACTGGAGAGTGCTCATTATGGCCTGGGCATGCATGTTGGGACATACCTCTCTTGGTGAAAGGTTTGTGTGCAAACACGTGTGAAGGAACTGGGCAGGTGAAGCTTGTAATGATAAAAAACATCACGCTGCTCCATGCATTACCTCTTCTGACATTACACATCAGAGTGCTTAAAATAGCCCGCCAGAGCAGCTGCTGACAGCGGTTAATGATGGGATTCTATGTATATATATAGTACCACATACTCCCACCAGGCCATAAACAGTCACAAACAAAACCTTGTTGTGTCACCTACAACCCACAGCAGGGAATGGCTAAGCTGTGTGTTTACACTGCACAGAAATGCCTCAGTGCATGCACAGAAAAACGAACAAACCGCCGACACAGTATACTCTACAACACCATGTCATTCCCAAAACTGCCAAACAAGCACGTCTACATTGCAAATGTCAACATAAATGGAATCCCAGGCTGCACAGAGAGCACTGGCTCCTGGTAGGATGAGTTCAGGTCCAAAATAAGAGTGGCAACAAGTACAAACCAAAAGTGAAGTGAACTGGTTTCCCTTTAGTTTCTACCATGTTAGTAAAGATACTGCTCTGATAGATTATGTTCTGTGGGGATGACCGGTGAAACTCTACAATTAATAGGAACATTTTTATTTAGCCATTTGATATCCAGACTAGAGCCCAGCAGGCTGCATATTTCTGTCTGAAACCGATCCCAGGCCGAGAGAGTCGCAACCGAGCCTGACCCGAACCCGACAGGCATTCTGTCCGGTTTTCATGTCCGAACCTGACCTGAGCCCAACGCAGTTAATGTAAGCTGAAGAACTGAGTTTGTGCTACCATGTCACGCAATTGTTGTGTGTGTAGCCTATGTAGTCATAGCTGCCAAGTAAGCGACGTGAATTGCAAACCCTATCACTGAACAGCAGAATAGTAGCGCAACACAGCGAACACACAGCCAGTAGGTCCATCATTTTGATTTTACACTATATTTTTACTAAAAAGACGTTGAAGCACTATGTCTAGACCCATTGGGTCCCGTTGAGTCCCGCTGGGCCCCGATGAGTCTTGTTGGGTCCTGTTGGGCTTGGTTTGGGCAGCCACCCTCTTATCCAGACATTTGCTTGAGAACAACGCAAGTGAAGGTAAATTACGGGGAGCTGAATTGAAAGTGTTTTAGGGCTGGGCCCGATACATCGACACAGTCGACGTAATCGATTACGAAAATACGTTGATTTGCAGTCGCCGCATCTGGTATAGGCAGAGATTTTCCCCCGACAAGCTGCCGATACAAGACTGCGCCTTCAACTGGCTAAAATTTGGGAGTATTTTAGACAGACACTCAACAACGTGGTGCTCTGTGAGATCCACGAATTGTAAATAACTGCAGCACAACTGCTGTCCACAAATACATGAAGCAGCATGAACACCTGCAGCAAAAGTGTCCCTGAGCACTTTGTCTAGACGGCAGCACCGCAAATCTTGTTTACAAGCATGTCACATTATCAGCACGAGGACACGTAGTCCGTTAAAATTTCTTTTCTTTGTCGCCTTTATGTTAAAAGTAATTTCTACCCCGCTGCTGTCATGGTAACATAAAGTTACACCGTGTCATCTAACATTCGGCCGTTTTATATTTTCTGTTTAATTACCGGCCACGTATGAGAGAGAAAACAGCTGAAAGTAACATTACAATCTGTCTGTACAGTCTGTAAATCGTTTCTGTTGTGTTCTTTGCCCCACGTTGATGCAGAAATACATTTGTCTGTGATTATTGTACTACATATTACTCAATATTAAAATTAATCAGAAACATTTAACGTTTTAAGTAACGTTATTTGGATTAATAATCCAATAATTTGGATTACTGTTTCTAACGCGTACTCAGAAAAACAATGTCAGAAGCCGAACAGAGCTTTCCATCATTTCAACAAATTTCCTTTCCTCCCTTGACATCTCCTCTTAGTCTTGGGAGGTTCCTTCATTGAAGTCACGGTTGTATTGGTTGTAATAGTCCTATTAACAGTAACCTCGGGGTAACCACTCAGACTTTGCTTGTCACTGTTTCCCTTTAATGGGCCATTGATCACCCACCCCAATAAGTTTCTGATAGCATATGGTCCATTCCCCTGACTGTTAATAACCTCCCAAAGCTCCAACATCTTGGAGTAATCCCAATCCCCTTTAGATATGGCCTCTTAGCCAATTCCTCTTCACTGATAATGTTGTCTGTTGACACAGGCGTCTCCTCTTGAGCGAAAACCTCAGGAAGCCCATAGAAGTTTGGTTGCAGTGTCTGCAAGTAATGCGCCTGTCGCAATTCTTGCTTAAATGCCCTGTGCATAAGCAACCTTTCTCCTTTAGAAAATTTGGGTTATTACAGGGGATAACTCCTTTTTGTGCCTTATTCATTTGAGCATCTGATTTTAACTCGTCAGAAATAGACATGAGTCACAAAACTGTTTCTTTCGAAAGGTGTTTTCATTTGAGACTTGCTTTTGATTCCTTTCTGAGACGGAGTGTCCTGAATGACACCAAAGACTGGATCGGAAGCAATTCTGAGCTGTTTCTCAATGAACTTGACAATGTCAGTGAAACAAGCTCTTTGGTTTTGTTCCAAGATTTCACACGCTTGTACTCTCCAGTTTTCTCTGAGCTTATATGGAAGTTTTTTGAATCACAGTTTTCATGTTTGCAGGCATGTTTAGCTCTCATAGATATTCAAGCTCCTCCATTGCATTGGAACATTCACATAGATACATTGCATATGCTTGGAGTCCTTTAATGTGTTCCGACTTGATAGTTGGCCAGCCAGTAATCTTTTCCATGTAGGGTGCTGTTACCTTTACTACTTCAGTAGCTGCTTGGCAACAGTATAACCTGTCTCTGGTGGCGTATGAAGACAGACAGCTGCGTACAAGATCTCTTGGCTGTCCCTTAGTAAATTGCTCAAAAATGATACAGAGAGTTCCCTTCATTGTTTGTATCTGCTTCTATCACTTTCATAAATGATTTGAACTGCAGAGGATCACCATAATAAATTGGAACTCCCCTGTGAGGCGTAAAGTGTGAGGTTTGCAAATGAACATTGCTTTGAGATGGTAAAGACGTATGGATTTATTCTGGGTTTGTTTGCCAGAGGATCCAAAGTTACTGTATGTATTGTTGCCATCCCTTGTTGAACTTTGGCATCATCATGCTTTCTGTGGTCAGGTGGGTCCTTTAAAAGCTGTGATGGCTGCCTATGCAAAGGCTCGTATTTTTTCCCCATTCAGGTTGAGAGATGTAGGAATATATTTGTGTTCACACCCCTTTCTAAAATAAGACTTCATTCCAATCTGATTTTGCACTTGAAACATTGCTGTTGCCAAACGTGTAGCCTTGCCTGCCTCTGCTTTAACATGTGCAGATGAAGTATGAGAAGATGTTTCACCACTTTTGGAGCTTTTGTAACTTGCTTGTTGGCTGGAAGTATTTGATGCAACATTTGAGACACTGTTAATGTTAACGTGCTGATATTTTGCAGGTAATGTTGACCATGTTCCCTAGGGCGGTTTCGCATTATCGCGATGAGATAAAATGAGATTTTCTAATCACAAAGGCTGCGATTACACTCTGGTCACATGACACCCAAGAGTGAAGCAGTCTGCAGACAAAGCCTCAACTTTGCACCTTACGCTGTACCTTGACTTGTTGTTGTACATCGGCCTTAAGCTTGACAGAAGCTGACACTACAGAAACTTTAGTGTCACATTGGGACTGAAAGTAGCACCCGCCACCTGCGGGTAACTTGGTGGTGGTGGTGGGTGAAATCGTCGGGCCATCCGCTGCTTTGGCTGACAGGAAAAATGCACAACAGAAAGACACGTGTAGTAAAGTAAGCGCATTGTGGTGATCAGCACCAGCGTTACACACACAGTTTCAAACTGAACGCACAAGTCCAGAAGAGGCTCAGTCTGTCCCGAGTTTCAGCCTGGTTACAGCCAGTGCCATCAGAGGCTGCGGGGGAACTCTGGTGTTGTCTAAGAATTACTAAGCTTGTCTATTAAACACAGAGGGGACACTTGGTTTTATTTTTGTTGGCCAACTTTTTAAATGAACCTCAAACTGAGTATTTTTGTTTGCTTACTGAGATACAGAAAGATTGACTCCTAGGAGATTTGAGATAAGGAAGCATTAACTGGTGGTTGAACTGTGGGTTTTGTATTGAGCGCTTACACACTGTGGTGAACTGTGCTTTTCTTGTAGTCTGTAGGTAGGCTGAACTGATGATATTATATCATATAAATTTAATGTCATGACTTGACTCTCAAGTTATCTTTCTCATATTATTAAAATTTGATACTTCTTCTCCACCATTCTTCATAATAATAATTCATGAAATTCATGCATCACCTAATTTCTTCATAACACAGGCCTGACCCACAAGACAGCACAGTTTATGTTTAATCCAGCTAATAATGTGTTCGTAATATACACTGATTTACTGCTTGTGTGTTTTGAATAATACAGAAGGTAAAGAGTTTAAAAATTAATCGCATATTAAATCGCACTTACAATATTGGTTTTAAAAAAACGCAATTAGATTATTTTCCAAAATCGTTCAGCCTTAATGTTCCCCACCTAATTATTGGGGGGGAAATGAGAATTATGCCAGAGGAAGAGTTAGGATGTTGTTACAATTCATCCTAAGAGCAACATGACTGAGTGATCTCAAATTTAATGGCATTCCATCTATTAGTTGATGAGATATTTCAGTTTGGACCAAAGTGGTGGACTGACTGATCAACATTTCCATCCCTAGAGCCGCACCATTAGAGGTGCTAGAAATGCAGTGGAAATTTGACATTTCCCTTAATATAATGGGTTGCATCAAGTTAAAAACACTAAAATGCCATGAAAATGTCTTATAAATAAAAGATAATACACATGGCTTTCACATCACCATGCATATTTTAAAAAATTGACTATACAGTACCAAAATTCTGCTGGGACTGTTCTGATGCGGAGGGCTCAGTGGTGCACTTGCTGTGATATTGTCCATCGGAAAAGAGATTGTAGGCCGATGTTGGCTATTTAAATATCTTTCATGTATTCAGCCCTGTGACACATGTGTGGGTCGGATACTTTCTGCAGGTGGGTCATCTACATGGCATGTTGGACCAGGAGCAAACACTGACACTTGACTGGTTTTTACACGCTGATCATTGTCAGCTACAGCCAGATTTTACGGTGGAGATTACAAATCTACTTTAGCAAGTAAGGTCATTCACACCGCATCGGATTTTAGAGTATTGTTTTTAGTTTGGATTAACCACACTATTGTGATTTTAGCTAGATTCATTAGCTTATTTGCTCTTCAGCTCTTTGTTTAAATCAGGCCCACGTGCACAAACTGGCAGCAGAAATGGCCAAGAAGCAAACTGTACAGCAAGCATTCCTCACACCTCCCTGACCAGCAGGCTCAGACACTGATAATGAGGTTACAGCATATCCGAGGCGCAGCAACGACCTCGCGCTACATCAGCATGTTTTAGCCTACTTAGCTGAAAGCGGGCTTATCTGGGACCCTTTTGTGCTAGGCATGCCTCCGAACGTGGCTGCTTCTATTCCTATCCAGACGCAGAAAGAATGAGGCCTCCCACAGCTGACTTTCCGCTACTTTGACACCTGACACTCCGTTACAATCTGACAACTTGCTTCACACCCCTCCAAAGCAAATGGCATGGTGGGTTTGTGGTGGCCCAGCTAGACTTAGGTCAGGTCAGATCGAGGTATGAACATTTTTACATCTGAAAATATTTACCTTACAGTCCGTCTCACGATCATTGACATAAAAACGACTGTAGCTATAACTGTTGAAGTTGCTGTGCTGACTTCAGTGAACATGTTTTATCATGGCCATGAAACTGCTATTACGTAGTATTGCAGAAGTGAGACAAAAATGCCAACCAACAGAGACTGGAACTTCAGGGGACAGTGATGCATAACAGGCTGGAAATTTGCAAAGAGTCTGTGATACATTTTGAAAGAAGCCTTTGTAAGTTAAAGGTTTGTAATGCTCCTATTTGGCTGCAGCAACTTGCGAAACTAAAGGCAGCACCCCCTTTCCTTTCTCTCTGGCCCCTCTCTCCTGGATAGCAGCCATGTTTTGAACTCATGACCTCTTGGCCAGGAGGAAGTAATCCGAGAGCAGGCTGGAGTTGTCTTGTACTAGTACACTGGACTATACTGCCATCTTTTGGCCGGGCCAAGCTTTACAGTTCTCCACTCTGCTTCCCCACATCCTACAGCCCATTGTAATTCTGTTTATTTGTGGCTGAGTCATTTAATTAACTCATTTATTCTGATTACGTCAGTTCATTTGGATTGGATTGATAAGGGGAATGCCACAGCACACAGACTGTGTACCAAATCACACCACTGGCTGGTATGATAAAACATTTAATAACAAATCCAGAAGCCCGACAATCAGTCTAATCTACCATTGTCTTTTTTTTCATTCAATCACCAAACTCTTCTAAAGGGATTAGTGAATTCCACGACAAGGAAAAATAAACTTCACTATCTTCATCTCTTCAAGATTTGGCAAGTCTGATATCACATCAAAGCACTTAAAACAAAGGTAAAGTCTCTGACTACAAAACAATTATGAGAACTGTCACATATAAGTATCTCAATCACTTCATTACAGAAGATGAAGTAATTCTAGAAGTCCTCAAACTATGTTTAATATTACAAAGATACACATTATTGAAGTCAAGCCAAGACACAAATAAAACTCAGGTAAGCGCAGTCTGTAAGGAGACAGTCCTAACCACAGAGCAGGGCTCGAGACTAACGGCGTCCTGTCGTCCTGGGGACGATAGAAATGGTGTTTGGGACAAAGAGAAATATTCTCTGGGACGAAAGGGATTGTGTGTGTGTTTATTTATTACTGTCACTTAGCTAATGACAAACTGAACTGGCAGAGCGAGGGCTAAAACGCAGCGTGTCTTCTCGTGCTTATACTGCAGTCACTATCGCTTGCTGGCTGCTCACCTGTTCCCGCGGTACATAGACGTGGTCAGCAAGCCGTTCTTGCTGACCTCTCAGTCGTGCTGTGTAGGCTAATACTCACACATCAATCTTCTCACGCAGTGAAAAACAAATCTATATTCTGATAACGAGTAGAAACATCTCCACCCGGCTGATGCAACTCGGCATGCGGCTTGATAGTAAAGTAACCCCCCCACCCCTGCACGCTGAGATGCGGCCAACAGACCCGCTAGTAGAGGTCTGCATTAGAAACATCTAAAACCTGAAGCACAATCTGCCTCTTTTTGGGACTGTGAGCTTCACTTTATCGGAGCTGCAGAAGTTAACATGAGGATTTGTGCAGAGATTTCTGCCTGATCACAAGTGTTGGTTTCGGTTCCTGTTTGTACCTCCGATGAAGTGCAGCGCACTTAACTCATCCAGTACAGTCTGAATGGGAGCACAGCAGAGTAAATGACAGGTAGACTTAAAAATATTATGAATTATCACTAAATAATTATGTTAATTCTCATGTATTTCCTGCGCCAGCTCAGGAAGCTTAACCTGCCTAAGAAGCTGCTGATCCACTTCTACACAGCCACCAGTCTGTCCTCTGCACCTCCATCGCTGCCCGGTTTGGATCTACCACCAAAAAGGACAGGAGCAGACCACAACGGACAGTCACGACTGCAGAGAAGATCATCGGTGCCAGTAAGGACTTCTACATTTCCAGAGTCAGGAAACATCGCTGGAGATCCATCTCACCTAGATGCTACAGAGCACTGTACGCCAAAACCAACAGACTCAGGAACAGTTTCTGCCCACAAGCCATCACTCTGATGAACAGCTGACTCACAATGTCAGGAACAACTCCTGTGCTATAACTCAGCAACTGTGTTTCTAATAAGCCACCTGTTTACTGGCTACCTCTTCAATATTCTGTATATTCTGTACCTACCTCATGTACATAACACCGCACATAATACTCCTTTATTCCAGCATCATTTGCACTATGCTACATCATACTGTGTACACACGTACATGTATGCATGTATGTGTACCAGTATATCACATCCACCATGCACATAATAATAATGATGGTAATAATAATTTTCTCCTGCATGCTTTGCACTCTGCTCACTGCACTATTGTCTCAATCTGTCTACTTTGTTTTTGTTTATAGTGTGTGTATATGTGTTCTCTATACTGTAGCCTGTGTTTGATTTTATTACTGTATTATTGTGTTATTGTATAAGTAAGCACATCGTGAGCATTGTAAAATCCAGAGTCAACACACAGAGAACACAGCCCAGTACACCTTCCACCTGTTGGCCACTAAGCAGCACTAAAGGTGGGGCATGCGAATCTTTTTAACTGGCATTGACATCCTGTTGTTGTGATGTTGGCTATAATAGCAGGAGAGTTCTGAGTATCGTTGTCTGGAGCTGGTATGTCAGCTCTGGGAAACCAGCTCGTCTTCATTACAATAGTTGCTGTGTCGTTTATTATTCACCTTATATCACGGTATGCTTCACGGAAGCATTAGCAGCCCATTGTTTAGTGCCTCTGCGATGGACCGGCGACCTGTCCAGGGTGTACCTCGACCAATGTAAGCTGAGAAAGCCCCCCCCCCCCACCCGTGACCCTGTACGCAGGATAAGCGGTTGATGTTGGATGGATGGATGTTTAGTGCCTTGCTCAAAGGCGTCTAGATTGTAACTGCTGAACAAAAACATCACTCACTCACGTCACTCTGGATCAATATTTTACCAGTCAGAGCAAAATACCAAATTTGATGTCAACATCATTATCCTCTAAACCGTTGCTGCAGTTACTGTATCTTGTTCTGAAATCTGACCTTGTACAATTTAGGCTGGTTAATGTCAAGGCCTATGTATGGCATGTAGATTAGCTGTTAATTGTAAATATAAAACATTTAGCAAGACGTGCATAATTTTCCTGAAACTCTGCATTCTCTCTCTTTGGTGATCCCTGCATTAATTTTTAAGCTCAGACAGGAACCGTAGGAGATGTTACCTGTGAGCAACACTTGTCCTTTTTCCCCCTTTTTGATGGTCTGAAGAAAATAATAAACTAAAGGATGTCATATTAGGTCTTTTCTGTGTTTTAATAGGTTTAGTGAGTCGAAAAGGCCACGCAGATGCCTGTACTGCCACAAGGTACTATTTAATTTTATGATGTTAAGTGAGGCTGCTCCAGCTAAGCAGAGGAATAAGGGCCATTTTACGGGGAGGAGATGAACGTATGGGTTTATTGATACATATTAAAGCAAGAACGAATTATGTTGGGAATCTGGGAACACTTCAAATGTCACATTCACCCATTGTCTATATAAGACGGCCACATTTTGTAGCTTTCCATCACAGGTTTTAAGCTTCTCTGATGCCTGACCCTGTGAGTCCAGACCTACTTATACTGTCCTTCTGTAAACATAACAGACTGTATGCCATACAATCAGGAAGCACATTTCAGCCCAGTACTGACAGTAAAAAAAACGGCTACCTATAAGGCACCTAAGATGTGAACAGTAAGACACATGAAGCTCCATTTGAGTGCCATTATGCGCTCATTTTGGTAAAAAGAAAATCCCTTCTTGAGACAACCTGAAGGGATAAAGCGAAGCATTTCAACATGTAAGTCCAGAACAATAACAGTGAGCTGTCGAAGTGACCCCGCCCCCCTTCTGACAAGACATTATTTCGGATGTTTTACGCACACTGCAGTCTGCACAAAATGCTGCCGACGAACTAATGCCAGCTTGTTAAGTTAGCAGCTTTTCTGCTTCACATAGTCGTTTAAATCCAAATTCCCATCTTGTGTAAAACTCATAAGCCGCTGCCCATGGCTACGGCCTATAAAGGCAACAGTCTTCAAACGTTTTAAAAACCAGTCAAAATGTTTCCAAAAATGCCATCCATCGCCATATCGAGTCCCTCAGAAGGAAAAGACACTATTACAGTGCGCTACAGTAGCGTTTGTGACACGGTGGCGCCCTGTGAAACCGCTGTCTCGTGCCTCGCTGACAGTGTCATGCGCAGCTGAAAAGTTCAGAAAACTTTTCCCAAACTCACCTTCCTCACGACAAGTCGCATTTTCCTCCTCGTCTCTGGTTACTTGCGTGATTATCGACGGCGAATGGTCCATTAGGTCCGTCACTCAAAGACAAGGACGTTTTCGCTGTACGAAATGTGTTCGAAGAGTTATGGCACACGCAACAACAACAAAAAAATATTTATATTTTGCCACTCCCTGTCTGCAAACGTGCATACTGAGCGTAAAAATAAAGAAAACAGCAGAAAAGCGTTCAGAAACTATATCATATCGGACCAAACCGCTCTCAAACGCAGAGGTTCAAAGTGTGTGAAAAGTTATTTCTAAAAGTTGCTACCTTGAAGAAGTTCATCAATTTGACCATGCTAACATGGAACATGACGGTTTCAAGGAAACCCCATTCTTAAAGTCACAATGCAGGATGTGAAGCTTTTCACATCAGTGTCACTGTACGTGAAACTGTTTAGCTACTCGTCTATATTGTTTTTGGGGAAATGTGGAAACATTTTAAATATACGCTTATAATTTACGTTTTGAGTGTTAATTCGCCGAATATAAACACTAAATCAAGTATAAAACCGCCATCTCTCATACTTTTTCGTGTTGACTGACAAAATATGTCGGTTGTCTGGCGTCTGAGTGAGAAGTTTCTTGAACGGGGAGAGTTTTAAACATTAGTTTCTGTAGAGCTTTGATTTTTGACGGGGGCAGCCTTGAAACCGACCGAGTTAGGGGCAGTCTTTGCTTTAAAATGCCCACACCTAAGATCAAAAGAACTCTTCTTGTCGAAAAAATCTCCACGAAGACTCCTCCCCCATGTAAACAAGGATGCTTTTGACATTTTAGGCCTAATTTGTTATGGCTGCGATTGTGTTTTCAGAAGCTTAATGAGTCAGGAAATCGTTTTATGATGACAGAGAAGACAGATCTATAGGCTACGATCATATAGTTAGTTACTCACAGAGGACTATTCCAGCATTGAGCCGGCCTTTTATTTAAGAAAAAGCCCTGCATGTCCTATTAATAAAAGGCATTTTGATAGGAAAAGGGGGGAAATGGTGTTAAAAAAATGTCAAAGTTGAATATGAGGGGTTGCAAGATAATAAAACAGAAGACAAAAAAACATTTCTGCCACAGAAATTATTTTTGTTCTTTCATAAGTTTCTCTAAACTGTTTTTTAAATGTTTTGTATGTGTATGTGTGAAATACTGGATAGTTTTGTATCTCTTAAGTAAATGTGAGAAATCTTTGTTTTTCACTGCTTGCCAATGATATTATGCAACCTGAGACAAGGATGGGTACAGACTTTCTCAGTGGGGCACATGAAGCTGTAATTCCTCAGATGGCAGCTAGATGCTGCTGGACTGTACACTATCATTCATGTCTACCTTCGCTGCCAAAATACAAAATTATTTTATGTCTGTGGTTGTCATTCACTCGTGCCAGCTCAGCTCCCTCAGACTTCCCCATCTGGAGCTGGATTTTGCAAATCTAGGACTTAAGCTGTCATTATCGACCAGAAAAGGAGGAATTGTATAAATGAATAATTCATTACAGTTTATAAAAGCAGTATGGGTACCATTTTAAAACACCTCTCTCATTTTAAGTAACTCTCACCTACATGTCAAATATTAGGCTGGTTATATGTTTGATGGTTATTATTATGTCTTTTTTCATTATAAAAATCTACTTTTTTAGAAACAATACCGATGCCTGACCCTCCAATCAACAGTAGATCATTCAAAAAACACTCAAAAAAAGCTGCTAGCAAAAAAGTCTTTACTTTTTTTTATGAACATGATTGAAGTTATGTACAGCTGGGAACACAGATATGATATTGTTCATTGGATTGCAATCTAAAAAAACAAAGGCTCCCTGCGTTAGCTTCGGCGCAGTTGCGATGTCGCATCAGAGGATGTCGACACGAGCGGAGGACTGGTCTGTGCCCAGATTGTTCTCCACAAACACCTCGTACCTGCCAGCGTCAGACAGCTTTGCACTTTTGACGGTCAGGATTGTGTTGGTGTCTCCAACGTCGAAGAACACCCTGAAAGACAATGGCAGCAAATTTATTATCACTTTTATTTGCAATCTGCAGTTATTGGATGGCGTGTGGGCCTGGTGGCAGTAGTTCAAGGCAGATTAGCACATTGACAACAGCACCTTTTATTCAAGTATAAACTGCTCATTTCTCCTTGTTTTACTGAATGAATCAATTTAAAATTTACATTAATAAGTGTGTTCCTGAAAAATGCAATGCACGCTATTTCTACTCGTACACATATCCTGAAAAATTAAGTTAGTGTCTCCAAGAGAGCCTACCTGTCGTCTTCTTCAATATCATCTCCATCTTTGAGCCAGGCAACATCTGGAGGAGGCTCCCCGCTTATTTCAGCCTTGAGCACCAGCGTTGTCCCTCTTTTGGCCTTAATGCTGTCTGGGCCTTTAGAAACCTTAGCAGGGACTGGGAAAGTAAAATACAGCCACATGATTTGTAGGAGATTTCAAGTGCTGTTGGACGTCAAAGCTTCAAAGATCTAGAGTTCTACAGGATACACTAGTTTTCACTAAAGGAACAGAGTAGGAGGAAGCCGTGGCATCCGACATGTCTGAGGAGTTTTCTAACCGGAGCAAACATTAGCACCCTAACGGTCTTGTAGTAGACATTGTAGACATTTTGAGATATAGTTCTTTCTAAGAGTTAGATGAGATTGTCATTTCCACGCCCAAATCTTCCCTGTAAATTCACCCAGAAGCTGGTTAGCTTAGCTTAGATTGCATTTTGATTCCCTGGCTCCATCCAAAGGTCACAAAAACTCATTTCGCAAAATGTTGAACTATTCCTTTAAGCTGTTTGATTAAATTCTTATTCACTCAACCGTGCCGAATTAACAAAACTTAGGTCCCTGCACACTGTAAAGTTTAGCTTGCTAACAATCTGCACACACCTTCCACCAGGATGCAGGCAGATCCAGAGGTCTGTCCAAACTGATTTTTAATGTTAACAGTGTATTTTCCAAGATCAGCCAGAACCCCGTCACGGACCACGAGAGCCACAAAATCTGGGTCTTCAAAAACATAGAGGTATTTGGGGCCGTCCTTCAGCTCTTTGCCATCCTTGTACCAGACGATGAAGGGATCCGGGAAAGCGCTGACTCTGCACTCCAGCTTCGCTGCGCTGCCCTCAACGAGAACGACATCTTTGAGCTCCTGCAGGATCTTGGGAGGGCCTTTCTCCCGCAGCTCTTTACGCGACCTACATGACAAACAAAGCAATATAAGAATTCACCCCAGAAGCATTTTATGCAAAAAAAAGTAGGTTCAGTATGCTTCAAACGAACTAGTTTGTCTGAAGTGTTGTTCGAACGAGAATTGGGTAGAAGTTTTTCTACATGTTCTAAACGGCTGCACACTAGAAGGCCGTTCAAAAAGTGTGCTGTCATAGTGAGTGAGTCTAAAGGGGATGACCGCACAAATGTCTTTCAAATATCTCCTTAAAAGCATTCACTGTGTTTTATCCTCACACAGATGTAGTTGTGTAAAAAATGTAGATAAATGTAATACATAAAATCCTCCATACTTTCTGACCTCCACACAGCTGGTCAGTCACTCTGTTCAGTGGGTGTGTTTGTCGGATTGCCGGTAAGTTTTCTGACTTTACCCCCTCTCACTCCTAATGTCTGATAGGTGCAAAGAGGTTTCAGATGCTGTTCAGTGACCCAACAAGGCGTACTGACACCTTGCATGATTACATGCTTTGAATGTCAAAGACGCCAGCAGACACAGGATATTTTTGGTACCTGTGGCCGCGATATGAGGCTTGGATTCGGATGGCAGCCTCCTGGACCTGAGGATCGTTGATGTTCAGAGTGCACCCAGGAGGGGGTGCAGCTTTCGCTTTGGACATCTGCAGTGGTCAGAGCAGGTTATCGGCAGAAGGAACCTGGAAAGCAGTTGAAATCCTCATTTAAGATCCAATCGGGCTTTTTCACAGCAGACATTTTGACTTGTCAAAATAGGAAAAGCACAGGTGTTACTAAGGTGTCACTACTTCTGTTCTGTTGTGTCCCGTTAAGCCAAAATAGCGTGAGAGTGCGACCGCACCACAACCCTGAAACAGAAGCACTTCATTCAGCCGTCATTCATTTTATCATTTACACCTGGGCTTTTCCTACAGTGACAAGGTGTATTCTGTGAAAATTCTTCAACTCCTTACCACTGGCCCACATTACCTTAAAAACAATTTACTTAATTTAAAACATTCCTCACCTCAGAGATCCTCACGAAGCTGCACGCCACTTCTTGATCCGCTCCAGTTAGCAAATCTGAAAGACTTCATGCTTTATAGCTAAATGATCGAGGCGTTCCTTTCCCTTCTTTGGAAACTGAGCATGACGAGACTGACTGAAGATGCGTAACACATGTTAGAGAGATAATCTCCCATCCTTATAAAGCCTTCATACCAAATACTCAGGAGAGAGCAGTTAATAGTTTTGTTTGGGGTTGAAATGTGAGTCGTCCCCTGGTGAAAACACATAACTGTTGGTCGTCAGAGTGGAGTTAGTGCCCTCAGCCTGAACTGTGAACGTGAAGTGTGATCTTTCCTGAGCGTGGAAACACTTTTCAAGTCAACCCTTTGGTGTTAGTCATCCACAAGCACCAAAAAGTGAACTTAGTCATTTTTTAAAATAAAGTAAATTCAAGAATGCTTAGTAATACGGTTTAGCCAGGTTCTATACATTGCTACCTCTTTTCACACCCTGGTTTCATCCAATAAACAATTTGCTGAATTGAATCCATATATGTCCTTTATTGTTCATAGCCTTGACAGCTGTCATGCCTTTTTCCATGCCAGACTCAGAAATTTCACAAAATAAAAAGCGGAAGCTATATCAAATACAGTCACTCAATAAATAATCAAATTGCGAAACACACACGTGTCATTCATTTAACAAACACTTTTCCCTGTGGGTCTAATATCCATCACGAGGCACTGCAACACATTCCACAAAAAAAACAGCATAGGATTTTAATACAAAATGTGGAGCATTCAACATCTTTTTTCAAAACCCTGTTTGTGTTTCATTTTGTATGATTAAAGCACATAATATATTGCACGGATGTTTAGAATTGACATTGCACTCTCACGCTGATCTTGCATGTTTTCGTACAGGTTCAAAACAACTCCCGCCTGTGATTAACATCTACTCTGCATAGGAACCTGACTGAGCCAAAAAGACGACGAGCTGCAGAAGAAGGGCAGTATTTATCTAGCAACAGCATTAGAATATATAGAACTAGTAAAATAATTTCATACAACAACAATCTCTGTCAGTCAATGCACATATTAAAACAACTCGTGAGTGTGCTGAATGTGACGCAGCCTTCTCTTAAATGAATCCAATCTGTCACAGAAATAACACTTTGTGGGGTCAAGTGTGCAAATCTGTACTTGATGTCAATACATGTGACAGCAAAATGATCAAAAATCTGACACGTGTGCAAATGTTTCCCATGCTGGTCTTCAAACTGAATTTGCCCTGACAAGGCAAAGCAATATGAAAGAAAACTAAACAACACAGCCATTTATTTATTATTTGAAAAAATGAGGATAGATCAAACGATCAATGTATCACTGATTTATGATCAGTGTAGTGTTAAAGCAAATCTACAGGAATTTACTCTATGGCAGTATAGTATGCCGGACGGTGGACTTCCAAAACAAATATTAAGGATGACGATATTAACAATACATTTGGAAACAGACTATACTGTAAGCCAAATACTTGTTTCTCATATTAGTTGTTATTCAAGTCATATTCTTTCAATCTAACCGAGGGACAAATGTGAGGATGTGTCCAATTGCAGTCTTCAATTTTGACCATGAAGAGGACAAGTTTTATGTTTTATGCGAGGTTTTTATTGTACCCATTTTGCAAGGGTTTAAAAATCAACCACTTTGGGAGGCATGTATCGATCGCGAACAAAGAGATGATTTCATGTCTGCAGGCGCTGCACTGCCGCATATGATTTGAATCACTGTGTACAGTGTCTTGAAAGCTTGCAAGGGCTGGGAACCTTTTTGGTCAACACTTAATTAAATCAAATAATAATTTATGTAAAATATAATGTTAATTATAACCCTTTCAAATCTTACTTAGCTTTATTTATAAAAAGTTCTGCCATTTAAAAACTGTTATTTATAAAAATCCAAATAAAGCAAACCCTTTTTTCCTAAAAGCAGTAGCTGTTAGCAATTTAAAATTACAGCTAAAATAAGAACTAAAACACTCAACAGTGTCTTAATAAACATCCTTTCTTAATGAATTTTAGAGGCTATTTTTATGCTGATTAATGCTTACTGGTTAAGGGCACTTGGAGGCACCCCAGTATCACCAGTGGGTTTCTAAAGCAATTCAGTTTCACCCTGAATAATCTTACTTTTAATGAGCGTCTTGTGTCTCATGCAAAGTTCCCAATGCACAAGCTAAGAATGCATTGACTGACTGACTCAGCAAACTTGTCAACCTCATTTTAGTAAACTCAGACAGGAGTGTGATTATCTCTGCATGGCTGGATCCGTTACAGTCGGCTGAGTGGAAGAGTTTAGTTTACCTGGAAGCGAATGGGGCGGTTGTTAGCTTATTTGTGGCGAAGGAACTAGCGCCCGCCAAGCTCCGGCACAGTGACAGCGCTGCTGCATGGAGCCACTTGTGCCATTCCTCAGAGCTAAAATCATTATCTAATACCAAATTCAAAAAAATAAATTCTGATTTTGAGAATGGGAGAATTATTACCTTCCTATTTACATTGGGGAGGAAATGTGTGCTGATTCCTTTTTCTTTTAGCCCTTCTGGAGCATCCTCCATTGTATCCTCTGACCTCAATTTTAAAAACAAAAAAAAAATTACTGGTACTGCTACAATCTTGCCAATCCTTGAGATGCTACAGCAGTATAAAAACTCTGGTAACGTAGCATATAACACTGCTTTAATCACTGTAAAGTTGGCTTATGGAGAACAATATTTAGCATTTGCATGACATAGTAGAGTTGTTTTAGCACTTTTGAAATTGTGCATTCATTCCTTTTGGAATCTTACTTGGATACCTTGTGCTTAAATAAAACAATGTTTTTAACTCAACAGCAATTTTAGTCCTTCCATGGTGGGTTACTACAACGTGTTAACACGTGTCCCCTCTAATCATTGTAAAGTTTACAGTAAGAAAGGAAGTCAGTTATCCAAAATGTATGCAAAGTTACAAACCTTGAGGTACTAACTTGAAGACAACATTCTGCCTTGTATGAACAAGGTCCACCATTTTAAAAAAAATGCAGTCAGGCTCTTGTAACTTGTAAGAGTTCCCTCCAGTCTGACAACAGTCTTTTAGATTCTCTTTCCGAACCAGAAAAGAAAAAGAAGTGATGTCTCTGAAGAGTTCAACAACTCAAACCTTAAGGGACCCCCCCACCCTGCAGCCCAAAGTCTTGTCTGAGGAAATCCCCTCTTCCCTTTAAATCCCACCGACTGGTGTTTGGAAGCCTGTTTTCACTGTGTGAAAGGTGTGGTGGATGAAATTGGCACATTTGGCTTGGCGGGGCTGGTGGGGGTTTGGGGCGAGCTCTGGTAGGACCGCAGGAGAACTTTGTGCTTGGTGGCCACCTCCTCTCGCCTCCGCTGCTGGTCAGCCAAGAACTCCTTGAGACGGGTGGTTGTAAAGGTGAGAGTCTGCCTACGAAGGCGCATCAGGTAGGCATCTTGAAGCCAAGAGTTACTGAAGCAGTCCTTAATTGAGGGACGGGCCCTGTTGAAGACCAGACAACGAGGATGCAAATATTCAAAGACTTCAGAGAGATTTAAAAGAACAAAATGGACCGCATACATTATTTTAATAGTTGGTGCCACAAACAACATGTTAACATTTTATTTTGCTGTGAAATTAGGTCACAGCTTTAGGCAATGATAGATGTTAACTATCAGCTACAATATGGGAATACATGGAGGATGTTCAGCTCACCAAGGGTAGCTACAGAGGATCTTTTTTAAGAAACAGAGAGGCACTTTGGGACACATTCTGGTAGAGTTTAGAGAGGTCAAACTTTGCCGCCTGGATCCTGGCTTCAGTCTCCTGAGGGTCATTCTCCATGAAAGGCGACCTGCCGCTCAACCTGGAAAAAATTGGAGGGGAAGTCTTGGCTCTCAAAAAACATTGTAGACACCTCACGACGCGCAACAAACATTCATTAGGTTAGTTACAGAACATCGAAAATACCTGAAGTCTGAAATGCAAATGCAGCATACAAATATTCAATCATAAGGCGCATTTAACATTAAGAACACTATTACATTTCTATTTAAAGAAGGCTTGCTGGGTGGGAGCTGTGAAAGCAGCACTCACATGATGAAAGTCAGTACGCCCACGCTCCAGATGTCAGCTGGAGGGCCCACAACATCCCCTTTCAACATCTCTGGAGCTGCAAGGAGAAGAAAGGAAAAATGCACAGCTCACATTGTTTTACAAGAATTTTAATTACCTCTGCAAACAGTCTCTGCACTACGGATTATGACTTACTGCCTCTGATTTTGCATATGTACTTATTTGACAGCTTGTGAAGCTTTTTTCAAATGTGGTAATGCTTAGTTTGGTTAATAATCATCTTGTGTTTTCATAGCTGGTGCGCACTCACTGACAAAACAGTTAACATAAACCATCTAGTAAGTACAGAAGATCTGTATCAATAGAATCAAACTATCAAAATAAGGGCAAGGTCTTTTATTTATATATACTCTTTTGACTTCGATTTTAAATCATTTCTTCGTATATTTTTTACTACCCTAATTCACAGAATAAACATCATATATTCGTTATATTTGATATATAATTATAGTATATATTATATAGTTATACAACATTTTGGAAGACAATCCCACTGTTTTGATCCTTTAAGTGCCTTATCGTCACATCATCAATTACTTCCATTATGTCCATTGAACACATCTCTATTGAGTGATTTCTTGTAACATGCACCTGGAATAAAGTGCAGCATGCCTTTAAAGCTATAGGGAACGTTTTGATTGGCTGATGTTTATTCTAATAATTGTGATTGTTTAAATTTGTGTCTGTGTTTGTTCATTGCTTTGGCTAAGGTGCAAATCACCTTAGCCATAATCTATAACCTATGCATTCTGTGTCCTCATGTTAATCTAAATGAGACTCATCTGAATGCAGAATCTGTAGGCAAGGGACAAGATTTTCCCACTGGAAGTGTTTCTGTTTAGTTTGGTGTTGGACAGATAGATCACAATTAAACTGTGGACCATAAAACAATAAGCTTAAAAAACAAGCTAAAAAGCTTCCTACAGTTTGCAGATTTGTCATTTTAACTGTACTACAAATGATCAACTGTTCATAAAAAATACTGATTAGAGCAGTTTTAAATTTACATTCCCAGTGGTCTGTGACTCTTACACATATACTCCAGTGTTCCAATAGGAGGGCTGAACTGCTTGAGGAAGAGAGGGTTGTAAGTCTGAGCACTGCCAAAGTCAATGATCTTGATGACGTTCATGTAGGTGACGATGACGTTCTCTGGCTTGATGTCCAGGTGGAGGATGCGTCGGGTGTGGAGATAGTCCAGACCCTGGAGGATCTGCACAACATAGGTCACCACATCATCCTCTGAGTAACGGAATCTAAAACACACCGGGAAAGAGAATTAGAAGAATAATTTCAGTATGAAACCAAGAAATGATTTCACATCAGCCAAGCAATCAAAGCACAGCTGATTGGCTTTACCTGTCTATGAGGCTGAAGAGCAGCTCCTTCCCACTGCAGTACTCAGAGATAAGCACCAGGTAGCGCGGTGTGACATACGCTTCATGCAGAGCCATGACCCTTTCATGATGGAGTGACTTGAGGATGTCGTATTCCTGCAGCACCTCCTGCTTGCTGTCTGCCTCATATGGAACAATCTTGGCCATAAAGAGGTTGCCTGTGGCGTTTTCCCGGCACTCACGGATCACGCCAAACCGACCCCTGTGTGATAAAGAAGACGTCAACAGATCCTTTTACAAACGTTACATGTCCAGTAGGCAAAAAGATTTTTGAAAACATTTCTATCACCTTCAGCCTAATAATTTTTATTTATAAAACCCGGCTTAGTGTTCTTCACTTTCTGATGCTAAACATTTGCTTTATAAGCAAAAGCTGTACTATGCTCTCCAATACCAGTTTAAAGTCAAAGCCTTTCCCACTTGGAGGCAGTATAATGACATGTAAACACAATGCTGAAATAGTATCAAGTATTAATTTAAAAAGCTCATGTTGCAGTTATGTTAGCAAACAGTTGCTCATTTGCACATTTTGCTGACATCAGCATTCATTTGGAGTTGTGTTTCTGGCCACCTGGCGAACACGAGTCCAATATTCAGTCTTTTATCTCCGTCTTGGTCTCCACCAACTCCTGCAAAAAACATATGGCTCTTCAGCGGCTACATGCTCCACTATGTTTACCAGCTAGTCACTACCTGTGTCTACTTGCTGTTTAATGCCATCTAGGTAGCATACAGTGGGCTTTTTTCAGCTGCCTGCTGAAAATGAAAGTGATGGAAGAAGTGAGGCAAAGACAAAACAGTAGCTTTGGGCCTCAGAACCATGTTCTGAGATGTTTAAACGCTGTGTAGAGGTGAGGAGTAATGTTACTGTAGTCTAATCTGATGTGTAGGTTCGTCACCAGTGTCCTCTCTCACATTGTCATTTAATCATCATGCTTTTTATCGAAGCTTTAATGTTTTTAAATTGCCATATCCTGTTCCAAGGTACAGTTTGTAGTTGTTAGATGTTAAATATGAAGCTGTTTGGGCTACTGTAGAAACATGGCGGCGTAACATGGCAGCTTCCATGTAAGGGGACCTATGTAGATATAAATGGCTCATTCTAAGGTAATAAAAACAGTAAGGTTTTTATACAGCACTAAAAACATAGTAATGGATATTATATTTCATTTTTGTCAGTAGATCCTCCTAAATATTAAACACTGGACCTTTAAATTGGTTCCTTATATTTAAATCAGGTTTCATTATTACCTTGCTTTCTCATCCATGAAGGTGTAAGGCTTCTGTGGAACTCCCTGGCGCAGAGATCCCTCCTTGCCCAACGGCGTCCTGCGTCCCGAAGGTGTGGCCCGTCCCGACGGTGTGACCCGTCCAGATGGGGTACTCCGACTGTCCCCAGCCTGCAGCACTGGTGTCAAGCTCTGCACCACCACCACGGGCGGCGAGACATTCACAGGAGTGACTGAAGGGGTGGTGGTTGTCGGGGTGGAACTAGATTCAGAAGGCGGAGTAACACGAATGGTCGCAGCCGGCACGTACATGGGAACAGATGAAATAGGTTTCCCTATGACACGTGGAGGTGGTGGCACGGGAGAAGGCGGTTTGTTGGTTATGGTGGGGACTGCATTTACAGGACTCTGAGGTTTGGGTGGGACAACAGGGGGAGGGGCCAATTTGGCTTGGGGTTTGCTGACACTGATGCTTAGGGTGGCCTTGGCTTTGGCTGGCGTGGCTTGGGCTGCTGTGGTTATCTGAACAGGAGCCTGTTCGGAAGTGGCTGCAGGTGCGGGCGGAGTAACAGCAGGACGGGCTAGCATCAACCTGCACAGTGGGTTTGATGGTTACTGGGGAAGCAGATTCAGCCACAGATGGAGCAGGCGATGAAGTTGAGGGAGGGACAGGTGTTCCTGTAGTGGATTTACTGGGAGCTGGTTTAATGGGAGGCACTTTCATGGATGACATCATCACCACAGGGGGAGGAGGGGTAGTTGCAGGGACAGTCTTGACCACCACAGTAGCACTGGATTTAGCTGGTTCTAATGAAAGAGAAGGGAGGATGCACCCCGAGACTTGATTTGAGACCAGAAAATACATTCAATGTGACAACCTAAGACATGTCCTTTTCACACATTGTCCAATGATGTGAAATAACTTCTTTATGTTATGTAAAAATATTAATAACGTACACATAAAAACATAAAAACATGTCATGTGCTAAATAGAACTACACAACTTCAAGTCTTTCGGTATCTGTACCTTGTTAAAGGCGTGCAGACTTAAGTACGTAGAAAGCAACTTAATGCATATTTAACTTTTTCTAAAATAAACAGAAAGTAATCCAATATTTTCTTTGAGATAATACGTACCTGAGGCATTCAGGCTCACCACTTCTGAGAGGTTGCTGTAGGGGCCCTGGCCAGCTTTATTGACACATGCCACCCTAAACCTGAAGGAGCCCCCTGCTGGCAAGTCAACCACATTGTAATAACAGTCTGCCACTCCTGTAGCCACAATCAACCAGTTGGACTCACCTAGGGAGGGAAAATAAGGTCAATAAAAAGTTCATGTTATCTCAAGAGACAGTTTATAGTGTTATTATATCACACTTGCTATTATTCTAAATCACAAACACACGCACCTTGTTTTGCTATTTATAAGCCAGTCTAATTTCTCATGTGTGTTGACGTCTACTTCACATTAGAGTTCAGCACAAAAGAAGCCTTCCACTCAGTTAAATATGGGTTCGAACCTGACATGGCTGCTATGCTGTATTTGTGGTTCAGGTTGTTAAATCTCATCTGCCGTAAAACATATAGTTCCCCACTGCCCCTTCACCAATATGTGTGCCCTGGTCCACATGTTACCATAGCAACCGTAAGATGACTTGTATTATTGATGTGGTCCTGTTGATCTAAAAAAATCATTTGTGAATATCTGACACTTGGTATCTGACCAAAAGAGGAATAAAATGTTAAAATACTGACCCTCTGCTCTCCTCTCCAGAGAGTATGTGCAGGGGGCCATGGTGTCTGAGGGCCTCCACAGTACCAAGGCTGTGTTGTTGTACTTCTGAGGTATTTCAGGGGTTCCAGGACGATTGGGCAGACCTGTAAAAATAAATATATCGGTATTATATACATATCATCTGTCCTTGGGCTCTTATTTGCCCTCCAGTTTCTTCCCATGCTCCCTGTTGTCTATCCTGTACACTATAACAGTATTTATTACTGTATAGTACTACCATATACACTGTGTATTGTAAATAGGACTAACATGGTTTACCGCTACTCACAGACTGACATAAAAGTAATGCATGTCTCAGGTCTTACGAGCAAGAGATATCGTGCAAGAGCTGGACACGGAGGCCAGGGGGTTTGTGGCAACACATTCATAGACCCCTGCATCTTTTTTGGTGGTCTGCATGATCATCAGTAGCTGCCGGCCATCAGGGCAGGCTATCATGTTCATCCTGGCATCAATCTCCAGGGGCTTCTTATCTGAGGAAACATATCATGAAGAAGATTTAAATTGGATTAATCAGTTTCTTGAATGAACAGGAATCTCAGTTGTTAATCCTATCTCTCGTACTATTTATTTGCACTATTTGCAACATCTGTTGGTACCAGATGTAATATGCAATGTAAACCATCATTATGTCTCTACACTCATGCACCAAAGAATAACTATGTTAATTATTATAATTAACAAGTGAAATGATTCTACCCATTCATCTCTGAGACCACCAGTAAGAGCATCCACATCAGAGATCCTTACCTTTCATCCAGGCGATGTGTGGGTGGGGGCTGCCTGCTGGCAGACAGCTGAGTGTGACTGGATCCCCCTCTAGCAGGACATGATCTCTCAGCTTAATGTGGAATACTGGAGGGAAATCTGGGAGCCACAAGACATTAGACCTCTTAAATCATGCCCATATTGATAGGTCAGATTAAAAGTTATGATTAGACTACCATCACTGGAACTACGGTACAACTTCTGGCCTAGGATCAACTTGGAACATTTGCTTTTGTGTTCTTCTCCACATTGTCCCTCTTAACTTTTTGCTATTGCTATAAAGAGATAAATAAGACATACAAAGGGATCCCATGTACAATTTATGAATATGTACATCATGTTCTGTGTTTACTGATGTTGACATTCAATCAGTCTGTTTGGTATACCACGTAGCATACAATATTAAAGAAAGGTAAATTAAAACAACAATTTGACCTTTATGGGAAATATGGTTATTCGCTTTCTTGCAGAGAGTTAGATAATTAAGAGATTAATACCTCTGTCATGTCTGTGTATGAAGCTACAGCTACTGGAAACAGGTAACAATACCAGCCTACCAGCACTTCTAAAGCTCACTAATTTAAAGGGACCTATTGTATTCATTCCTAGCTCTATAGTTTTATTCTGGGATTCCACTAGTGGCTGCACATGATTCACAGATCAGCTGCAGCATATGACAGCTTTAACTTGTCTTGATGAATTTACTGTTTATCAGACCACAAACCACAAAAGAATTAGGTTGGACAAACGATGTGGGAAATGTTTCTGGGGGGTGCCCTCACCGATCACTGTACAAAAACACACCACTTTTATACTGATTTTGGTGAAACTTGATCATATTTTCCAGTTTCCAGATGGACATATAGCTTTAAAGTAACCACTAACTGCTGCTAACTGTAACAGTAGTGGTTAGTGTTACTTTAGCAACAATAGGACCAACAATAGGCAATAATAGGTCCCCTTTAACATGTTTATCTGGTTAAAAACTACACGTTGTGGTCATGTGCCGGGCTATTTTTTGGTCAGAACCTCCTGAAGTATCCTATAGTTGCCTGGCAACCTCACGGTGATTGCAAGAGCAACAGAGCCAGTTTAGCTGTTCGCCCCTGTTTCTACTCTTTCTGTTACACTAAGCTAACCAGCTGATGGCCTCAGCCTTGTATTTAATGGACAGACACAAGAGTGGTCTTCTTAGTATCTCCCATAATTTCAGGCTATTGCTTTAAATTCTCATTGCCTTACAGTCTCTTCTTGTACACTCTTGTGTGACTTACCAGAAGCCAGTCTGGAGTACTGGCGTGAACGTAGGGAACTATTTTCTCTGGAGATTGCAGTTGGTATGTCAGGCTGTGATACTGTTTTGTCTCGCTTCCCTCTGGTCAGGCCCCACCGGTCCCAGCGAGATCTGCGCTCACCCTCCACACCTTTTTTTTACAACAATCAATGCCATAAATTAATCACTGTGTATTTTAGAAACTGCAATGGATGGTACTCTGTAGGAACATGTGGAGAGTAATTGCTTCATACCCTTTGATATATCTGACTTTAGGCTGGACATAGAGTCTAAAGACTCTGATGAGGCACCATTACTGGCCTGAGATGCCAGCTGGTTCTGAGGAACACTTGCAACCTTCATGGCACGGCTCTCTGATGTTGAACGACGAAGCATGGAAAGAATGGGTGTCCTCTTGGGTTCCTTTTCCTCTGATGCTCTCCTCTCCTCTGAGAAGCTGCGAATTCTTGTGGAGATTCCAGCCACTGTTGATTCAATCTTTCTACGCATTGCCAAGACCGGTGATTCATTAGGTTTCTTAAGGTCCTTTTCATCTTGTTCCACCGACGTATCAGCTCCGCCATCCATGCGCATCATCTCTACTTCCTTCTTCTCCTGTGATCCTCTGCGGCCGAGAGTCCAAGAAAGCCTACGTCTTGAAGCAACTGAATCTTCTTCTTTGGTCGTGTCATCCTTGCGCTCAGCTGATGGAGTTCTCTTCAGGCGCATAGAGAGCCTTCTCATAAAGCCTTGGTCCTTTTGAGCTTCACGAAGGTCCTGGACCGACTTGGACTTCTCCTCAAGTCTCCTTGGTGCTAATTCCAATGGTGCACCAATTGGCCCAGGTCTGTATATCTCTTCACCTGACTCTGTTGAGTCTGATGAAGTCGCTTGTAATTTGTCCTCATTCTTTGACCGTGACAGAAATTTTAGACTTCTTGAGAGGGAAGACTCACGTTTTTTGAAGCGTGCCTCAAAGACCTCTTCAGAGGTAATGTCCTCTAAGTCAACTCCTTCCGGGAGCTCTTGATGGGATGAGGAATGTGTGGTAGTTTTTGGTGGACTGGGTTCTTTTGTGATCATTTCTGGGGAAGCTACCCTGGAGTATACAGCAGGGTGCTCGGTGGTTGACATGATGCTGGCAGGTGAAGATGTGGGTAAAAGTGTTTCAGTTGATACTGAGGATGATGACGTGGCTGGAACAACAACAGGTGTAGAGGGACCTAAAGGTTGCTCATTGAAAGGCTGAACTGAAGGAACCATAATGGTCTGCATAATACTTGCATATGCTGAAGTCCTTCCATCTGGAAGAACAACTCGAGCAGGAAGCGAGGGTGTTACATAAGTTGACACAACATTTGCTGGGGGATGGGAATATTCTTGTGTTGGTTTCACCATAACTGAGCTTGTGGTTATGATCATATCAGAAGATTTAGCAGGCGTATGTACTTCTTCTTCTAACTTTTCTTCAGAAACTTCTACATTCTCTTTGGCATTTGATTCAGCAACACAGACAATTCTTTCCTCTTCTTTCATAAGCTCTTCTTTTTCTTCTTGTTCTTTTTCTTCTTCTTCCTCCATCTTTTCTTCTGGTTTGGAGCTTTGGACCACAAGAGGAGGTGTAGGAATTCCCTGGCCCATATACTCTGATTCCATCATTGGTTCTTCTGATATGCTCATGTCCTTCTCTGAGAAACCACTTGTGCTTGATTTCTCATCAAAGTTACTATCTGTAGTCAACCCATCCATCTTTTCATTCATAGACTCAGTATCAGGTTTAATCTCTTTTTCCATGAACGATTCCTCGCTTTCTGCTTTGGTTGGACTTTCCTGCACGACAGACTCTGGTGTTGGCAGTTTTGGCGAAGGGTCCCTGGGAGTCACTGGACGGGAATCTAGTTTGGTTTGCTCCGTGAGAGCTGACATAGATATAGCCTCCTTGAGCCTTCTTTCTTCTATCTGTGCCAAGGGAATCTCCAAAGGAGCTCCTGACCGGCGGTGTAAAGCTATCGGTTCTGAATCACCTTGACTGAAAGAAGCGGTTTTGCGCAAAACTTTGGGTTTGGGAACTTCGTCCCGTGCCGAATCGCTAGATGCAGCTCTAGTTAGTGGAGGTGGGCCCAAACGAGCCGTACGAGAGTAGCGATCTGAGGATATTGCACGTTTTTCATCTCCCATTCCTAAAGTTTCTAACAGGGGTCCTCTCAGTCCACTCATCTTGTTGTCCACAGAGCCCCCGCGTAGCAGTCGTTGTCTCATCAGCTCCAGTTTAAGAGCATAGTCTTCTTGACTCATCTTGGCAGTTCCTGGGCTGGTGCTTCTCCTTGGTAGTTCCATAGAGACAGCTTTCTTGAGAACTCTCCTGCCGTCCTCTTGGTTTCCTTCTTCAGCTCCTTCCTCAAGTGGAATCCTTAGTAGCAATGCACTGTCAGCTGAGCCTCCACGTCTTAGCTCTCCTCTTCGGCGTCCACCTTCTGGTTTGTCTGACTCCATACTTGATCCTCTTCGCAGGGGTTTTCTGGTCAGCTCTGACTTTTGCGGCAATTCAGCAGGTGGTTCTTCATCCGACGAACCCCTGTCATTATCTTGCGACAATCTTATACGCCAGACGGCCTTTACCAGTTAATTCAATCCCTTCTTTATCCATTTGTTTGGGGTCGCACTCCATTGCTTCCTGGGCTTGAACAGAAGACCCAGACCATTTACTTATTCCATCCTGCTTTCCTGTTTCCTGCTCATTGGTCTGGATGTCATTCAACGACATCCTTGATCCAGAGAATTCCATGTTAAGTGGCATTGGAATAAATGGCAGTTCATCAATGTCTTCATCAGAATCTGAAGATGATGATGGCAAAGGTGAACCCTCTTTGAGGTGCCTGGGAACTGCAATGGAGATATGGCTGGAGGAATCATTCAGCAACTCGGGTATGGACCTCATGACCATTTTTGATTTATAGCTGATTAGTGAACGCTGTAAAAGAGGAAATATGATAAAATTTAAAATATGTGACCATTGAATTGTTTATTTTTATCATGGCTGTGTTGCAGTATAGAAAGTATAGTATGAAATAAAACATCCCTCACCTGCCATTTTCTGCGAGATACAAACTTCCTCAGAGCCTCTGTACTCATTGCCTTCCCCTTGCTAAGTGTCTGTGCAAAAAATAGAGAATGAATGTAATGTAAAGTATTAGGAATGGGGCCTCGCTAATGTATCATCAAGTAGAAATTATTTCAGAGGTTGTTGATGATTAACATTATAGCATGAAGTGCCACTGGCCTTCTCTTACCTTGAACCAGGGGTGTCTGAGACATTCCTGAGTATCAGGTCTCCTAGAAGAAAATGATGACATTTTTCATTCTTATATTCTAATATTCTTCATATTTATGCACGTTTGTTTTAGCTATCTTAAACAAAAAGCAATAGAGGATTGTGTACCGTGAGAGTTGCAGACTAGGGGCTGTGGACAGGGACTAGAGAATAGTGTAATAATACTACACTAAAGTACTAATAAAAACTCATACCAGATGTCCACCTGATATATTATATTGAAACAAAATCATTAACACTGTTTAACTTCTTCTTTCTTTTTATTTACTTGATATGGGACAATTCCTCAGTGAAATTACACAATACCAGAGAACAAATGATCTAAAAACAGATCAATATTTTATAAATGTGTATTACTAAAATTAATATTACTAAAATTAAATATTGAATTTTCATCATCTCATTGTTGTTGACATGAATTTGGTTTGTGTTTGAATTTTACAAATTATGTCAAGTTTGTTGAAACACTGTGTTTACCTACAAGACTTACTGTTCAGTGAAGAAGAATACATTCTGGATGTGTCAGATATCAGAATATCTCTTGTATTATTCAGTATACTTGCTTGTTGCAATTCAAAATTATACATTCATGTACTGTGTGTATTTTACACAATCATTTTATTTAAAACAGATCTTGGTAAATGGAGATCCAATAGTGTTACTCACAGCCTGTCTGCTACCAGCAGCTTTATGATGAACCCTTTAGCTTCTCTGCAAAGGTCAGCGAACATGCTCTCCTCAAAGGCCACATTATAGTTTCTGATGTTCATTAAGGAGCTGCGGTCATTCTCTCCAGCAAATGGAGAAACTCCTGTCAAACTGTTAACAGGAACAAATACATCTAATGATGATGCTAGCTGTCAGGTAGTCATGAATAAGCAAGCACGTTAAAAACTGAGATTGGTATCCTGCATCCTGAAATACATTTAATAATGAATAATACATTTCTCACCACAGATATGCAATAACTCCTATTGACCTGGGAAAACAAAGACAAGAATTAGGAAAAGGTGGTGTGTTAAAACAAAACAAACAAAATGTTTGTTTACAACAGGTTTGTTGTAGATACTCTACCAGATGTCTGATGCTTTTGACACAGGGGTCTGATTGACAATTTCTGGTGCCACAAATTCTGGTGTGCCATATTTGCAGTATTGAGCCTCATCAGGTGTGATCCCCACCGCGTTGCCAAAGTCACAGAGTCGGATCTGATCACTGTGGGGGTCTGACATGAGGATGTTATCAGGCTGAGGAAAGAATAAGAAAATAATTTATCATGTTCTGTCATAAGAATACTTTTTTAAAAATATTTTTTTTAATACAAATGTTTTATATCCAAAGGAAGACAATGCAAGAGTGTGACGGTGAGTATCCATGAGGATTTACCTTAATGTCCAGGTGGATGATGTTTAGATGATGAAGGTAATCCACTCCCTCAAGCAGTTGTCTTATACATGAACGTACCTGTAGGTCCCAAAACACAAGCACACCAGTGTAGAAGATAACAATTAATTACATACACTTGATCGTTACATTGAATTTCATCAAATTGATTTGAAAACTTTTAGGGCAACATTTGCTCTGCAGTCATAAAACACAGAACTTACATCCGACTCCATCACTGTAGATTTCCTTGTAAATCTGTCAAGCATCTCTTCATGGCATCTTAAAGGATCAGCTAAGGCTATTTATTCCTGGGGCTTCAGATGCATTGTTTGATACACATTTACAGAATGTATGCATGTGTACATTTCACGATAAACAAAGTGAAAAGGCAACTATTTTTTGTTTATGTAATTTTTCTTACATTACATAGTTTATTGTGTTCATCTCTTAAACTGCAAAATAAGGATACATTTCAGTAATGATGATCACTGCATTCTTTTTCTCAAAGGCGTCATGGAAGTAAAGTATTCTCTCGTTGTCCAGCTTAGAAAGCAGGTTCAACTCTTTAAGAGCAGACGCCTTCTTCTTGGCCCGTGTGGAGATAAACTTCGCAGCAAACTCCATTTTGCCTACCTTCTGGGTCACACGTTTCACATAGGAAAATGCACCTCTGGAGGAAAAAAATCAGGAGGAAAACGTCATTTAAACCTTAGTTCACCACTACTCAATTCTGGAATAATTAAAAATCGGTCAAAATAGTAAGATTTGAGCATTAAGAGATGAAAAAAATCAGAATAATTTTGGAGATGAAATAAAAACTGGTTCCAATGAAGACAGTGGTTCTCTGGCATTCTGTTGTCTCAAAGTATGGGATTTCAAATGTGAGCTTAAAAATGGCTCACCTTCCAATTTCTTTATGGATGTCATAGTGGTCAGTCAGTCTGCGCATTTTCCTTCGAATAGTCTCCTCATCGTCCATTGGATCTTCTTTACGTTTAGCTACAGTAAGTTCGATTTAGACAAAAGGGAAATTTACAACTGACTCCAAATGATTACAAGAAAGATTGGGTGTTCAGTCCCTCACTGTGGACTGTTCACAAGGGATTGTTCAATTTTTTTGTGGTTCTGATGGGTTGATCTCGTACCTTCATGAATGGTGAGTTCCGCTTTACAGGACACAGATCCTGCCAAGTTCCTAGCAGTGCAGGTGTAAACCCCGGAGTCTTCCGGACAAGCGTTAAGGACCACCAGGGAACATTCATTATCATCATACACAAATGTATAATGACTGCTCTCCGACAACAGGACATCATTCTGAAAGCAAATACTTTAAGTTTCTTTAAGTGGTTCTTTTAAGATCTATAACAAACAATTACCTCTATTTTTTCTGGTAAATGTCCTTATTCCTTCTTATTAAGATTTTTGACTGCTAAAATGGATAAAAACCTTGAACCAGAGGATGTCAGGAATGGGTTTGCCCTCCACAACGACAGCAAATCGAGGGGTCTCCCCTGCACAAACGTCTAAGTCCTCCATGATAGTTTCAAATGTTGGTGGATCTGTGGACAGAGTTGCAAAGGTACAACACCAACTTACATTAGCTTTAGACAGACAAATGGAAAGATAGATAGATCAGTCTGCTGCCTACCGGCCATCTCCACCCCGAAGGTGCAGCTGTCGCTGCCATACTTGTTGGAGGCCACAAACCCCATCTCTCCGATGTCAGTACTCTTCACTTTGAGCAGCTTCAGTGTGTGCTGGTCGTCATCTGGCATTGTCATCTCGTACAGGCCTGGCTTGTTGGCCAAGACCACTCCCCTCCTGTGGAAATGTGTTTGTATAGGAAACCAGGATTACTATGTAATAGGTAGGGGAGCAGTGCATTATCACTGGCAAGTGTGTGCTTTGCTTGCTTGAGTGTAAGTCAGGACACAATAATAGACTTTTTCACTGCTCTAGAATTTTTGATAATTACTTGGAATCAAATAGCTCCTTGTATACACTGTCATACTTAGTGTAATTCACTGGGTACACAAGGTGGCGACTTTACCACCAGATATGACTCGACTAATTAACTAATCATGTCATAACAACATGGATGTTAAGTTGAAATCTACAAACACAAGGGTGGCTGTGGCTCAGTGGGTAAAGCGGTCCTTCCCTAACTGGAAGGTTGGTGGTTTGATCCACAGCTCCTGCAGTCTGCAGGTCTTGTGTCCAAGACACAGAACCACTCCCAGTGGCTGTGCCACGGTTCTGAATGTTATTGCCTCTGCCATCAGTGTGTGAATGGATGAATGAAAGACTAGAAAGGCGCTGTACAAATACAGACCATTTACCATTTACAACAGCAGTGTTGTTGTTATAGACCTATGCACATAACAGTTAGGGCATTTTACAATGTGTTTTTGGTTCAAAAATTAAAAATTAAACATGCCTGTACATATAAATATACTGTATATGATGATAGAAAGTATCACAGGAATATGCAAATAAAATTATTGCAAGATTAAACTTTCTTAAAATTATACTTTCTTAATTTAAAGAAAAGAGACATTAACAGAATGTTGACACCAGAGACAGAGATACCTCTTCCAGATGACTGCAGCGTTGACATGATTAAGGGTGACAGTGATGGTGACTGACTGGTTTTCAATCACATATACAATTTCTGGCTTATCAATAATCACTGGAGCCTCCTGAAGATAGGCACCTAAAAGACAACAAAAAGGGTAACATTTAGTTAACAGGTAGTGCGCACTAATGGATAGATGGATGCTCTAAAAACTTGAATGCACCTCGGTCCAGGAGCTGCACTGGGTCAGTGGCAGGTGAGGGCTTGCTGAAGGCTTTAGAAGTAATGGTCAGGACCCTGAAAGCATAGCGCACATTTTTGGAGAGGGTGGTGATGGTGAAGGTGGTCTCCTTCAGGCCCGAAGCAATGATGGTCCACTGAATGGAGCCCAGGGCTTGTTGTTGGATGGCATACATCAGGGAGCTGGGATCTGAAAGAAAAAGGGTTTACTGCAAAATGCAACACCACAATGCTGATACTACTTTTTTCTGTCTTCAAAAATACAACAAGTGTCCCAATCCCAAGAAAGCTTAAAATTAGATTGTTCTCCCTATTATTGTACTGTTCCTAGAGGTAAATCCAAGGAGATAGACAAAAACATGTTACATAAGTCCATATGAGATTTTTTTTAATGTCCAATGCATCTAGGATAAAAGAGAGAAACTGTATCTGTATGTATATTTTTCTGTTCTGTTAATTCTTTAAAAATATAATTTACTGACAGTTGGAATCCTTTTGGAATAAACTGGATTTCTGCATAAATTGGTCATAAAATGTGATCTGATCTTCACCTAACTCGCAACAATAGACACAAACACACAGTCTGCATAAAGTAATGCCACACATTAACATTAACAACAATTTTAAACCAAAGTTGAGTTGTTTGGAAGGAACACACAACTTTATGTGTGGAAGAAAAAAGGCGCAGCACACCAACATCAAAACGTCATCTCAACTGTGAAGTATGGTGGAGGGGGAATCATGGTTTGGGGCTGTTTGCTGCCTCTATCAAAAACATTTCCAAAGTTTGTCAAGAAATTTTGCAGGAGAATGTCAGTCAGTCCTGACCTCAACCCGACTGAGATGCTGTGGCATGACCTCAAGAGAGCGCTTCACACCAGACATCCCAAGAATATTGCTGAACTGAAAACGTTTTGTAAAGAGGAATGGTCCAAATTTCCTCCTGACCATTGTTCAGGTCTGATCTGCAACAACAGGAAATGTTTAGTTGAGGTTATTGCTTCCAAAGGAGGATCAACCAGTTACTTAATCCAAGGGTTCACAGACTTTTCCCACCCTGCACTGTGAATGTTTGCACCATGTGTTCACTATAAACATGAAAACATATAATAGTTTGTGAGGTATAAAGCAGACTGTGTTGTGACTTAAACGAAGATCAGATCCAATTTTACGACCAATTTATGCAGAAATCCAGGTCATTCCAAAGGCTTCACATACTTTATCCTGCGACTGTATTTTATCTGGTGGACAAAGCGATTCTGAAAATCATTGTTGCGTACCGATGGAAGGGTCCAGCCTCCTTGGTTTCTTCCAGCTTAAGGTGATGGTTTTACCAGTGATGGATTCTACCACTGGAGTCCCATCAGGAGGGTCAGGAAGGATATCTGAAAATGATGACAATGGAATTAGATGTTGTGCCTTTGCCCAAGGCTGTGGGTACAGAATGCTTTGTCCTACTATGTATTATTGACCACAATTACAGTATATAAACACTGGGCCTAATGTGAGAACATTTTCCTATTCTTATCCTGAACTTCTCTCACTTTTTCTGTGAGGTTTGCTCCTATACAAATGAATCCTTCCAAGCCGGATTCAACAAAAAATTTTTATTTTCTCTAAATTGCGGGTTTCAGCTTGGTGAATGCCACCTGTTGCCACCTCAACTACCTGCGCAATTGAATAATCTACACCTCTAAAACGGCCATATAAGGATGCCTGTTAGAAACATTTTGCAGTTTTAGTACTTGTTTTACAGGGCCACTTTATTATTTGGAATATTTTAAACAATTACAATATATTAGCAGTACAGCTGCTAATGATGTGCAATCAGAGCCATTTAAATAAAGAGGGATGCTAAAAATGTCTAAAGCAGATCGGACCATGACTAATATGAGAGGCGGAGAGGGGAACATGACATTCACTGAGATTTTAGATGAGAGAATAATATAACCTGTAGTAGGTGATGTTACACTATCAGGTGCAGCAGAAGACGATACTCAACCACGACATGTTTGAATTTAGAGACATTTAGATATGTTTGAATTTAGAGACTATTAAGAGACAGCTAGATTTTGAAAGTATCCACCCCCCCCTCCCTTCAGGCCTCCCTGAAGGGAGGGGGGGGTGGATGTTTTATGTTCAGTGGGTGCACAGGAAGACAAGGTAGACAAGGCTTATTACAATCCTCCAACAGCCACAGATAGGAGATTTTTTTTCTCCAGGGCATTTGAATTATTGATTGCTTTTGATGTAGTAAAAACAATTTCAACAAATATAACAAAAAATGCTTCTGAAATACAAAACCTGCCTAGATTTAAGAACACAGCTGTTGGTTGGTTGGTTTTATATGAAGCCCAGTGTGTTGTCTTTGTGTTTTGCCAAAAAAAGGACTGAAAATCACCTGTGACGTAGAGATGAGCATAGCAGGTGGCCTTGCCAACTTTGTTAGAGATGACACTCTTGTAGACACCACCGTGGGCATGGCACACTGAGCGGATGACCAGGCTGTGGACGTCACGAACTACAGGAGAAAGCAGAGATGATATATGAATATGAGGTATACTGATCTGTTAGCATCTCTGTGCTTACAGTATTCAACAGGTCAGTGGTTATGGCGCAATGGGTAAGATGCCTGCCTTTGGTGTGAGAGACCTGGGTTCAATTCCCCACTGTGACTACCAATGTGTCCCTGAGCAAGACACTTGAGCCTTAGTATAGCAATGTATAGCATGTATAGCAATTGTAAGTCACTTTGGATAAAAGCGTCAGCTAAATGAATAAATGTAAACGCAATCCTGACCTATGAAATGAGACTGTCTTGACCAGAAAATTATAATTCTGAAAATGTCTGAAAAGCAACTTCCTGCCAGATTTGACTGTTCTTTCTGAGAAGCAAGGTGGAAATAGTGTGCCAGTGCCGCCAATCCTTTTATGGAGGAGATTGGGTTGGATGTACAACATGTCTGCGTTTGAATAAAGCAACTGTGGTTTACATCTTTTCACCTCACCTACCAACAATCAATATTGTTATTTTGGGTGTTTCTTTTTTTTATACCATGACCATGACCTTCCCCGAACCACAACCGTTTTACATGCCTAAACTGAACAGGCCTTAACCATACAGGTGGCAGATTGAAAAATATAGTGTTTTAGAGAACACTGACAAACAGTTATACTCATCTTCATTCATTTTCATTTTGTCCAAAATATAATTTTTTTAACTTAAAAAAACTGAACTTTGGGTGAATTTCGAGACACTTACACTGTGTCATCTTTCTGTCCTCTGTGCTCTCAATCTTCTTGCCGTTGTGGAACCAAACGATGGTGGGGTATGGCAAGCCAGCCACTTTACATTTGAGCACAGCCTCCTTTCCCTCGATCACATCCAGGTCATAAAGGGGTTTGATGAAGTCAGGCATAGTGAAGCGCTCCACCTCATTCTCTGGGACCTCTGGCTCCTCCGGGATCGATGGCATCTTCTCCAGTTTAGACCTAAAGGAAAGAAGGAAATCTGTTACTGCACAGAAATGAAATGTTATAATGCATAAACTAGAGAAGGCCATGAAAGACCCATGAGTTATGGCCCAAAATTCAATGAATAACTCTTACATCTGTGCGGAGATGGCTGGCCGCGGCTCTTGTATGTAAAGTTCAGCGGAGGTCTCTGCGTCACCGTGACTGTTATGAGCCGTAACAGTGTAAAAACCCTCATCGTCATTGGTCACGTGAGAAATGATGAGAGAGTGGCGGCCGCCCTCCTGAAGAATACGAATGTCCTCACTTTCTGTGAGCGGATGATCTATAGGAAAAAAAAGAGTCTGTATTTAGAGAGGTGAGAAATATAAAGAAAAACGTAAAGACAGCAAAAAAAGAAAAGGTAATTTAAAAGGCATGGATGTTAAGGTTAAAGGTTCTGTGACACAGCTTGGTGCAAGAACAATTTCAAAATCCTAAAAGAAATTCTAACAGGCGATTAAGATAAACAGGTGGTTGTGAATGTAGATTCTAATGACACAAGGAAGTACAATCCTACCAAAGTGACTCCAGATGACCTTTGGAGACGGCGTCCCACTAACTTTGCAGTCGAATCGAGCATTACGCCCCTCAATGACTTCTAGAACGTCCAGCTTGCGAGTGAAGAGAGGTTCAATCGAAGGGATGACTTTGAGTTTGCCGCATGAAGTCACTTCCTCTGAAAAGCAGACATTTTCCAGTCAGAAGTAGCATCTCACATTTTACATCTCACATATTGCGCCATTTATTCTTTAGTTATACCTTTAGCCGTGCTAAGCTTGCACGTGTATGTCCCGCTGTCATCCTCGTGCACAGAGTTGAGCAGCAGCCGGCATTTTCTTCCATCAAAGTGCATCTTACAGTTGAGCAATGCCGGCTGGATCAGCTTCCCATCCGCAAGCCAGTCCACGTCGGTGTCCTTCGGTCCGATGACGTGACACTCAAACATAACTGTCTCTCCAGCCTTGGCTGTGATGTCCCTGACCGGGGCGTATGACAGCCAGACCTGGCTCAACTGGTGGCGCTGTGTGTAAATAAAGGACAGGAAGAGTGGTGTTAAGTCATTTATGAATGTTGGTGTAGTTTATGTTCTGTCTAAAAAATAAACCAGTGGCAGCCAACTGCAAATAGAGAGGGAAATGTAGATGTGTACATTCCTAAAGGTGACAACAAGCAGTGGTACATTTGAAAAGAAGCTCACCTTTTACCTCCAGCTTTCCTTCACACTGCTTTGTCCCGTACTCATTAATGATCTTACAGGTGTAAATCCCTGCGTCTGATCTCACGGCCGACTTGATGGTCATTTCAAAAGTGCCATCTTCTGTCTCACGTACAATGTGACGTGGCCCCGTTTTTACCGTAACTCTGTCCCTCAGCCTAAAAAAGAGAAGAATTAAAGGAAAAACTGTTGCCACGATTTAAAAACAACTACTCACACCACCACCATTTATTTTATGTAATTCATGCAGTGAAGGATGACCAAGCACACACTTTCTCAGCTACTGCACAAGCTCTCTTCTGGCTGATATGAAGGGGGGTGTTGGGTGGGATACATTATCCAGGGCTGCCAATATTATGTTTAGCTCTTTCTTTTCTGCTATTGTCTCCTGAGTCATGACTAACTCCAATGACAGAACCTGCCTAAGTGATTCAGCCTATTATTGTCTCCTATTTTAAGGGATACAGCTGACATGGCTCAATATTGTATTTATTGTCAAAAAATCCCATGAAAAGACCAAAAATTACAATGTGTTACTCCAATACTTTTCGTCTTCCCTACTAAGGTTACTTTTTATTTGGAATCTGACTTTATAATTTAACATTGTCAGTGTACAAGCGATACAGGCCATGCCTTGTACTCCAGTAGGGGATGCATGTTGATGATGTTCGTCTGACCCAGAGCATGCTCTGCTGCCTCATCAGTAAAAAAGGCTAATGCTAATGTAAAATAGAGAAAGCTAGCCAGATATACTGAATGGACCATGACGCCAGAACACTTGAGAGATGTGAGAAAGTATTTTTCAATTCCACGCCGTAGATGGTGCACTGTTGAGCTTGTTTAGCATCAGGTTGGCCTATGTGGGATTGACATAAAATCCAGCTTAGCCTAGGGACAAATCTGCAAGCTCATGTTTTATTGTCTCTGGCAGATGCGATTGTCTTAAACAACCAAGATGGCTACTGCTGATTTTGAACCGTTTTTAATTCCACTGTCACATCAGCATTAAATGAACTGGACGGTATATTTTCTCTAAAAGAAGACCCACACTTAGAGCTTTTGTTGATGAGATCTTCTTCCAACAGGATTTGGTGAGTTTTATTTATGAATATCAGATGTTTCATTGCTCTGATTGGTAACTCATGGGTCTAACAAATTGCATCCATGGCCTGGGCCAATCGTCCCTTGTAAATTTACAGAAAGGTTTGCAAATTAGTCTGGTGATGACAGGCTACATGTTCATAGTTCACAAGATATACCAGGCTTTGGTCTTCTTTGATTTGCTGACAATAAGAAAAATATCCTTTGAAGCTGCCGTCCTAGCTTACAACAGCGATAAAGAGCCCCTGGCAAATAGAACAATATCAGGAAGTATTCTGCGAACACTAAAGGACCCGGGCCCGTATTTATCAAGCTTCCCTGAGTTACTCATAAGAACACTGCTAAGAACTGAGTTAAGAGTAAAAAAATTATTGGCTCAAAGCTGAGCTTAAAAGTTAGTTATCAAGCATCATAGTCCTAATTTCAGTAAAGTGTAGGACTAAATCTTAAGTGTCAGTCTTATGTCAGCTGATTTACGTCACTTTGCTGAGCTGCAAACAGGATTTTGGATGACGATGTAGCCAAGGACCAATCACTGAAGAGATTTCCTTATTTTAGAATATTCTCTGATAAAATCACAGTTAATGGTGAAATTCCTAAGAGGAGTTTATGTTCAACACACATTCAACAATAAAGATTTTTCAAGTGAATACATTCTGATATAGGCCTACACATTAATAAATGACAGATAAAAATGTTTATCTTTATATGAGAGCCATCAAATGCGCCCACTGCTCCTGTATTGCCGGCTATTTGCATGAACTGTGTTTACTTCTGTCGGATTACGGCGGTGGCGTTGTTGGGAAGTCGATGAAACGCGTGACAATGTGTGGAGCTGTAAGTGCCATAATTGTTTCCGTGACTATTCGGCTTATTGATGGTTGTGCCGGGCCAAAATCACCAGCATTGCTGCGTTTGTCCTGTGGCAAAGAAACAAAGCGTCATCTCCACCTTCACTTTAACTGAAAACGCATGACTGTGTAAAGTCAGCGGTGAGGTGACGTCCCTCACCAACTCGCTGACAAAGTTTATGCCTGCGTTGCTCTCCTGAAAGATTTGCGCATGTCTCTGTCCCCACAGCGCCATCACAAGCCCTACTGGCAGCTCCTCACCACTTAAAAGACCTCTGGAGCTTCTTCAATAAATGGGAGAGTAAGAGTGATTCTTAGCTTTGAGAAATTTTATAACTTGCTTTTATTCTTAAGTTTAAAAGTAGGAGTAAATTTCATGAAATCTCAGCACTTAAGACTAAAATGGCACTTTGAGAGGCTTGATAAATACCAGCCCTGGTCAAGCGCAATCAGGTCTGACTCTCTGTTGGATAACCTCAAGCATTGCATGTAAATTCCAGCGCTTATTAGTTCAGCCAGTCATTTGTATTTCTGGGCACTGAGCAGCTCCATGGTAGATGAGGGAAGCATGTTATTCTGTCCATTTTCTTACTAAGACTCTTTCTGCCAGTTCAGAGATTGTTAGGCAGTAAACATTAAGCTTCCACTTCCTTTAACAGATGCACTAAAGCAGCATGCTCCAGAACAAAATATGCAGTCAAGCAAGCTTGCTCATGGGTTACAGAGAAAGTCTCTTTCATGGCCCATGCAAGCAATGAGTTTTAAGTAATCTGATGTGTTTGAAGTGAGGGAACCTACCAATAGAGCATAGGTTTGGGTTGTCCACTTATTCGGACAGACATTGTGACTTCCTGTCCTTCAATGACAGCTTGATCAGTCATTGTTACCTGTTTGAAATATAATGTAAGTTAGAAAGTGAGCGGTGGAAGTTGTATTTGATAGATGCGTTGATGATTATGATAGAATCTTGGACTTTATGTACATAAAATATTTTTCATGCAATATTTGGCAACCAACAAGTCAAAAATGCAGTGGAGTGGGTGTCAATGCTAAACATACACATCTCATACTCTAAAAGGGAAAGTCAATTAATGGTCCAATTCTCTTTGCAAGGTCTCACCAGGAATGCAGGGGGTTTCCTGAATCGAGTGTCAATAGTTCGCCTCGGCTCTGGCCCTCCGAAATCCATGCCTTCCTCCAGGGGACTGAGATACTCCTCATCAGATGTAATTGGGCTGCTGATATCCATAGGCAAGCCCAGGTTTCCCTTCGGCTCATGTACAGACTCTGTCAAAGGAAAGGTTTCATTGTGTTTCATATTGTAGTATCAAACAGTCCTGCTTACGAGCAAATCCCATGCCAATCCAATGCAAACACAGTTCGTTTATTAAAAAAACAAAAAAAAAACAAAGCCACCCTTAAAATATAATTAGAATCTCAGATGTCAAATGTGATATTCAAACAATAGTGGATTCAGAGTGGGTGGAGCCAGCGAGCCTCAGTGGGCAATTTATAGGTTCAGTTTCTCCTCTGAGTTGCTATGGTAACTATAAGTGAGGTTGTTCAGCTGGAATATATGGCAGAGACACTTTGCTCAGAGAGATAATGACAAGGGAACAGGAGAGAAATCAACTGAAACACAATGCCAATGTGGGAAGAGAGCGCAAGATGTTTTCTATAAGATGGAGAGTACAAGAGCTTTTTAAATGATCAAATTCGAAATTATTGTTAGGTACATTGGGCTTCGAATTCAAAATAAGCAACTGCTGGTTTTGTAGATATACAATTAAAACCTGCACTATAGAGTCTCTGTGACTAAACAAATAATTTCTGATTAGGTTTCAGGTTTTAAGAGTTTATGTAACATGACCACAAAACAGTGCTGCATGTACTCACTTAAGTTTTATCTGACATACCAAATGTCAAACTTACCTGCTTTAACTGTAAGGGTGGCAGTGCTGGACGCTCTGCCCACCTGATTAACAGCAGTCACGCAGTATTTTCCGCCATCACTTATTCTAACTGATTTGACGAGCAGACTGTGGCGTTCACCCTCCACTTTGACTGTGTAATTTGCAATGCTGGCGACGTCAGTGTTGTCTTTCGTCCAGGTAACTTCAGGTCAAGTAAAGACAGAGAAGAAAAATAAAGCAGTTTGTGTATTGATTGCTTAAATATACAATTAAAAACTGCCTTTTAGGGTTTTGTTGTTAAAACACAGTGTACTGGTGTTACCTTCAGGGATGGGAGTGCCAGCAATTATACATTTTAGTAGCACATCTGCACCGGCAGATGCTACAGTGTCCTGGATGGGAAACTCAAACACAGGGGCCTCCATTGGGTCCTCTCCAGCAGACACATAAGAATCATCTGAAGAATCTGCACAGTTTAACAAAAATTAAGCCTCAAGTTATTTTCCTACGTGATCAAATTAGAGGAAAGCACCCTCTGGTAAGAAATTAGTAATTGTTTGAATAAACATGAAAAATTAGCAGACTAGAATACACACTACTACAGAAAGCTGAAAGAAGCACAACGCGGCTCACCTAACTCTGGAGACAGGGGTCGAGGGCGACGGTTTTTTCCTTTAGTCTTCTGCTGTCGTGCCTCTTTGGCGCTAATCTGCTGAGGCTCACTCGTCTTCACGGGAACATCTTCTTCCATCTTTTCATCTTCGACAACAATTGCGGGGATTCTCATCTTGAAGGCTGGTTTGGATAGCTCCACTTCCATTTTCTCCTCCGTGGGAGCGACTGGTGACATCCTTGGGGGCTTTGGAGGAGGAAGATCTTGTACAATGACAGATCTTTTTTGTACCAGTGGACTTTCAGGTCTGTTTTCAATTTTTCTTAATACCAGTTCTATAGGTGTCTTTCTCCCCGAAGTCTCGTCCTTTTGTAATGTTTGCCCAGGAGATTCTTGGATGTACTGGGATTCTTGCATTCGAGAGACCCTTTGTACAAGTGGACTTGGTGGCCTTCGTTCAACCTTGCGTAATGTCATCTCAGTAACATTTCGGCTTGGTGACTCTTCCCTTTGTTGATAATAAAACGCTGGTGATGATGATCTCTGAATGACTTCTGTAACTGGACTGACTCTGCTTAATTCTCTCACTGATCGTTGTCCTGGTAAGTCAGACAACTGCATGGACTCTGGGGTGCCTGCGACTTCTCCAAATCTACTGACAGTTACAGTAGTTGAACCAGTGCTTGCTGTGTTTTGAGGGTGGGATTTATGCTGTTCTTGCTGTATTTGCTGTTGTTGATGCATTGGTTGCTGATTTAGTTCCTTTCCTCTCTGTTCCTTTGCCCACTGGGCACGTTCCCTTTCTTGGAGCTTTTGAAGGACTTGTGGAGGAATAGGTTCTATTTTCCTGAGAGGCTGCCGCTGCTTGCTCTTTAGGGTGAGCTGTTCAGTTGAAAAAGACTTCTTTAGATGAGGCTTTCCAACAAGTTTCTTAATGCGCTGGAGTTCTTCAGTGAACTTGTTCTCAATGTCCTGAACTTTTTGGGAGTAGCGAGGTTTCTCCTCGAGTGAAGCAGCTCTCTGTCTAAACATAGATCTCCGTTCAGCAGCATCCTCTTTCAAAGCTTCCCTTAGATCTTCCTTTGAACTTTCTCTGGAGATGCCCAACCGGCTTCCTCCATCATCTGAATCTACAGATCCAGCACGATTGAAACCAGCCCAAGATCTTCCCGAGATGGAACCTTCTGGAATATCAAGGCTTCGTCTCCTCTCTTCTAAGCCACGGACTTTCTCAAAAACCTTTGAGCTTGCCCTGGTAAGCTTTGGTGATGGTCTGAGAGTAAATTCTTTCCGAGAGTACTCGCTCAGTGGAGTCTGTGGTCGGGAGTCCAAGGTGCTGCTTTGGGACACGGATTTCGGCTGTTTAACCTTTTCTTCAAACTCCCCAGGCACTGTGTCTTGGTATTCAGTTGGCACAACAATTTTCTTCCGCAAGCTGAGAGGTGTAGTGGAACCGGAGCGACTTGGCATCGGAGAGGTGGAGGGACGTTTGACAAGTCTTGGTGATGGAGGTGGGAGGACTTCTGGAGGAGATTCTCTTGAAAAATTCTCTGACTGGCTCCTGAAACAGATGATTTGAAGCAAAATCTGTAGCTTTGTAATTCAGGATCTGCCAAGTATTGTACTTTAATATGGAACTTAAGTCTTTTTTAAAACTGCTAGAAGTATTTGCATGTTCTTGCCTGGTTGTGCTGGAGTGATCCTCGTGTCCATGTGTCCTATTGTCATCTTCTGCACATTTGTCCATCACTGCATCTCATGTAAGAGGAAAGGTGACATGTTGTACAGGTAAGCAATCAAGTATTTTCAATGATTATGAAGCACGGCTATGTAAAGCTGCACTAATCATTCCTTTTTTGTAACCATTAGACCGAAGGACAAATTGTAAAGGCTGTATTTTCAGCTGACTCCACTGCCCAAATAAATTAAAAGAATAAAAATAAATTAACAGGATAGTAAGTGATTGTAATCCATCACACTTTTTGTTAAATTCAGCAAATATTCCCTCACAGATCGCTAGCTCTCCGTTTTGAGTGTGCTCTGAAAAGAAAATCCGTTTTTTCCTTCACAAACCTGTTTTTTTTAAATGGACAACTGAAATTATGGTGTTGACCATACCACATAACATTGTTCCAGCCAATCAGCAACATGTGGCGTTTGTGCTTGTGCACAGGAGTGATGGGGTGAGGTGGCAGTGGGAGAGAGAGTTCTATACACCTGCACATTCAAACATGCTGGAGAGGAAGATGGAGAGATGGCTGAGAGGCAGCCAAAGAGGAAAATGTCTGAAGAGTATAAATAGAGAAGAAAGTTATATGACCAAGCAAGAGAGAAGGCGTTTCAACACTGGAGGAACCTCAGAGATTTGAAATTTGGGGGGTGGAGCTTCTGGGGGAGCACTGAAGGGAGGGGTGTATTTATTTGGCTTCAGTAAAGTTCAAATATCAACAATCCTTCTGCAGAATCACTTACTGACAAGTAAAAGCTTCCTTTGAAAGACATCAGAATTTGTACTAATGTCTATAAATGTTAGCATTTATAGAAATAAGTACAACAGAAATAAAAGACAATTGTATTTGCAAGCTGGAAACACCTGTTTGCACAGCCTGGTCCTCAACATCCCCACCATCTTCTTTGGTCTCAAATTGGTCTTCATCCTCTGTTGTTTCAGAATCTGAAAAAATAAAAATAAAACAATGGAAAATATTTTTTATTGAATTACATTTTAACTACAAACACTCCTGGTTCATAAAATAGTGCAAGTTAAAATAGTACTGAGAATAACAGTATGAAGAGAATCAGTCACTATATGAAATAATTTATAAAATTAACACAACATTACAAAACATAATAAAACATTTTTGATGTTTTGTTACTAGTTAAAAGCAATGCTTCCATAGTGGCAGCAGAAGAAGCCAAGACAGAACACTGTTACTACATGAAACAACAGACTACATTATCCTATTCAGTTGAACTGAACTGCAACTGAAAATTCCCAGTGCATATTGATGTTGAAGGTGACACATTATAATTGGTCAAAAAATGTTTAGTTTTATATTTACTCTAAAATATATCATTATACATATTCCAAGAAATACATATCTAAGATTAAATAAACGCCCTTCAACTTAAAGTTTAGTTTTCTGTTGCATTTATCTCTGTTTGATTATGACTTGTCTTTTAACTTGAAAAGTTATGACCCTCAGGGACTCATTAGCGCAGCTAAATTAACTGTACTAAATTTGCTGCAGCTGAATTGTTGCTGAGTTTTTATTATTCATAATTATCTCATTAACATCTGCGAGGTAATATTAAGGAAGGGAACATAAGGCATAGGAGCAAAATAAACAGAGGTGTTTCAGTATTTTTAGGAGAAAATCAACATTCCATTTTATCCCTTTTAAATCTAAAAATGTGTTCCAGCTGTACCATCTGAAAGATATTTTCCTCAGACTGAGAGAATATTCAGTCATTGGTAGAACTCAAAATAGAAAGCTCTTTTGAGTCATTGGCATCCCAGCAGCTCTCATGAGGTGTTTGCTACACAGTAGGTGGAATTACTTATAAAAACAGAGGCTATCTGTTGTTCCCTGGCAGTAAGAGAACACAATAGGATAATGTTGGTCATATTGAAAATTGGCGAAATACTGGAAATGCTTGCATGAATTCAGTGGTAGACAAAATCCACTGAATGTTACACACTACATTTGCTTTTTTGATCTTCAATGTCAACCAGTTATTGTTTTTATATGAAATAGCAAAGCTGGTGAATACTCAAAGTGGTCTGTGTGTGTTTCAAGCTCATGATGTTACTCAAAGCTATAAAATCCACATCCAGAACAAGTTGTACATTCACATATTTATATATGACATCATCGCAGATTTCAAAATAAAACACCCACGGACATATACAATGCTATGTTTTCCAGAGCAGCACACAATCGTCTTAATGAAGCAGTTACAAATGCAGATAAAATGCCACCAAGAGTATGTTGAACACATAGTATATAAGATTTTTACAAAGTGTTTACAATGTGTGTAACTGTTTCCCCAAATAATTCATAGCCATCAGCAGATTGTGTCCAAATCTCAAATGTTGAAGCAGTGTTCACTTACAAAAAACTGCACACATTTACAGCACAGTAACAATTACTAAATCACAAAGTAAATAAACAGATGTTTTTATAGCTAGCCGTGCATCAGGTTCATAATCCAAATAATTTGCATGGAAATTACAAGCTTCTGTCTGTCTTTACTCAGCACTGATTAAATAAGAAAAAAAGAAAAATACTTTCTGTTGACATATTTACCATTATTATGAAAAATGTGGGTGTTATTTTTGAACAAACAAGCAATTGTTCAAGGTTTTAGAAAAAAGTAAAACATGTTGCTGCAACATCTCCAAGCAGCTAGTCATAACATTTTGAAGGCTACAATTCAGGGGGTCCTTCACATGCTGCAGGAAAGTGCCAAGTTTAATAAGAAGGGGTATTCACACAAGAGGCTTGAATTAAAGTTTGCTAGTGGAGTGGCTCGAGGGATGGCAATGTCAGCCGGTCTATCCCTTGGATCCAGACTGAAATACCTCAACAACTACAGGATGGATTGCCATGACATTTTGGACAAACATTCATGATCCCCAGAGGATGAAACCTGCTGATTTTGGTGACACATCGCTCAAGGAACGGTGCACAAAATGTCCAAGTGTGCATTTCATTTGTGAATTAGACAGATTTTTTTTCTCAGCTCCACTGTAAAGCACACACCTTGAGTAGTAAGCAATTTCTAGAAGGATCATTTAGACATCACACAGCTTAGTTAGATTGGCTTGACGGGCGTATGATGTCAGGCGTATTACTGAACATATCCCACTATAGTCCCAGGAATATATGGTTCACGAACCTGTCGCTGCAGCACTTCAGAAAACCACATAGCTCAAGTTACATCTTCCAAAATGAGATTTACAGTTTATTGAGTACTATCTTAATGTCAGAGTTAGGCTCTTTGATGTGGTGACATTTTTAAGAGGGCAAAAGAAAACAGGTTTTGTCTTTCATCTCCTTGATGCTATTTTCAATTTCTGCTAATTTAAGATCCACACTCTAATATTAGGGTTAAAGCATGTTTCCAGTTTAGGATATTGCTAATAGTTTCACAATATGTATATCTAATAATAAAGAAGCCCATAAGAAACACCCTCCACACGCACACGCACTCTTATACATGAGAAACATCCGTCTGAAAAACATCACAGTATCAGCATTTAGTTAGTCCTCTGCAGTTCCTTGAAGTTAGTTCAAAGCTACGGCGGTGCTTTGAGATTGTTGGTTACTCAGAGTTGCTAGTTTCTATTGGGCAAGGAGATTATATTCCACACTGATCCTGTTTTCCTTTCAATTAAGGGTGAACATAGTAGCTTCGTGTCCTTAAATCACTGTCATTGCATCGAACACTGTCAGTTGTGTGGCCAGTTGCTGAACAGCAATGTTAATAAAAATGCTTCAGTCAGCATGTCACACGAAATATTTTTACAGTCTTCTATGTTCTACATAGGTTGAATCAGTGTAGGAGGAAAATGAACAGACGCATGACTGACAAAGATAACATGAAATTGCACTTGCCTGATTTGTTCTTTGGTCTGGATTTTTTTCATGGCCACTGTTTGTATGTCCTCGACAGGTATTTTTTTGTCTTGGCTTACATTCAGCAGTAGGGTATTCCCCGAGACACACCGGGGGTTCCGAGCCATTACTACGCGCCAAGATCAGGACATTTTCTATCAGCAAGTAACATCTGACTTGGATGTAAAAGATTCAACTATAATAAATGCTGTAAGTCTGCTAACATGCAAGTAAAAGCTTCTCAATCAAATGCAAAAGAAAAATGGAAAGAAGGCACTTTGGTCCATTATATAACAAGTTGCACCTCAGAGTCCCAGCACTTCTTCTGAGAGAATCCGTTTCTGAAAAGCACAGCGCATAGACCTCCATCCGCAGGTGGAAATGTCTGTTGAATGCATATCATCCACTCTGAGGGAGCCCCCCTGTCCACACGATAACCAGCGACAGTGTAAGCATCTTCCCCCGCTGCGTTCCACCCCACAGGCAGTGCACACCGATAGGCAGAAAAAACAGTGGGAGTGATCCAGCCCTCTTGAGATCAGTGTTCTACAGCATTGGTTGACATTTTTCATTTTTTTCCCCTTCCTCCCCATGTGTCTGTGTCTTATTCTTCAACTGGTGTAATGAGTCCGTGTTGTGTTGTCGGCAGAGAAGGGGAGAATCGCTGCAACAGCTAAAGGGACCTCCTCACTCCTCTGCATTGCTGGAACGCTGTTAGCTCTCACAGGAAATGTGTTACTGGCCGCTTTAGACTGACTACACAGAGCAATCCTATTTCCAAAGGAGATGATAGGCTGGATTGCTGTGCTCACAGCAGAGAGTTGCTGCTACTGTTTGATACCTTTGGTGTGACAAGTCTTGAATATTCTGCAGCTCACATGCTACAAGAATTATTTCCCCTGAGAGACAGGAGAAGGCATTACTGATCACGCATTTCATTCCACCGCCGAGTATTAAACAACACACAGAGATAGACATTTCAATCTGCAGAGCAGAACACTGTGGACAAAATGGCACAGTGAGCATGCTGAGAGTTGGCTGGCACACCTAACTAAATTCACAATGTTAAATAAACCTAGGCTAAAAAACTTACTTTACAGCATTATGCAAAAAGGTAAAACTCATAATAAATATCTAATGGCTGCAGCCACAAAGGTGCGGTGTGCAGACAATGTAGTGATCGCATTTGTAATTGCAAACACCTAACCTACAGGCTTTATTACACGGTCTGTTGATTATGCAATCTCAGGTCATTGGGGGTGCCTTCTTGTTTCCTTGGCAGCCGCACGTGATGTGGACCTGTTCCTTTTTCTCATAAATGAATTCAACATTAATTTAACAAAGGGAACGTCTGCCATGATTCTCAGTCTCGTGACAAAAATAATGCAAAGTTTTAGCGTTAGCTGCAGCACGCTTTGGCTCAGACTATTGAAGACTAACAGAACAGTTAGTTGTCTCTCTGTTTAAACTTTAGCTCGTCTGAGTAATGTGTTATACATCAAAGTGATATATATCTCCAGCACTGCTGGTGACAGGGTTAAGCCCTAAAATGACCTATTGATGCTGAAATGCTAAATAATGCACATTTGTCAGATAGCCTCATTAATCAAAATCTTTATAATGACAACTGATAAAATGACTACATGTAACGTGAAAGGAGATGCTGGCAGTGACCAACTCTGCCGCCCCTGTCAGCTCTACGGAGCCTTCAAGCCTCTTTTTAGCTCTTTGGTTTTAGTTTTGTTTGCACTTCACAGCCTGCACATTCAGGTTGGCTGCGGTTTCTGACGTGCCATAATATCTTGAGAGGGTGGTTGTTTGTTAGTGTTCTTCTACCCCCAAGTGGCCAAAATAAATAAATAAATAAATAATGACAGAAGGAGTAAAAAATGAAATGAAAGAAGAATTAGACATTAGGATTGCAGAGCCAGAAGTCGTTTTTTTTTTTTTTTTTTTTTTACCTTGTTTAATTTTACTTGTATCTGCAAAAGTTCGGAAAATATTGAACTGACGACACAAGTGGAATGACCTCGCTACGTGGCCAGAATCCTTATTTTGTGAAAGACAATCAAGTGTTAATTAACATTTACACTCATCTTGGACATGCACAGGGCCATTTTATCGCCAGGTGGTGCATTTTGTTATTCCAGCAGCCCAACAAAGGGGGAAGGGATATCATTTTTTCAAGTTAAGACAGGTAACCTAAGAATTACAAGTTAACCATTCCACCAATGGACTCCTTTTCACTGTGTATTATTGCTTATGTTCTTGTATATCCAGAATCTGGTTATTGGTACATAACTAATATAAACTACCATATTTATATCATAAAAAGTGATATTTGGTTGCAGTTAATGGATTTGGGTTTTGCTGCTGTTCACCTTTAAATGTGAGGCAATTAATAGATTGATATTTTCAATGTTGTTTTATTAGCACTGATTGTACTATGTTAATACCCAATTCCACAAAGAAAGTGTAAATATTTATCATGATGGCAAAGCACCAGATCAGTTACTTTTCAATCCCCACTGCAAAAGGTGGCTGTTGATCTCTGAGAGGCGACCTGGGACAGATTTCAGTATTTCAACCACATTCACTCATCACTATGTCCTTCTCTGTTTTCTTCACTCCCATTGCATTACATTCTATTGAATATGAGCATGGAAACCTGAAACCATTAAACCTACTCGTCAAAGCAACATGCGATGCAGGGGATTTCCGCAGTGTGACTGCAGCTCCACCTGTTCATTCACATTCATGACCCAGGAGGAAGACAACATGGTGAGGAAACATCCTGGAAGGGGGCCATGGGCACACTCAGTTGTGAGATCTATGTGTTCCAGTATTAGATCTCTCCAAACAGTGCAATTACTCGGCAAGCTTTAAACAGGCTTTTAAATAAAATCCCTATCCCTAACCAGCTCTATGCAACTTTTCAGTGTTTTTAAGCTCATCGTTTTGGTTGCACGTCCTGCAGCTTACTATGTGGCTCAGCCTCACCACTCTCTTCCACCTCCAGAAAGTAGTAACACGACTTTACATGAAAGTTAATGCTGCTCTGTATCTGCTGGATGTGGACAAAGGCAACTGTTTGCTCGTGCGTTGGCCACATCAATTTAAAGTGTGATATTAGCGTTGTGTTTACAGCTGCCAATGAACTAGTTAACGCAGTTTCAAAGCAATACTAATCAATATTTTTATATGAGCCATAACAACTCCATATGATGCTAATGCATTTGCCATAACATCATACGGTGATAATATTCCAACTTTCTGTTGGCAACTTGTTTTGCTGCCCCCAGGCGGCCAAAAATATGTGTATAGTATATTATATATTATTATATATTTCATCTATCTATTTATTTTTCTGTTCATCCTTTAATCAATATTAGACTGACTGCACATTTAAATGCAGGACCCAAAGAGGATACAGACATTATGACATGACATTATACATAACTGTATGGATCATGAAAGATGCATGACATCACGACATATGGCAGACATATTTATGCTCCTGCGTATTTAGTAGCTGTTGTGGATATAAAATCGGCCCCTTCCCCTGATTAGCAGAGGGGGAAAAAAAGTCATACGGGGCCGGGCTAAACTTAGCAGTGATGTCTTCCTGCGTAACAGGAGAGATGTTAGCCTGCTAACATCACAAAAATCTTAGGCCTGGCACATTCCTCTGTATAAATAACTAGGCAGAGTTGGTGGACGAGGTGGGTGGGTGGGTGGGGGGGCGGTACAGGGAGACATTTTCAAAGAGAGAGAGAGAATGAGTTCAGGCAGTTTCACTGAGTGATGGGACAGCTGTAGACTGCGCACATGGCAAAGCAGTACAGAGAGCTGAATCAAACTGAAGGTTAAAATGGAGAGCCAAAAGGAAAACTTCTGAACCAGGATCTTGTTTTTGAACCTCATTTGAAGGTTTCTGATATACAGTTGCATAAAATCACACTATGCATGTAGTCTAAGATCATTTTGAGTGTGTCACAACACAAAACAGAGGACCCAGGAGCACAGAAGCGTCCGGATCACTGCTTATTTAATCCTCACTGCCTGTTCTCTAGTCTCAGTTTAAGTCTCTAAACTGACAGACAGGTCTTACTTGAAACACATCTAGGTGACTGTTGTGTTGCCTTTACATGAAATCACATTTTCTTTTCGTCTTACTTCTCTTTTGTGCTGCATTTCAAAATGTTGTGGCTCCCCTGATGTGATGCATGCAATACATTATTGAGGTTGACACAGCGGTAGAATTGTGAAAAGTGAACACAACATATTCATTCTGCTGAAAATATGTGAAGTGGAGATCATGGATCAAAGAAAGTTCGGGTAGACAAGCCCAAAATTTATGCTGATATTTCTTCATTTTCTAATCTGTAATATTTTTGATCAGGTACTTTCATAACAAAGTCAGTCTTACTGCTTTATACGAAGTTGAAAATAATAGAATTTTAGAAGTGTTTAAAACAAACAAACTGAAATGGAAACTTGAGCGTGTTTATCTGCATCTTTTTTGTACATGAAGGGGGTGTTATTAATTTTCAAGTCTTCATACTCGATGGTGCATCTTTTATGTGGGCTCCGTCCAAGCATCCAATATTTATATAGTAAAGGAGATGTAATACACTGTGGTTTCTTGCTGCCCACACTAAATTGAATCCTTCCCTCGTCCAGTCTGCAGACATCACTGCTCTTTTAGTACCCACTTTTTTTGTCCTATAAGCTTGCACAAAGCATCCTGTTGCTTGAAGCCAGCAGGGATCGTTATGTAAGCACCCAGTCCTTTATGCTACAGCGTCAGAGAACCATTTGCCAAAACTTTACTTATGTTAAACTGATTGAACTGCATCCTGCAGTGATGAGTCTTGACATCTTTGTGCACACGATTGCGTGCCACATAAACGATGCTCTCTCAGCAGGAAGAGGCAGAGGAAGAGTGAGTTTCCACCTCACACCGAGCACTGCGGAACAGTGACAAAGCATTTGGAGCTGATATATGACGGGCACATTTGTGGAGCTGGTAATGTCATTTTTCAAAGTAGCTGAAGTGGTCAAAGCACTCAGGTGAGCTGAATATAGATCAGTGCTGGAGATCACAAGATGCATAAAAAGAGGTTTTGTTGAGCAGAATGCAAGTTTTTTTCTTTTTAACAGAGAAGAGCTGCACTGGCCTTCAGAGCATCCTTGGCTAGACATTGAGGAATCTGACTGTAATGCGCTCTCGAAAGCTCGCTTTCGGCCAAATCTGTTCAAAGCGAGTGCTGATTCCTTTCCAGTGTCCCTGCATGCATGCTGGAAATCTAATCAACGTTCTCTTCATATGCTAATCTCAAACAGAGAGACCCACAATAACACATAAAAAAGAACAACAACAAAAAAAACTATTTAAAACTAGGAGTCCAAAAATTGGATCTACAAGAACATAACACATAAAAACTTGTGGCCTTCAAGAACCTGAAATAAATACGATTAAAATGAACATGTCAATGTTTGCAAAATAATCCAAGACCTCCGCTGTGTTCCCAATCACTTCCGAAATGCAGTGTTGCATGTAGCCAGTGTTGCAACAACCATCTTTCTATCCTGTCTGCACTGAAGATTGACAAACAAACTGAAAATCCAAGTGTATGTGTGAAAACACAGAGTGCATCCAATTTGAACTAATGCAATAATTCATAGTGATAAAAAGAATTTGACCAGTATCTGGTAATTCATCTATCACACCTTGTGTGTAACTTGTGTTACTCTAAATAGTACTAGTAGACACTCGTGTCTTTGTGTACCAGTGTACTCCTATGCTTGTTGCTTTTGTGCACCTGTTAAGACGCTTTGGGGGAGACTAAACCCAGCATTAGCAGCAACCTATCTCCGTCTCCATGTGTCTTGGGAAATAATCAATTGCGTGCTACATTTTCCAATACTTCCGATTGTTCTTATTATTTGCTTTGTAATTTGTAGCAAAGAATTATATTTATATTTATATTTAATAATGTTTGGCATTGAATATATTTATAGAGAAATAAGAAATATCTTTGAAAAATGAATAATTTGTAGCATGACTGGCACCTGAAAGCTTTTTTCTTTTTTTTTTTAAATAACTGCAGAATAAAAGTTAAGAAAGCTACAGATCTGCATTGCTGGCCTGTTACCACCTAAATGAACAGTGAAATATGACAAGGATGGTATTTACATCCAAACACCATCTACAGTAGACACAGCAGCTTGTGTCCTGGTTGAGATATTAGTCAGCATTATCACTTAATGTTCCAGCAAATGTAGCACGGCCATGTTTTCTAGTTAGTTCTTGCTTCTCAGGGGGCTGGGCCTTTTGGGGACTGTTGCATCCTGTGTAACTTTGGTTAGTATTTCATTCCTACATTCAGCTTGACGCTGTTATAATAAAGGGGTTCCTAACATGAACTGTTGGTTTTGTGCTCCACCTCCATTTTACTTCAGGTTTCTGAATACTTGAGTTTAATGTTAAGCTTTAGCACTTCCTCACACTGTTTGAGGAACTGCTTCTCTATAAGAAGATGGATGTAGAGCCAGAGTGTGAAGTTTTAAATGTATACATTAGCACTACCTTCACCCAGATCCAAGACAGCGAGTACGGCGCTGCTCCGTGCCTCTCCCAGGTGATTGTTGGCGATGCAGGTGTACAGGCCAGCATCACTGGGTTTGCAATCCCTAATCCAGAGTCCTCCGTACTCCTGGTTCTCCATGTTGAGGAGGTCGTCGTTGTGGTACCAGTACAGGGAGGGCTGGGGGTCCCCGGCCACAGTCACCTTGAGACGGATGTCGCAGCCTGTCCCCACAGCGGCGTTCCTCATTTTGCGTACAAAAACAGGCGGCGTTGCCGTGGGATGACCAGGTCCTCGAGGTTCCGGGACAACTTGCTCCGGGCTCGCTTTGGATCGTTTTGGGGGGATGATGGGGCTCGGGGGTGCCACTGCTTCATCGGCCCCTTTTTTCAGGGTCATTTGCACCTCAGCTTTTCTCATGGTTGATCTTTCCTAGATCCTACAATGGATTCTGTGTACGTACTCTGAACAGAAATCCAGTGAGGACATTAGAGTCTATGAGCAGGCTTTACATTTAAATCAACACAGTTCTCACATTTCTTTTTAAAATTTAGGACAGTCTTTAACTTGCTTTTACTTGAAAGGACAAATTGAAATTTTAAGAAACATATCTGCCGTGGATGAACCCTCCTCAAATCACTGTTCTCTGACTTCAGTTGTCGTCCGAAGAAGAAAAAAAATTTGTTGATTACCAGATAATTAAGCAGATAGAGATAGCTGCCGCTCTCCTGCGCTGAGGTATTTTTAGGGCAGGACCCACTGGATCATGTTGCATTAACAGCTCCCCCTGACTTGTCTTGGAAGTGACGGCTCCGCTTCCCCCCCCCTCCTTTTCCTGATGTTCTCTGACTTTTCCGCCTGTTGTAATTATTTCCCAGCAACTTTTCCGCAGAACAAGGTGTGTGGATCTTCAGCGAGTCTCCTCTTTCTTCCCAGCGGCCTTGAGATGTGCTCTCGCTTGGCTTCCGTTTGAATGCAAGCATGCAAGTCCTGTCCAGCAAGTTGCACAGTGCACCCCCCCCTCCTTGTCCCATGAGCTAAACCGCCCCACTCATGATCTCCCCCTACCTCTGCCAGTCAGTCCGAAGGGGGAAATGACAGTCACTGCCCAGCGAGCCTTACAATGACAGCTGCACGGTGAGCCGTCTGCCCACTCATTGCTAGGTTCCCGCCCCCTTGTCATTTTTTAGCCAACCTGGGGTCAGTAGAACATGTGAGATGGTGCAACACTTGGCACAGAGGAGGGGCCGGTCTGTATGGGACAGATATTTAATTTGTAGGTCAAATGTGGAGGCTGACGTAGGTGGTCAAATATCATGAGAAAGAAAATATTTATCACTGCTTTAACATTGTGAGCTGGCAGCTTTGGCCCTAAAAGAGATATTTCCCACCCAGCCTCGACCCTCACCAGATCACTTTCAGAACCAACAGATCTACAGAGGATGCCATCTCCACTGCCCTCCACTCAGCCCTCACACACCAGAGGAAAAACAACATCTACATCAGAATTCAGCACAATCCTACCCATGAAACTGATCAGCAAACTCAGCACTCTGGGTTTAAATGCAACAATCTGCAACTGGATACTGGACTTCCTCACAAACAGAGCCCAGTCAGTTCGGATTGGCGGATTCTGTTGTGAAGTTTGCAGACGACACCACCATCATCGGCCGGGTTTCAAACAACGATGGGATTTCATATCGGGAGGAAAACTGATAATCTTGCAGCGTGGTGCTCAGAGAAGGCGCTGATCGTTGGTTTCAGGAAGAAGGAGATAAAGACACAAACTCCTGTCTACATCAGTGGAGCTGAGGTGGAGCAGGTGACCAGTTTCAGCTTCCTGGGATTCAGCATCACAGAGAACCTGATATGGTCGTCTCACATCTCCACACTGGTGAAGAAAGCTCAGAAACTTCTATATCTCTTAAGGAAGCTTAAGAAGGCCAAATTCCCACAACAAGTTCTTGTCAGCTTTTACAGAGGAGCATTAAAAAGCATCCTGACTGGAAACATCACTAACATGGGATGTGCACAGCCCAGGACCAGAGGGCTCTGCAGCGGGGGGATTAAACCTGCTCAGAAGATCATCTCCTGAGCATCAGTGATATCGGTGAGGTGCCTACAGAGCCCAAAGGATCCTAAAGGACACCCCCCCCCCAGCCTCAGCCTGCTCACCCTGTTGCCTTCTGGGAAGAGATATAGGAGTTTCTGCAGCAGCAGCACCAGACTGCAGAGCAGCTTTTTCCCTGTAAAGCTATCAGACTCTTAAACTCTAATTCATCCTCAGCACTGCTCCAGTTATTTCTGTTCCCATTTTTCATAATTGATTCTGTATTAATGTGTATTATCTGCTATGTAGCAGAAGGGAGTCACAAAAAATGTCACTCTATAACTAGTTATATTGTGACGATAAACCCACCTACCAACTGCCAGTGTCTTCTTAAATGGAAACATTTCAAGTTGAACTGCACCCGTCCAGGGTTTATCCTACCTCTCGCCCATTGTCAGCTAGAATCAGCTCCAGCCCCCTGCGACCCTGTAAAGGACACACAGTTATAAATAATGGACGGATGAAGTAAAATTAACCCTAATCCTCACATTAACTCACATTAATTTTAAATTTACTCCTAATTTAGCTTACTGCTGTGCAGATAACTCTACAGCTGGCAACACACATTATCAGTGAGAAGTTTAATCACCTCAACAGTACATTTCAAATGCAACTTAAACTTGCAGCTAAACAGCTTATTGCTACACATATACTGCTAGTGTGTGTGTATATTGTGTGCATTGTTAAACAGGGATTAGGGACCATGCCAAGTCCATTATACAAGCTGCTCAATGTGTGAAACACAAGCAGTACTCATTATGAGGATGATGATTCTGGATTAAAACTACTGCAGCATTAATGCATGTTGCATTTTACTGCTGCAGATGTTTATGGATGTGCTAATTTAAATACTTAGTCTGCTGTTGGGGAGTTTCATCTAAGGCAATGCGTCATATTCTTTGAGATCACCATATGTTTCCGTTCTGTGAGAAACGTGTATCTTTCAAAAGTCCACTTTTCATGAGCTCAGAAAACCAGCCCCTGTTCAGCTGAAGATGTGGGAGAATTTCATGATCCCATAGAGGAAGACTTCAGCCTATGAAAAACATTTACGTTTAAATTGACCAAATTTGGAGACACAAGGTTTTCACTGGACAAGAAGGCTATAGCAAATTGTAATCTGATAATCAAGTAACTAAAACTGTCAGACAAATTGGAGTAAAAAGTACAATATTTTCCTCTAAAATGTAGTGAGAGTATGAAGTATAAAGTTTTATAAAATGGAAATACTTTTATAAAAGTAAAATATGACTACTTCAAATTTGTACTTAGAGCTGGAGTCCGGGATTTTTACATCTAAATGTAAATCCGTTACATTCAGGTCCTTGCCAAACGAGTTCACACAACACTGACTAATCATTCGCTGCCTGGTAAATCTCTCTGTCCTCGCAGGATACCAGAGTTTTGGTTTCTGGTGTCTGTGGCGACATTCCCGGTCTGGCGAACTGGTGTTGACGGGTTTTGATACAAAGGGGGAGACAATAGTTTTATACTTGAGTCAAATGGGCCTCATGCAAGAACATTTTTGTATTCTTATCTTAACTTTGTCTTACTCCCCCCCATGGTCATCTAAACAGCGACATCTGTCCCTGCCAATATATCAGCACGTTGCCACTCTCTTCCAAGGGCCTGACGCGCCAAGGCATCCAAAACATTAACCTTCAATTAGTGCATCATTTAAGTCGGTATGATGTAATTGCATCATTAGCCATTTTAAATGAATGATGATCTTGTTAGGCCATATGAATAAGAATTATAATTCGAGGCAGAGCAGATAATGTCAGCATCATTATAAAGTGTAATATTTATAGGATTTTTAAACTCAGAATTCCTTTGAAGTGGTGAAACATACAGTCCATTAGTGATCACTTTGGCTTGAGATAACTGCAGACTACTTGCACATGACTCGGACGACAGGTCTTGACCACACAATTGTTTTTGTACCTTGGCGAAAATTCAAAATAGTACAAAAATTGGTGAATGCAGCAATTTTTCCAGAATCACTCACATGAGCCACTTGAGAACAAACGTGTTCGTACGGGTGGTTCCTGCATGAGGCCCAATGTAGATATAGGTGCCTTGATTAAGATGTCTGAGACAAGCAAGTCCAACGTGCGAGACAGGAATGAAGCAATTTCATTTAGTAAAATAGGACTCACCTAGTAAGAAAAGCAGGAAACTTTACAGGAAAAATACTATTTATCCAAGACAAACAGCCTCTATATCTATGAAAAAACACAATACCATTAAATTTCTTGTATGCTTGTATGGAAATACATTTTTCTAGTTTATTGGAAATGCAAATACACTGTTCATAATACTTCGTTCAGTGTTATTTCATTACATTTATTCATTTAGCTGACACTTTTATCCAAAGCGTCGCACGCCTCTGGAGCAACGAGGGGTTAAGTGTCTTGCTCAGGGACACAATGGTGGATGGGTCACAGTGGGGGATTGAACCCGGGTCTCTCACACCAAAGGCAGGCATCTTATCCACTGCTCCATCACCACCCAGCTTCATCTTGGAAGCTATTTACAAAAAGCTCCATGCTGGACAGTGAAGAGCAGCAAGGTCTGATCTTTATTCCACTGTATCCACAGTGTTGCAATGACATCACTCAAGAACTGAATCAACCTGACTTATGTTGGCTCTGCTTTGGTTGTGTGGCATGTATTAAACCTGAATCAACTGTGTAGAGACCGACATAATGTAGTAATAAGCTAAATATGTTTCTTCTGCTATTTTTAATAAGCAGTGGTTCCTATCAGCTGATCATTTTGTAGTCAAGTTTAAAATAATTTAAAACAAAACATTTTTGCCCTCTGATCTCGAGTGAGATCACAACTTCTCCATGCTGAGGCTGTAAACCACCCAGAAACCATGACTTGCTGGATTAGTTAGAGGGAAATTTTATCTTCTATCAGCTGTTTATGTTTTGGTAACATATCAGGTGACTCAGTGGAGTTACATTAATCAGAGAAGCAGAGCAGGGTATGTGTTTATAGAACACTTTATTGACGATTGCAACTATACAGACGCTGCATATAGTTTGGCATGTGAATGAAAACCTGCTGGGTTCAGCTAAATATACATAAAATTTAAAGAGAATCACTTCCAAAAAAATGTAAATAATTTACAATAAAAACATGGAGATATATAGTACTGTACAGGATAGTTTCATGTTTCTGCTGCAGTCCATGTAATAAAAGCGAGCTGGAAATAAAACCCTCTGTCAAAGGACAGAGCAAATTTGGAAATTTGAACCATAGAAAATCATTTTAGTTACCCACATTCAAATGCTGTGCTTTATGACATTGGTTCAACATCTAACACTGAATTGTCTGAACTCAAGACCCTGCATCTTTAGGTGTCCACCAGCAGATGTTTTGTCTCGGTGTTGTGACATGTTATTGCTGTGTTGAAATATTCACACACTTGACAAACATGTTTTCCACAGTTTCCTCAGAACGAGACGTGACTGAGGAAAGCGTGGGGATTTAAATGGGTAACCACAAAAATATGATGTTGACATGTGCAGTGTAACTTGGTGGTGGTATACGCTGGAGCGAAACCAAAACCAAGTTAAACAAGATTTTTAAAAATAAAACTAAAACAAAAGCTTTAAAATGTATTTAAAAATGTGGTGAAACGTTGAAGGCAGCTCGAGTCCAGCACATCAGCTGGTGCAGCAAAGTCTAACGCGTTAACTCATGCAGATAGTTCAGGGCGTCTCTTCGGTGTTCTCACATGAACGTGGATGTGATTTCCGATGACAGCGAAGACCTGCTGCTTCTCGATGTTGATGTTCTCTTCAAGACGCCCATCTTCTTCAGGATCTGAAACAGCCTCCTCCTGAACTTCTCTCCCACAAAAGCATACAGGACTGGGTTGACACAACTGTGAAGCAGGCCCAGACTCTGGGTGACGAACATGGTCTCATCCACCGCCATCCTTGCGGGGCACCCGTACGGCACTATTTTGGACCTGAAAAACGTGTCTGCCATCACCGCAATGTGGTACGGTGTCCAACAAAGCAGGAAAGCGACAACCACGAACACAATCACTCTCATGGCTCGTTGCCGCTGAAACCCCCCGCGGATGTTAAGGAGGCGCCGGATGGTTACTCCGTAACAGGGCAGCATGATGGCCAAGGGGATAAGAAAACCCAAAGTGTGGCGGAGAATTCTGGTGGCCAGTCTCCAATTGTTCGCTGTTTTGGGATCATACGCATCTGTACACACAGTCAGGCTGGAGGTAGGAGAAGGTACAGCAGACGTGAACAGCCCCGGCAGAGATAGAAGCGCTCCGACAGCCCAGACAGCAGCACAAACTCCCAAGCTGGCTAGCTGCCTGTTAGCCTTGCGAGCCTCCATAGCTCGCACAATCACCATGTAACGGTCCATGCTGATGCAAGTCAGGAAGAGAATGCTCGAGTAGAAGCTCAGCTCTTGGAGGACGGTGACGATTTTGCACATAGCGTCTCCAAACACCCAACCCCGCATAACAGAGGTGGCCCAGAACGGGAGAGTGATGGCCAGGACGAGGTCGGCCACTGCCAGGTGGAGGAGGTAGAGGTCAGAGGGAGACAGCGACTGCTTGGTAAGGGAAATCACCACCGCCACGACCAGATTTCCAGGAATGGCCAGCAGAAAGATGAGGATGTAAAACGCACCGACGGCAAAGGTCACCGCATCTGGGATGTAGAACTGGCATGGCTGCGTGTCGGGGTTTAGGAAGAACTCTGTGTCGTTATAAGTGAAGTTGAGTTCATCATATATAGTTCCAAAGTCTATGGTAAAAGGAGACATGGTTGGATCTGAGGACAGCAATCAAAAACATAACATTTCAGTCATTAACCTGTTAACATGAGTCTAATGGAAATGCAACTTTTTAATAGATTTGACTCACAGCAGGCTTCACACACAAAGCACATCTACAGTAAAGCACAAACTAACGCGCCATTTAAATAAGTCGTTGGGACAGTTTTAACATGTCCTTCAATAAACAGCCTGAAACAAATAAACAGGAATTAAAAGATTTAACTCAGTGAAAGTAGAAATTATATTAATATATATTTTTATGGCAGTGGGATATTTTTGTCACTTAAAACACTTTTGGTTTACACATATATGATGCAGCATAAAGGTTAAAAGGAATATAGAGGAAGCCTACATTTATTTACATTTTTTAAACAATTCCCATCAGGATATTAAATTGTAAATGTCAATTTTCCCAAACTTCATTGAGGTATTAATAGCTGTAAACTGTTTGCTACGAGGACACGTCTTAATTCAATATCAACCATTATAAGTACGTTGTTTTAAAAGTTGTTATTTTAAGGATTAAGATACTCACCATTCATTGTGGTGTCTTCTTTGCAGGAGGCACTGAGCTTGTGACAAGGGAGACAAGGAACAAACAAAAAGTGTATTTCTCTTGGCCCCTCCCATCTCTATAACCGTGTCTACGTCATGTTCAGATTTTGACTTGCTCAAGAAAGAACAGGAAGATATGATTTTCAAATTCACCAAAGCAAATGTATCACATACATAAAATAGAATGATGTTAAAGCTCCCCAATGTTGTATTTCTGTACATGTAATAAACCTGATACACTAATTTTTACTGTTTAATTATTAGTCACACATTATACACAGCGTTTGTTTATTGCTAAGCAGGCATACATTTAGATTTCCAATCTCGCATTTATTTATGTAAGAAC